>WNGS01169498.1:51627623-51674684 GCA_020271785.1 Procambarus virginalis
CCACCCCCTTCCCATCCAAAAATCTCATTTTGACTGAGTAATTCGCTACACAGGATCTACCAGATCGAAAACCATACTGTCTGTCTGATATTATATCATTTCTCTCCAGGTGTGCTACCCATTTAGTTTTGATTATTTTTTCCAATATTTTGACTATTACACTTGTCAATGATACCGGTCTATAATTAAGGGGGTCTTCCCTGCTTCCACTCTTGTAATTGGAACTATGTTAGCCTTTTTCCACACATCAGCTACAACTCCTGTAAACAGGGATGCCTGAAAGATCAGTTGAAGAGGATGCTGAGCTCAGGTGCACATTCTCTCAGAACCCATGGGAAACTCCATCTGGACCAACTGCTTTGTTCTTTTTAGCTCTTTGAGCATTTTTTCCACTTCGTCTCTAGACACCTCTATGTGCTCTATGTTGTTCTCTGGAATTCTTATTGTATCTGGTTCCCTGAAGATTTCATTTTGTACAAACACACTTTGGAACTTTTCGTTTAATGTTTCACACATTTCCTTTTCATTTTCCGTGAATCTATTTCCCATTTTCAACCTCTGAATATTATCCTTTACCTGCAATTTGTTGTTTATGAATTTATAGAATAGACCTGGTTCTGTTTTACATTTGTCTGCAATCCCTTTTTCAAAATTTCTTCTGCCTCTCTCCTCACTGCCGTGTAGTTGTTTCTCGCATCTTTGTATCGCTGGTATGATTGGGTTTGGCCTCTTCCTGTATTGATTCCATTTTTGCGTCTTTTGGTCTCTGGCCCTCTCGCACTTTCTGTCGAACCAATCCTGTTTCCTAGTTCTGCTTCTCTGTTTTGGTATAAATTTTTTTGTGCCTTTATCATAAATTTCACAAAACTTGACATACATCTCATTCACTTCCTTGCCTAGCAACAAGTCTGTCCAATTATACTCCCTAAAAAATTTTCTAAGGTTGCCATAATGTCCTCTCCTAAAGTCAGGTTTTTCAATTGCATCGACCATCATATTTCTTCCAGATTATAACGCATTGCATACTTTATCCTCAAAAAGACATGGTCACTTTTACCCAAGGGAGGAAGGTACTGAATGTCAAATATTTCTTCCTCCTTCCTGGTAAATATCAAATCTAGCATGGAGGGAACGTCACCTTCCCTCATCCTCGTAGCTTGTTTAACATGTTGATACAAGAATGTTTCCAGGATGAGGTCTACAAATTTACAGGTCCAGAAATCTTCTGTTTTAGCTTCATATGCTTCCCAGTCTATGGATTTCAAGTTGAAGTCGCCGACTATCAACAGTCGTGAACTATCGTTATCCGCTCTCGCTATGATCTCTCTCATTATCGTTATAAGACCTTCTCGTTTACTATCTAGCTCCTCCTTTGACCATGTGCTGCTTAGCGGTGGACTATATGCATTTATGATCACTAGTTTATCATCCTCATGGCAGATCTCTAGTGCTATTATGTCAACTTCTTGTGGATTGGTAGTCATTATTTCGTTCACCTTTAGGTGTTCTTTCACCAGCACAGCAACGCCACCACCTTTCCTAATTTTCTGTCCCGTCTCCAAATTGAGTAGCCCCTTGGGAATATGACCTCATTTAAAATAAATCTTCAAGTTTTGTCTCCGTGAGTGCAACAATGTCTGGTGTCTGCAGCTGTATTATATCACTTACTCCAGTATCTTTGACCTTACTCCATCTATGTTGGTGTATGCGATCTTCAGGAACTTGTTCCCCTCTTCTTATTTTTCACTCCCCCTTTCTCTAATGATTTTGTTGGTTTGCTTTTATGTACCACTTTACTGGTCTGCCTACCCCTATCACTTTGTAGAAAAAAGAATTGATTTCTTCTTCATTCCTGCTCTCATTTAAACGTTTTGCCTCGGCGAGGTTCAGTTTCAGCTTCTCTCTATCTTCTTTTGAAAGATCTCGTCTTAACGACCACCCTTCCCATCCTCAACGCTTTGTAATTTTCTGGCATTCCTTAGTACTTCTTCCATCTGTTTGGCACCGTTTAGGGTGATCCTCAAAGGTCGATCTTTCCCTTTTACATATCTGCCTATTCTCCTGTAGTCGCACACATTCTCTTTGGTTGTAAGACCTTCCACAAGGCCAACAATTTTATCTACTACTTTTGCTTCTTCTACAGCTCTTTCTGACCTAGATGTTATCTCCTTTTCTTTGCATCCAAAATGATCAGGGACTTACTCCGATCAACTGTGTTTTGCACCAACTTTGGGTAGATGCCATTTGTGTTAGGTCCTTATTGCGCCTAGCTTCATCAATATCATGACCTGTATATTCTTCAAACAATAAGGTCTGAATTTCACCGACAGTGATGTTTCAACACTGCGTCAGACAGGTGTTTGGGAGCCAGAGACGCGTGCACCACCCATGGTTGCTCACTCGGTACTAAGCCAGCCAGTAGCCTTAAGACATTCTGGGAATTTTTTCCAAGATGGCTGCCTCTCACTGGAGGTCTCAAAGAGTCCATTTCTTACACATCCTACCGTGCACGCATTTTGAATGAGTATGAAATATTCAAAAGTGTTTTCTCAGTTAGCCAGTTTCCCACTCTCAGAGTTTTCTCAGTTAGCACAGCACAGTGGTTAATTTCCTTTAGGTATTAAGTTTGAATTGTATAAAATGCTTTATCCTAAAATATCTTCTATTATATTTATAGGATGATTGCAATATTAGCCAAGTGCTTACTGTAATTGAATAAGATTTTCAGCAACACATTTGTGTCATATGGTTATCATACCCTGCTATGATTAGCTTAGTCTTTCATTTAAGCGTTTTCAGATACTGCATACACTAGCTGGGTCAACTTCTTGTGGTGGTTGGGACTGACAACACTTCAAGGTCATGTGCTGAGAGCTCTCATCATTATTTTGGTCGTAAACTTTGTCCTGATAAACATCTTCTGGCATGTGTATGCTCAACGCATCTCCTACACATTATCATTTAGTAAGTGTTTGTTTTCTTTGTCATGATTAAATGTCGGTTGGCGATGAAAATATTGTCTTTTCCGTATTTTAGGCATCTGCATTTGTAATTACTGCACTTTATCTCTTAGTATTCTCTGCTACAAAATATATGTAATGTAATATAATACAGGGGCTCCTACTCCAGTAGAACCTGATTCGATGAAAATTAATGTTCAAGCTAGGAGGAACTGTAACTATTCTTAGGTGAATTTTCCACATTGTGTGTGTAAAGTGGATTACTTCTTCCTCCTAGAGGATAAACATGTGTTCATTCACCCATCGCCCTGACGCTTCTCTTGATAATTCCTTCCTTCCATCACCCATTGATCTATTTAACACTGGGGGTAATCACGATGATACTGCCATCTTTTCCTGCTAAATGTCCTTTCTACCATGTTTCCAGTCTAGTTCAGTTTCTTCCACAGGTGGACAACTAGTGTCTTTGTGAAGGAGAAAACCTGTATGTATTGTGTGCCTGCCTCAGTGTTTGCTTTTCATGCGGAATACTTTGAGGGATTTCTTTGTGAACTTGCCTGTCCTTTATTTTAATTAGTAACCTGACTGACAATACTTGCTTGGGGAGGAAGGGAAGATTTTCTTAACATGGCCAACTCGAAATAAGTTCACCTTGTTGATGAATGGAACCCTCGGAAAGGCCACAATGTGAACACCACTACTTTTGTGTGAAATGTAAAGGCATGTTAAACTTGCATAGATCTAATGGTGAAGACAGGCTGAACATTGCAAATATTGTAGAACTATATTAATGTACATTACATATATACAGTATTTAATGGAGTTTTAAGATGTGCAGTTGTGCCTGTTTAGGATTAAGAATGATAAATGTCATTTGCAAAAAATCTTTCATACACTGCTTTTGAGTTACCATTATTTGATATTTACTTCGCTTTTCTATTGATAGATAGCCTTCAAATTGTGGAGGACATACTGAAGAAGAACACAAATTTTAAGCTTCCTAAAGAACATAGTACAAGAATTTAATGATAATTTCAGGTAAGTGATCTATTTGCTTAGTCTGCTTCATTTACTCATCATTACAAAACATTATGGGTTCAAAGAAACCATATTAATCATTTTATAATAAAAAATCAGCTAAACCACCCAGGCCAATACAGCTTTAGTGCAGGAAGAATGTCAGCTGAGCATTTGATCTACTGGGATCGTCTTTAAGCATTCAAATTATTCTCCTTGGAAAGGAGACGAGTTCTCATAACATGCACAATGAGGGTACTGGAAGGTTATGTTCCATATCTCCACCAAAAATTACTCGCAATACTGGAGTGAGAGAAGGTAGAAATTGCAAACTATTTTTGATGACGAGCAATACTGGGGTGAGAGAAGGTAGAAATTGTAAAATATTTTTGATGACAAGTAAGCATGGAATAAAGACAATTAGAACACAGTATGAATGTTGGAGATCCACAACTTTGATCTCTTGCTAACAAACATAGAAAACTTTGCTGAACAAGGGTAGAAACTTTCAAGACAATTTTAGCAGTTACCACAGATGTCACCAGATCATCCTGGTTGTGATGGCTATGTAGCCCTGTAGACTACAGAAACAAATAGCCTCAGATCAGATCACCAGAAACAACCCTTTTTTTTCAGGCCAGTCTGCAGGAGTACAAACATTTTTAAAAACATTCCATAGGTAAGGCTCTAGTATTGTTCATAGTACAGTACGGTATCATATACAAATACAGGAATACAGAATTGTATGACCACTTTTACAGGTATAAAAGACCTAAACAACTTGAGTTATCTTGAGTTATCTTGAGATGATTTCGGGGCTTTTTAGTGTCCCCGCGGCCCGGTCCTCGACCAGGCCTCCACCCCCAGGAAGCAGCCCGTGACAACTGACTAATTCCCAGGTACCTATTTTACTGCTAGGTAACAGGGGCATAAGGTGAAAGAAACTCTGCCCATTGTTTCTCGCCGGCGCCTGGGATCGAACCCAGGACCACAGGATCACAAGTCCCGCGTGCTGTCCGCTCGGCCGACCAGCTCCCGGAAAAACTATTGCTCTTCAAAACAACTTGGACAAATTATGCACCTGGAGTACTGCAGGAATAATGGAACTTAAGGGCTCGAATCACATTCATTCTAATGGGTACATGTAACATTCAGGAACATTAAAGTACGGTATTATGAAACTTCATTTACAAAATCAAACCTATAAGATGTACTTTCAACCCAAGTTGCAGTTTTGTAACCTGAAAGGATACCCAGAGTTGGAAGGGTAGCAATATCTGTAAAAGGTCCGAAGTTATAAAATACCTTTAACCAATTTTAAAGTATGGAGTTTAACTAATAGAATACTGTAGTCTAAAGTAATAATGATAAAGGATATTACATGAAAACAAATAGATGTGGAGAAATGAATTGTTAAAAATTATTCATTCTGCTCAAAAATTGCAGTATTGCAAGTCTACATCAAAATATAACTTGAAATTTAAAATTTGAACCATTTCCAAATTGTAGAGCTACAGTATATTCAAACATGTAAAATTCATAAAAATTATTTCATAAATATTAAACTAATCCTTTTAAAGATGTACAATTGTACTCGAGTAAAATGACATCAGTGATTGTGCCACCAGTAGATGAGGTAAATATTGCTCGATTTTCTTCCAACTTCACGTGATTATTAGTAGAACTACATACTCGAGTGTACGGAAGTTTCAGGGAAATCTAATCTCGAGCAATGGAGAAAAAATCACGGAACCCCAAAAAATGACTAACATAATTACATGTGCATTGCTGTTTGTATAAAATTAAATTAAGAACATAGTATTAACACTTAAAAACTAGTTTATTTGATGTATAATGACAAATTATAACAATAGAAAACACTTCATAATGTCAGGACTAACCTGTCTTCTTTTCACCCATAAAACCCTTGCTGTTTCCTTTCGTGATGTCTCGTAAATGAATCTCTTTCAAATAGCAAGGGCCTGCTGTAATAATTTATTATTTGATTTACAGCTTGGCACTTGATAGTATAAATTTGCCACATTTCATTTGAAAGATGGATGCCATTAAGAAATTTTTCGAGAAGAAGAAAGCAGATGCTAAATTCAAAACATCTGGTCAAGGACACAGGTAACAATTTTTTTATTTATATTATAAAGATATTACATGTACTGTACTATAATATATAATACTTTACTGTAATTTAGTATCATCAATAATGATAGTTTTTGTTTTTCTCCTCTGCTCTTGAACGTTTCCATGTGATATCGCAAGAATATTTTGTCTTAAACTAAAACTAATATAAAACTTGTGCATAGTCTTTAAAATAGGCTTTTTTTGTGAAATTTTGCAATAAGGTCCAGTGAATAATTGTGTGATCTATAAATACATCCGTTCTGATATTTGCCAGGGACAATCCTCGGTTCATTCTCATAACTGCAGCTGCCGCAGAACATCCCTGTCCAGTATTTGTTAATGCATGCATTTTGCCTAGCTATGTTACTTTGTTGACCTTTTGTAAAACAAATTGGCATAATGTGACATTTTAGTCAATATTAAATAAATGATATAATTCCTTTGTTTAAATTATAATACTGTGTTTCATATTGGGTAGCCTATCTGGTGGAGGTCAGCAGCGACGTGTTCCATCACGGTCAGCCCACAGTGTGTCGCATGAGCGTCATGTACCTACAAATGACGCCCAGCGTGCTGGGGCTGCAGCTCTAGCCAGGATGGAACAACAGTCAAAAAAGACAGATGTTAACTGGTATGTTTTTTAGTTTTGACTGTTATGAAGCATAGATAATGAATGGAGCAAAGTAGTTTTGTGATGGTATGTGGGGTGGAATGTTAGGGTATCAGATGTGGTGTGAATCGATGATTTTGTAAGTGATGTGTAGTACGGGAACACCAGGTGTGGTTATAAACCAGAGGCCAGATTCACGAAGCAGTTACACAAACACTTACAAACCTGCACTTCTTTTCTCAATCTTTGGCAGCTTTGTTTACAATTATTAAACAGTTAATGAGCTCTGAAGCACCAGGAGGCTGTTTATAACAATAACAACAGTTCATTGTGAAATTTTCACGCTTGTAAACTGTTTAATAAATGTAACCAAAGCCTTCAAATATTGAGGAAAGTTATACACGATCGTAAGTACATGCGTAACTGCTTCGTGAATCTGGCCATAGGTGTGGCCAGGGGTTAGTTAAGTATAGACTGGCTGTGGTCCAAGGTGGAGTGATTATATCCATCAAATGGATGGAATAGTGTGTGTAATATATGGAATAATCCAACGTTGGTCTTGGATGTAATTAACCATTGGTTTATTTAATGGTGATACCTAGCCGACATGAATACTCTGGTTGATATTTGTGAAGTGATAAGTAAGTTCATTGTGATTTATTGAAAATTATTAAATAAGGAAGTGATCTGTATAATCACAATAAATGGTAAAAGATGTAATGGGTGGGCAGAAATAATGGTGGGTAGTATGACATCACAACACGAGTGGGTCTGGCATCTCATCAGCCACAGAAATAGTGGCAAGGGTCAAACTTGGCAATGTTTAGTTGTTTAAAAGGATATGGAAATGTAGTATCTTTTGATGGGTAGGGGTCAACAACCTTGAAAACGAGAGTAACAGGTTAATTTGAGTGAATCGGTGGCTTGACAGATGATGTACTGGTATGTTGTTGGGTGGTACAAGCTATGTAGCATTTTCTTTCCATTTTTCTTTCATGTCAAATGTTGATAAAAATTGCACGTAATTAATATAATGTTATTAGCCACTGCACTGAGCATAGTGCCCTTCAAGAGCACAAATTATATATATACAATTTGAGTAAATGTCGCTAAATGGCGCACATCTTGTATATACAATTGAAAGTGCAGCACACGATTTAAATCTTATGTGGTACTTCCAACAGTACATAGCTGTGGTGGGTCGTCCCGTAATTACTCGCCACAGCTATGAATGTATTGCTCCCTTGAAGGGGTTAAGGCAAGCATCCTCTAAGGGTTGAGGTGCTCGGTAGGTGATGCAAAACATTTTTTTAATTTGACCATATTTTAATGTTTTAATGTTTTCACTCTATAATATGAAATGGAAAATTGTTGAGTTTGGCACCATGTTGACATTTTTTTTTATTTTTAAAAAGTTCAGGTTATGTTAATAATTCATTAACAACTGCACCATGATGTTGTCACGCACAACAGGTGTGCAGTGCAGGGCTCATAGTGCTGGAAATTTTGACAAGTTAATTTAATATTATTCAGAACTCAAAGTGACTGCATTGCCTTCATCCACTTTGAGCTGTGAATAGTAATAGATTGTGCAGTTTTTGTCTTAAACCCCCTCATAACTAGTCTTATCTTAATTAAAAAGTTGGCAGTTAGAAAGAATAAAGAATGACTGACAAAAATAGTAATTTGACTAAATTTTTTTTTTTTAATCTGATCAGTTTTTATTAATAAATAATAAATAAATCTTACTACAGTATTTTTTCTGCAACTCAGGTCTCTTCAAGCCATAAAAGCTCAGGCACGCCGCGAATTGGAAGCCGAGCAGAAAGCTTTGGAGCAAATGAATCTTAGTGAGCAAGACCAGCCACCAAATCCTAAAGAAGTCAACTTAGATGCTGCACCAATGCTGGCTGTCCAAGGTGTCTTCTTCAGTTGTCCACTCATTGGCAAGTATTTTGACCTGCTCCTACTGCCCTGAGTTATATCACAGCTCTCTGTGTGGCAAGTAAAGCACCCAATCTGTATTACTGAAATGTAAATGAAGATCCTAAGTATTCTCCACTATTTACTGCTTGTTATGTTAAGTCCTATGTGAACACCTTAATTACCTAGGTTAGCAACTTCACACAAAGTAAGTAATATCATGGTTAGATTTATGGCTGTGAGATCTTTATAATATTGTGTATTTAGGCAGATAAAGTAATTACTTGATAGTGTTTAAGTACTCTTGTATTGTAATTGCTTTTTCAATTTTTCAAATATTTTCAGGGCCTGAAGTGGCAACGTATGATGAAATAAAGAGACAGATCCGCGAGTTCCTCTATGCTCAGGTTGAGGATGACAAGGGCATCTCTTCCTGTCTTATCATCCACACGTGCAACAAAAATAAAGAAAAGGTTTTAATTTTTGTTTTGTTTTAAATTTTTTAAATCTGTACTGTATACTGTGCTATATATATATATATAGGTAATAAATCGGTTGTTGGAGGTATTAAGTTTATCCCTTTTTCCATCGATTCTTTTCTTTGGATAAACTCAAACTTGCAGTTCCACTTGGTACTCAGCTCATCATTCCCACATGAACGTTACTTTTGTAATGAACATTATTTTTCCACAGTAACTTTCCTTTCCACATCTGTATATGTTGTATCTGTTTTCTCTCTACTCTCACTTTTGGATGTTTGCTGGTGCATTTCTCATTGTTTCCACATCCTTGCTTCTTGGTGCAAGCAAATGATGCTACTTGACTTGTGTGATAGCCGGCTAAGCATGTTTCCCTCGGATCTAGTACTCGAGACCATCTGATAACCGGAAAAGGTTCTACTGTACTTGATGTGAGCCCTGAAGAATTAAGTTCATAATGGAACAAAGCATCAAGGAAATGATAATTTTCCCCGTTTCTCATTTTCATGGGGTGGGAGGCAAGAGCCTAAAAGAAAAAATGTGTTGTCAAAGGTTAAAAATACTAAAGCTATTCATTCACAGTACAGTATCTGCCACACACTCCAAAATACATAATCATAAATCATTATATAAGAACTGTCCATTATCCCATTACAGTGGGACTCCTATATTTCTGATCAGTTAATTATTACATACTTGGCAACTGAAATATCTGATAATTTAAAATATTGTACAACTGATTTTTTTGTGATTTTCTTTATTGGAAATAATTTATTACTTGTTCTAGTATACATTTTAACAATACAAAGCACAAAGTTTTCTGCTCCTTGCTGGTGTCGTCTTGGCCCAGGTTTGTTTTTCAATTTTTCCATCCATCCATTCCTGTCCATTGTGTGCAGAGGCAATTGGATCCTCTTGTCTTGTCACTTCAGTGTGGGTGGCTGATATGGAGTTTCCTGCTAACGAGCTTTTACTCATTTTGCCTTCATCTTGATTAGATTTCTATGAATGTTAAGGTTTCTTCTTTCCACTGCAGTGTTTTATGGCTGTTGGCCCACTGTGGTGGGTGCTTGGGCATCTGGCATGGTTTCCCTTATGGTCTTGGGTCTTGAGGTGTTTATGTGGGGTGCTCTTCCTTGTGCAGCTTGCTCTTAAATTCCCTGGTGGCTCTTTACTTGGGAGATGGTAGTTTTTACTTTTCTAGTGTGTCAAATGGGATCCAGTGTTTGTGTCTAGTTGATGCAGGCTTGTCTTCCGAGGGTCCATGTTCTGCTCATCTTGGGTGGGTTTAGGGTTTGTCATCTTTCCTCCACCAGGGTAGTGCTTTGGGCTTGTGGTGTGCATACTCACAGTTTGTGGCTTGCACTTTATCCAAGCTATCCTCCTGAAATAAGATACTTAGACACTATTTGGTCAAAATGTACTATTGCAGCCATCAATGTTCATGTTCTGTACTACATGTATTCATTTTGTAGTGGCCCCCCCAAAAAAAACATGCATTTTAGGCCTAGTATAACATGTGTACTGTATTAGGTCTAAGATGATATACATTAAGCCTTGGGTTGCTTGGACAGGTTAGGCTCTTTAGTTTTCCTATTTTATTTTAGCTGGTCTTTTTAGGCTAATTCAGTAATACAAATCATGAACTTCTGTTTGGTCTAGCTGTCTATTTTTCTATGACATAATACTGGTAGTTACTACAAGTATCTGGTAGTTACTTACTTTTTCAGTCTTGTGTGTTTTCAAACATGCCCACAGCCTATATTGGGGCCCAGGGATTCTGGAGGTCAAATCTTATTTTGACACCTTAAGAGTGAGGTGAGCACCTCGCAAGAGCCCCGAGTGGATCAGGGTGCCACCTAAAAACAGTAGAGTTGGGAGATGACAATTGATAATTATGGAGTTTTTGTTTTGCAATCTTCAAGTATTTCTCTAAGTGAAATTGAGATTTTTGTGACTTCTTTTTTAGGGTGGTTTATTTCAATAGTGGGTTCTTGAATCTCCACATGCTCCCTGCTCTGTAAAGGGGGAAGGGGGGGGGGGAGGGCAAGACAAAGTAAAATGTTGCTTGCCCTGGTGGTCAACAGATACAGTAGTTACAAAGCCTGGGATATTGATACAACACGGGGAGTCCACTGCCATTACTGTAAGGTGAAGGGACCCACTGATGTGCCACCCAGAGTGAGAGAGCTTTCATTGCTCGATGCTTTGTTTGTTACTTAAAATCGATACCATTTCAATACATTATTTCTTTCATTGGTTTTAAGTTTATAGTTTAATATAAAATGATAGTTGGTGTTAATCTTTTTGGTTGATGTAAACAAATATTATCTAACAAAATTTGTTCTCTTTGGAATACACATGAAATAATTACTTATGATTAGTATTGAGAAAAATGTAAACATATTTAATTTGGACGTTACTGCAAATGTGTAAACTGAACAGATTCATTATGTCATGTACTGTACTTGAATTTCACTCAAGATTTTTGGCCACTTCAGTATCTGGTGAAGTAGTTTTCGTAATACATTTTTTATTTAAGAAAATGTGGCTTGTCAATAGGGAAGACTCAATTAGAACAAATGCACAGTGTAAATTGGGAAAGAATATTTTTTGTTTTCATAGTATTCTTTATGGTATTCTGTATGGTAACTAAATAAAAAAATTGTTGCGTTTCAGGTGAATGTATGTATCGAGACTTTATGTAAGTATATTGAAAATATTGTATCAAATCCCACGGAAGAGAAATTCCACAAGATAAGAATGTCCAACAAAGCTTACCAAGAAAGAATCCTTCCTGTTGAAGGTACACGGGAGTTCTTGGAAGCTGCTGGGTTCGTGGAGCAGGAGCTTCCATTTAATGACGCTACAGATATGTTTTGGGTAAAGTTTGAGATTTACAGTAATTAGTTTAATTTACTACTTTTTTTTGTAATAGCTGGAGCTGTTAATATCTGGATATCTGGAAAATAATATATGTTTTTGTTTATATCCCAAGTAATCAAAATTGGACTCTTAGAACTTCCACTTTACTAAACTTTACTTCCACTACTAAACCCATCACTTCTGAAAACCTTGCTGTTTGTTGGGTAAAGATGATGATTTCTCAGCTCAGTCCTCCCATCCCAATACAGTAATACCTGTGATGTAAGACTGTAGCATATAGTAGTGTGAAGTGGGGTCACATCTCTACATCTTGTAAACACAAGAAATAAAAAAGTGTATTGGAGACTGAAATACAGTACCCTAAGTAACATAGTCTGAAGGTCCTATAAAATATATTTTCATAGCAATGCTTGCTATCTTGTGGAAGTAATATAGTTTAAAAAGATCTGTTGTGTGTGCAACACTTGCAGATTTTTGCATGGATCCATTGCCGTGAGTAGGAAAAGGAGTATGACATAATAAATTGTTGGAAGTCTTTCATTCACATGCAAAATTTAATATGTTGTATACATTTTTCTTTTTTGCCTCCTTTAGGTATTTCCTGAAGAAAACTTAATGATCTAGTCACTCTGGAACAACTACGGGATGCATTAGTTAGTGCTGAGCCTGTTCGGCCTCAACTTGACCGTAGCCTCACTATTCTTCTCCCTGCTGAAGCTGCCACACATGTAGACTTGCCAGCAGAATTTTTCAATATGACTGCCGATGAACTGAAGCGCGAGATGCAAAACAGGTAGGTGATAAATTCGTAGTATGGTATTCTAATGAAATGTTAGCAATTCCAAACAATTATCTGAGAAGCAGACTGTACTTATTGGGGGTTGAGCTTTGGATCTTTGATCCCACCTCTCGACTGTCAACTGTGTGAGCGGAAGGATGATATGAACTGAATAGTCAATTTTCAAGGATATGAGTATCTAGAGCTTATTCACTGTGATGCTCCATGGGCAATGGCATCTCAGCAGGCATCCAAGGCTATCTTGTGGTGTACCAAGAGCAAAAGCTAGAAGCCCTTTACACTCTTGCCTGGTATAAGCCAGACTGTGTCTCTTGAGGCCTATAATTTGACAAGTACAGTACAGTAACAGGTTAATTTAATTTTTTATAGCCCAGTGTTAGATTTCATACTTTATAACTCAATTTATGAGCATATTTGTGCAGTTGCATCGTGTCATTGTTTTTACCTGCTTCAGCTGGTGTTCTGAAGTGTTTTTCCTGGCATACTTTTTAGTGAAGATCATCTATGAAGAGTTACCTTCTTTAATGCAAAGAGTTTCTTCCTAGTGTAAATTCCTTTTAGTTCATTCCCAATCTTAGTTGGTGCCTTAGGACTAGGTCTCTGGTAAGACCTATAGAGAGAAAGAAATATATGGTTAGTAATTTTAGTATAGTGCTTGGGGGTCCTGCTCATTTGGGTATGGGGTCCAGTGCTCATGGTTAGATTATGCTTAATACATAGCATTTTTGTTGATGTGGTGTCATAGCTTGTAATGTCAGCTTGAGTACGTGGTTTTCCACTTATTTTATAAGTTTTGGGGGTGGATTTTCAGTTTTGTGCATTGTAGAGGTCTTTAGCTCCCTTTTAGTTAAATAGCAAACATTGGCATCATGAGTATGAACTAGGATGTGAGTAGTGGGGTGAATTTGTTCTAGTGTTGCTGTTTTTAGGCTGGAGTCCTGTGCTAGTAATTTGCTGATCAGTTGGGGGTTGGGGGGGGGGGCTTGCTTTTCCAGTATCTCTTATTTCCAATACTAGATTATTGGATTTGAAGGTAATGTTTGTTTATTTTCCAATCCATTGAGGAGTGTGTGTGTGAGTGTGTACTCGCCTATTTGTGCCTGCAGGATTGAGCATTGGCTCTTGGATCCCACCATTCTAGCTGCTGGTTGTTTAACCAATGACTCCTTTTTCCCTATCTTATCTGGTTTCAAAATTATGAATAGAGTTTGCTTCCATAACTTGCTCCTTGAGTTCATTCCATTTTCCCACTAATCTAATGCTAAAAAAAAAATCCTAACATCTGACTCATCTGAGTTTCAAGCTTCTACCTATGTGCCCTTGTTCTGTTAGTATTCAGTATGAACATTTAATCTATTTCCACTGTCAATCCTAAGTATTTTATGTTTCTATTATATCTACTGCTCCCTCCTTTTTTCTAGTGTCGTCAGGTTCAGTTCCTTCAGTCACTCTTCATACCCATCCCTCATAACTCTGGGAAGAACCTTGTTGCAAACTTATGAACATTTTCCTGTTTTCTTATGCTTTTATATCTTCAGGTGGAGTATGCAGCCCCATCTTAAAGATGGGGCTACATACTCTTAAGACTGGTCTCATGTAGGCAGTGTAAAGTGCCCTAAATGCCTCCTTACTTAGGTTTCTGAATGATGTGTTTTTCTGCACTTTATAGATTGAGTGGTCATGCAGAGTATTTTCTACATATTTAGAGCCAGCCTGTGCTTGAAAGGAAAGTTCATTGATGATACTGCTGGCTGTATCCCCAGGAATTTTCACTTTCCAGTCCTGTGGTATCTTGCTTGTTGTCACTACTGGAATATTTCACTCCAAAGCAAGTTTGACATGGACTATATATTTCTGTGTGCTTAGTTGTTTTTCTCTGGACTTTGTGGTGGAGTGACAGATCACCTCTGTTCAGAGTTGTTTCTAGGCTCCACTTGGCTTTGTGGGGGGGGGGGGATGGTAATTGACATCACCTTCTCTGGCAACTAGGTTTTCCCCTCCAAGGTAGGTTTGTATGGAATTTCAATACCATGCTAGTTTTCTACCCGTCACTGCTGGTGGTTACCACTTGTTTCCAAGGCAGTCTTTGAGTTTCCTGGTTTGGTAAGGTTAGTAGTAACTAACACTTCCAGCTTTGGTTCTTACTCTATTTTTTTTCATACTTTCTTGGTTTACTTGTTCTTTTACTTTAATCTCTGATATTTATACTCCTCTTGCCTCTGGAACACTAGGTTCAGGTCCTGGTGTTCAGTAGGCCTGCAAAAAACAGACTTTGTAGTTTTTGTGGATGTCTGTGGTACCAAAGCTGCTGCAATGAGGAGCTACTGAAGTTGGCCAGAAAAGGGTGTTTTGTTGCATTTATCATTTGATTTTTGGTTCTGTTCAGCAAATATTGTTCGACATTACATTGGAGAATTCTTTTGTGCCACTTTTAAATCCTAAAAGTGTACTAAAAGTTCTGGAATATTTTTATTCGATACATGTCCTCATCTTATGTATTTTACAATTTTTTAGGTAAGAAGTCTGCAAATAAATGTCTGCTGGTATCTAGCATATGTTAAATGTCTGGCAATGAGCAAGTTGATAAAGAATGATTTTGCCAACTTGGTTCCTTATTGAAGTTAAATCTAATTAGTGATTCATGTAGGTACAGTATTTGGTTAATTGCCTTCAAGTAATGGCAGCATTATTGGATTTCAATGAATTACCCAGCAAGCTAAGGGAGATTTCAATGACGGTTCATTTTTATAATATCCTTGGATGCCATACTGGTCACATTCACAACACACTAGGGTCTTTGCTGATCAGCAACCTTTCTTCTAGCTGTGATAAGTGTGGTGGTTCCCTGACAGCAAAACACTCGGTCAGTGGTGTGCCCTATACTGATGAAACTTGTAACACAAATTTTGTACTTGCATGGCTGTTGAGTCCATGGAAGATACTGTACTGCCTGCTATCTCTTGTGCTGGGAAGTGATGTTTCTTTTCTGATGAGTGGTATATAATAGTGTATTTAATTTTACTGTATTGTATTATTTTTTTTCCAGTAGCAGTAACTTCATTATTATGGTATTGGGTAAATAATTTATTAAAACATAAATCCATTATTTTCAGAGCAATGGCAGTTGAGAGAAGCCAAATGCTACTTACAAAAGCCATGAGGGAGCGGCAAGAGTTGAGAGAAATGAGAAAGTACAGGTTTTCACTTATTCGGTAAGAAATAAATGGAATTTGTTATTGTGCTGTGACATGCCAAATTTATTTAATGATCCATACTTATCAGTGACTACATAGTAAGTGTGATTTCTATGTCCTGCCTCTTAATCTTTTATATCTGACATGCTAATTGCACTTCTTGATGTTAATTTTTGCCATTTTCTCCTGAAGTGGCTTTGATAACTTCATTAAATGCACTCCACTTTATAGCCACCAATACATGGAATGCATTGAAAGAATTTGGCAAGGCCACTTCCATCCACAACTTAAAAAAATTATACACACTTGATATGAACAAAATGTAAACTTTTTAATGGTTCTATTGGCAAGTGCAGGAAATGTTCTTTTATATTAAATAATAAGTAATTAAAAAAATCAAAGTAAGTGTTTAAGAAATAATGTTTTGATAGTGCAGTTTTCGTAGTAATAGGGTTGAACTTTATCTCCCTTGTCTTCCCCCCTCAATTAGGGGGCAAAATTATTTGGAAAGTTACTCTTCAACCTGTTCCTTAGTGTGACAAGATCGTGACAGGAATATGATGTGCTGGAATCAACCTGGGCTTGGTTTGGGGAGCAACCAAGGGGCTGCTAAGAAAAGATTTTGTAATGTTTTACATTATTTTTTCAGGGTGCGATTTCCTGATGGCATTATTCTGCAAGGTACTTTTGGAGTCCATGAGAAATTTGAGGAAGTAATTAAATTTATAAGGGAAAATCTCGTCAATGACTGGCGACCATTCTTTCTCTCTCTTAGTGGAGGTGGAAAGGTAAGAATTAGTGTATTATCGTATCTTTTAAGGTTACATTTCTTATCTGTTGTCTTTCTCTACTTCAAAACAAAATGTGTAGTAAAATAACTATAGTAAAGTTTTCACACACCATCATGCATCGACTTTAAACTAAAACTACTTTTGTAAGATCATTAAATTAGATATAATCATGTAAGGAAATTTAACAGATTCATTGTTAGTAATACTGTAATGTAATTATAATGCAGAATAAATAATGTAAGAAAGAAGTAGAAAATGGGTCTAATGATAATTATATATTATTACAGTATTACTAACAATGAATGGGTTATATCCATTTTCTACTGTATCCTGCCTTCTCTTGCAGTACTGTAGTATATTTTCTGTATATGTTGATTATTTTGCAAATAGCTATACAGCATAATGTTGATTTTGCCATGAAAACTGCAAACGCTGTCAACAGTACATGAATCGATTACTAAACATGGTTTAAAGTTTTATGTTGCTAAAATGTGTGCTATAACATTCACAAGAAAACACGACCTTCATCTTTTCCCAATTAACACTTCATAAAACAGTGAACTTTCATAGAGATGATGGAAACGTGTTAGGAGTTATCTTGGGCACACTTTTGTTTTCTGTATCTCGTGTCCTTTATCTGCAACTTGAATACATCAGCACCTTGTGATGCACATAGAATGATTGTGAATGTATACAGTTTTTGTTCTATTGAAACGTCCTAAGACTAGTGTTTTGATGCTTTATACTGCATCAGCATGAAGTTAAACATGGGGGTTTCTGGTCTTCCACAAAGTTTATACTTTTTACCTGGTATTCAATACTTACAAGAGATGACGAAACCTGTACTTGTGTTGTTTGAGATTTGCCAATGACCTCACACTTGCATCACCTTCCTGGTATAGCACACATTGCTCTTGCACTGCTTTACAGCCTGTTAATACTAGTAGCCTTCTCTCATTAACTATTTCAAATATCTGCACACCATGGCTTGTTCTGATTGTAAATCTTTTCAGTCCAATAATAGATCACTTTTATTATAATATCAGCCAGTTAGCTTAATTATTATTTAAATAATTTTGTTTAATACTATTACATTATTTAAATAATTATTTCGGTTGTCCATTTAAGTGCTATGTCATCACACTTTTTCTCGATTATTACTTCATGAATGAATACATCATAAGGCTTCTGAAGGTCATGTATATCTCATTTTCGTATACATGTGCTCAGTAGTTTCCGATTCCAATCACCGCTCTTGACCCCCCCCCCCCATGCTGTTCGGCTATTAACCCATACTGTGCAATACATGTATAGCTTGGGTGAGTAACTGTCACGGAAGTGCGAAGTGCGCACTACAGCTATGTATGGTTGGGAGTACCACCTAAGATTTAAAAGTCCGGCAGCTATATGGGGGTTCACATCAGCTTCCTCAGGGCTCTTGTAAACAGTTCCCATTTAAAAAAAATCGTTGGCAACGTTCCCGGGAGTGAGAGCCTCGGTACTGAGTGAGCATCCAAGGCTGGCACATGCAGCATGAACTAACAACACTACTGTTCAGCTTGTGACCACAGCATCGCCTAAAAATGTCAAAATATATATGTGGTATTATTTAGCAATGATAGTATTACAGAAGACCCCGGATTGATAAAAATGACCAGGATTCTGATAATAGCAGGATTGTTGTGATAATTAGCATTGTGTGTAGTATGGTGGGAGGAGCAATGCTGAGGGAGGGAGGTAGCATGGTCTGCTGACTGTGTGGCCACCTGTTATTGTGTAGAATCACCATATCAGCTTATTGGTTAGCTGTAGTGAACACAAATGGAAATACTTACATATAATGTGAATATATCGTGTAATAACAGCAAAAGGAGTATGTTGAGAGATTTTGGCGACTATGCTGTTTGGGCACCATACCAGCTTAGTTGTACAGTTATGGTGAATAAAACATGCAGATACTTATATATAATGTGGGTGTGGTTTTATTACACTATATAAACAGTATGGTTGGAGAAGGGAGAAGGAATGTTAGTTTGTCTGGCCTTGAACGAGTGAGGGGGGAGAGGCGGCATCAGCTGACTGTGTGTAGTGACGTCTGCACTCGCCATACTAGATTAGTTGTACAGTTATGGTGAACAAAACATGTAGATACTTGTATATATAATGTCTATGAAGGTGGCATTGGCTGGCTGGTGTGTGGCAGCCACTCTTAGTTGTTTTGACTCACCATACCAACTTAGTGGTTTGTTATGGTGAACAAAACATGGAGATACTTATATATAACCAGTGTATATATTGTAATAACAGCAAAACTATTTATTTGTTTTATGACCATAATAATTGAATCACAATATGCATACCATAATTTTGAGTATAGCAATGATTCACACTACACACTATTGAAAAATATTAGTGCAAAAAACTAGACAAAATCAAACATTGAAATACTTGGGTAATAATATCATTGTGACAACTCCTACCTGACAGCTCGGGTGGAGCTGACTGCCTCCGACGATTGCTTTGTTAACGCCTCAATTTTGCTAGACTTCTTCACCCTGTTGCAGCCAAAATATGTCGCCCACAACTTTTTTTTTTTTTTCCCCTCACGGTCAGGGAACACAAATGAACACTTTATATAGGAGTAAAAAAAATTTTCTTTCTTGCACCTGGTCATGTTGTAGGCTATAATCATAAGAGCAGCCCAGGGGTTAAGAGGGGTTAAGGCCTTCAACACTGCCAGGTGCAAGAAATAATTGTTTTTCTTTATAAAAGTGCTCATTTGTGTTCCCCTGACCAAAGAGGGGGGGGGGATCTTAGATGACATATTTTTGCCGCAATAGGGCGAGGAAGTAAGGCAAAATTCGCTGACAGAATAAGCGGCCAGCAGCGGCCTCCTCTACCCGTGCTGTCAGGCGGGAGTTGCCACAATGATATTAACTAATTATTTCAATGTCTCTGATTTTTTCTCTGTGTTTTGCAGTAATATTATTCAATAGTGTGTAGTGTGATATATTTATATAATAAAATGTGTGAACCAATGCTATACTCAAAAGTATGGTGTATACAAGTGATACTATGCACAGAGCTAATTATCACCACAATCCTGCTATTATCAGAATCCTGGTCATTTTGATCATAGTCGGTGGTCTTCCATAATACTATCATTACTAAATAATACCAGTTAAATATACAGGGTATATTTTGACATTTTTAGGGGATGCTGTGGTCATAAGCTGAACAGCAGTGCCGTAAGCTCATGCTGCGTGCCTTGGTTGCTTACTCAGTAATGAGGCTCTCTCATCTGGGAATGTTGCCCATGATATTTTTTTTAAATGGCATCTGTTTACTAGAGCCCTGAGGAAGCTGATGTGAACCCTGTGTAGCTTTGGGACATTTAACTTGTGCATGACACACTCAGTTGTATATATACGATGTGCGCAGTTCAGCAACATTTACTCAAATTGTATATACTTAGTGTATATACAAGTTGTATATACAATTTGTGCAGTTTAAGGATTAAAATGCTTGATAAAATTATTTCCTATACTGTACTTGGTCTTCTCGAAGAAAACAATCTTACGTCTTTGTCCTAGTTAAAATTTAGTGCATCTTCAGCTTTTATAGGAAGGTTACATGCAAAATAGAGTACATACACTGTACCATACATTTTATAAAACAAATTTAGTTATCTGCCTATGCCTCTTTATATGCATAATCTATTTATAATTTTATTAAAGGAACTCTATTAAATACTTCTTTATACTGGCATAAACTGAAATGTATATTCGTCTCACAGGTGGTAGAAACAGAACAAAGTTTGGTAGAGTTACGACTTGTTCCTGCAGTAGTGCTAAATTTCAAGTGGGATCCGAGTATAGAAGATCCTAACCTTGATGACAGTGTTTTCCTTAAGTCGGACACACTGATGCTCCTACAGAGTTAAGAGTAAAGATCAGGTAAAGATTATTTTAGACTGAAAGGCATTGGTCTTTCTTCGTGTATTGATATTTATTGTGAATACATGTAAATGTTCTACTTAAAGTACTGTGAAAACTGTGTGGCAATAATGATGTTGCCATCTTTTGCCGTGATATTAATCATAAATTGTGCATATAGTATCAAAATGTTTAAATAATTAATTTTGCTTTAGCTTGCTTTGAATATTATTAAACTTTACTAAACCAAAAAAAAAAATTTATCCGGTCTGAATCTGCAGTTTTTATTTTCTCTCCATTTAGCATGTTATTCAGTGTTCAACAAGATACACGTATAAGCATTAGTGTCCTTTCCATGTGGATTATCTTTTGCAAGTTATCTTCATTATTGTAGACAAATTCATGTAGTATTTTATGGTTAATATATGATTAGTACTTATGATTAGTACCCAGATCAAAACTGCTTGGTATTATTTTGCATTCTACAGTACTTGTTCCTTTTAACATGCTGCTTTAGTATTGTTCTTAAATGACTTTTAATAATTTCTTGACTTGTAGGCTCATCTCTGGGAAAGTTTGTTTTATTTGTGCTTTAGTATTGATATTACTGTATGTCAAGTGTTAGAAATAATCTTTTTGACTGAATTTTGGTCAAACTGCATTCTTATTCATCTCAAATGGTAATGATCTTATGGGAGGTATTATGTTCTGCTGTGTTATGATAAAACATGCATAAGATATATACGGATATATATTTTTATAGCTATATCTGTACAGTTTGCTCACTCCCTTGGAGAATTATTGGGAATTTAATTTGCACTTCTATTCACTTTATCCATAATGTCTTCATTGTCTCAGTACAGCAGAAGCTTAGCAGATGTGAATCTATTAGTGTGATGGAATTCCTTTTCAATATAGAGGGTGCTGAATAATGTCAGGCCCCAGAGCTTGGCTTCTGAGACAATCTCGTGAGTATTTGTGTATTTACTAGCAAATAGGACACATGTACAATATCAACATCCAAAAAAGTTACAAATCTACTTGAAAATAATGTTCAATAAATTTATAATGTGCTAAAAAATTTACCCACATCAAATATCCTTGTAAAGTACATGTGACTTGTATACTGGCAAATATGGTACATACTTGCTCGGTGCAGTAAATTGGACAATGTCAGTACTTACGACTAGTTTGATTAATACAATGTAGCATAACTTGTGATTTTAATGTCATCCCTGTGCTAATGGTTTTAATATTCTGAAGTACTGAATTAAATATTTTTATTTTATAAGAATTCATAGGTTATTCTGCACACGTTATTATTCATATACTTACTATATTAATACTGTAGACGCTAAAGCCAAAACCTCCAGAGGGCTGTCGAAATTTGTGATAAACACATGCTAGAAAACAGAACCTCTCCTGTCTAGAAGCAAAGTTTAATCTTAGTAAGTACACTTAATCAAGTAACCCACTTTGACCCTGATGCTGGGTCAAAGTTTGCAGCCATTCCTACATCATGGCAGATAGATTGAAGCAGTATTATTACATTCAGAAGTGGTCCACTTATTACAGGGCAAGTTCAAGGGACTCTGCATTTTATCCCAAGCCACTATTAATGCTTGCACAACACCTGCAGTGGCTTCCAATAACCAGAGCATCTCTCACATCAGGATATGCTCATTCTCTTTAAAGAAATAATATTCCTTGTTTAACAATTCAAAGATTTTCCATGGCATTCATGACTGACTTAGGTGCAAGAGATTAGTTTTGTCAATTTTGATTCTTATCAGGATCGAGCAGTTCTGATGCATGTATTGCAAATTAGAACTACTGATAAGGAATATGGCCTGCATTTCAGTTCTGCAGGCCAGAGAGTTTGAACATTTTTGGTTATCACCACGTTTTAACATTGAGATTATTTTATTGAAAATTTTTGTAAACATGAGAAAAACCCAATGTATACAAATCATAATACGTACAAAACTGTTTCAATACCGTGTTAGAAAATGTCCCCCACCCCCCTCCTGCAATAAAACCAAGATCAGTTGAGTAATGTTTTTGTATAGGGCACAAGGTGCAGAAACCTCGACTCGACACCAGGCCATTATGCTTAGGATACATAAGATATTATAAATTCAACCTATTTATTCATAACAAATATTAAAATAGTTAAGTTTTGTACTGAACTTTTGGCATTGGCTACTTTGGCTGTACATACATAGATCCTATATAAAGAATTAAATATTTAGTTGGACAATCTGAATTGGTGAGGGAGGAGGGGGCCCACATACTTGCACATAGATATTTATTATTAATATTGCTGCATTACCATCTGCATTATTGTTTATTGACTAGTACCCTCTTCATTCCATTTGACAGATAATCGATTCTCCATTACCTCACTTTACCTGTTAATCCTTTAGACCTAATTTATGGGTGATCATTCCATGGTAATTTTTATAAATGCTTTTGAATAGTTTGTATATAAAGTCTGCGTTTTAGTTCTAATGCATCCATGATTTTGTCATAATAGTCGAGTACTGTAATTGCAAAAGGCAAGATTTTCCTGCTCAAAATCTGTTGACCTGGGTAGAAAAATACATTTTCCTCCAGAAAACTGGATATTTGTATCCTAATCATTCCTCTCCTACCTTTGTCAAAACTTGCCAGATTTGGTGCATCCTTTTCATCCCATTTAATTGGAAAGATATGTATTCTGATGAAATTGACTATCTTCAAAGAAAGTACTCATCACAAACCTGTGTATAAACTGACCTATCTGCTTTCGTAACCTTGTTTTGTAGCAGAGGCTAAATAGGCCATGTAGCATTTTCATACAAAATTTATCAGTGAAAAATATTTATGTTCATTCTTGGTAAATATTTATATAAAATATTGAAGGTACAGTGTATTTTGAAACATGATAAACTTTAAGCTAGTTTAATGACATTCACACACATGCATGCATACATATGTATGTGTGTGTAGTATTTAAACATTTTCCTACTGTGTCCAAATGATCTGACGTTTTAATGGCATAAATCACTTGGCCACATCAGGTGATATTCATATTAGAGTACTAATCATCACTATAAATGTCTTTGCAATCCTTTTGTTTTGAATAATCTCATCCAGTGATCATTTAGATTTACCTATTTATTTAAAACACAATTGTAACTGCTCGTTTCTCAATAGCTTGTAATACAAGCTTATTTATATATAAGCTTGTACAAGCTTATTTATACAATGGGTATTTATTTCAATGTGTCCACTGAGTAACCCTGTTTTTAATGTAGATTTAACAAATTACAGGCAGCCCTTGATTTTGTGGCGATTACTTAGTCCTGTGAGCAACTGAGACGTGGGATAGTAGTAAATTCTGCAAACATATGGTTGGAGATATAGCTGCCAGAGGTCTCTGGGCATAGTGGCCTAACCTGGGAAGGGAAATGCATCACACTCCCATCTCTCCTCCCCAGGCAGTTATAAGGCACGATATTTGTTTATTCTGTTACAGTATTAGGAAGTAATCTAAATTTATAATGACAACAGGGTTATGGACTAGAGTACATGATGATACAAAGACTTTACAGTTGGAGAAAATACTTTGAGACTGTGTGCATGGGTACAGGCCCTGTAGGGCAAGTAAATTCACCCTACAGTAACTTGTGTGCATGTAAATTAAATGTATTGCAGCTAGATTTGTTTTATAATTTTCCCATAATTTATATACTCCCATAATATAATTCCCTCTATTAACCCTTACGCTGCCATTATCATCTGTTGACAATCCTTAAAGGGATTGCAGTTATCAAAAGACAATTTAAACAATTATTGTCTGGGTTTTATATGTATGATGCAAATATGGATATAATAACACTGAATGTAAATAAAGAAAAACAAGTGATAATACTATTGGTGAAACATCAGAGGATAAATCAAGACATGTCAGCAATGCTGGTTCTCCCAAGAAAACCAGCATTGATTATAATGAAATGCCCCTTTCTGGGTGAACCCTTGTTGCTCCCTCATCCCTACCTGATACATCTGTTCTGGGCCCAGGAGCAACAGACTGAATGCAAGATATGGGACACAAGCTGATGGCTTGGTGCATGCACGCTGGGATATTTTTTTTGTAACTAGTCGAGTAGGCACAACTTCATCCTACTACTCAAACAAGCTGCTTTAGTAGAAGGACGAAGGGTCAAGTGTTAGGCTGAGCTTGTCCAACATTTCACGTTGTATCTTGGAGCCTATGCTGTGTCAAGGTTTTGATACATCTTGCACATAAGAAAATAAAACTATCCTACCTTTAAACCAGAAATGAACCTCACAGGCCACTGACCAGAAGAGAATCTCCAAAACCATGTAATTGCCCTCTGGGTAAAGGAGCATGCAAGTCGCCTCTGTCATGAGACCAAACCCAGGGAATGGGTGATTTTGCTTTTTACTTTAATGAAACTGAAATTGCAAACCTACAGTATATGAAAATTACTAAAACATGAATAGTGCACACACACTGGGGTGCCTATTCAGTATTTCATTAGATTAGTCTGGCAACCTAATGTAAATAAATTATGAAAATCAAGTACTATTTTATCATAGTAACTTATGTTATTAAGAGTAAATAAGAAAACTACAGCTAAGAAATTTGGGTGGGAGGCATCAGGCAAAATCCTCCAAATCTAAAATTATATAGAAATTCACTGCAGGGTAGTTTGAAACATTTTAATAAACATTAGATCTAAAGTACAGTATTACCAAGTAAGCTTACCAGAGATGTCCTATGGTGTATGTGACCAAAATGTTTTAGTAGAGGTTGTATAAACAATATTCTTAAAGCTAAGTAGTAAAAGTTTAACATTAATTGGATAGTGTTTCCTCCACTACCTGAATATAATTTGACTAAATAGTTTTAATCATTCCTATATATAATTAACTTACTTTAATATATAACTTACAAAAATATTTTATTAAATACATTGCCGTTTGATAATTTTAGATTGCACATGAAATAACAAACTTTGAGAAAATGAAGTGGTTAGTAGTGACACTTATTACTGTACATATGCATGAAAGTCACTAAAGTTTCATATAAATCATTACAAATAGTTCAGGAATAATAAATAACAAGTGAATACAAAGTAATTATCAAATGAGGGTTCCAAGCCTGGTAGACTGTGTAGAAAAATAACATGCTCTTATATCAGGTGTATGTTTCATTCCCTGCAGTGAGTCATTCTATATAGCAGTGCTTCAGCTGTGAGCGTGGAGCCCCAACATGTGCACACATAGCCTGAAGGAGGGAATTGCACCCTCACACCCATGAAGGAAGAGTTAATAGCAAGCAGTGAAGGTTGGTTCATTAACATGTTAGCATGGAATCCATTAAACATGAGGGGAGAGAGAATGGCTAGGTAATTATTTCAAAAGGCAGAAAAAATGTAGTGAATTATGCTTTCTCTACAAAATAAGTCAACACAATAGGTCTCTGACCAAGCCTCCTGATTGACTGTCAAGACAACTATGATGTTAGAAGCTTCTGCACACACTCCAATATACGGATTCACAGCCCAGATGATCAGGTACCACTTAAGAGATGTTTTCCTTTTAAAACACCATAAAAAGTTGGCTAGTTATATCCCTTATATTTAGGACGAGGGTGTAGTATTAGGACCTTAATATTTATAGAATGCTCTCCCAGTACCTGTTGCACCCCTGCTTATCGTGTGCCCAAATAGAGAAGTATGCATCTATCCACTTCCAGGAAGTAAAGAACAAGACTAACTAATGATCATAAGANGAAATGTCATTTTCTGGGCGAGACCCAGAGGCTTCCCGGGGCTTATCCAGGCTGATATGCTAATGTCAGACTTGGCATCAGTCATGTGTATGGAGCTCTGTGGGCCTACCAGGGACCACGAGCAGAATCTGGCCTCCTCAGAGAGGTATGGGGAGCAATGGCCTATAGAAACACCCGTGTGATTGGAAGCATTGTATATGCCATTGACTGGGTCAGGCACCCAGAAAGTAAGCGTCCAAAAACAACCCCTATTGGTGAAATTGATAGCAAAAGCCGAAAAAGTGGATAGAACTCCCAAAAAGAAACGAGCATGACGTCCACACGTCGCTGCGCCGCTGTCTGCGCAGCGCCCCCCCCCTGGCCCCGCCCGGCTATCACCCTTCAGTTCTGAGGCTGGATGTCAAAACACGTGAAAAACCCGCCAAACGGGGGGAGGAGGGATGCTGGGAAGCCTCTGGGTCTCACCCGGAAAAATGGCGTTCATTACATTCAACGTGGGTTTTCTGGGGGCAGCCCCTTCGCTCCTCGGAGCTAACTACCCACAGAGGAAAATTAAAGGGACTGACCTGGGTGGCAGTCGCTGCTCACTTGTCAACGCAAAATCGAGACAACTGGCTGCAACCACCAACCCAAAGCGACACGGGCCGACTAGGCCCAGGAATGTTCACGATTATTGGTTGTGTACAAGAACAGCATATACAGGGGTAGAGTACAGTGTTTTCTTTATTTATATATACAAGAGTTCTTACAATTTTTGTACAGCCACTAGTACACGTAGCGTTTCTGGCAAGTCCTTAATCTTATGTTCCTTGGAATATGACCCCCGAAAAATCGTTTAACAACCAGATACCCATATTACTGTTGAGTTAAACAGAGGCTACAGTTAAGGATTGTGCCCAGTAAATCCTCCTGGTCCGGATACGAATCCAGGACAAAGCGCTCGCAAAATGCCAGCGAGCATCTTAACCACTACACAGAGACTGCTGTACTGTAATCATACTGGTTTTAATTTAATATTGCAGTCCCCGTGGTATAGTGGTTAAGACACTCGCCTGGCATTTTGTGAGCGCTTTTCCTGGGTTCATATCCTGGCCGGGGAGGATTTACTGGGCGCAAATCCTTAACTGTAGCCTCTGTTAACTCAACAGTAAAATGGGTACTGGTTGTTAAACGATTTTTTGGGGGATCGTATTCCAGGGAACATAGGATTAAGGACTTGCCAGAAACACTACGCATACTAGTGGCTGTACAAGAATGTAAGAACTCTTGTTATATATAATAATATAATAATAAAAATAATAATAATAATAATAATAATAATAATAAATTAGTTTTTCTTTCTCATTTCAGAACAACACATTTCTTTCTCAGGTATTGAATTTGGCAAATTGTAGGAACCATAATATGTTTCTTCGGGTTTGCCATCCAGAACAAAAGTCTACGCATGCTAGCTGCCTTAAGAAGAACCCTGGTGAGACATTAAAGGAGAGAAAATCAATTGTTAAGTTGCTAGAAAATGATCTAGACAGGGTGTTAAGGGAGACTAGAAGCAAGATAGAAGACTAGGTTTGGTATTGTTCTGAAGATCATGCATTTCAGAGCTATCACCGAATCGAATGCCTCTTCTTGTCTCTGGATGCAATTGGTGACAATCATAGATCAATATTAAACACCAAATCCGGTGTGGAAACCTTTTCACTACACATTGGATGATCACACTGATGATAGATAGACACTAGAGAATACTGTACTCAATCTAGTCCAGATGAATAATAAAAAGTGCCATAAAACATGAAGGTCACCAAGCTGTACCCTATCACCGATTAAGTTAATACAACCAAGTGCCACCAGATGACACTGCCTCACCACAACATTGTTTCCAAACTATGATGACTCCATATATGAGGATGAACATTTAAAGGGACGTGGGTCAGATCTAAGGTTTCTATGACTCGTTGGTGAACTGTGCTAATGGTGATTAATATTCATGCATTACTGTGTAACTGATTATAATTATTATAAATTATAATAAATATCCACAGTTTATGATCAGGAACTGTGGAAATCCGGGGGTTGAGAGTTAGAGAAGCATACTAGCCAATTATGCTAGCAGTGACTTGTTTGAATGGTGTTTAACTCTTAATTGGACAGCTTGATGGGAAATGATAAAGTTTACTGGTTCATTTCTGATGATCTTAAGTTCTGAGTGTCCCATGTTGCTGCTGAATGTGGAAGGTAGTGTACAATGTTGGGTGTATCATGTTGGTGCTGAGTAATTACCAAAGTGTAGTTACAGGATGAGAGCTACGCTCATGGTGTCCCGTCTTTCCAGCACTCTTGTCATATAATGCTTTGAAACTACTAATGGTTTTGGCCTTTGGAGTATGGAAGATGGTGTGTAATGTTGGGTATCCTATGTTGCAACTGAGTGTGGAAGATGATACATGCTTAGTTGTGCTTGTGGGGGTTGAGCTTCAGCTCTTTGGTCCTGCCTCTCAACTGTCAATTAACTGGTGTACAGGTTCCTGAGCTTATTGGGCTCTATCATATCTACATTTAAAACTATATATGGAGTCTGCCTTCACCATATCTCTTCCTAGTACATTGTTTGTTAACTTTGACATTGCAAAGCTCTTTCTAATGTCTCGAGCTTATTTGGGTATTCAGTTTACACTTGTCTCCCTTATGGTGTACAATGTTGGGTATCATACTGAGTATCATTAACTCTTTTCATTCATTACTTTCCAAATCTTTGCTGGTTAGAACCACTTCACTCTTTAAATGTGGGAAATTGGTTAATGGTAGTAAAGAAATAAATCAACTGATTAAATTTTGTGAAAAGAATTTTATGGTTAAATTTTAAACTTAAGACCATACAACTAACTGTTGATTAATAATAACTTGTCCCCTCAGGAAAAAAACTGAAGGAGAAGTACATGATGCCACAGGGAGGGTTGTTCGAGGTGGTGTCATGTCCACATATGTTTGCTGAAGTTGTGGTGTATGTGGGTATTCTTGTGATCCTGCGAACGCACATTGGCTGGAGTGTTGTCACAATTTGGGTTATTTCCAACCAGGTGAGTGTTCTTATTTTTGTGAGTGATTATCCCGCTAAGTAATTATCAAAAGGCACCAATCCAGGTAAACTTGTGTAGCTGTGTCACTGGATATTCAAGCAGTACTAAATATCACTTGAGATGCCAATACAAGAACAAAAGGATGAAAGGTGAGTGATATCAGAGCTATCAAATTCACCAAGAATTCTACTGAGGAACAAATGACCCCTAAAGACATTAGGAAAGCAAGAAATATGATCATCCAAAAAAACTGGGTCATTCTGCGAGGAGGTGCACTACAGCAAGTGGGACAATGCAGTTCGGATAAAAAGGAGCAGGAAGTTGTTCCAGTATGTGACCATTAGCTAACCGGGTGTGACTGATATGCAACCTATCCAAAGCCGTTTCCCATCATCTATTATGGTGATATGAGGAAGGCCAAGGAAAAGGTAACTTTTATGTGCACAAAGTTTATTACCGGTAATGCCAGTCCAACAACCCTCTCAAAGGTCATGGATTGCAGAATGAATGACTGAGTAGGAATCACTTTGTGGGAAATGATGCAAGTACTGTACAAATGACCACCTTAGAGGCAGTATTCACAAGTTCATTCGAGTAACTGCAATATAGCTGGAAACCCAGTAGAATTCATCTGTCTTGTATCTTCCAGAGATAAGAGACAACCAGGTATAGGATTTGAACCACCATGGGATGCAAAGGGTTAAAAAAAAACTCCTGAGCTATGAAGTCACTGCAAGAGTCAACCACAGTGATAAAGGACTGTTGATGCTGAGAAAACAGCTGACAAAGATAATTCAAATTTGAGTTCTGTTATGAAGATTCTAGTTTTCAGGGGCAAGCAGCAAATATAGGTGTGATCAGGAAAACAATATAATAGCCAATGCCATTGATAGACTTATCCATCTGTCTTGGCTGTTTCTTATCTCCAGCAGATTTAAGACAGTCAAGTTTTGCTGGATTCCCAGCCATATTGGTGTTTCCTTAAATGAGTGTGCGGATGCTGCTGTTAAGGAGTCTATCTGCCCTTGTCCCATTCCCTGCAAAAGTGTTCCTTATTTCGACTTTTACCTAGTTATTCATTCCTCAATCCATGCCCATTGACAGGATTGATGGTCTTCTGTTACTGGTAATAAACTGCATGATCTTAAGGGTAGCATGTCCTCATGGCCTTCCTCCTACCACCATAACCTGCAGTGGGAAATGGCTCTGGCAAGGTTACTCATTGGCCATACATGTTTAACTCAAGGGCACTTAATGGAGCGCCACCCTGCTCCATATTGTCCAAACTGCATTGTCCCTCTTACGGTCCTTGTTGAATGTCTTGACTTCCAGGATGTGCGTGTGTCTTGCTTCCTGACTGTTCCTCGCGATCACCTGTCCCTCGATAGAATGCTTGGAGAATCGGATACCTTTGATATCATTCACCTTATGCGCTTTTGTTCTCGTATTGGCATCCTTGGTGATATTTAGCGCCGTTTGAATATCTCGCACATTTGATGATACTGCATAGCCTTCCCAGCTTGGTGCCTTCTTTTGATAATTACATACCTGTACTTACTTATCTATCTGTCAACAGAACAATGGCAGGTGAGCAAGAGGAAAATGTTACAGGAAAAGGCATTTCAAAACAGTATGGATAGTATAAGCCTTCACCGTGTTGATCATGGTCTTGAAAAGAAAAATCTTGCAAGCAGGATCCTCCGTAGGAGCAATACAAGGGGAGAAAGTGCTATGTGAACTGAGAGAAAATCTTGCAAGTGAGCAACCCTTGCAGGAAAAGGAAGACGGTAGCAAAAGGGAACAGGTCTCTTCTGAGGAGCTGTACCCAAAGTATGGCACTAGTAAAAATGGGAATGTTGCAGGGACCTTGTGAGGTAATGTAGGCAGTACCAATCATGACGATGCTGTAGAGACAGGCTGCCTGTTTCAATATACTATACAAGCTTTGGGTGGGGATGACTGAAAGGCACCAGAGCTGAGGAGTAACCCAGTATCGTGCACGGCATCAAGATGAGGGAGAGTATTAAGTTGTCATAAAAAAAGAAAGAGGGAGCAAGGAAGAGACATCAGATGGGCTGGGAAGAGTAGCATGGAGAGTGAAAAGATTCCAGTCTGCCTTATTAAACTACCATTGAGGGGAAAGAGAGGAGGGAAATGGTCACTATTATAGGGGTTGTCAAGGACACTCCATGCCAGGTCTTTATAAATGGAAGAGGAGCAGAGAGAAAGATCTATGCAGGAAAGAGTGCAAGTGCAGGAGTCAACATGAGTTGGCTCACTGGAATTCAGGAGAAACAAAAGAAAAGAGAGGACAAAAGGTTCTAGAAGACAGCCTCAGGTATTTGCAAGGACATCACCCCAGAGGGCATATTGACAGGTAAATCATCTAAAAGGAGCACAGGCTCCTGAGTCTATAAGTTGTTTAAAGAAATTAGTATTACGTATATGAACAGTCTTTACAATTGCTTGTGCAAGGGTTTCTGAAAACAAATCATGTCCTAGAAACATAATATGAACAAATTGGGGAAATGCTAATGTTATGGCCATAGGAAAGGAATTCTGAGTAAAAAGCACTAATTATCAATGTAGTGGCACAATGAGTTTAATAAAGTTCTTGTTTTAATTGTCACAGTTTGTATAATTCATATTGTTATGTGGCATCCATTATTTAATGTTGACAAAATTTTAAATGTATTTTGAGAATATTATGATATAGCAGTATATTTTATTTCCCACAGATACAGGTGGCAGTCATGAACCACAAGTGGTACCAAGAGACCTTTAAGGATTACCCATGCAATCGTAGGGCCATCATTCCATTTCTGTTGTGAATATTACTGTTAACAGATAGTTACTCAGTATTTCTTTAATGTTTGTGCTTCTAGTTGGTGGTATGGAAAAGTATCTTAGGAAATATATGAATACTGTACTAAAGGGTATATGTAGAAAGGTCTTTGTTCCATGGTATTGTTTATGGGAGCAAGACGCATTTGAAAGTTTCTCATTTCACTATTTATGTTATCATACAACTTGCAGATATTGTTGTAGGCCAAATAATAATATGTTTTTAAATTGTTTCTTCATTATATGTTCTGATAGCCATTGGTTCTTAACCTTTTGACTGCATAATATGATGAGTGATCAAATCAAGGAAATAGGGCCTTTGCTGCAATAAATGACTTTCGTTTGTTTATCTAACAAAGCATTTCCAAATCATGCAATGTATATCCAGGTCATGTGATATTCAAAACAAGCTGCTGAACCCTGTTCTTGCTGCTATCTGTTGGCAACAGAATGAAATGTCAACCAATGCAGTAGTGCAAAACATTTACAGTAAGGCCTCCTTCAAACCATGATATACATTGTACCTAACATATATAATGTTATTTTATGTTTTGTAACATGTTATTTACAAGAAATATATACTTAAAGTATTTAAGCAAATTGGAGTCAATTGGAGGCTTGAAAAGAGCTTTATATTTGTTGAATGATACAGCTGTAAAAAGCAGCCTTTTTTCTTAATAGAAATATAATTAAAAATGTGACAAATTGTATTTAGGTTGCTTATTGATGCTCGGTAGGGATAGGGCTTGAAAAAATATATTGCCACCAAATAGGTAATGATGTAGAATACAGTATATAGCTATACTCTACATAGTATTTCAGAGAATGTTTAATGTTTTAGTAAAGTATTTGATTAATTTTTATATTGCATAATTTTGAGTATGTCTGGTATGCTAAAAACTGTTGTTCATTGATATGCAGATATAAATGCTAATAAAGGTACAGTATATGATAATAAAGGTATTCTTCCTTGTTTGTTTTCTGTTCCCTGTCCCTCCCCAGTGGCACTTTGACAGAGCAGGCTGAAAGTTAATACATTCCTTGCAATAATTCCCTCTACATTATTACCTCACATACAGTAGTGAGAATCTTTTTATTTCACCATTCGTAATGCATCTGTCACTTCATCCTGCATTCTGCTTCAAACCATTCTTAAGATAAGAACATAAGATTAAAGGTAACTGCAAAAGGCCTATTGGCCCATACGAGGCAGCTCCTATTTATAATCACCCAATCCCACTCATATACATGTCCAATCCACGCTTGAAACAATCAAGGGACCCCACCTCTACCACACAACGTGTTAACTGGTTCCATAAATCAACAACCCTGTTACCAAACCAGTATTTACCCAGACCTTTCCAAAATCTAAACTTTTCAAGTTTTTACCCATTGTTTTGTGTTCTGTCTTGTATTGATACTTTTAATATTCCCTTTGTTATGTCCATTCATCCACTTGTAAACCTCTATCATGTCACCCCTAACTCTTCGCCTTTCCAGTGAATGCAATTTAAGCTTTGTTAATCTTCCTTCATATGACAGGTTTCTAATTTGTGGAATTAACTTTGTTATCCTATGCTGGACACATTTGAGTGAATTTATATCCATTCTATACTGTAGTTCGGTGACCAAAACTGAACTGCATAATCTAAATGGAGCCTAACCTGAGCAAGATATTGGCTTGATGTTTGGTGTATATGTCTGGCGGTCTGTTTAATTACCCAAATCTACTCAAAGCTTCCTAGTAATGCATAATTTATTTATTTATTTATATATACTGTATATACAAGAAGGTACATTGGGATTGTGAGGATACATAGCATAGTAATTACATACTTGTAAAGCCACTAGTACGCGCAGAGTTTTGAGCAGGTCCTTAATCTAAGAAACTTATAAGTAGGTAAATACTTGCAAAATTTATAAAAATGATAACAGTTAAATAGCATGAAAAAATAAAAGATAAGAGAAAAATTGTAATGTAATGAGTTACTTCATAAGTAATGAATAGTAATAAGTAATGAAGTAATATAACATATTTACTCACTATAATGGTGGTGAATGTGGAACATGAAAAAACATTTTTACTCGGAAATAACATAATTTTATAACGAAATTAGACGAAACTAAATGGCAGGTGACTCCTTATGAAGTCGACGATCCAAGCAGCAATCTTTAGGCTTTGAGTAATTAGGTTGACTCAATTTCTTTTATAAAATTATATTTTTTCAGAGTAAAAATGAGTTTTTCATGTTCTACATTCAGCATCAAAATTATAGCGAGTAAATATATCATATTTCTTCATTACTCATTTAATGCTAGGAAGCTTTGGGTAATTAGACTGACCCAGATAGTGTTAGGTATGGCTGGTCGGTCCATAGAATTACCCAAAGCCTGGCATCACGTAAGTAATGAAGAAATATGGTATATTTACTCACTATAATGTTGGTGCTAAATGAGAATATAATCAAACCAATTATTACTCTGAAACAATCAAATTTGATAACGAAATAAGAGCTATATAAGTGGCAGGTGATGCCATAGGAAGTCAACGGTCCAAGCGACAATGTTGTGGAGCGACTTATCCAAGATATATTGTCGCCTGGAGAGTGTTCGCTGGCATATTAGCTCTCTCTTCACAGTAATCCAGGCGTCGCACTTCTCTGATCAAATTATAGCAAATTTAATTTGTGATATTAACAAGTAGAATGTGTGTTTATAATAATAGCTAGCATAAATAGCCACAAAACATTTAAGCTTTATTGCAAAATACGTGTGTGTGGAAGTTAAATCAACTTCATTGGACAATAGTGGACTTGAGCAATTCTACGGACTGGTGTGTGTGGGGTATTGGCTAGACATTGTTTGGTGTGTGTATTCACTTAGTTTTTTTAGTTGTATTTTACGGGGGTTGAGCTTTGCTCTTTCGGCCCGCCTCTCAACTGTCAATCAACTGTTTACTAACTACTTTTTTTTTCCCACACCACACACACACACACACCCCAGGAAGCAGCCCGTGACAGCTGACTAACTCCCAGGTACCTATTTACTGCTAGGTAACAGGGGCATTCAGGGTGAAAGAAACTTTTGCCCATTTGTTTCTGCCGGGTGCGGGAATCGAATGTGTGTGGTGTTTGGTGAGTGTGGTGTTGGCTGGAGAGTGTTTGGTGAGTGTGTGTGTTGACTGGAGAATGTTTGGTGAGTGAGGTGTTGACTGGAGAATGTTTGGTGAGTGTGGTGTTGACTGGAGAATGTTTGGTGAGTGTGGTGTTGACTGGAGAATGTTTGGTGAGTGAGGTGTTGACTGGAGAATGTTTGGTGAGTGTGGTGTTGACTGGAGAATGTTTGGTGAGTGAGGTGTTGACTGGAGAATGTTTGGTGAGTGTGGTGTTGACTGGAGAATGTTTGGTGAGTGAGGTGTTGACTGGAGAATGTTTGGTGAGTGTGGTGTTGACTGGAGAATGTTTGGTGAGTGAGGTGTTGACTGGAGAGTGTTTGGTGAGTGTGGTGTTGACTGGAGAATGTTTGGTGAGTGAGGTGTTGATTGGAGAGTGTTTGGTGAGTGTGGTGTTGGCTGAAGAGTGTTTGGTGAGTGTGTGTGTTGACTGGAGAGTGTTTGGTGAGTGAGGTGTTGACTGGAGAGTGTTTGGTGAGTGAGGTGTTCGCTGTACGGTGTTTGGTGAGTGAGATGTTCGCTGTACGGTGTTTAGTGAGTATTGGCTGGAGAGTGTTTGGTGTGTGTGGTGTTGACTGGAGAGTGTTTGGTGTGTGTGGTGTTGACTGGAGAGTGTTTGGTGAGTGAGGTGTTCGCCATACGGTGTTTGGTGCGTGAGGTGTTCGCTGTAGAGTGTTTAGTGAGTGTTGGCTGGAGAGTGTTTGGTGCGTGTGTTGGAGGATAGGAAGGAAGGTGAGAGCCGCAGTGTTGTGGTGCGTCACCTGACCAGCTCGGGCCACATCACTCCATATTGTGATGAACGAGGCAGTATCCGAGGCTGCTGCGGGGATCATCTCTACACTGGCACAAGTGACGTCTCTGCTCCGTCTGCTGGTGTCTGCCACGGCTGCCGTCATCCAGGAGGCCCCGGGACACCTCGCCCTTCCCTCTCTCGCCCACCTCACAGGTATAGGCTCAGAGATGGGGTCTCCTTAGTTAAGACATGACTTTGCTTATCTCACCGAGAGCTTTAAAATATTAAGCAAATTGGAAAATATTGATCCTGACCATTTCTTTAATAGTCCCATTTAACACGTACAAAGGGCAGCAGCTTCAAACTCATGAAGCCACACTGTAGGACAATACAGGAGATGCTTTTCACCCATAGGGTTATAAACCCATGGAACCGCCTACCTGCCAAAGCCCTATGTGTCAAGACATTACTTCAGTTTAAAATTCAGCTGAAATAATGGGAGTTTCCCCACAGGTAAATTCAGGGAAATTGTGTGAACATTCTGGCACCTGCTCTGCCTGGACGCCTCTGGGTAGGTGTTTAACGTACGATTATGTTACATTGTTGGGTAGATTAGATACACAGTGTTTAGTGAGTTTCATATTTATTTAGTAGTCATGGATACAGCAGTGTCGTAGATGTTGAGACGGAACTTGGAGCAGAGCAGAGAGCTGGGTGTGGCCGGAGCCGTGGAGCTCTATGTGGGAGAGCGTTGTAGCTGGATGTGGTCCTAGTATGCTGCCTGTTCTGTGTCGAAGCTGTAGCGTCTTGGAGACGATTAGAACTGCCTACCAAGTGCTACATTCTTCACTGGAAATTGTACCGTTTGCTATTCTCAAATCGCTTGCTTATATACGGTGACTACACCTCACAATAAGATAGGAGGGTGGAAAAACCATTACCTGTAAATAGGGATAGGATAATAGCTTGTGTAGTTAATGCTAATTAGTTATGCCATTAAGATGATGAGATAATGGAGCGAGTATAAGTTTACTCGCTACAGGTGAGTCTTTGCCTATTCAGGGTATATGAATCTGTAAGGCATTCCATTTTAACATCCCAGACTGATAAGACACCTGGCATGGCTGGGGTCTAAAGAAAGTTGATAGTTTTTACGATTCCTGGTTAGATCTTTGGGCATAGAGAGGACCCTAGTGCTGCATTCCTGGGCAAATTTGATCAAACGATGCTGATGCAATAAGAAACTAATGTTGATAACATTGATCCCAAGTTTAAATGTTACTTGAGCATGTTTAGCTTGGCAAGGGGGGGGGGTCAGCTATATAATGTTCAGGCTCGATTCCTTCTTTTGATACTTGCTGAGCGATCACTGTCATGATGAGCTCGTAACGGTTCCTTTGGACATAATGGGTATCTTGGTCTTGCTTTCTCCAATTCCTGGAAAATTTTTGCTGCATTTTTGCCTGATCAGGTTTGAGTTGTCCCATTGGAATAGCTATGAGGTATCATGATTTACCAAAAATGGATTAATGGTATAATACACTACTTGTGTCCATGCACCTAGACAAACATTTACAAATTGTGTAACATTCCAACAGGTTCTCTGATTTTAAGAACATTCCCTTGAACTTGGTAAATATTGACAGTGGTTGGCAAAAGAATGCGATCTGTCCAACTGTTGGTCGACCTCATAATGCATTTGTCATTTTAATGTACTGCATATTCAAAATTTGTATTCTCAAATGAAAGTTAATATTATTTTATACAGTACAGTACTTGAAAGTGTTGAATAGTTAGACCTCACTTAGGTGATTAGGTTCTTTAGGCAATTTTCTGGAATAAATACCACAATTCCACCTATTGCAAATTAGCATTATGTGGATGAAGCATTTACAAATGTGCAACTTTAGCAGAGGATGTGAATAGAGAGCTGTTCAAGAAAAGTATGTGCTCTACCAATTAAGAGTAGTATGTAAAGTGTTTTTTGTTGATAATCCACCTACCAAACCCAGTTTAATAGGTGGATTAATAAGCATTTGGCCTTGGTTGATGAGGACGAGTTGGAAGAATAAGGTGTCGCCCTCTTACAGTTGTGGCAGTGATTGGCAATTATGCTTACAGTACTTTAAACCCTTACACTCTCAGAATGTACCTATTTCTGGGTGAGAAATATGAAAGGCAGAAGACTGGTACTGAATCTGATGTAATTACAGGGTATAATATGAAATGATAAAGGTAGAATTAACAATGTTAAATGAGTAGAAGGCAAGTTATACAAGTGAGTAACTGATAATAAATATGAAATAATAATGGAAATAATAAGGGGAACAACAGTATAAATGTATATACCGAACCAGAATGTGATTTGGATTTTGGAGATGCTACTTTACAAGATTTTTGGATAATACAAGCAATAATTGATTTGGATTAACTACTGTGATGCACCGAGTTTGTGACATTCCCCCTGTGCGCCTAAAATCAAGTGTTCACAAAATTTTGTTGTTCTTTTTAAAATGATAAATTCCCTTCCCTGAACATGTACATGTAAAAAAAAAATCCACTTGGGCTGTGGGGACATGGAGAAGGGGGCGTCACAAGCTTGTCACCCGTGAGTGAAGCTCCCAAAGGTACTCGCGTGTGCCATTCAAGCACTGCGAGTTGCCACAAATATACTTAAATATATTTTCAGTTATTTGTTCTGTGTATTTCCAATTTTTTTTTATTGTATATGATGCATATTTGTGTCCTTTACAATATGTATACAGTAGAATGTTCATAATGTTCCATGGAACTGTGATACATGTGTCAGTAATGTGTCCACAATAAATATTTATTGTTGCAATATTACTTGTTAAAAATTCACTAAAAATTACAATATATACAGTTTCACACTGTATTACACACTCAGTACTTCGGAAGTGAGTGATAATCAATGAAGCAATCATGGTACACAGGGTGACTTCGCTCTCGTTGCACCAGGTACAGATAGATTTTCGCTTCCTGTTTCTTTGTTCTGTGTGCTTGCAAATAACGCACTCGCGTACACCCTTGGCTTTAGTACCTGTAGGTGGTATGTAGCCAAGTTCGTGAAGTGTAAGGTAGTCTTGAAAAGATTATAGGAAAAGATCAGTTTGTAAGGTAGTCTTGAAAAGATCGCTCTGTAAGGTCCCTCACTGAAAGAGATTCAGTCAATCAGGAAGAGATTCGGCTATTCTTCAAAATATCTATGGAAAACACCACCATGGAAGCTGCTATCACTGTTCATCTATGCTACTTGTATCGGATGCATCATCACTGAACCCAGAAAATGCTTCATCTATGTATCATCTATAAAAATTGAAGATGGCATGGGTGGGGCAAGAGTGGCACTCAAAGCTAAAACTGGATACGCTTGCTATATTGTCCTCATCGATGCAGTATCACTTGCAAGTGACCTTTGTGTTAGGTCCTTATTGCGCCTAGCTTCATCAATATCATGACCTGTATATTCTTCAAACAATAAGGTCTGAATTTCACCGACAGAGTGATGTTTCAACACTGCGTCAGACAGGTGTTTGGGAGCCAGAGACGCGTGCACCACCCATGGTTGCTCACTCGGTACTAAGCAAGCCAGTAGCCTTAAGACATTCTGGGAATTTTTTCCAAGATGGCTGCCTCTCACTGGAGGTCTCAAAGAGTCCATTTCTTACACATCCTACCGCGCACGCATTTTGAATGTGTATGAAATATTCAAAAGGTGTTTTCTCAGTTAGGCAGTTTCCCACTCTCAGAGTTTTCTCAGTTAGCACAGCACAGTGGTTAATTTCCTTTAGGTATTAAGTTTGAATTGTATAAAATGCTTTATCCTAAAATATCTTCTATTATATTTATAGGATGATTGCAATATTAGCCAAGTGCTTACTGTAATTGAATAAGGTTTTCAGCAACACATTTGTGTCATATGGTTATCATACCCTGCTATGATTAGCTTAGTCTTTCATTTTAAGCGTTTTCAGATACTGCATACACTAGCTGGGTCAACTTCTTGTGGTGGTTGGGACTGACAACACTTCAAGGTCATGTGCTGAGAGCTCTCATCATTATTTTGGTCGTAAACTTTGTCCTGATAAACATCTTCTGGCATGTGTATGCTCAACGCATCTCCTACACATTATCATTTAGTAAGTGTTTGTTTTCTTTGTCATTGATTAAATGTCGGTTGGCGATGAAAATATTGTCTTTTCCGTATTTTAGGCATCTGCATTTGTAATTACTGCACTTTATCTCTTAGTATTCTCTGCTACAAAATATATGTAATGTAATATAATACAGGGGGCTCCTACTCCAGTAGAACCTGATTCGATGAAAATTTAATGTTCAAGCTAGGAGGAACTGTAACTATTCTTAGGTAAATTTTCCACATTGTGTGTGTAAAGTGGATTACTTCTTCCTCCTAGAGGATAAACATGTGTTCATTCACCCATCGCCCTGACGCTTCTCTTGATAATTCCTTCCTTCCATCACCCATTGATCTATTTAACACTGGGGGTAATCACGATGATACTGCCATCTTTTCCTGCTAAATGTCCTTTCTACCATGTTTCCAGTCTAGTTCAGTTTCTTCCACAGGTGGACAACTAGTGTCTTTGTGAAGGAGAAAACCTGTATGTATTGTGTGCCTGCCTCAGTGTTTGCTTTTCATGCGGAATACTTTGAGGGATTTCTTTGTGAACTTGCCTGTCCTTTATTTTAATTAGTAACCTGACTGACAATACTTGCTTGGGGAGGAAGGGAAGATTTTCTTAACATGGGCCAACTCGAAATAAGTTCACCTTGTTGATGAATGGAACCCCTCAGAAAGGCCACAATGTGAACACCACTACTTTTGTGTGAAATGTAAAGGCATGTTAAACTTGCATAGATCTAATGGTGAAGACAGGCTGAACATTGCAAATATTGTAGAACTATATTAATGTACATTACATATATACAGTATTTAATGGAGTTTTAAGATGTGCAGTTGTGCCTGTTTAGGATTAAGAATGATAAATGTCATTTGCAAAAAATCTTTCATACACTGCTTTTGAGTTACCATTATTTGATATTTACTTCGCTTTTCTATTGATAGATAGCCTTCAAATTGTGGAGGACATACTGAAGAAGAACACAAATTTTAAGCTTCCTAAAGAACATAGTACAAGAATTTAATGATAATTTCAGGTAAGTGATCTATTTGCTTAGTCTGCTTCATTTACTCATCATTACAAAACATTATGGGTTCAAAGAAACCATATTAATCATTTTATAATAAAAAATCAGCTAAACCACCCAGGCCAATACAGCTTTAGTGCAGGAAGAATGTCAGCTGAGCATTTGATCTACTGGGATCGTCTTTAAGCATTCAAATTATTCTCCTTGGAAAGGAGACGAGTTCTCATAACATGCACAATGAGGGTACTGGAAGGTTATGTTCCATATCTCCACCAAAAATTACTCGCAATACTGGAGTGAGAGAAGGTAGAAATTGCAAACTATTTTTGATGACGAGCAATACTGGGGTGAGAGAAGGTAGAAATTGTAAAATATTTTTGATGACAAGTAAGCATGGAATAAAGACAATTAGAACACAGTATGAATGTTGGAGATCCACAACTTTGATCTCTTGCTAACAAACATAGAAAACTTTGCTGAACAAGGGTAGAAACTTTCAAGACAATTTTAGCAGTTACCACAGATGTCACCAGATCATCCTGGTTGTGATGGCTATGTAGCCCTGTAGACTACAGAAACAAATAGCCTCAGATCAGATCACCAGAAACAACCCTTTTTTTTCAGGCCAGTCTGCAGGAGTACAAACATTTTTAAAAACATTCCATAGGTAAGGCTCTAGTATTGTTCATAGTACAGTACGGTATCATATACAAATACAGGAATACAGAATTGTATGACCACTTTTACAGGTATAAAAGACCTAAACAACTTGAGTTATCTTGAGTTATCTTGAGATGATTTCGGGGCTTTTTAGTGTCCCCGCGGCCCGGTCCTCGACCAGGCCTCCACCCCCAGGAAGCAGCCCGTGACAACTGACTAATTCCCAGGTACCTATTTTACTGCTAGGTAACAGGGGCATAAGGTGAAAGAAACTCTGCCCATTGTTTCTCGCCGGCGCCTGGGATCGAACCCAGGACCACAGGATCACAAGTCCCGCGTGCTGTCCGCTCGGCCGACCAGCTCCCGGAAAAACTATTGCTCTTCAAAACAACTTGGACAAATTATGCACCTGGAGTACTGCAGGAATAATGGAACTTAAGGGCTCGAATCACATTCATTCTAATGGGTACATGTAACATTCAGGAACATTAAAGTACGGTATTATGAAACTTCATTTACAAAATCAAACCTATAAGATGTACTTTCAACCCAAGTTGCAGTTTTGTAACCTGAAAGGATACCCAGAGTTGGAAGGGTAGCAATATCTGTAAAAGGTCCGAAGTTATAAAATACCTTTAACCAATTTTAAAGTATGGAGTTTAACTAATAGAATACTGTAGTCTAAAGTAATAATGATAAAGGATATTACATGAAAACAAATAGATGTGGAGAAATGAATTGTTAAAAATTATTCATTCTGCTCAAAAATTGCAGTATTGCAAGTCTACATCAAAATATAACTTGAAATTTAAAATTTGAACCATTTCCAAATTGTAGAGCTACAGTATATTCAAACATGTAAAATTCATAAAAATTATTTCATAAATATTAAACTAATCCTTTTTAAAGATGTACAATTGTACTCGAGTAAAATGACATCAGTGATTGTGCCACCAGTAGATGAGGTAAATATTGCTCGATTTTCTTCCAACTTCACGTGATTATTAGTAGAACTACATACTCGAGTGTACGGAAGTTTCAGGGAAATCTAATCTCGAGCAATGGAGAAAAAATCACGGAACCCCAAAAAATGACTAACATAATTACATGTGCATTGCTGTTTGTATAAAATTAAATTAAGAACATAGTATTAACACTTAAAAACTAGTTTATTTGATGTATAATGACAAATTATAACAATAGAAAACACTTCATAATGTCAGGACTAACCTGTCTTCTTTTCACCCATAAAACCCTTGCTGTTTCCTTTCGTGATGTCTCGTAAATGAATCTCTTTCAAATAGCAAGGGCCTGCTGTAATAATTTATTATTTGATTTACAGCTTGGCACTTGATAGTATAAATTTGCCACATTTCATTTGAAAGATGGATGCCATTAAGAAATTTTTCGAGAAGAAGAAAGCAGATGCTAAATTCAAAACATCTGGTCAAGGACACAGGTAACAATTTTTTTAATTTATATTATAAAGATATTACATGTACTGTACTATAATATATAATACTTTACTGTAATTTAGTATCATCAATAATGATAGTTTTTGTTTTTCTCCTCTGCTCTTGAACGTTTCCATGTGATATCGCAAGAATATTTTGTCTTAAACTAAAACTAATATAAAACTTGTGCATAGTCTTTAAAATAGGCTTTTTTTGTGAAATTTTGCAATAAGGTCCTGTGAATAATTGTGTGATCTATAAATACATCCGTTCCGATATTTGCCAGGGACAATCCTCGGTTCATTCTCATAACTGCAGCTGCCGCAGAACATCCCTGTCCAGTATTTGTTAATGCATGCATTTTGCCTAGCTATGTTACTTTGTTGACCTTTTGTAAAACAAATTGGCATAATGTGACATTTTAGTCAATATTAAATAAATGATATAATTCCTTTGTTTAAATTATAATACTGTGTTTCATATTGGGTAGCCTATCTGGTGGAGGTCAGCAGCGACGTGTTCCATCACGGTCAGCCCACAGTGTGTCGCATGAGCGTCATGTACCTACAAATGACGCCCAGCGTGCTGGGGCTGCAGCTCTAGCCAGGATGGAACAACAGTCAAAAAAGACAGATGTTAACTGGTATGTTTTTTAGTTTTGACTGTTATGAAGCATAGATAATGAATGGAGCAAAGTAGTTTTGTGATGGTATGTGGGGTGGAATGTTAGGGTATCAGATGTGGTGTGAATCGATGATTTTGTAAGTGATGTGTAGTACGGGAACACCAGGTGTGGTTATAAACCAGAGGCCAGATTCACGAAGTAGTTACACAAACACTTACAAACCTGCACTTCTTTTCTCAATCTTTGGCAGCTTTGTTTACAATTATTAAACAGTTAATGAGCTCTGAAGCACCAGGAGGCTGTTTATAACAATAACAACAGTTCATTGTGAAATTTTCACGCTTGTAAACTGTTTAATAAATGTAACCAAAGCCTTCAAATATTGAGGAAAGATATACACGATCGTAAGTACATGCGTAACTGCTTCGTGAATCTGGCCATAGGTGTGGCCAGGGGTTAGTTAAGTATAGACTGGCTGTGGTCCAAGGTGGAGTGATTATATCCATCAAATGGATGGAATAGTGTGTGTAATATATGGCATAATCCAACGTTGGTCTTGGATGTAATTAACCATTGGTTTATTTAATGGTGATACCTAGCTGACATGAATACTCTGGTTGATATTTGTGAAGTGATAAGTAAGTTCATTGTGATTTTATTGAAAATTATTAAATAAGGAAGTGATCTGTATAATCACAATAAATGGTAAAAGATGTAATGGGTGGGCAGAAATAATGGTGGGTAGTATGACATCACAACACGAGTGGGTCTGGCATCTCATCAGCCACAGAAATAGTGGCAAGGGTCAAACTTGGCAATGTTTAGTTGTTTAAAAGGATATGGAAATGTAGTATCTTTTGAGGGGTAGGGGTCAACAACCTTGAAAACGAGAGTAACAGGTTAATTTGAGTGAATCGGTGGCTTGACAGATGATGTACTGGTATGTTGTTGGGTGGTACAAGCTATGTAGCATTTTCTTTCCATTTTTCTTTCATGTCAAATGTTGATAAAAATTGCACGTAATTAATATAATGTTATTAGCCACTGCACTGAGCATAGTGCCCTTCAAGAGCACAAATTATATATATACAATTTGAGTAAATGTCGCTAAATGGCGCACATCTTGTATATACAATTGAAAGTGCAGCACACGATTTAAATCTTATGTGGTACTTCCAACAGTACATAGCTGTGGTGGGTCGTCCCGTAATTACTCGCCACAGCTATGAATGTATTGCTCCCTTGAAGGGGTTAAGGCAAGCATCCTCTAAGGGTTGAGGTGCTCGGTAGGTGATGCAAAACATTTTTTAATTTGACCATATTTTAATGTTTTTAATGTTTTCACTCTATAATATGAAATGGAAAATTGTTGAGTTTGGCACCATGTTGACATTTTTTTTTTTTTTTTAAAAAGTTCAGGTTATGTTAATAATTCATTAACAACTGCACCATGATGTTGTCACGCACAACAGGTGTGCAGTGCAGGGCTCATAGTGCTGGAAATTTTGACAAGTTAATTTAATATTATTCAGAACTCAAAGTGACTGCATTGCCTTCATCCACTTTGAGCTGTGAATAGTAATAGATTGTGCAGTTTTTGTCTTAAACCCCCTCATAACTAGTCTTATCTTAATTAAAAAGTTGGCAGTTAGAAAGAATAAAGAATGACTGACAAAAATAGTAATTTGACTAAATTTTTTTTTTTAATCTGATCAGTTTTATTAATAAATAATAAATAAATCTTACTACAGTATTTTTTCTGCAACTCAGGTCTCTTCAAGCCATAAAAGCTCAGGCACGCCGCGAATTGGAAGCCGAGCAGAAAGCTTTGGAGCAAATGAATCTTAGTGAGCAAGACCAGCCACCAAATCCTAAAGAAGTCAACTTAGATGCTGCACCAATGCTGGCTGTCCAAGGTGTCTTCTTCAGTTGTCCACTCATTGGCAAGTATTTTGACCTGCTCCTACTGCCCTGAGTTATATCACAGCTCTCTGTGTGGCAAGTAAAGCACCCAATCTGTATTACTGAAATGTAAATGAAGATCCTAGTATTCTCCACTATTTACTGCTTGTTATGTTAAGTCCTATGTGAACACCTTAATTACCTAGGTTAGCAACTTCACACAAAGTAGTATATCATGGTTAGATTTATGGCTGTGAGATCTTTATAATATTGTGTATTTAGGCAGATAAAGTAATTACTTGATAGTGTTTAAGTACTCTTGTATTGTAATTGCTTTTTCAATTTTTCAAATATTTTCAGGGCCTGAAGTGGCAACGTATGATGAAATAAAGAGACAGATCCGCGAGTTCCTCTATGCTCAGGTTGAGGATGACAAGGGCATCTCTTCCTGTCTTATCATCCACACGTGCAACAAAAATAAAGAAAAGGTTTTAATTTTTGTTTTGTTTTAATTTTTTAAATCTGTACTGTATACTGTGCTATATATATATATATATATAATAAATCGGTTGTTGGAGGTATAAGTTTATCCCTTTTTCATCGATTCTTTTCTTTGGATAAACTCAAACTTGCAGTTCCACTTGGTACTCAGCTCATCATTCCCACATGAACGTTACTTTTGTAATGAACATTATTTTTCCACAGTAACTTTCCTTTTCCACATCTGTATATGTTGTATCTGTTTTCTCTCTACTCTCACTTTGGATGTTTGCTGGTGCATTCTCATTGTTTCCACATCCTTGCTTCTTGGTGCAAGCAAATGATGCTACCTTTAAGTTGAACAACAAGTGGGAGATGCAAAACAAAA
>WNGS01169498.1:51679766-51690323 GCA_020271785.1 Procambarus virginalis
ACTGGGGAATTCTGATTCCTTAGTCCTTTTCTTTATATTCTGCTGCATGGTAGTGTTTGTTAGTTTAATAGTTGTGATATCTTGAGGTTATCTTGAGATGATTTCGGGGCTTTAGTGTCCCCGTGGCCCGGTCCTCGACAGGCCTCCACCCCCAGGAACAGCCCTTGACAGCTGACTAACCCCAGGTACCTATTTTACTGCTAGGTAACAGGGGCATAGGGTGAAAGAAGCTCTGCCCATTGTTTCTCACCGGCGCCTGGGATTGAACCCAGGACCACAGGATCACAAGACCTGCGTGCTGTCCGCTCGGCCGACCGGCTCCCCATCATGGCCTAACGTGATGTGCATTGTTGTGCCCTACATGCAAGGTCTTGTGTTTTTCAATATTAAAAAGTATTTGCCAGTTATGCTAACATTTGTGGAGTTCATGTAATCTCTTTGCAAGGCCGAGTATAATATTTGCTACCAACTTTACCATAGGTCATGGGGTCATCTCCATAATGGTTTCATAAATAATTATTATTTCATAAATTATTTCATTGTTAAATTGTTTCATAAATTATTATTATTATTATAATTATTATTATTATTATTATTATTATTATTATTATTATTATATTACTACTGCATTATTATTATTATTATTACTGTATTATTATAATAATTATTATACAGTATTATTATTATTATTATTATTTTTATTATTACTGCATTATTATAAGTATTATTATTATTATTATTATTATTACTGTACTGCATTATTATAATTATATTATTATTATAATTATTATTATTATTATTTTTATTTTATTTTAGGAGCAGTCATTCCAGTTCTATCGTTAGGCCATGATGGTTCAACTGCATAGAGTTAAATGATGCCTTATCTGGAGTCACTGGGTGTCAGTAGTCTTCTGTCTAGTTCTCTGTGGGACATGAGATTTGGTGGTCACCTTCCTGGGGGATGCCATGGGTGGTGGCCTAGCATTTGTCTCAGTGTTTTTTTGCTATAAGTAACATTAGTTTTCTGCCAACAGGCCACAATTAAGCTGGAAGGCTTTGTATTTCCCCTTCAGAGGAACATTGGGGCACATCAGGTCTTATGTCATCGTGGCCCATAAATCAATATCATCCATCCATTCATTACCGCATATGCTCACATCAGTATTAATTCCAAGAGGCTAAAATTATCTCACAACACCATTCGTGCAGCTTTCGGGAGAAAACCTAAATGCAAATGACACACATTGAATAATATACCAGTGTGGATTATCTATTTAAAAATGGAAGTCTTCGATACCATAATGAACTTGTTAATTGAGTGGAACTTGTGCATTTTAATGTTTATATTATATTGTGTGATAATAAGTCTGGGTGGAGTTTTAATAAACTTTGTAAGGGTCAGCATTCCCCTACCAAACATTTTCCTGCAAGCCTTCAAGTTTGGCAAGATGGCTCATACAGGTCACATAAATGCACTTGTTACTCACCTAGAAGTTCCAAAGAGGTAATGTTTGTGCTAATCACCTTGTGGTTTGTTCACAGTTTCTGTACCTTTCTCAACCCATTTAAGAGAGAAACTAAGGCATATCTAATTAACATTGTGTAACAAATTCACTCGTCCTAAATAAGTAAATTTCTTTTCTGTTATTTTGAATATTAAATGCTATGTCTACTATTTTTAAAGCTTCAGATTCTTTAATAAATATGTCTATTCTTCCTCCTCACCACTTTAAAATTCATATATCATTTGCTAAATTTCTTGATCAATGCATATACTGCATGTTAACATTTAGAATCGAGGGTTAACCCCATTAGACTTAATGAATTGACCAATTAATTTTAAGATGTGTCCTAAACACATTAGATTTTATTTAATATGCAATCTCTGTACCTATAAATAAACCACTGAAATATGTTCTATATATTTTATGAATACAAATATTATTATTATTATTATTATTATTATTATTATTATTATTATTATTATTAATTTGGTGGTATATTTTTTAATAATTTATAAAGGCTGTAATTCTGTCTTCCTATTTTCCCTAGCTATTTGTGTATACAGTATTTCCTTTTTAACCTCCTCCATCTAATCTGTGTTGAATCCTTTTCCTGTTGAATATATTTACCTAACTTTTCCATATTGGATACAATTGTATAAATCTCTGGTGCAGCCCCATTTGGATTACTGTATCCAAGCATGGAGACATCATCTTCAGAAGGACATAGCTGCTCTGGAGAAAGTGCAACACAGGGCGACAAAAATCATTCCAGAGCTAAGTCATCTCTCGTATCAGGAACGGTTGAGGGCCACAATTCTAACAACACTGCAAACCAAGTATGACAGGGCAGATCTCATTGAAACTTTTAAAATGCTGAACAATTTGGAGGATGTTCATCCAGACAATTTCTTCAAAAGGTCAAATGTAACACAAACAAGGAGCAACAGTTTCAAGTTCAACAAGCCACAATGTAGGACTGAGAACAGGAGATGCTTTTTCACCTTCAGGGTTATAAACTCGTGGAACTGCCTACTCACCAAAGCCATAAATGCCAAGACTATGTTGAATTTCAATATCCAAAGGAAAAGATTATCAAGGCAAATTGGGGGGACCTTTGACAACCCATCAGCTTCCTGTCCTCGTTAAACAATGCAAGGAGGAATACAATGGGAATTGCACTGAGAGCTGAAGTGATAAAAGCCACCTCTATCACAAACCTGCTTTTGTATGATAGTGCACTAGAGCAGTGAATGATATAAAATGTTTTTAATAGTAATAGCTAGGAGAGCCCAAGAACCAGATCTTGCTTCCTATTGACACTGGTAAATGTATACACACATGCTACAAAATTATAAAAAAAGTCTGAGAAGTGACCCAAGAACTGCAGTGGATTGGTGTGTAATGAGATACAAGTGTTGTGGTAGAATGTTAACCTGCGTATCCAGTGATGTGGTTGCACGAACAGTAAGAAACATTATCATTAAATTATAAACTTCATCATAATTTCATTGTAACATGCAGTTACAGCCAATGAAGAACACTTCCATCCACTAACTTTTTTTAATACGCTTTTATGAGATTTTGTATGCATATACAAAACTGTATATGTATGTGAGTACACATAAACACGTGTACTCACATACATAAATACTAAAGAAATTGTTCACAAATTTTGTTAGACCAAAGCTGTAATATGCAGTGGTTGTATGGTGCCCATATCTAAAGAAGCACATCAACAAACTGGAAAATGTGCAAAGACATGCCACTAAGTGGCTCCCAGAACTGAAGGATAAGAGCTACAAGGAGAGGTTAGAGGCATTAAATATGCCAAAACTAGAAGACAGAAGAAAAAGAGGTGATATGATCACTACATACAAAATAGTAACAGGTATTGATAAAATTGATGGGGAAGATTTCCTGAGACCTGGAACTTCAGGAACAAGAGGTCATAGATTTAAACTAATTAAACACAGATGCTGAAGAAATATAAGAAAATTCACTTTCGTAAACAGAGTGGTAGACTGTTAGGTGAGAAAATGGTGGAGGCCAAGACCGTCAGTAATTTCAAAGAGTTATATGACAGAGTGCTGGGAAGACGGGACACCATGAGCTCTCATCCTGTAACTACACTTAGGTAATTACACTTAAGTAATTACATGTGAATACTCGCCTAGACATGCATACATGGTCAAGTGTCAGCTCTCAAGCCTTGCCTTTATATACAATATGTATATGTTTGTATTTACTTCAGTTATGTAAGAAGTACTAGGCTATTGATTACATAATATAACAAAGTATAACCTAGCCTAGTCTTATACTCTAGCTCATCAAGAAAGTCCAGATAAGTATGGAAAGCTAGAAGGTGCAAATTATAAATGGGGTGAGTACTAGTGATACTAATCAGAAAATTTTATATACAGCATAGCTCGCATATTTAATGCATTAATTTATATATTTTCAGATGGTTTGCTCATTTTTATATATCTGCCTCTGTGATCGTGACAGTGGCCTTAGTACAGTTGTGGAACTTGTATGTACTGAGGGTTCCTCTGCCACCATGGGTCAGTGTTACTCTGGATGTTCTCACTACACCACACAGGAGACCAACAGGTATACCATTCTCTTCAGCATTTTGTGTTTAAAATGAGCTTTGAGTAATTTTTCTAGGCACTTGCCTCATTAGCTTACCTAGCTTGTAGTACCGACCACCTCCAGAACACTGGGATCATGTTAGGCATTGCACGACATCCGTACCCACCATAGACAAGGACCCTCTCAAGTTCTGTCATGGCACTGCAATGTGGCAAGAAGTTTGTAGAGGTCAGAGATCAGTTGACAACTGAGGCAAACTGCCAGCTCTTTTGGGCGAGGTTGTTTGTTAGTCATCCCTGTCTTATGTCCATGGACTGGCTCTTCCAGGGAATCCGTAAGTATTCACCTCAGCCAGCTGGCTGTATATCTCTGCTCTGATGATGTCTCTTAAGTTTGCTGCTTTGATGGTTTTATTTTATTTTAAAATTTACTCATTCACAAGCTTTTATTTTAAAAGCTTGTGAATGAGAGAACAAGCTGGTGGGGTCTCAAGATGATCAGGGCTGCAGCCTGGTTATGAGCAGGTGCAGCACATAAATAATTGCTTTGCAACCTTGATGTGCCTAATTTTTTTCTTCATGATGTTTTGCAAGGAAGTTCGCGGCCATCAAATTATGAAACATAATGTTAGGCCAAGCAAATTTTGGACTTTGCTCTTGCTTGTTAATGCACCTGCTTAGCCTCATATTAACCCTTATCCTCCTTTAACCCTCACATAATGGTATCATAACATGTTTGGCACTTCCTCCTAGTACCACCTCTCTTATCCAGCCCATAGATCAGGGATTTACCTGTGCCATGAAGAGGTTCATGAGGTCCATGAAGAGGTTCAGGTTCTACATAAAAAAGATGCTCAATGAGGTTTTGGTGGTTTTGAGGAACTTTTGAGATGAGGAACTTGGTGTAGATACCAGGGCCCAAAGCTATCTTGAAATTTAAACAAAAATATTTGCTCAAGGAAGCCATACATAACTGGATCAAAGTGAAGAGCAAAGTCAAGAAGTTGACCGTGAAGAATTCTTGAAAGAAATGTCTCATGATTCCAGTAAATGAGAAGGAAAAAGACATGATGCATTTACAGAATGTTCTGACATGCTGTAGTTCCAGTAAATGAGGAGGAAAGAAGATATGATGGATTTACAAAGTGTTCTGACATGGTGAAAATTTAGAGAGGCAGGATGTGGGTGAATGGTTAGAAAGAGATGCTGATGACCCACTATATGGTGTGATGAGTGAAGAAGAGATTCTCGAGTCCATTATTGGTGAGGTGGATGAGGATGATGAAGACAACGACGAGGAAGCAACACCACAGACAACTAAATACAGTGACCTCATGACTTATAGTGGCAGTTGAACTTTTCATCCAATATTGCTGATACGGAGCTTCAACCAGCAAAGCCTCACAAGCTCAGCCAAGGACCTTCAACCCGGGAAGACTTAGCAGAAAGTCGAGGACTTTCAACCCACAAAGCTTTAGCAGACAGCTAAAGACCTTCAGTCATTGAAGCCTTGGTGGAAAGCCAAGGACTTTCAACCAATAAAGCTTTAGCAGAAAGCTAAGAACCTTCAACCAGCAAAGCCTTAGTAGAAAGCCAAAGGCCTTCAACTAGTGAAGCCTCAGCAGAAAGCCAAGGACTTTCAACCAATGAAGCCTCAGCAGCTGACAGTCAAAACTGACATTGCCAAGCTCATATACAGTAGTTTTGGTGTTGTGTTAGGTTAAGTTAAGTAAATGAACAACAATGAAGCCCTTCATTGAGAAAGCTGATGCACTCCAACAAGGTAAGTTGAAATTTCATGTTACTGTATTGTCAATAAATTATTTGACCACTGTATGTACTGCACATGAAGATTCTCCCCTAACCATGTAAATTTATGTTTAAATTTGGATGTGGAAATGTGAATTATGTACGTAATGTATGTGGAAATGTGAATTATGTTGGTTGTGGTACAAATAAAACTATGAATATTAATTTTAAACTTGTTAAAAATTTTGCTAACTCTGATGTGGGTGGACTGCATATGATCCAAATTATCGAGTATAGACAATATTAATAACTTAATAGTCATTCTAGTTTAGCGTAAGGGTCTTTGTTGTGAAACAATAATAAATGAAAAATCATTGCATATAATGAATACAGTGTACAATACATGTACTATACAGGAAAACCTCAATTCAACGATCCTTGATTCGGGGAACCTCCAGCTGGACTGCATACTTTCCAGGTCAGATTTACTCATCCAATTCCACGAATAAGAGTTCATTGAAGTGGGGGATGTGTGGATTTACGTAGGATATTGGGACAGAGTTTACAGACTGATGGAAGAGTTGCCTATCATATCAAAGGTTAAAATTAAAGATCCCCTTAGTGGAATCAGCCCATAGAGCATGGGAAATATGAGGGTATGAATGGTAACTGTTAATAGGGCTGCAATCACCTTTTTAATGTTTTCATAGATGGACATAAGGCTAGAAGAAAGAGTAGGGGGCCTTGGGGAAAGCTATTGAGCATATTTAAAACCAAAAGCTATGATTTGTTTTCATTTTAAAATTTCCTGGTTTTACTTCACAAATATGGGCCTGTTTTCCTCTGGAAATAAGGTTTTGAGGCATGGGTGTGGGAAATATACTATATGTTCTTAAATTTTTTTACAGATAGGATTTCATGGTGGCTGTCCTTAATATGGCAGGTTGAAATTATAATTTTGCTAGGTGAAATATTAAGGTATTAATGGTAACTCTGCTAATATGACTCCAATCATGTATTTAATGATTTTCATAGCTGGATGTATCATTAGAAGAACGAGTTGGGGTTCATCTATGGATTGTTTTAATTTTTGAGATTTCTCAGTTTTGTTCACAAATATGAGCCTCCTAGAGGTGTCTCTGGTGTCAACGAATTCCTCATTGCAATAAACTGGGGTTGATCCCATATAGTTCTTTGAATTGAGGGTGCACTGTATTATCAAATTATGATTACTTAGTAAATTTCTGTCTTATATATTAATTATATGGACTAATAGTCTATTTACTTGCAGTAAATGCTACTACAGCAGCCTTGGGTATCATTCTACTGGCCATCCAGATATATAGAAGACTGTATGAGAATCTCTTCATCAGTGTGTTTAGCTCGGGGCGTATAAATATACTCCACTACATTGTTGGCCACACACATTACGTAGGAGCTGTGGTTCTCCTGTTATCTCAGGCTCCAGGTTTTGATGGTACAGGTATGTAATGTTTTCATAACAATAAGAATTGTGAAGCAAATTATGTACAGTAGATCTTTATACATAACACATGAATATACAGAACATTTTCTGGGGAGCCCCCCTTCCCCTCCCTCAGTAACTTTTTGGAGTTTAAGTGTAACCAAGCCTACAAGTTTGCACTAGGCTCCCAAGACCCACACTGATCTAATGTGAAGCAAGGCCAGAAATTGGCTCTCTCTGTGATACAAGGGTAAATGAGAAAACCCCACCATAAGGCTAGGCAAAACAAACATGTGACTGCTTGAAAGAAAGACATGAACTCTGAGGCAAATAAGGTAACCAATTAGTACTATGAATGAATAACCTTAACCTTAATATGCTTGGCCAAAGCCAGATGGCATCCCAGGTTACCTGGAACTCTGGCCAGCTGTCTACCTCAGTCGTGAGTTTGGTGTAATCCAGTTTGGATAACTCTGCAGGGACACCTGCGTTGCTTCACAATTCATTGCAGTGGTGTTGGCTATGTCTGGAGCCCTCCTTTCCTTGGGATGCGGAGTCATTGCTTTGTTATTTGTTCCTTTGTGCTTTATGATTGGGTTTCATGTCACCCACATTGTGTGTTTCATGGGTTCTTATTTTACTCCAACTGTGAACTAAGGTTGTATTTCCTGGTGGTTAAAGATATTTTCTCTGAAGGGTTTGGGTTCCTCCTCTACAAGTTGGCTCTTTTAGAGTCATCTCAAATCTGACCAGTGCATTGGAATTGTTCTCCACTGTGAGATGCATTGATGTAGTTAACTGTGTGCTAGTGTGTATTTTTCACCTGGCCCTGAATCCTGTGTTTTTATTGCTTTGCTTTGCTTTGTCGGGCATGCATTTAGGTCACATTATTTGATTTTTTCCTTAACAGTGGTTTTGTATTCCTTTCCATCATCAGCAATTATTGAGGTTAGAGTTCAACTTTGCAGCTAACACCTTCCACCCACACAAACAGCATTCACTCCCACCCGTCAAGTTGGTGCTCTGTCCCACCCATGGACTTGGCACTCTATCCCACCCACACAGCACTTCCATCACCACCACTCACATTCACCCATCTGTACACTTGACTCCCTTCCATCCACCCACTGACACACCCTTACACTATTTTCAGTCAGAGTATACCTACAATGTACAAGCTTGTCATGTATGGAAACCTAGCCTTATTTTCCTTGTAAGTTATTCAGTTTATGTAGCTCATTTTATACACTGTTTTTCAGGAATGTAACTTTTCTGTTATATAATGATCCACTGTATATTTGTAGTAACTGTTCTCGTCTCACAGTCAGGAATATTGGGTTCGATTCCCACATGGAACAAATGGTTGGGCACATTTGCTTTCACCTAATGCCTCTGTTCTCCTAGTAATAAAAAGGAACCCAATAGTTAGGCAACTAATGTGGGGATTGCATCCTGGAATGGTCAACCTCAATACAGGCCTATCTTGTTGTGGGAAATTCTACCCACTACTGTATATCAATATTATCATCTAAGAAATGTATTATTTCTATATCATATTAGAATCATATCTCTACTATAGCCTACATCAGAATCACATCAGATTCATGATCTTTTATCATACATCAACTAGATCCAGCATGACAATGCCACTATGATGACATCTGCAATTGAGCCCATAGATGCATGCCTATGTGACTAGATACATGTAATCTAAAAAATCTAGACGTTTAAGAAAAATGCGTGAATGTATTGAAATGTCATTTTCTGGGCGAGACCCAGAGGCTTCCCGGGCTTATCCAGGCTGATATGCTAATGTCAGACTTGGCATCAGTCATGTGTATGGAGCTCTGTGGGCCTACCAGGGACCACGAGCCAGAATCTGGCCTCTCAGAGAGGTATGGGAGAGCAATGGCCTATAGAAACACCCGTGTGATTGGAAGCATTGTATATCTGCCATTGACTGGGTCAGGCACCCAGAAAGTAAGCGTCCCAAACAAACCCCTATTCTGGTGAAAATTGATAGCAAAAGCCGAACAAGTGGATAGAACTCTCCAAAAAGAAACGAGCATGACGTCACACGTCGCTGCGCCCTGTCTGCGCAGCTCCCCCCCCCCTGGCCCGCCGGCTATCCACCCTTCAGTTATGAGGGGATGTCAAAACACGTGAAAAACCCGCCAACCGGGGGAGGGAGGATGCTGGGAAGCCTCTGGGTCTCGCCCAAAAATGGCGTTTCATACATTCAACGTTGGTTTTCTGGGGGCAGCCCTTCGGCTCCTCGGAGCTAACTACCCACAGAGGAAATTAAAGGGACTGACCTGGGTGGCAGTCGCTGCTCACTCCTCAACGCAAAATCGAGACAACTGGCTGCAACCGCCAACCCAAAGTGACACGGGCCCGACTAGGCCCAGGAATGTTCACGATTATTGGTTGTGTACAAGAACAGCATATACAGGCGGTAGAGTACAGTGTTTATTTATTTATATATACAAGAGTTCTTACATTTTTGTACAGCCACTAGTAACGTAGCGTTTCTGGCAAGTCCTTAATCCTATGTTCCTTGGAATATGACCCCCGAAAAATCGTTTAACAACCAGATACCATATTACTGTTGAGTTAAACAGAGGCTACAGTTAAGGATTTGTGCCCAGTAAATCCTCCTGGTCAGGATACGAATCCAGGACAAAGCGCTCGCAAAATGCCAGGCGAGCATCTTAACCACTACACAGAGACTGCTGTACTGTAATCATACTGGTTTTAATTTAATATTGGCAGTCCCCGTGATATAGGTTAAGACACTCGCCTGGCATTTTGTGAGCGCTTTGTCCTGGGTTCATATCCTGGCCGGGGAGGATTTACTGGGCGCAAATCCTTAACTGTAGCCTCTGTTAACTCAACAGTAAAATGGGTACTGGTTGTTAAACGATTTTTTGGGGATCGTATTCCAGGGAACATAGGATTAAGGACTTGCCAGAAACACTACGCATACTAGTGGCTGTACAAGAATGTAAGAACTCTTGTATATATATAAATAATAATAATAATAAATATAATAATAATAATAATAATAATAATAAATTAGTTTTTCTTTCTCATTTCAGAACAACACATTTCTTTCTCAGGTATTGAATTTTGGCAAATTGTAGGAACCATAATATGTTCTTCGGGGTTGCCATCCAGAACAAAAGTCTACGCATGCTAGCTGCCTTAAGAAGAAACCATGGTGAGACATTTAAAGGAGAGAAAATCA
>WNGS01169498.1:51692272-51710001 GCA_020271785.1 Procambarus virginalis
CCTATAATGCAAACTAGTTATCTGATAGGCCTACTTTCCCATCCCAACCAATTTACCTCGTGTACCACAAATTTTGCAGCCACCACTACCACAATCATTACAATTATCTCCAGTATGACCCACCGTGGACAGTGTGAAAAGTCCTCCACTGTGTAAGTACAGTGTTGGCCAGCCCTGACTACAAGTTCCTAGCCTGGATCTTGCAAACATATCATTTATATACACAAAATATTAAACTGGTGTACCAATTTGACCAATAAACTGAAAATTACAGTATTTGCTGGTAATTCTGAAATTTGCCTCACACAAATTCTGAGGTGGTTCTTAAAAACAGATTTTGAGATAATGTAGCAGACCAGATAGCACCAGATACAAGGTGCTCTGCAAATCACTGCAGTTACAAAAAAATTGCAACTTTAAAAATACAGCATTAAGATTATTAATATACAAAAATTTGAACATGTTCACAGTCCACGTAGAAAACTGAACATCATTAACCATTCTTGTTCACCTGCCAAGTAGCCCACCGTCATAATCATCTCGATCAAATTTTGTAGGTTTAAACAGATATTTGATTTGTATGGCAACACATCTTGCACTGCCAGCCCTTCCCGTTGTTCATTGTTTTACAGTGCATTGTGTATATATAATAGCTATGTCAAAGTATATATATTAAATAATATTTTTTAAGTCCAAAAACCTTGGTCTTGAAACATACACAACCAGGAATGCTCTGTATTGTTATGCTTTGTAACATATTTACTACTGGTTTCAACTGGAAACTTATACAGTATAAACAAGATGAAACTTTATGCATAAATGAAAGGATGCATTGTTTACACCATGTATTGAACTATAATTAGGTAGACACACTGCACAATTTTAATTGCAGTTACAGAATAATAAATACTTTACCTGCCCCAGAGAAATAGTGTTTTCTCTGGCAGTCTGCACAAGTTCTGTTATTTCTGTCTTGAAAGCATCTGGATCATGACACTGATGTTCACTATTATTCAAGAAGAGGTCTGCTACTGATTCACCCTGTAAGTATTTAAAACCTTTAGGAACAAAGCCTCCACATAGACAACAAAATGTGAGTTGGATGTTTTACCTTGGGAATATTAGTTCTATCAGTCAGAATGCTAGCTACAATCATGCTGAAAAAGTTTGTCATGATGGGAATATTGGTTTCCATCATGCTGGGATGGTAGTTGCTAAAATTAGTAGTATTTTTGTCCTATTATGTTTTGGAATGTTAGGTGCTATAATGAAGAGAATGATTGTTGCTACTATGTTGCAAACGTTATATACCATCATGCTGGCAAAACACCAGTGTTGAATGTAATAAAATGCCTCTTTCTGGTAGGGCCTCGGTGGCTCCCTGAAACCATCGAGACAACTCCAGAAAATATTACAATAATTAAAGAATACATTAATAAAACCTATCCCAAGATTTGTTACACCTTCATGTTTACAATAAAGAAGTAATGTTTAAATTTAGCTATCATGCTGTCAGCAGGCTTACTGTGGTGTACCAGTAACTAGCAGAACTGTGCACACTGACACTCTGCTATGTTATATACTGTCTATTGCACTCTACTAAGAAACAGTAAAGTTGTTGATTGCCTATTGGCCAACTTCTATTACTATAAAAACATTTAGTTTGTTAAAAGTTAATGCATTGTAATAACTAAAATAATGATAATTTAGTATTATTTGATAATAAAAATTAGTCTTAAAGCATTGTATAGCATTTTAATTGCAATACATGACTTACCCAACCAACCTGCCACCTATTTGTCCCTCCATCCAACCTTCTTTGTCAGTCTTAGTCACATGCACTCTTGGCCCTGCCTCCTACCCCCAGCTGCCCTTACCTATTTAGTACTCACTCATGTAACTTGTTCTTTACCTCAATGCTTTAAGCGGATATCTTTAAATGTGTTGTAATATTCCCATACATTATAACCTAATGTCAGCTGGCAACCTACTTCTGACCTCATACTGGATTATATTCCCAGCAAGGGCTCGTGATGACCAGACTTCAACAACAGGTGAACTTACCTTCAGCTAGTTTTAAGAATCAATGTACTTGTAGCAAAGTCCCTGATCAGACCTGCCGGTTGATGATTTGGTCAAACACGATTTTAGATCCTGTTGCATAATGTCTGACGTATCAATTACAGCCAGGTTGATATGGTACTCTTTGGAGGTGTTTATCAACTTCCCCTTGAACACCGAATGATTTCGACTATGAATGCCTCCTATATTTAGAGGGAGGGTTTTGAAAGATCTTGGGCCCTTTATGTTTATAGAATTGCCCCAGAATACCTATTGCACACATACTTTTCAAGAGCTATTTTGCTAATTTACAGTCTGCCATGTTTATGTGACAATATGAAAATAAGTTTAAAAAAAGCCTACTTAAATCCTGATGGATGCCTATGCTTTTTGGTAAACATAAATGCACTACAAAAAATGGAAATCCATTCCATGCCTGGTATGATATACAGTACTTCAGATTGTGTAATAACACTACACATTTTTGCTGGTGCACACAGTTCATGGATGCAAGTTAGACAGACAGTAGCATTTTTTGCTAGTTTAATAATATCAAGCAAAACTTAAAGAGCTCATTAAACTATTAGGAACTATGAATACTGTAGTAATAATGATAATTAACAAGCACATGCTGATAAAAATAGGGATGCCAATAAGGAAAGTGATGCATGCTATATGCCTCTGTCATAATAAAACCAACGAATGTTAAATGTACATGAAGTCTATGAGAAGCTGGGAATGGAGACTAAATGAATTCCAACAAAGCTGGTTAATTCTTAGAGCTAAGATATGCATGACCCTACTTATACTTGAACATCTTAATGCAATGTGAAATTCCAAAATTCTTACATCTCCAAGTACAACTTGCTTAAATACAGCCTTTATGTTGGCTAGATTTTGTTCACTGAGTTTTGACACAATACCACAGTCCAAGAGGCAGATGCGCAGAGGATTTGGATCCGGTTGAACATCCATGACAAAAGTGTCACACCCAACATCCACCATTATGATGCGCATGGTGTCCCCAGTATTTAAGTTTGCACCTTCTTGACCCGTATCATTGTGCTGCACAAGCATATTGCCAGGATGCAAATCTCCATGAACTAGGTTGTCTACGAATACCTGTGAGAAAATACATGTTACACATTATTAATATTGATTAATTAACCATTCAAAATTGTTTTATAATATTACTAATGCACCTAGTACTTATAGAAAATATGATACAAACTCTATACAGTCAGTCATTTATAAAAAGAAAGATGAGGGAATTGTCCTGGATTTCTATCCTATACTCTTTATCCCCAGAAAACATTCATAAGGTTCAAGAAATGGATGATGACCGAACCACACACCAAAAGATGAAAAGACAACGATGTTTCAGTCCGTCCTGGACCATATCTTATCTTCTTGAGGTTATCTCGAGATGATTTCGAGGCTTAGCGTCCTTGAGGCCTGGTCGAGGCCCTGGTCCTCGACCAAGTCTCCTTTTTTGTTACACATCCCCAGGAAGCAGCCCATAGCAGCTGTCTAACTCCCAGGTACCTATTTACTGCTAATTGAACAGGCACATCAGAATGAAAGAAAGTCTGCCCATTTGTTTCCGCCTCCATCAGGGATCGAACCCAGAACCTTAGGACTATGAATCCTGAGCATCCACTCAGGATTCAGCCACTGTGAATCCACTCAGCCGTCAGGCCCCCATTGGAATGTGTGGTCCAATCGACGATAATGATCCTGGACGGACTGAAACGTCATTGTCTCTTCATCTTCTGGTGTGTGGTTTGGTCATCATATCTTCTGTCACGTTATTGTGACTCATCGTCTTCAAGAAATGAATATTAATATGTGGCTTCCTAATGCAAGTTCTGCACGGCACTGTAATGTTGAATGATTTAATAAATACTGTAATGTTGTTATACAAAAACTGCTGGATGTATTTTCAACTGAATATGCTAGACATGCGCAGTTTAAACAGTACCAAAAAATATTAAAAAAATAAAAAAAAATGAAGATTAAACACTGATTTTATATAATGATTATGTAACATGGAAGAATCATTAAAACAAACTGCTTGGGAACAAGTAATGCATAAATTAAGACACAAATTACAAATACAAATAATAAAATCCAGTACCAAACAAAGAGGAAGTACTAAAGAGGTATATTTAAAAAAAATCACATGATTGTATCTGTATGTATATGAGTACAGTACTGTATATGTATAATTTAATTAGAACTAAAGCAGCATTTACGTAAGAAATGGCGGAAAGATATAGGCAACGTCAGGAAAATTCTAAGCAAGAGAAGATCTAATACCTGACAATTGTTGAATGTCATTCAGCTCTTTAGGCTGTTAAAACACTGATAAAAATTTAACCGATTATATATACAAGTTTCCTGAGAATAATTACAAAATGTTTCAAATTGGAGCTATTTACTAAGTGGTTATGTGTACATTGAGGCCAACAAAGTACTAACCATTTTCAATAGCGCATCAACACCAATCTCAGCTAATCGTTTCTTTAATTCTTCTGATGTTTCTTCATCAGTGGACTTAATAATGTTAATCATTGGCTCCCCATCCTCATACGTTTCCACCAATACCTGCCAAAAAATACTTGTGTGTATTTAAAATGACTATCTGAGCTGATTAGCTTAAATTTAAGTCCTTGTTTTAAATATATAAATTTGATAACAAATATGGAGATAATAAGTAACTATAACATGACCGAAAATTAAACACCCACCCTACACATATGAAAATAAAGAAAGTAACAACATTTCAGTTCTTCCTGAACCATCAACAAGTCATGATTAAGTCACTGCATGATTTGACAAAGGTTCAGGATGGACCAAAACATCCCAAGCATTTAAAAAATTTTACCACTTCCAGGACTTCATCCTTCAGATTAACTGTATTTCACACAATTTAATTAGCTCTCCATCAACATACCTATACTTTTATCCAAATATAATTACAAAAATTATTTTTCACAAATAAAAAATCATGGATTTAAATACTGTAGTTAATCTTAGGTTCTAAAAATAAGGCTAAGGTATCAACACCTTAATGCCAGTTAATGCAAATCTTAAAGAGTAAGTACAGTATTGGCAAGTATTCCAACAAGTCAAAACTGTATTTCAATCATATTGTTCAGCTAATCAACCATCCATTATTATATATGCCAATACATCAATCCTTCAAATTATGTAACCAAGTTAAAAGTTTAGGCATTTTTTCAACTAATGCATCCAGAATTCATCCAATAATGTCTATATCCCATCATTCATCTAACTACATGCCTTAGAGACTAAGGCTATAACATAAATAACAAACACTTTCAGCAAATGTAACTGGGATAGTGTTATGTTATTGCAGATCATATAACACATGGTCAGCAGCCTCCGGTCTCTTACCTTTCTGGTCACATATGGCCTTAATGGTCTGGGAAATTTAATGAAGGGAACTCCAGCAAAGTTTTCTGAAAATTTTTCCAAATTCTCAGCTTCTATCGATAGGTTGATCTGAAAGATTAAAGATTATACTATGAATATTTGACGCAATGGCTGACCTGCTTTCCTAGCCGACATATTGTTATTAAATTAAAATTTCACTACTAAATGATATCAAAGCATTGTGCAGATAATTGTTAATCAAGTTATTAATTTACCAAAAATGCTGCATCAACTATCGTACACGTATGCACTCACCTGCGCTTCCATAACTTCAGCAAACTCATCTACACATTGAGGAAGGGAGAGCCACTTGATAGGTGGAAAGATTAAAGTGATAAACCAGGCACAAGTCTTCATTAGCCACAGGTCTCTCCTGTAGGACCAAGTGTAGGTATAATGACTAAACACAAAAGCTGTACTATCATTAACAAGATACTAAGCAAAATATAACAGATATATATGTATTTTTCAAATCTTTTCTTAAAAAACTGTGAACTCTTACAAGGTTATTTAAGGTAAATAACTTGGTCTTTCTTATATAATTTGTTCCAAATTTATGGGTTTTATATACTGATTACAATGGGTACTGTGCCTATGGTAAAGTGATTCGATCCTATGAACACCTTTTCGATATACTGCCCATGAAAGTGGGCAAAGTATATTGAAAGTGAGGGACTATGTAGTGTGACTATTTAACCTTCCATCTTCTCTTGTACCTATTCATATTCTTCACATATTTGAAAATTTATGATTATTACAAATTCAAGTCAACCAATGTACTTTGTGTGCTGGACAAAACAACATGAGACCCTGGATATAGCCAAGTTTACCTGCAGGCTTCCTGTACACCTGGGTGAAGAACTTTAATGGCTACTGGCACCAGCCCATCCAAGTCATCTGGAGGGGCTTCTTCCACTGGCAAAGACTTGTCAAGACTACTTTCTTGCCACTCCTGTAATAAATAGGTTCAAAATTGATAAGTAAGTGAAAGGTACCACCCTTTCCCAGGCGCGCACATGCATGCACGCACACACACGCTCAAATATATATATAGAAAAGGTGCAAAGCAATGGCACTAAATGGCTCCCAGATCTAACAAAAAAAAAATGTTACAAGGAAAGGTTGAAGGTGCTAAAATGCCAAATCTAGTAGACAGACGAAAAAGATGAAGTATAATCACTACAGTACATACAAAATAATGAGAAGAATCAATGTAATAGAAAAAGATTTTTTGAAATTCAAAATCAAGAATGAGAAAACAGTTTCAAATTACAGAAACAAAGGTACCAAAATAACGAACAAGAATTCTCTTTCACAAACAGCTTTTTGACGGATGGAATAAACTAAATGAAAAGGTGGTGTGTGCCGGCACTGCTGCAAGTTTCAAAACTTTACATAACAAAGACTATGGAAAATCGAACACTATTAGCCTAGCTGTCATTCTGCAGCTACACTTAGATAATTACATGCACATCATAATTAAACATTTGAAGAAAAATACAGCGTTGAAAGTAATGAAACGCCATTTTCTGGGTGAGACCCAGAAGCTCCGAGGAGCTTCCGGGTCTCCCCCCAGAAAGAGAATTTACATCATGAATCATGTAGACTAATAAAGAAAAATAAGCAAATCAATATATTACCAAATGCTATATGACAAGAGAAAGCAAGAGTGGTTGACAAGAGAAGGCTGTGAGAGTGAAATCACCTCTACCAGGGAGTAAGTCGTCTCAGCTGGCTCCATGCTTTTCCCATCATTCAACACTTTAGGCTCAGGTGTTTGTTCTTCGCTGTTTAATACATCACTTGCTAAATCTTCTACTATAGACAACACACTAACTTCTTTATTCACCTCTGTTTCTCCCTCATGTTGTCTTTCACTTCCTGCAAGAACAGACATTCTCAGACATTATGCCAACCTCAAGTGCAAACCACAATTAGATAATAAAACACTAAACATAATTAAATTTAGTGAATTCTCAGTATGTGTGTATCATGGATTCTAAAACAGGCTCATCTATCACACACACATTCCATATGCACAATTCTTCACACAATAAAATATTTAATTCCTTTAACCACCGCACTGCGCAGAGCACCTTGAGGCGCTAGATCGGGGGTGCACAGGGCGTAGGTATAGCGTAAGATTCAAAGCTCCCACGGTTACACGGCGTTCACATCAGCTTCCTCAGGGCTCTAGTAAACAAACATTTTTTTTTAAAATCTTGGGCAACATTCCTGAGTGTGAGAGCCTCAGTACTGAGTGAGCAACCAAGGCTGGCACACGCAGCATGAGCTAACAGCACTGCTGTTCAGCTTGTGACCACAGCATTGCCTAAAGTCAAAATATATATGTAACTGGTATTATTTAGCTATGACAGCATTACAGAAGAGCCTGACTGTGATAAAGATTGTGTGCAATGTTCAGATATCAGTGAACACAATGCTGTTCAAGATATTCACAGTGCTAGCCACAGCTTACTGACATTGTTTGGTCCATCTAAGAATCTTGAAATGATTTCTCATGTTCCTTTACAATATAAACTTGTGGAAACTTATTCATTTACAGGATTTAGTAACCAGGATTCTGATAATAGCAAAATTATGGTGATAATTAGCGATGTGGGTACTATGGTGGGAGGAGGAATCTTGGTAAGGAGGGAGGGAGGTAGCATCAGCTGACTGTGTGTGGCAACTACTCTTGTTTGGACTCACCATACCAGCTTAGTGGTTCGCTATGATGAACATAAATGGAGATACTTATATATAACGTATGTATATAGTGTAATAACAGCAAAAGGAGTATGTTGAGAGGAGCCATGTTAGTGAGGGAGTGGGTGAGGCAGTCTTCTGCTAGCTGCTGTGTCAATTGTCCTGTAGTTTTTTGTGGCCACACTGTTGCTTGGACACCATACCAGCTTAGTTGTACAGTTATTGTGAACAAAACATGTAAATACTTATATATAATGTGTGTAAATAGTGTAATAAAACAATATAAGTATGATGGGAGGAGGAATGCGTGCCGACTGAGGTGTTGAAGGAAGGAGGGAGGTGGCGTCTGCTAGCTGCTGTGTCACGGCCACTCTTCTTGTTGTTTGGACTCATCATACCAACTTAGTAGTTCGTTATGGTGAACACATATGTAGATAGGTTTATACAATGTGTGTATATAGTGTAATAACAGCAAAAACACTGTTTGATTGATCATAGAATATAATATACATGTCACATATATGAATCTCATAATTTTGAGCATAGCAATGTTCCACACATTGAACTACAGTATATAAATTCCACAAATTACACACTTTTGAATAATATTACAGCAAAAAACCAGAGAAGAAACAAAAGAGAATCATCAAAATAACTAAAAAATTATATTCGCAGCAACTGCCAACCCACGGGGTAGCGAGGTCGAGTGACCCCGGGCGCTCCATCGCTCAGTGCCCATGATTTGCTCAACTTCTCAGCTCCATCAGGGCTGAAGTATGTCACATACAATATTTTTTTTTTAGTTTCCCGTGATCAGAGACTGCATTTGAACAATACAAGATAAAATAATTTTTTACAAAGAATATATTTTCGGCACACAACGATAATGTCATATTTTAAGGCCGCGCAGCATGGTGGTTAATCAGTCTCACACATAATCTTGTATCATAAATATTTTGTAATCGGTTAAATTATACGAAATCCTATATACACACTTTTGCTCTTTAAACACTTTTGTCTTCAAGATCAACACTCGCTATGTTAACTTTGTAATATCATTTCAGACACTGTAAAGATTCAACATGTAAGAATTTATTTCAAAAACCAGTTACCAGCAAAACACTGCTGAGCCAACTGCTCTTCCTTCTCTCTTTCCTCTCTTTCTTGGTTCCTCTTCAAGTCCCGAAGTTCTCGCCACTCCCTCAAGGCAACAGCCTGTTCCAATTCCAAAACTTTTTCCGAACTGAAGAGTCTTCCAAATCCCATAACTTCAAGTCCTGGAAATTCAATCACTATCAGTGGGAGTAAGGTCACCCATTTAGTGTACTTCTCCCACAGTAGTGCTTCCACACATGATCAGACACCAGTCTACTCCTTAAAGTTCCTAAACTGTTGGATATGGTCCTAATTGTAAATAAACTGGAAGCACACATATATATATATACTGCATATAAAACAGTTTTGAATAGAATCATTTAGCAGAAATACAGTATTTATTTAGGATGCATGAATCAGGACTGAAATGATGCAGAAAGTTGAGAGGAGAGTACACTAATTAATGTTAAGTTAACAAATTGTGTAAAAATAAAGCACTGACTAATGAAATGGCCTTTTCTGGGTTACACCTCAGTACTCCCAAAGCTTTAGTGCTCTGTTACTATCAGACCACAACAGAGAAACCAGGCTTCTGTGACGAGCATTACCCACAGGAAGCAAGTGCCATTATCACACCAACTTCTCACTACATGAGGCAGGGAGCAAGATTGGATCAAATAAATCCGACTACCAAGGTGACCTACCCTTAAAATGAAAGTGTCCTAAACATCCAAAACTTCCTTCAAGAATGTTAGGTAATTAGCCAATTCCAAACAAACCTCATTACACAGGTCTCAAATACAACATGTAAATGGATCAAGGATCTGCTAGGTGCAGGTGGAATGGGACCTATGGCAAAACCAGGTGCTGACTTAAACAGGGTTAATATGCATTTGTCAATGACAAAGAGCGCAAAAACTGAGGTAAATACCTCACTATGGAGATGAGTACCTCACAGGCCCAGCTCAACACACATCTGTTCACCCCTAACCGACTCCCCCCTTTGTAAGTGGCAAAGGACAGAAGATGGAGAGACTACACAAGTGTGAGAAAGTTACTCTACATTACTCTACTCTAATAAAATGGAGTAGATGGAGCTAGCATCCTTTAGCTATTCCATATGGTATCGCCCTGAACAAATATATGTGACTCCCGAAATATTGACCAGAGCATTTTGCTGTTCAACATTTCTAGTATTCACTTGCTGAAATTCATCATGTACTTACCTAATTGTGCTTGCGGGGGTTGAGCTTTGGCTCTTTGGTCCCGCCTCTCAACAGTCAATCAACTGGTGTACAGATTCCTGAGCCTACTGGGCTCTATCATATCTACATTTGAAACTGTGTATGGAGTCAGCCTCCACCACATCACTGCCTAAAGCATTCCATTTATTAACTACTCTGACACTGAAAAAATTCTTTCTAACGTCTCTGTGGCTCATCTGGGTACTCAGTTTCCACCTGTGTCCCCTTGTTCGTGTTCCACCCATGCTGAAGAGTTTGTCTTTGTCCACCCTATCAATTCCCCTGAGAATTTTGTAGGTGGTTATCATGTCTCCCCTTACTCTTCTGTTTTCCAGGGATGTGAGGTTCAGCTCCTTTAGCCTTTCCTCGTAGCTCATTCCTTTCATGCTCATGTGCTTATCCTGGAGTGACTTAGCACTTACACTTTATGAGATCAATAAACCACCCATACTCACAGAAGATGTAAGAAAAACATGTGCATCTAGTAATGTTGCTGAGCGTTTGCCCGAAATGCTATGCATATTAGTGGCTTTAGCTATTGTATGTACTATATCTATAATATCCAACAGTATGTTTGTAACTCTGCATCTATGTATGTACTTTTCCTAAATAAAATATTATTAATTATTACTATTATATGTTTGTGCACAATGAAGCCCCCCTGGCTCCACCACCCATCAGAAACAACACTTGAAGCACTCAGCCTAAGGAGCAGCAAAGCATTGATTTCAAGGAGGTCCCCCTACCATTATTGACCCATAATCCATATATCTCAAGATAACAAGATAACAAGAAGATGCTTACTGTTGTTGATGGCTACACCTGCTTCCTTTTTGCATTTCCAAGCTCTAACATGCACTTCAATGGATCAATTGCCTCGAAGCAATATTTAGTCTATGTATGCCAAGCTTTTTCCATTCAGAAGTACCTCCTTTATATCCCAGGCTTCAAAGCATACCTTTTTTTTAGATATATACAGAGTTGTTACATTCTTGTACAGCCACTAGTACGCATAGCATTTCGGGCAGGTCCGTGGAATACGATCCCCGCCGCAAAGAATCGTTTTACAACCAACTACACATTTTACTGTTGAGTTAAACAGAGGCTACAGTTAAGGATTTGCGCCCAGTAAATCCTCCCCAGCCAGGATACGAACCCATGACAAAGCGCTCACGGAACGCCAGGTGAGTGTCTTACCACGACACCATGGAGACTGGTTCCTACTTCAAAAGGGTGTTACAACATGTATCTACCATCCTACAGGTAGATTAGTACAATGGTATCAAATTGAAGGCTATTTTTAACATTGAAGTCACATGATCAAGCAGAACATTAAGAATTGATGCTTCCAGATGCATTACACTCAGTTAGGTCTCTTTTTATCTACAGTATTCTTACTAATACAACCCCACACAAAGTTATTCAGATTTCAGTGATGCTCACTCCCAGTAGTTCATTGCCATCAAGTCTTACAACCCCTGGTCCAATGCTACTTCAACATTTTTTTCGTCTAGTAAGAATGCCCCTCTAGAGAATGATCAAATTGAGCTCACTGATGTTAATCCAACTTGTGTTATCATTAGGTATCCAGACAGATGTTAATCTACAGCATCTTCACATGATTTAGAAACAAAGCAAGATGATGCAGAGTCTAATTACAAAAAAACAGCCCTCTTTAGTCCATGAAATAGGATAAGAATGATGGATTATCATATTACACATAGTATTTAAGATTATGAATTACTGTGAGAGATATCCGGTGACGATGTTCTCTGGCAGACTCTCTCAGAAAGTCTGCCTGTGTGTCAACACCACCTGATTATTTTGACTCGGATTAGGATCATGCATTATAATTAGTGTCACGATTAGAAGTTTATATTTAAGTTATCTGCTGTGTTTACATACCAATAGTGAACAATATCAAGGAGGGAATGTGATATTTTTAAATATTATAATGAATAATTCAGTACATTGCATTCTCGTTTGCAAGCATCATTATATCACATGGTTAACTTTCTGCATTTATTGTGCCTCACAGATTTATTCAGTTGCCTAGTTGTGTAGTATGCTGACATTTAGCAGCTTTAGCTACTAGTCTTGGTTAGACCTAATGTGTTTTACTGTAAGCATGAACAGTATTTCATTACTGTATAAGGATAATTATAATGCCCTCTTTGAATTGTTACAACATTTGTTTTTGTATTATTTTAGATATGGAGTGAAATGAGCTTTCACTCCATATCTAAAGAGATATAAAAAGTGCATGACTATAGTTGCTAAAGAAATCATTGAGAACAAATAAGATGAAAGTAATTATATGAGTTATAAGGCAGTATAGATAGTCTTCATGAGAGCATTTAAATTCCTCACCTTCATCTATGCTGGGGCTATCATCATCCATTTCTGCAAGAATTTCCTCCAGAATCTCATGGTCAGGAATAGCTTCTGAGGACATCCATACCTTATAGACCTGAAGCACATTATTTGTAACAAGACTATTGTTTAACACAATTCAAATTCCTATTGACATATTACTAATTATTAATAAACTTCACTGTGACAATGACTGGCCATTACCTAACACTGTTCATCGTAAAGAATGCTCTACCAGATTTAGAGTTGCCTGTAAATGAGTAAAAGGTACCAATCCTATATATTTTACTTATATTGTTTTATTTTTATAAAATTTAAATTTGTAATATATGTATGAAAAGAAATGCTGCCTATGCATTACTATATAACTGGACCTGTTCCATTTCACTAAGGACTTTTATTAGTGCTTTCATCTCAATACCTGCAAAATTGTTGTCCATATTTCTTCATGCTATATTTATTTGATTAAATTCATTTTGTCAGTAATTTGTATTAGTTCTTTATTATCTTAGCATGGTAAAGTACTTATTTGTCGTTTCTTTGGAAATAACCTCTACCCATATTTCTTTCAAGTTTTGTTCTTTTTAATGACTGAAGTATGAATTATGTAAACCATGTTTTGTTTAGCCTTTTGGTGGTAATATTAGTAAGAATGGGACAGTGCATGTTATTAAGGCTGTGTGCTCCATCAAGAAATGCTTGTGTCCCTATGTTAATTTTGTCCATGCTACTAAGTTCAATCACCCAGTGATTGAACTTAGTAGCATGGACATTACTGTTCATGGGGCTTTATTGTGCATTCAGAAGTTAAAGTATGACCCATCAAGCATGTCTGAAAAGATCTCCCCTGCACCGGTGCAGTGTGTCAACCTGCCCTCAATGTTAACCTTGTTTAAAAGAGCAACTACAGTGCTATAACTCAGAAAAATGGAGAAAATAATTTGGTTAGCTTACCAGGACTAGCTTAAAACTATTTTTAATAATTCAATAAAATGTTTACAAGGTATGTTCATCTCTTAACAGCTTTTACCTATTTTAAAAGAAAACTGGCCTGATCTGTGTATGCAGTATAATAGTGTACAGTATAAGAATTAAGACTGAAACAGAATTTAAAATACAATTAGAAGCCTAACTTGAGCTCACCTGTGCAACACAACCAGATCCAATTGGTTTACAATCATTATCAAATTTTATAAAAATCTTTCTCCAGTTTGGACCAAAAGCTCTTCTCATTTGATTCACTGTGTGTTTCCATGAATGTGGTTTGACCCGTCTCTGAAGACGAGAAAATTGGGAACAACACGAGTCAGGAAAAAGGTCCCGCCGAGTAGATGCCCATTGACCAAGCTTGATTAGGATAGGACCTGACAGTTCTATGGCTGAAAAATTAGAAAACAAAAAAATGGCATTTAAGAAAAAATCTGAGTAGATCACTCGGTAGCTCACCAAGATAAAATCTGTTATGTTTATATGACAGGATCATGAAGAGACATGGAAGGTCTACTTTCCAGTATCAGCAGCATGAAACTGAATAGTCATTCCCAGAGAACTATATTATGGGTGTGGAGCTGGCAGTTTGTAATGCCAACTGATAGTTGGTATGAGGCCAAGGACCACTTTAACAGTTTTTTTTTAATTAACCTTCCATACATCATTTAGTACTAGACAATGTTCTTCAATGTCTACCTAGCACCAATATGACCTTACATGGGTGTTTGCTGGATTTTCAGAGGCACTTCTGATTGAATGTCAACTTGCTGACTTACAATCCTGTCCTACACAGTGGATTTTACCTCGGTGAGACATTGAGTAGAAAAGCTCAGAAAGAGAGAACTTGAAACTGTACACAAAATACAATTAATGTGCTCAAACTTCTCCCTCTTAATAGGCACTAATTTCTTGTAGGGAGTTAATAATACTCACAGTGAGTGCACAAGAGCCAGTACTGACAAGCTCACACATCAGACCTGTATCATTAAGCCAGTTGATGTTGGGAAAATGTGATAATTTAGTTGCACATAAATCTACAATATTGTTTTTATCATAATACAGCTCAAGACAAAGTTAACCCTTCCAAAAGGTAAAGTTCAACTTAGCAGAATAAAAAATCCTAACTACATAAGATCTATAGTTAACTAGGAAAGACCTGTGTATGAACCAAGTGGCAGGAGTTAGGCAGAAACAAAGAGGCCAAGGAAACTAATGCTAAGTTTGAAGAAATACTCCTTACTGTACTGTATTTTGTGATCATATGAAAAAATAACAAATTCTAAATACAGTAATAAAAATTAAATACTGTATTGCACAGTCTTACCTCTTAACATTAGTCTCCACCAGACATCAGTAGCAGTTTTTCCAAAATATGTAACTGGGTAGAGGGCTAAAATTGGAGCAAATGTAAGGACAAGGCGAAGTGCTCGAAGACAAATGTGCAGAATCTCGTACATACTTAGCAGCAGCTCAAACAACTTTCCTCTTTTCTTCCTCTTTCTCTCTTTGGGAAGTTCAACAGCGATGATTTTCTCTTCCTTTCGCTTACTGAATAATTGAGGTGAAACAAAGAACATAGATCCCAAACTTATTTGCATTAATCTTGTTCTTTGGCATACCCAACCTTTAAACCTACAAATCCTCTGAAGAACATTAACAATTTTATTGTATGTTCCTTTCCTTGTATTTCTGCAAGAACTCCTTAAATTATAAAATATTTTTGAGCCAATTTCCTTGTAACTTTCTTTGACCTGCATATATATTGTATTCTTCATTGGCGTCCACAAGAGATTTACTTTATGTGGTGAATACAAATGCTGGTAATTTACAATTTTTGAACATGTTGATAAAATGTTATTGCACGAGGAGGGAGCCAAGGTACAGTCTTGAGTAACATGTGCATACATTGTCAGGGAATCTTTTCCACATGCAGTTGGTTTCTGAGGGAAATGTACCTTTCTCAATCCAGAAAGGACACTTCTTACAACAGTGTGAACAGCCATCACTGAAGGATTAATCTGAAAGAAAAAAAAACTACATATAAAAACATTGTAATTTCCTACTTTCATGCTGTGAGGAGGCATCATCCTACAAAAAAACAAGGACAGGTGATACCCATTCCATTACCATATGTTACAGAACAACAACAGAGAACCAGCAACTCTACACTCCAGGAAATCAGGCACAGCAACATCTGACTGCTTCACAGGTCTTGGTGAACGGTGAATCTTGTGAGTTACCTGGCCTTGCTTACTACCACTCTCGTGTGCTGTTTACATGCTCAATACTGTATTAAACAAAATTAAATTGAAGTAGCCAGACATTTTAAGTGAATTCATTTGAATAATCAAGGAGTTTGGACCAGATTCTGCTATGTAATAGGAAGAAAAACATTCTTTCATTCACATTCAGTGTGACCCATCACCATTTATTTATTTATTTATTTATTTATTTATACAAGAGTTCTTACATTGTACAACCACTAGCACGCATAGCATTTTGGGCAAGTCTTATCCTATGTCCCCATAATACAACTCCACCAAATCGTTTAACAACCAGGTACCCATTTTACTGTTGGTAAACAGAGACTACAGTTAAGAATTGACACTTAGTAAATTTCCCCGGCCCGGATACGAACCCAGACCAAAGCGTTCACTAAACACCAGGCGAGTCTTACCAGTTACACCATGGGGACTGCTTGTGACCCCATCACCACCTGCCCAGCATACTTGTGACCCCATCACCACCTGCCCAGCATACTTGTGACCCCATCACCACCTGCCCAGCATACTTGTGACCCCATCACCACCTGCCCAGCATACTTGTGACCCCATCACCACCTGCCAAGCATACTTGTGACCCATCACCACCTGACCGCATACTTGTGACCCCATCACAACCTGCCCAGCATACTTGTGACCCCATCACCACCTGCCAGCATACTTGTGACCCCATCACCACCTGCCCAGCTACTTGTTACCCCATCACACTGCCAGCATACTAGTGACCCCATCACCACCTGCCCAGCATACTTGTGACCCCCATCACCACCTGCCCAGCATACTAGTGACCCCATCACCACAGTAAGGACCAGGACCAAAGAGCCAGAGCTCAACCCCGCAAGCACAACTAGATGAGTACCAGCCTCCTGCCCACATCACTCATGGCCTCATATACCTCCCGCTCACACTATATTCTCCCTATATATTACTTAACCTCAGTATGCGCGGCTGTAACTCCTCGTAACATAATAGCAGTCAGACACGGTCAAAAGCGCAGGAGACACCAACAGTGCTGTTAATTTAAGGGCGACGAAACAGTACTGTTGTAAAGTGACCCAATGGCCACTCTCTCATTCCCTGCCACAACATTAAAAACATTACAGTACACTGCTCCCAAGCCACATTCGATGTAGAAGGCACAAGATAGTTCTTTAAAAAAAGTTAATAATAGGATATTAATTAAATAAAACCCGAAAAAACGAGTCTGCAGAGAGAAAATTATCTTTAACGAGATAATTTGAGTACTGACATTCGGACGAGGTGAGCCTCTGTTTACATTACTGGTAAAAGTAAAGTACTGACTAAATTTAAAATTTAAATTAGTACTGTACTGTGGTGGAACCTATTGTTGATGTAACAATATACATCAATTTTGTAACTAGCTTATCAATAGTGTAGCTTGCTTAGCCAAATGAATTTTTGGGTTCAGTCCCTGAGCCCATTATGTGTCTCTGTAACCCTTTCCGCTACCACCCAGTGTAACATTTGCATACATCGTCAGAGAATTTTTCCACAT
>WNGS01169498.1:51719951-51741421 GCA_020271785.1 Procambarus virginalis
TCCACATTCGGTTGGTTTCTGTGAGAAATGTACTCTTCTAGGTATGGGGGTGCATAATAAATTAATATAGATAGATGGATAATGTATAGATAGATAAATGGATGGAGAGATGGATGGATATACAGATAGAGGTTAGAAAGATGAATGAGAGACACAGACCTGGGTAAAATAATAATAATAATTAATTATATATATATATATATATATATATATATATATATATATATATATATATATATATATATATATATTATAATCTGCTAATATTGTGGGGACCCACAATTGATGAACATAATTTGCTGGGATGTGTTAAGGAGTACACACTAGGCTAGTTTATAGTCCTAGTATTTGTTAAGGACTACAAACTATGCTAGAGTACAGTGGGTATGGTGACCCGGGAGGGGGGGTGGGGGTCCATAACCCCCCCTGTGCCCCCCCCCCAACACCACTACCCTGGGGTACTGACAGCCCCCCTCCCCCCAGAGGGGCACCCACCTGTGTCTTTGGACATGAGGCACTGCCGCATTTCCTTGGCCCTTTGAAAGTTGATTTCTTCGATTAACTGCTCGAGGGCCGTCACGTTGCGAAGTATATCCTTAGCGCCGAGTCCGGCCATGGTGGGGAGAGTGTTGGTGGCTGTGAGAGCTGTTTAATTGACAAGAAGCGTATGAGTCATTCCCGGGAGCAGCTGGTCACTGTAGCAGACCACCACGGGCTCCCTCCCCCTCACTTCTCCCACTCACGCTCTTAAGTCCTCCAAACTTCTTATCTACCTACTCACCAATTATCTCACACTACCTCATGTTTTTTATCTCCCATCACGTGATGGTGTGGACGATTATTTTATCTTGGCATATATGAGCGTATACGACTTTGACAGGTCGGACGCACGATTATTCTTTACAAATAATTATCTCTTATTTAGATCATCAAATAAATCTTTCTTATATTGTAATATTACTTACTAAGTTTTACTAAGTTATGAAAATTTATTGTCAGTTCAAATAAATATTTTGAGATATATACGCGAGTACTGGAATGCAGTACGACAAGATAGTTGCGTTCAGTATCCACCTCGCATATCAGAGCCTCGGGAAGGATGTCACACTAAAAGAAAATAAGAACAGACAAATGCCCAGTAACATATTTAGCATTATACATATTAAGTTGAAATAAGATGTTACAGAAGTAAACAGATTAGTCAAAATTATACATTTTGGTACTCAAGATGTTAGTAATAATGCATATAAAATGACTCCCAAGACAGGAAGGAGTGCCCAGGTGAACGCGCCCACCTTGCCACCTCCCGGCAGCGAGCTGAGTCAGTAAACAATCGTCACGAGTCTGTGAGTTAGTACTTATATCTCACAGACAGTCGCCTTTGCTCGTTGTTTAAAGCTACATTACGAGGAGGACTGTGTTGAGGAACTGCTCAAGCAACCATGTTCGCCTCAGGACCTAACTATAATAAACTCAAGACCAATCTGAGACTAGCCATCAATAGGCTCAAGTTGCTGGAGAAGAAGAAAACAGAGTTGGCTCAGAAGGCCAGGAAAGAGATAGCAGACTACCTCACCACAGGCAAGGTGAGTAGGAGATAGTTGACTGCCTCACCACAGGCAAGGTGAGTAGGAGATAGTTGACTGCCTCACCACAGGCTAGGTGAGTAGGAGATAGTTGACTGCCTCACCACAGGCAAGGTGAGTAGGAGATAGTCAACTGCCTCACCACAGTCAAGGTGAGTAGGAGATAGTTGACTACCTCACCACAGGCAAGGTGAGTAGGAGATAGTTGACTGCCTCACACAGGCAAGGTGAGTAGGAGATAGTCACCTGCCTCACCACAGGCAAGGTGAGTAGGAGATAGTCGACTGCCTCACCACAGGCAAGGTGAGTAGGAGATAGTCAACTGCCTCACTACAGTCAAGGTGAGTAGGAGATAGTTGACTACCTCACCACAGGCAAGGTGAGTAGGAGATAGTTGACTGCCTCACTACAGGCAAGGTGAGTAGGAGATAGTTGACTACCTCACTACAGGCAAGGTGAGTAGGAGATAGTTGACTACCTCACCACAGGCAAGGTGAGTAGGAGATAGTTGACTGCCTCACCACAGGCAAGGTGAGTAGGAGATAGTTGACTACCTCACCACAGGCAAGGTGAGTAGGAGATAGTCAACTGCCTCACTACAGTCAAGGTGAGTAGGAGATAGTTGACTACCTCACCACAGGCAGGTGAGTAGGAGATAGTTGACTGCCTCACTACAGGCAGGTGAGTAGGAGATAGTTGACTGCCTCACTACAGGCAAGGTGAGTAGGAGATAGTTGACTGCCTCACTACAGGCAAGGTGAGTAGGAGATAGTTGACTGCCTCACCACTGGCAAGGTGAGTAGGAGATAGTTGACTGCCTCACTACAGGCAAGGTGAGTAGGAGATAGTTGACTGCCTCACCACAGGCAAGGTGAGTAGGAGATAATTGACTGCCTCGCCACAGGCAAGGTGAGTAGGAGAGAGTCGACTGCCTCACCACAGGCAAGGTGAGTAGGAGATAGTTGACTGCCTCCCACAGGCAAGGTGAGTAGGAGATAGTTGACTGCCTCACCACAGGCAAGGTGAGTAGGAGATAATTGACTGCCTCACCACAGGCAAGGTAAGTAGGAGATAGTCGACTACCTCACCACAGGCAAGGTGAGTAGGAGATAGTCGACTACCTCACCACAGGCAAGGTGAGTAGGAGATAGTCGACTACCTCACCACAGGCAAGGTGAGTAGGAGATAGTCGATCACCTCACCACACGTAAGGTGAGTAGGAGATAGTCAACCACCTCACTACCGGTAAGGTGAGTAAGAGATAGTTGACCACCTCACTGTAGGTAAGGTGAGTAGGAGATAGTCGACTGCCTCGCCACAGACAAGATGATTAGATTTTTTCTTTATATATACAAGAGTTCTTACTTCTTGCAGGTTGGCGTTCAATACCCAACCGTCCAAGTGGTTGGAACCATTCCCCCCCCCCTCACTGTCCCATCCCAAATCGTTATCCTGACCCCCTTCTAGGTGCTATATAGTCGTAATGGCTTGGCACTTTACTCTAACAATTCCATTCATGACATTTTTGTACAGCCACTAGCAATCATAGCATTTTGGGCAAGTCATTAATTCTAATTTTCCCCGGAATACGACCCACCAAATCGTTAACAACCCATTCACTGCTTGGTGAACAAAGGCTACATTAAGGATTGGGGCCACGTAAATCCTCCCTGGCCAGGATACGAACCCAGGCCAAAGCCCTTGTGTTTTACCACTGCGCCACGGGGACTGCAGATAGTTGATTGCCTCACCACAGGCAAGATGAGTTGCCTGTTGCCTGTGAGATCCTCTCACTTAGATATAAAACCAAACACTTATTCTTAGGAACCACTGACAATTATGATCTGATGTTAATGTACCAGGCACCAAGGTGCGTTTAGCATTATAAAGCCAAATTGGAGTGGAGACACTGTACAGATGACAAGCGCCTGAAATGCAGTGTGTGTTAGTGGCTTTAGGCATAGTATATATTAGTTCTATCTAGAAATCCAACATTCTGTTTGTAACTCATTTTAAATGAGCTGTATGTATTTTCATTTTTTTTTAATATAAATACAGTATACAAGAGCTCTTACATTTTTGTACAGCCACTACCATGTATAGCATTTTGGGCAAGTCCTTAATCATAATTTTCATACACACACATCCCATAGGAAGCAGCCCGTTGCAGCTGTCTAACTCCCAGGTACCTATTTACTGCTAGGTGAACAGGCCATCAGGGTGAAGGAAACTCTGCCCATTTGTTTCCACCTCTACCTGGGATCGAACCTGGACCCTTAGGACTACGAACCTCGAGCACTGTCCACTCAGCTGTCAGGTCTCCTAAATTATAATTATTTTATTATTATTAAAAGTCGCTAGAAGCAACATAAGGTGGTACTGTATTGTAAAGTGGTCATTAGATTGAGGGAAAATAAATTATATGGAGAACCAAGATGTAACAAAAGCAATACTGTTCAGTATGAATTCAATTATCCAGATGAACATATCCTAAAATTACTTATAATGCTGAAATTGGGGACTTGGCTATAAAGCCATGTTCCAGTGAAAAATAAGTAGGGTAAGGCTTCTAATGGAAGCTTCTGTTGTACCCTACTAGTGTAAAATAAAGTGAAACAAGTGAATCAACACTGTAGCCATGGTGTTTATTGTAAAAATGTTAAGTAAGTAGCATACAAAGTGTACTGCCATACCACTTGAAGGCAGATATCTGGAAAGGTAAAAATATATTTTTTTTTTAAGTGTATGAAAGCTCTGAAACGTTGATTTTAGAATAGGTCTGAAACCAATTACTGTACAATACTGTACAGTACTATATTGTAGTCCGGATTTTCTGGTTGTACTATATATGCAGAGAAACAAAATCTTCCATAGTATTCTCCCATATCTTTTATGATAGACCTCTTGTTACTTATATATTAATGTACAGTACAAAGTATATTTATGTACTGTACAGTGGCACCTCCACTTACGATTGCCCGACTTACGATAATTTCGAGTTATGATGTAAATTTCATCAAAAATGCGACTTGACATCCGATGGTGTTGTCGACTTCCATATTTGTTGGTACACGTTCGGGTCGACCGAGCATGTGGTTCCCGGTAACGTGGTCCGACCTGCCTCAGTTTACTACAGCTGCCTGCTTAGTGACGATCGCGCCTATAAGAAATTCCGCGTTTGTGGTGATTTTTGCATTTTGAACATTAATTATTATATATCACACCATAAGTCCCAGGAAAGTCAGTGGTAAGGCTCAACATATGAGATCCCATGTAAGGATGACCATAGAGCAGAAACAAGAGATCATTCATAAATATGTAGATGGTGTGCGGGTTGTTGAACTGGCTAGGCAGTACAACAAATCTCGGTCAACGATATCCACCATACTGGCTAAGAAAAAGGACATTATGGGTGCTAAAGTGGCAAAAGGCATTGCCTATCCTATTTATGACACTGTGATGCATCATTACAGACAAATGTTAAATGAAGGGAAAAACAAATGTCTCTTGACAAATTTGTAGTGAGACAAACAAGCACTGAATCTCAACCAGGTCCTAGTGGTATTCAGGCAAAACGTAGGAGAGAGAGAGAGTACCCCAGAGAAAACATCACTGCCTGATGTGATAATGGAAGGGGACTCCCCTTCCAAACAGTAACAACTCTCCTCCTCCCCCTCATCACCATCTTCCATACGCCATCAAGAGCCCTCCATAAAGTAAGATAAACTTAGGTACTGTATTGTAGTTAGAAAAAAACATTGTATTCAGTATAAAATGTATTTGTATGTTAATATTTTGGAGGGTGGGGAACGGATTAATTCAATTCCCTTTATTTCTTATGGGAAAAATCGCTTCGACTTACGATATTTTGACTTACGATCTGTCTCTGGGAACGGATTAACATCGTAAGTCGAGGCCCCATTGTATTTAAATGTATGTCTTTAGTTTATATGACAGTATATCTCAAGATATTTCTTGAATAGGACATAAAGCTGCATATCCTGTAACCAAAAATTTCTTATCATCATTTCAGATAGAGCGAGCGAAGATCCGTGTGGAGCACATAATTCGTGAGGACTACTTGGTGGAGGCCATGGAGGTTACAGAGATGTACTGTGATCTCCTCCTTGCTCGCTATGGTCTTATCCAACAAATGAAGTGAGATAGTACAGTATTTTATACATTTTCAATGCAAAAATAATTTTCTTAAGGGAATAGATAAAGCATATTGTTGAGAATTCATCTTCCTAAATTCCTCACAACAAATGGTAAATTTTGCCTCAGATCTATGGTTTTGCACCTACCCAGACCCTACAATAAGAAAGCAGGTTCAGATTGCTGTATGTAATTTGTAAGGCATAAATGAAAACAAAAATTGTAAGGGGTATTTGATTTGCTAGGTTTATTAGGGTTAATTGTACTTGAATTTCCTCACCAGAGATCTTGATGAAGGTCTTGCAGAGGCCATCTCCTCACTCATCTGGGCTGCACCGAGACTTCAGACAGATGTTGCAGAACTGAAGCTCATTGCTGATCAGTTAACTCTCAAGTATGGGAAGCCCTATGGTCAGGTTAGTGTACAAGTATTCATTCCTCAAGCAGGTATCAACCATTCATCAAGCAGGTATCCTCCTGAGGTTATTCAATCTTTAATGTCAGGTAAATGACCTAAGAAGGAATTGCTTATATTTGCTCTTAAAGAAGTTTGTTTTACTAAGACGGGAGCCGGTCGGCCGAGCGGACAGCACGCTGGACTTGTGATCCTGTTGTCCTGGGTTCGATCCCAGGCGCCGGCGAGAAACAATGGGCAAAGTTTCTTTCACCCTATGCCCCTGTTACCTAGCAGTAAAATAGGTACCTGGGTGTTAGTCAGCTGTCACAGGCTGCTTCCTGGGGGTGGAGGCCTGGTCGAGGACCGGGCCGCGGGGACACTAAAAAGCCCCGAAATCATCTTAAGATAACCTAGCCTAGTACTATTTACATATCCAGTTTCTTGGAGCACAGTTTTATAATTAAATTGTATAATAATGGTGTTGCAGTATTGGGTGCATCAATCAGCAAACATGAGTTTGCAAAACAACTATAGTAGTGGGTAACTTTTATTCCCATATTTAAAAAAATACATTATGCACCCAGAGCGAATCACACTTCTAGAATGCGATAATGATGCCAAAATCTCAATAGTGAAGTTTATGCACTCAGACTGCAGTATTTTTAACTGTTATTAAAATCCCTTATATCTTTGCTTGTAATCATTAGTGGCTCTCCACCAATTTTCTTTGTAACCATGCTAAGCTCCTCCATCATTTTAGACTTGTTTTTAAATTATAGTTTTGCACACCATAGTTACAGTGTTATAGTTCAATATTCAAACATCCAATAATTAATAAGTGGCCAACACCCTATAAAATTGCCAAAAACCATACTAGCCATAAACATAAGTGCAAAGAAAGCTGCAATGGCATCATCATTTCACACATCATTATCTAGGAATATAATCACATAGAGAGGAAGCTGATGGCTCCAAGCTCAGGCAAAAACATTGTTTCATTCAACCTCCATACTCATTATATCACATTATTTGTATCCTGAGATATTATGACCTGGGTATCTTTCCAATTTAAACATATGTAATTAAATATTTACATTACTTTAGGGGAAATCTATTTAATACTATTAGCATTTATTAACTGGGAATGCATTGTGTTAATGTCCTCTTTCTTTGTGCTTGTAGGCTTGTCGAGAACAACAGGTGACAACAATAAGCGAACGACTAATCCACAAGCTTAGTGTACAGGCCCCACCCAAAGTTTTGGTGGAGAAGTACTTGGTAGAAATTGCCAAAAACTATAATGTGGAGTATAACCCTGATCCTCAGGTATGTGATGCGTTTGTCTGGTTTTAAGAAATTATATCCAACAAATAGAATAGGGGAGTATTTAGAAATGCATACATTATAGATAAATATCCCTTGTAAATTTGTTATCCAAAAGATAGATAAGGCTCAAGAGAGTGCTACAGTAGTGAGTACAAAGCTGTTCAGTTATTTAAAAAATATAATTTATTTATAAAAATATTTGCATTCTGTGTTCAGGTGATGAGAGAGGAGGAATGGGGAAAAGACCCACTTATTAGCTTGGACGAAAAGAATAACCTGGGTAATGACGGCGCAACGGGTGGCGGAGGTGGTGGTTACGGTAGTATGAACATCCCTCCAACAGGATTTATAGGCTACCCCAACAGCCCATGGCACCGCAACCTTTTGCTTATCCATCTCCGGTGAGTTTGCTCAACAACTGGAGGTCTTCTTTCACCAGTAGGTCTACAATTAAAATTTTCATGGCTTACATCCACTTAAAATTTCACCTCATGATTTTTCTTCATTAGTCAGATGTATCATTTAATGTGTATTCCCAGAAAGGACATGTTATGGTTTTGTCATGTTTTCTAAGTCCCCTTTCATCACAACCCAAGCCAAGGCCTGGGTTCACCAGGACACTGCACATGCCAGTTTTTTGTTGGCCTGTGCCCCACAGAGGCAAGGAACGTTTGAAAAAGTATTACCATATTTAGTAGTGGAGGAAGAGAGTGTGTGTGTTCAATTCACCACCACTCACAATAAACAATAGTGAACCATACCCATTGATTCTCTGTTGCTGGTAATTAGAATTGCAAGGACAGCCAATTTCTCTGCTGACTACCAGTGAGCTAGCTACTCATGTTGACCACCACCAGATGGCAACATCACCATCACCCTTTCCTTGTCATGTCTTGATAAACTTCTGGCAGGCTTGAACCAGGGATTACCAGGGTAATGTTGTCACTCATGGATTTTGCTGGGCTTGGTTCCCCTTTTTTCTTGGGCATCTTTGTGTACTGTGAAACCATCTACACCATGCACACATCCACATTGTTAGATGGGAAGTGATAGCCATGACATCCTCCATACAGATTTTATTTCATCCCTTTCAGGATATATAAAGACACTCCCTGGTCCCAAGTGATCCTAGATGTGTTAGGGATCAAAGTTTGCATCCTGTTTCCTCCTTTCCAAATGTCAGGTTTGCCAGGTGATTTGGGTCCATCATTGTCTATTTTTGTGAATCTTGTGGACATTTAATAGCATGTTTGTATATTTATCGATGTTTCAGGGGTTGGCTAGAGCTTTAGGTCTGACACACCTCTTATGTCTTTTGGGCTATGTTTCAGGTTCAATCTAGCATCCACAATGTTCTCCAGGCTTACCCAAGTGGTGCTTTAGGAGCTTTGATTCCTAGCAGTTTGTGTCATGGCTTACCTAAATAACTGCTTGTTTTTGGCTCAGTCATCTGTCTTGCTTGCTGGCCCAAAATATGGTTCTTTGTGAACATGTCAATGTCCCTGCTAGTTCCTTCTTTGTGTCTTCAGTAATTGGGGTTGGTTTTGGACACTGTCAGGGTATTTTTCCATCCAAAAATCTCCTAGTCTGCTTTCTTACAATCTTCAATTGTTCCTTGAAAGATGTCAACTGTCCCATTGGGTGCTTCAGATGCTCCTGGGCTGCATTAAATTCACCTGTATCATGTATCTCCCGGTGGGCTGGGTTTGGTTGAAACTACTTTGCCGCTTCATGAAAAAAGATGGCACATCTTTCCTAGTTGCTACATTTTTCAGAGAATATGTGGAAGTGTGTGAGTAAGGAGTCTGCATGTGTGAGAGCTTAGGGAGCACAACTGTATGTAATTACTTAGGTGTAGTTACAGGATTAGAGCTCCTAGACTCAACTGGTATAGATAACAGTGTCATCTGTATAGTATTTGTGGTCAAAATGAGTTTGCTGTTTATTTGGGTTAGTATAATATGTCCAGTGTTTCTTCTAGTCAGGGAGCTTGTATTGTTGTTTTTGTGTTGTGTGTAAAACATGTTCAGGTCATGTCTTCACTGGAATTATTTTGACTTTATTATGGAAACAATTTATTTTTAATGCATATTTTGCTTTACTGCACAATATAATTTATTTGTATCTCTTATCTTGTGTGGTGACACTGTAGTAGCTTTTATATTTGGTTAAAATGTATTGGTGGAGCAAAATAATAAAATGCTGTGTCTCTAGAACGTGTTTAAATACTGCAGAATAGCTATACTATAATATGATATGTTTAAATAAAATAGTTGTTGGAATATTAATGTAACTACTGGTACAGTATATCTTTTTGTATCTTGTTCTCTTACTCCTTTCCTTGAAGGAAGCATGTGCCTTATTTCCTGTCTACCATTAGAGGCTCCAGTCACCCAGCATTTAAGATTGTAACAATTCTGTTAAAGCTGTCACAAAAGAGAAAAGTCTCCACTTGATTACTCTCAGAAACAGGTACTGGTATGTGTTAAAAATTATATGAGTTACTTAACAGGCATATGCAAATAAAGACAAAAAAAAGATAAGACAATCATAAAGGTGTAAAGAATTAAAAAGTTAATGTAAAGATAGTTAATACTGGTACAGTACAGTTGACCTTGAAATTATGAAACTTTTGGTCCCTATGGGTATTACTTGGTCGTTTTCCCCGAGTTACATCGATTGGGTGCCATTGCTCTCCGTTCATGATATTCTCCTTGGCTTGTCCTCTGGTTATGTTTACATTGCACGACTTTGATGGGCATCTTTCTGGCTGTTGGGCAGAGTCCCTCATGCCTTCTCCTTTCTGGCCTTTCTGGAGTTTGGGTCTATCCTTTCCTGCTCTGACCATGGTGCTGTTGCTCATGGGTATTGTATTGTGCAAGTCCTCTAGCTGGCTACTTAAACTTTGGTTAAAAGTTTAACTTTGTTAAACTTTTAACCATTTTTTAATAATTAATGTTTTCAAAATGGAAAAAAGCCACTGGAACTCATTTCTGAGACTAGGCATGATGCTTTACTGGATTTTTCAAATGTTGAGTGTGTTTATCTAACTAAGTGTAATTACTTGAGTGTAGTTACAGGATGAAAGCTATGCTCACAGTGTCCCGCCTTCCCAGTACTCTTTTTGTCATGTAATGCTTTGAAACTACTGACGTTTTTGGCCTCCACCACTTAATTACTTAACTTGTTCCACCTGTCTAACACTCTATTTATAAAAGAAAGCTTTCTGATACTTTTTCAGCACCTTTGTTTCCTTAGCTTGAATATCTATGACCTCTTGTTGTTGAGGTTGCCAGTCTCAGAAATTTCTCTTTCTTAATTTGGTCAATTCCTGCTATTACTGTGTAATTACTGTACAGGTACTGTAGTGAGTATATCGCCTCTCTTTTATTTTCTAGTTTTGCCATATTAAATGCCTCTAGTGTCTTCATAACTTTTCAGTTCTGGAAGCCATTTTGTAGCATGCCTTTACACCTTTTTGTGTGTATGTATACTTGCCTAGTTGTGCTTGCAGGGGTTGGGTGCTCTTTGGTCCCACCTCTCAACTGTCAGTCAACTGGTGTACAGATTCCTGTGCCTATTGGGTGCTCGCATATCTAGAATGTGTGTGTGTATTTGTCTAGGTATGTGTGTGTGTGTGTTTGTCTGGGTGTGTGTCTGTGTGTCTTTATGGTTTAGGTTTGACCTGGTGACCATCAAGACTCCAACAGCTGGTCCTGCATCCTGGTCATATTTGTAATACTGTGTCTATCTGTAGAAAATGGACAAGGATGAAGCTGAAAAACACGTTAGTAAAGATAAAAATACTAATCCATGTCATTCATCAATTATATCAAGGATTTAGGAGTGAGAAACAAGTGATGATAAGAGAAGTGAAAGTAACTGCTTATCCTGTACTGTATTATGCTTTAATTTGATGAAAAATAGTGGTGTCTGCTTGCTTTATTTTTACTGATTTCCTCTTGTGAATTGGCTGTGTTCTTTTCAAGCTGCCAGCTGTGTGAGTGTTGCGGTGCACTATACAAGCGATAATGATCATTGGGCTTCACACATACCACATGGTTTCACACATGTACTGCATGGTAATAAATATGTCTTAGTTATAAGGAAATGAACTACATGATATATATTTGTATGTAGAACTTGAATCTAGTGTTGCAATATACAACTATTTGAAGTGAAATAAAAGTTTATCAGCCAGAACAATTTATAGTACTGTATATGATCACCAGAAAGAAATAAGGACTAATTGTGAGCTAGACTGAGAAGAAAATATTGAAGATTAAAATGCTCTGTACCAGGTGCCGTTTCCCTCTCAAATAACAAAATTGGGACCCATGTCTCCGGTTGGGGATCTACAGCCAGTGCCCCAGCCAGGATCTCCCGAGCAGCGGACTTCACTGTTGCAGCCCACGTCAATATTACAACCTACGCCAGTTGTGTGCATTTCAGGAACATGTGTCAAGCGTGTGCCCAGACTATTTTCTATTTTAGTTACCAACCCACAGTCTCTCACTAATTGTTTTGATGAATTTACTGCAGTTGTGAGTCGGCACCAACCAGACATTGTGGTAGTTAGTGAAACATGGTTTTCTGATACACGACCAGCAAGTCAATATAACCTAGATAAATACAAGATGTTCAATGATGATCGGGAAGGTCGAGGTGGAGGTGTGGCAGTTTATGTTCGTGAAAGTTTAAGATCGAGTGAGGTTCAATTAAAAGCTCCCCCTGAACTAGAGTGCGTTTGGGTAAATGTAGATGACAGACTCATCATTTGTGGATTGTACCATCCTCCACGTGCAGCCACTGGACCTCTGTTAATAGATCAGATTGTTAACGCGGTATTAGATATTCGCTTTCACACCCCAACCATCACAATTGCTATTGCAGGCGACTTTAATAACCTACACCAGGGTCGGCTTTGTGCAAGTCTAGGAATGACAAACCTAGTGCAAGAGCCTACACATATGAACTCCATCATTGACTTGGTTCTGACAGATAACCCTGATGGGTATGAGAAACCAGTCCTTCTGCCGCCTATTGGACACAGTCGTCACAGCTGTGTGCTCGTTAACCCCAAGGCAGGTGCTCTTAACAACAGCCTTCAAATGGTACTGTAAAAATAATTACAAATAAAAAATGGCTTATTTCTTAAATTTTTAAAATGTTGTATTTGACATTTGTTTTTAGTAGTTGAATTTTTCAGATTTTACACAAGTCCAAGAATAGCTAGTGGATATTTTGTATTCTACAGTCTGTCTTATATTTTTACCACCCTCCAGAATTATACTTCATATCTTTTGTATAAATAAGGTGTCAGATTTTAAACATTTTATCATGTATTGATATTTATCATGAAGAATTCATATACAGTATAAGAGTTAATGGAGTATTGATTGATTGGTTTAATGTTATTACAGGTGCCATAGTTCTGTGATGTTCTAGTTGTTTAATATAGAGATATATATGGTTGGGATCCTGAGGGGGGGTCAAGGTGCAAATATTAGAGGTGAAAGCTTTGTGTATGAAATTGTTCATTAGAGTACTGTATATAAAATTTGATGTATGCAGATGATCAGCTATTTTTCAGAGTGATAATTTGATCAAGATTAGGCATAAACTAGTTGAAAGATTTGTTGTGCATAAAATAAAAAGTTTAAAAATGACTGTAGACAAAAGTAAAGTTACAGTGGCAGACAAAAAAGTAGACTTCATGAAGTTAGCATGAATAGCATAGTGCTGGAAGTGGTTGACGAGTGTAAATACCCACAGGATGTGTGACTGACAAAAGATGTGCCTGCAAAGTTGAAGGTAGAGTGAGTTGGGGAATGAAAGTGCCAGGGGCATTGAAAGACCTGGTCATTAAAATGATAGGAAAAGATACAGCCAGATGACTGCATGAAAAAGTAGCAGTGCTATGCTGAAGTATGGACGAGAGACAATAGTGCAGTAGAAACTTGAGAAAAATAAGTATTAAAATGGTAGAAATGGACAGTGAGAAGCATATGGAGTTTTTAGAAAAAAAGAGTAAGGAATTATAAAAACCATGTTGAGATATATAGTGCAAAGGTCAATAAAAGGATTGAATAGTGTGTATACCAAGATGGTTTGGGTATGTTGAGTAAATGATTGATGTGCAGACTGGAGAAGTGTTCTGTATTCAGAGCGTATGTGAGATTTCCTTTAAATGTCCAGCAGAACCTACATGAGTAAATGTTGTTTTAAAAATAATGAATTAATTTGGCAGTTGTTTGAAGTTAGTGATACATATGAGTCATTTTTAATGTGACCTTTCTGAGCAGCGCATTAGTATTTCTCCTTGACTCGCGTACAGACAGTTACAGGACAAAACTAGTCATGTCAAGTCATGTACCTGGTAGTCACTTTACCCATCAGTGTAAAAGTACTTGTGTACTCTTTTCTTGTGCTTGCTTGTGCATAATTGTGCACTCAAATATGGATGAACTCAATTTCTCATTATATTTATAGTGTTGTGTTTGTTTTTGGATATCTTCCAGCTTTTGTTAGTTTAGTTTTATCAAATAATGTAGTTGTAGTTTTTGTTTTAGGCCTTTGACCTGCAGCTGGTTGAGGACTGGCTGCCTTATCCAAGACATGAAAAGCCCTTTAATGACCATGATCCACTCATTTGTCCCTAGTTTTCCCTTGTTTGGTGCTTTTTTGGTTTTGTTGAAGTGACCTGAGGATCACGTTGTGCGTGGGATGCTGCCATCTGTCGGTAGGCAATGGTTCTAGGTTGCTGAACAGGCAGTATGTAGTTAGAGCCCAAAGCATAGTTCTTTTAACACTGCTTTTGAGTTTAGATTCTACCTTCTGGTCATTCTAAGATGGACTCAGCTTATTATCAATGGCATATCATCTTTTTTGACCCTGCAGAGACCATTTGGAAAGTTTCCTGTGGTATGATACATAAAATTTCACCTGCCAGACATAATTCTTGTCCAGAGACTGCAGCAGAACTCATCATAGGGAAGCAATGGAATGACTCGTGCTAATTAAAAAAGTGGATTTTAGTATTTACTCAAAGCCATATTTTTAAATACAAACTACCCAGTATGTAATTTAATATGTTAGCAGTTTAACTCCTGTCTAATTATTGTAATAATTGGATTTGCTTTTTCAAAGAACAAAACAGAAATCTAGCATTTAATCAAATATTTTATCTTTACTTTCTTATTGAGTAAAATTACAGTAAAATAGTATACAAGAAGAATATATGGTAACTTAGGATATCATGCTAATGAAGTATTACATTAAGGTGCAGTTTTTTGTTTGACAAGAAATTACTTTTGTCATTTTCAGGGCTCTGTGGGAGGTATAGAGCTGAATCTTCCCAATGTGCCCGGGCAGCCATTATTTCCTAGTGGGGGTATGGGGGGCTATAATATCCCACCGAGTGGTCCCCCTCCACCTGACATGTCGGCTGACACGCTGCCGGAGAAGATCAGTAACAATATGCAGGTAAGGAGAGTGTGTGTTCTGCTGCATCAACTTTTTTGTCACTTCCAACATGAGCTTGAAGTGAGAGGTTTTTTTTTTTATATTTGTTTTCTGGCTTCTTATTTTATTTTCATACAGTACTGTAATTCTTTGATTAATCACATGGGGATGTTCCATGTATCAAACATTATCTAATGGAAAACAAGTTATGATAATTCATTGCAAAAATGGCCTCTATTCATACTAGTTTAATGTTGAGAGTTACAAAATATAAATTTGTGGAAGCTTTGTTTTTTGGTTTATGTATGTCTTATTTTCATAATCTTGGCTGCTCTGTCGTCGTTGGTCACGAATAACTAGTAACAGAAGTTTGCTAGTTATTTTAGTTCTTTCAACCATTGGGTGCTACCAGCACTGTTTATTGAGACTTGATGATGGAGCATTCTGAAAGCAGCTTAAATGCACTGGAATATGCTTGCATAAATGTTGTAGTAAAATTGTACATTTAATCACTGAAGTTATGCACCTAGCATGACATAACTAGTACCTGCATATCCACCATCAGTTTTACTCTAGATGTTAATACACTCAAGCACATCATATCAAACAGCCTGGCACTAGAACCTGTTAGTTATCTAGATGCTTTTGCTTAAAGAGTGAGAACAAAAATAAAAATAAGTGGACGAGGAAAAATATTTCCTCACCCACCCACCATAAAATAACAATTTAAAAATTATGCTCACTCGTATAAATTTTGTACTTTTTCTTAGGCCTTGCTACACTTGTTAACATTAGAATATAGTACCCTGGGGCCAGATTCATGAAGTAGTTATGCAAGTACTTACGAACATGTGTGTCTTTCCTCAATCTTTAACGGCTTTGGTTACATTTATTAAACAATTTACAACCATGAAAACTTCCCAATTAACTGTTGTTATAAACAGGCTCCTGGTGCTTTGAACCTCATTAACTGTTTAATAATTGTAAACAAAGCCGCCAAAGATTGAGAAAGGATGTACAGGTTTGTAAATACATGCGTAACTCCTTCGTGAATCTGGCCCCTGGAGTCTTATGTAATGAAAATTAACTGCAAATAACATACATCATATTTCTCATAGAATTTTGAAAGCACTTATTGTTGCTACAATAATAAACTGTACTGTAATTCTTTTTTATAATAAATTTTGTCACATTTTGTTTCAGAATACCATCTTTGCTATATAGCTTCTCGGTGGAAATGGTACATTTTATTATGAATGTCAACTTATGAACAGCTAATAACTATATTCCAGTAATTAGTTAATTGACTGGTGGATAAAGTCGGTACTATACAGATTTATTGTGAAGCACCTTGCAACACCAGCATGCCATGATTGCACCCTATTTCTTGTAGAATGTAAGTGGAAGTTGCCAATGGGATGAGCTGATGGGGACAGACAACTCGCCCCCTCCTGAATATTCCTCTTTTTTGCCCTCGGGCCACTCGAGCAACGTGGGCCCTGTTCCTAATGCACCATACCCCAGTATGCCCATCGGTGGTCAACCTACTCGCCCACAGTTCCCGCCTGACGTTAGCTCTGGTGCTGGCAATCTTAAGGTAGCTAGCATTTTTATGCATAAATTGACTTGCTTGATTTAAGTATATTTGCTTCTAATAACCAATAAATTAATGTTCTTGTCATCATTTAACAATTACTGATATTTAAGGCTTATTTTTATATTTGTGTGGCATTTATCATTCATCTCGTAGCAATTACATTTTTTGCTATCATCAGCTTAATCTTTTGAAATGTCTTTTCTTCCTCATTTCTTGTCCAGTTATAAAAAATGCCTGATTGGCTATACAGGTTAATAAATAGCTAGACAAGTTATTCGAGTAGGAAGCAAGAATATTGGAAGGTCTTTGCATCTGCATCAAGCTAATGAAATTCAAGGTGGGTCCATCCTTTTCCTTTGCTAGATTACTCATATTAGGCCAAAACACTAGTTTACACCGTATCTTACCTTCCCTCACGACCCCATCCTCTTTGTCGTATACATTACTTAATATTGTAGTAACTGATATTCACTTTGATTTCTTTTCCAACCTAAGAGAGCCATCATAGAATTGCAAGCTCTATTATTGCATACATTCTTTTTTTTCTGTTAACAAGATATCAATGCATTACTGTTTTCAGGTCAATTACATGGTTAATATTGACACTGAAGAGTAATTCAGCAACGGATACCTCTCTCTTTAGGCACCGAGTCCTAAAGTGCCCTTAAGTCATATGCTTGATAAATATTGCTTCTATAAAGCTTGGTCTTATTGTAATTTAGCAGCATTTGATTTAATTTTTGTTTATTATGCATCCACTAGCCATCCTATGAATGGATCCCATACCCTTCCTGTGAGTAGACCCTATATCCACCCTGTGAGGGTTAGTGGACTGTTGGTCAAGAACATTAATAAAACTACATCTTTGTTTTGAAAATTTTCTCCATTGTTTCAAGGTTTTAACCAACTACTTATCAGTTGGGGGATAAAGACTATGTTAATAAGTTCAACATGAAAATTTCTTTGCTGTGCAATTTGTTCCAGTAATGTCTAGCTTTTAATTTTATTCACTGCTAAATGTTTTAGTGCTAGTAGCCAGATCTAGCTTTCCTACAAATATCTTACATTTCTTCCCATTAATATCTTTAGACTTATTCTGTGCTGTGACTTGAAATCATTTTTTATATCCAACTTCCAGCTTTAAATTTATTTGTATTTGTGATAATTTACTGCCTTATAATTGCACTTTCTGGGAGGGTTCCCTCTAGCTTCTGAGCTCAAGGAAGGGTGCTGCAAGCATTATGAAATCACATCAGGCCTCTTTAAGACGAGCCATAGCCAACCAGGAGCCACGACCAGAATCTAGCTTTCTCTCTGAAGTCAAGAAAGGTGAGCCTGGGATCAGATTATTTGGTCCAAAACCAAAAAAAGTTCACCAGAAATAGACACAGCAAACAAGCAACTGCTTAAAAAAAAAAATTAATCCTGAGGTAAACAAGACAAATGACTGTTGCCGCAGGGGAACTAGCCTGTTCACGATGTGCCCAACTGCTACCAGATGGCAACCCAGATCTTCAAGGATACAACCAGCTACACACCTCCCTCACTCGCCTATTAACTGTTCGGACGCACGGCTTAGATTGAGCCTGGCCTCTGCTCCATGCTTTCAGCCAAGTGGTCTTGGCTAGCCCTGGAATGTTTGTTTCTCATGGGGGCCATTGCTTTATTGCTGTTTAATTTAGGCTTCATGTTTGTGCCACTCTTATTGAGTATAACCTGGCTTTTATTTTGCTTTGGCTATGGAGAAATTATCTTAGAGGAGGGCAGAGACAGAGGGAATCTGTCAGTAGTTTCAAGACATCGTATGATAAAGAATAATGGGACACCACAAGCATAGCTCTCATCCTGTAACTACTGCATATTTAGGTAATTACCTCAACCACATTACCATAACAAGCCCCACACTCCCACCTACTCATTCTATTACACCTATAATCTGCTGTATCTAGATATCTTCAGATACTTAAATACAAATCCAAAACTTAGTTGATTGCTTAATTCATTTAATTATTTTGGTATCCTAATTATTGACTAACAAATTTAAAATGATTCCTTAATTACTTCATTCTATTTATTAAAGATTGTAATGTACAGTAGTATAATACATATGTCAAGTATTATCTTGTTTTCATATGAATAATTCTTTTAATATCTTTTGCTTGGCCTTACAGGATGGGGACCAACCAAAACCAGCTCCACGCTCAAAATTTGGAGAAGGCAATGTAGACTTTGCCCTTCCCGACCTGCCAAGTGTTCCAGACCTCCCAGGGTCTGCAACATTCTCCGATCCTACCGAGACCAAGGATGATATTGACTTTGATGACCTAACCAAGAGATTTGAGGATTTGAAGAAGAAAAAGTAGATACAGTACTGTATTTATGTTTATACCAGAGTTGTAAATGAATCAAGAAGGATATAATTATGTGCACTATTACTTTGAGCAAATACTAATACAGCTTTGCCGGATTTAAATTCTTGTACAAGTTACCTAATACAAAACAAGTCTAGTTGCATACTAATTTAACTGCTTAATAATTTTAGTGCATAATTATTCTTCAAAGATTGAGATTTCTAGTTTAATAGAATATACCGTACTGCATATTGATTACGCATAGCATGCTGTACAGAAAAATCTTGGTTTAACAGATAAGAAACAGAGATTATAGACTGCTGTATATAGGCAGCCTGGTTTTTTTTTTTTTTTACAGTATAGTATTGGATAATGTATTTTAAGATAGTGTGGCTATTCACTTTGGATAAAAGTTTAGAGAAGTATAGGCAATACTTTGTCTTACACAGAGTTCAGCACTAATCATCCGATGACCCACAGGTTGGGTTTTGATGGGCTGCAATTCTTGTACATTAAAAACATTATTATATGCTTTCCTCCTTTCACTTTCCAAGCATTCTGTGGATTTCATTATGTATTATGTGCAATGCAGGGAGTATTGAATAATGTTAAAATATGGTAGATTGAGGAAAATGGAATTATGGAGGATTGAAACTTAACCCTATTTTTCCCATACTCTCAAACCTTTGTTTGATTTACAGTTTTTGTTTTCATAGGAACACAGTTCTCATGTATATAGATGACTGTTATATATATATATATATATATAAATTAATTAATTACACACACACATATGTGTGGGGTGGATCTGAACTTTATAGAATATCCTTGCCCTATCTATAGCTTAATTTTGCCCATGCTCCATTTAAAATAATCACTTTTGTTATTTAAATTGTCTGGGTGGGAACCTTGCAGCAAGATTTGCTCCTAATGAGTGCACCTGCCAATTTTCTCTATATGAAACATTCTAATGAAGTATTTCCAGATTTAATCTTCAATTAAAAAAATCTATATATAAATTAACCTGCAAATATACTATTACCTGATTGCAACAGGATTTAAAATGAAATTTTAGAAATACTGTATTAAATTTATATTGCCACTAATTATTTGTATATGATTGCTTCAATGTTGTTTAACATGTGCCTTGTTAAAAAATAAACAAAGTTTAATGTTGAATTATTTTTTTATAATACCCTTATGTACAAAAATTATTTTCACATCTTTTCAACATTAATGTATTTTTACCGAAGATGCCGAATTATGTAGTGTGGTCTTTTTTTTTCTATGTGGTCTGTGACATCTTGAGGGATGCCTTTGCATATGGACTTGACATAACACTTAAATTTTAGCGTTTCCTATCACCTTCATATGTTAGAGAAGTGAGGCCTAGTGGCCAGATTCAGAACCAGCTTAAGGGCACATTTGAATGGTTTTGGAAAAGTTGTTCAATGTCAACCAATATTTTTTAACTAGTTGTATATGAAAAGGGCTGCAATTGTTCCAAGTTTCAGTACTGCAGCCTAAATAGAAAGGGAGATATAATTTTTTTTTTTTTTTTTAATGAAAATTACACATTTTCAAGTGAGTTCAAACCTTTCACCTTTTCAGATACTGTATAATCATTCTATAACACTTTTCTGACACATTAGCATATAATAAAGGATCTGAAGTTTGGGAGTTTCCAAAACATCTTTAGTTTTCCTAATACAAATGGTCAAAGTTCCCCCCAAAAATTATGCAAATTGTCATGTTTATTGCTATTATAAAATCAATAAATGAACTTAGAGAAACAAACGAACTTTCGATTTTGGAGACACACTCTACATATAAGGTGTAAGTTTCATGTAAATTGAATAAAAAATGAAAGAGTTAAGAACTTTTACGTTACTTGAAAATAAATAAGAAAATAATAAAGTCTAAGGTGCTGAGGTTGACATCAATCAATTTTCTCCAAAATTGGCAAAACAAGCTTTCATTCCTGTATTATCTTTGGATATGCAGTGCATCCAAAATTAGGAAATATCCTTACATAATGTTAGCTATAAATGCAGGTAATGAGCCAGATTCAACAACGAGGAAACCCAAAATAAAGCTTATGCGAGTACTTATGAAAAGACACTAAACCTAATAAAGATGGTTGAGAAAGGCATCTTAAGGAGTGTTTGCACTCCTTAAGATGCACTTGCTACATTGATCAATGCAATGCAATGTATATATGCATACATTGATGCACTCCTTAAGATGCTACATTGCACTCGCCATATGTAATAGTATGGCGAGTGCAATGTAGGAGTTTACAACAGAAGCTTGAGACAATGACAGGCTGGCTGCTCATGGAAAACTGTGAATTTCATGTCTATTACTATTAATGAGTAGTTTGTATAGTTATGGATAGCTGAAGAGCTTCAGAAACCACTATGATGTGAAGTATATAAAGAAATACTCTTCATTCCAAATATACTAAAATTAGTCCCATGGCGTAGTGGTAAGACACTCACCTGGCGTTTCACAAGCTCTTTGGCCTGGGTTCGTATCCTGGCCAGGGAGGATTTACTGGGTGCAAATCCTTAACTGTATCCACTGTTTACGAA
>WNGS01169498.1:51749935-51769717 GCA_020271785.1 Procambarus virginalis
ACAGTAAAATGGGTACTTGGTTGTTAAACTATTTGGTGGGGGAGGGGGGGGTCGTATTCCGAGGAACATAGGATTAAGGACTGGCCCGAAACACTATGCATGCTAGTGGCTGTACAAGAATGTAAGAACTCTTGTACAGTATATATAAATAAATAAAAATAAAAAAAATGAAAGGAAAGTCAGATGATGGTGCTGGTGCAGACATCATTTGAATACTATACACAAAATTTTAGGATGAAAATCACAAATACATGGGATTCGGTAAACAAAAGTAGAGAAACCGCATGGAAACAGAAAACACTAAATCTGGACAGTTTCATATATTTAACACATTTTTGGGGGATACAACATTGTATAGTCAAATGGGCTAACAGAAAACAAATAAGAGCACACAACCAGACAGAATAAGCACCAACCATGGAAGATGTAATGACTCCAAAAGGATGTCGCCTGACTAGATTTTACTTGCATAATGTTAAACATTATTACTCTCCTGGCATGCTACTGCAAATATTTCATCCAGTTTTATTAATTAACTGCCATGTGAGCAGATACACGAAATGTTCTCAAAGTCAATGGCAAAGGTGACATGTCATTAGCATGACTAGGAACTAATTCAGCTTCAGACAGCTTGAAACTGAGACCTAGACTATTCTGAGGCAAACCTGAATCTCATAGTAGTTATTCAATAATTATTATTCAAAAGCTTATATCTGTCAAACAGGGTTTACAACTTCAGTGAAATAGACTGGATTTCCATTAATTATACTTCATTTTAATTTAAATTAATATGTTTTCGCCAAGCATTAATAATCACTAAAAATCATTTAATTATTGTCTGTCAACAAACTGTTGACAGTTAATAACTGGCACATTTTTACCGATTACAATTAGTTTGGCCATCCTTACAAAGTAGGTTAACCGATCACTCCATAACTGAATCTTCATGGTTTATTCACAATCATATTTTCTAATTGAAATGTCTCATTGAATATATACAACATACAACCACCTTCACTTAAGTTGTGCTTTTTAAGTATGAAACAAAACAAAAATCTTCTATACATCTAGCTTTTTTTTTACATGCCCATCATTGATTTTCGTTACTATGGATAACAGTTACAAAGTTACAAAGTCTGTTACAAAGACTGTTACAAAGTCTAGGTGCAAAACTAACCTTTTGGTTGGTCACAGCCATCTCTGCATGTCCCTTTCCTTGTGGTCCCTTCATGCGCACAAACTCTATCCGTTGATTACTGTTTCCAGCAAACAGGCCCATCATCATCCGCTGGGCCACTTTGCTGCTTAAACTTGCCTGATTATCAAAGTATTAAATCAATAAATTATATATTACCGTGCATGAAATATTTGTTGAAACTTATGAATCCATTACAAAACTAGATATGCTTTGATCACATGTGGGAGATTGATAAAGATATCCCCAGGCTGGTATATCCTTAATATGAAGAGAGTGCTGTAATACAAACAGGAGGCGCAATGATTACAGGGTGCTGTTATGAGTAAAGGGAAAGTAGTGATAATGATGGTGGTGATGTGATGTTAGTACAGTATTGTGGTGGTTGATGTCAATGTGGACTTAGTAATGGAGGTTGTGGTATTAATAGTCACGGTAAAAATAATAGCGGTGGAGCTGGTATTGGTTATGAGGATGATAGTAGTAATAATGGTGGTAATAATTATGGAATAGTTGGTAATGGAGATGCAGTGGCGATGATGGTGGTTGTGATGATAGTTGTGGTGCAAATCAATCTACATAATCTCCATAAATAGTCATAAAACAGGCAATTGCTCTTTAATACTGAATATGAAAGACCTTCCATCATTTGCAAGCGCAACAACAAATTATGAAAACAAAAAAGCAGCAAAATATTGAATTATTTTGCTTACTGGTACACTATTTCCAAGTTCAAAAGGGTCTAGAGCCTATTTTTCCAGATTTGAGGTTGTACTGTGGTTAACTTGCTTTATGAAAAATAAGAATTTATGTCATAATTGCCAGAAAGTGCATATTAAAATCCCATGCCTTCTTCTAATTTAACAGAGAAATATTATGGAAGACTCACCCGAGCATCGTAGACACGCTTTAGTGCATCATATCTAATAGAGCCTAAGAAGATGACAGCTTGACGGGTGCCAGCATGATCGGAAGCCACCAACTCTACACACACCATCTCTCCATCGCGCACTAACATATCAGCAAAAACCTGAATGTGTAAAGATATTTTCAAGAGAATTTAAAAATTGTAATACTGTATATTATTAGAAACAATTTCTGAATGATGCATTATAATTACTTATGAGAAAACTGTATCACCATCACATACTGTTTAATGCATCATTTTCTGGTTCATAAGTTTAAGTACTATAGTTATAATGTGAAATGTTCAAAACACTGGTAAAAACATCTCACCATTATGCATTATAGTTTCTCTCCTTCCACTTACTTGTGCCTTGATGCACGACCCTAACATTATAAGCAAATTGTCTATACTGTACAGTATATATATATATATATATTATATATATATATATATATATATATATTATATATATATATATATATATATATATATATATATATATATATATATAAACCACTTCTGATGACATGCAATTCTAATTTTTGTTTTACTTTAATAATTTACTTTAGCCCATTCCATTCTGAGCACCTGATAGGCATTCTTATGGTTATATTATTTAGATCTATATTTTTAAATTATTAATTATGAAAGTGCTTGCATTCAAAATGTTTTTTTTGCAAGCAAAGCAGTTACTTTTTTGTAATTTACAGTACATGTTAAATTTTTATATTTAGCTGATTAACCATTTTTTTGTCTAGTGATACATCTGTGTATGTTGATGTTATTTGTCTCTAGTGACACATCCGTGTGTATGTTGATGTCATTTATATCTAGTGACCATTCCATGTATGTAGATGTCATTTGTATTTTGTGACACATCCGTGTGTATGTTGATGTCATTTGTATCTAGTGACACATCCGTGTGTATGTTGATATTATTTATATCTAGTGACACATCCGAGTATCTTGATGTCATTACAGAATTTATATTTACCTCATCAAAATTATCTACATGAAAGCAAACATTGGGGTAGGTTATTTCTTCAACTTCTCCTTTTGTGTCCATTCGGCGCCGGCTCGGGCTTGCATAAACTTTCTGCAAACAAAGAACATAGCGTTCAATGTGATAAAATACTCCTTTCTGGGCACCACCTCAGTAGTTCTCCTCAGCTTACACACTGACGACAATTACTGTACTGGACAAATCAGTCACGCAGGCACCTTATGATACCTTTTACCTACCAAAAGAACCAGAAGCAACAGCCTTTGAAAATCTTCTTTCTTCCCTACACAGGATGACAAGCAGATCAACCCAGCATTGAGGTGAACCAACCGGGTAAAACACTCAAAGGTCACAAAACACTTAACCTCCCTAAAAGAAATATTTTGACCAGTGCTGAATTAAGTGCATATTAAGTGTGCATATAAAGTGCACATAAACATATTTAAAAAATAAAGCAGATGAACCAAATGGTTATAAACTTTTAACAACCTGTATGAGCACTTGAGGGAATCACTGCCTTAAGGCACAAGACTAACTGACCTTGAAGGTTGGGGCCATCACACAGCAACAGCAAGTGCCACAATCACTGCACTTGTATCTTTGTCAAATTGTCTACAGTTGCAAGGTCACAGCAATTGATTTTTAATATGATCATATTTTTTTTAACAACAAGCTGGTCTTCTGCTTGATGTTAGAGAAGCTACTGTAAAAAAATCATATGAAAGAGACCATACATCATATGAAAAGGTAAAACATGTGAAAAGAAAGATAAATTATATGAAAGGGATGATAAATTATATACAGCAAATATAAAGTCTAATGGTTCAATAAATTAGGCAAACTCTGATGAAGTATGAGATGTATTCACCTAGTTGTGCTTGCCGGGGTTGAGCTCTGCTCTTTCAGCCCGCCTCTCAACTGTCAATTAATCAACTGTCACTACTATTCACCCCCCCCCAACACACACCCAGGAAGCAGCCCATAACAGCTGTAACTCTCAGGTACCTATTTACTGCTTGGTAACAGGGCCATCAGGGTGAAAGAAACTCCGCCCTTATTCGTCTCCGCCTAGTCTGGGAATCGATCCCGAAATGTAAACTCTACCAAATATGTTATATAAAGGCCTAAGGACTAAAGAAAATTATAATACTGTATATATTTCAAAACGCAATATAAATTACAGTAGAGTAACACCCATGTCAAGTGTTGTTATTGAAAGAAGTCATAATCTTTAATAGTTGAAATGAAGGGCAACATTACGATGCACTGAAGAATGGAAGGATAAACACATTCTTGTTCACAATGTAGATGGAAGCCTAGCACTCTTGTACCAGCCTGTTTGCTTAATTTGCTACTCTGTTCAAAATCCAACCACCTAACCTAACCAGAAACATACGAACCCAATTAACCCACCTAACCTATTGAGCTGTCCTTAGAAAACATAGCTATTTGCTACTTTTTATAGTAGGTTGAATTTGGTACATTAGCTACTATAACATACAAAATAAGACTTATTAGTTGAGAGGACAGGTTACTTAAACACCTTGCCTGAAGCGCAGGAATCATGAGAATACTTGTCACACACCAACCTGAGAATGTCGGCGGAGCACTTGAAGATCTTTAGGGCTGGTGCGTGTACAAACAGCCAGCGTAAGGGTGTAGTCAAACTGGTGAATGATGAGGTTAAGGTAGACAGTTTCTTCCCAGTCAACATCAGGGTCTCCAATTGGCAACTTGCGACTGTCTCTCCTATAAACCTCTACCTCTGTCTGAAGATTACAGAGTTGAATATTGAATTAATTATATAGCCAGAAATAATTTATTTATGCAGTACAAAACAAAAAAAAAAATACTAATTTATCCATTTAACTGAGATAATGAAAGTGAATGAGAGTAAATGTGTGTGTGTGTGTCCATATAAAGTATTTGTGAATGAAAACAAGTAGTTACCTAAGTGTAGTTACAGAATATGAGCAACGCTCGTGATGTCCTGTCTTCTCAGTACTCTTTGTCAGATGATGCTTCAAAAGTACTGTACTGTACTGGTATTGACAGTTTTGGCATCCATAACCTTCTCGCTTAACTTGTTCCATCTACAACTCTGTTTGCAAAAGAAAACTTTCTAATACATTTTTTGACACCTTTGTTTCCTTAGCTTGAATCTTGAACAAGAACCCCTTGTTCTTGAAACTTTCAGGTTTTAATTCCTTTGTCAATTTTGTCGATTCCTATTACTGTACTATTTTGTATGTAGTAATCATAGCCTTTTTTTTTCTTCTATCTTTGGCATATTTAATGCCTCTAGCCTCTCTTTGTAGCTCATTTTCATTTCTGAAAGCCATTTTGTAGCATCCTTTGCACTTTTTCCAATTTATTGATGTGTTTTTTGAGATTGCATTATTCAACTGGAGCATATTCCAATTTGGTCTCACAAAAGTTGAGCAGTTTTTTTTAATATTTTGCCATCCATGTGTTTAAAACAATTCTGAAGTTGGAAATTATAACATCTACTATCCAGACCACCCCCCTAGATTTCTTCCTTTGTCAAAGATCTGTAATGCCTCTCTAAATAATTTGTAGGTTGTGCATGCCCTATTTTTGCCTATTACACAATCCGTAACCTGGCATTTACTATATTTACATTGAATTCCATTTGACAAGTGTTGCTCCATAAACTTATTTTGTCTAGGTCATCTTATATAACTCTATATTCCTTCTAGCTGATCATTTATATAAAATGAACATTACAGGTGCAAGAACTGAACACTTGAGGTTATCTTGAGATGATTTCGGAGCCTAGCGTCCCCGTAGTCCAGTCCTCGACCAAGCCTCCTTTTTGTTACACACCCCCCCAGGAAGCAGCCCGTAGCAGCTGTCTAACTCCCAGGTACCCATTTACTGCTGGATGAACAGGTGGCATCAGGGTGAAAGAAATTCTGCCCATTTGTTTCCACCTCCACCAGGGATCGAACCCGGAACCTCAGGACTACGAATCCAAGCGCTGTCCACCCAGCTATAAGGCCTCTTATATACCCTGTGCTTATACCCTTATATACTCAGTACTTATATGAGTACCATGTGGTACTTTGCTAGCAACATTCCATCAGTATGAAACATTGCTTTTTTTATTGCACTCCCCTTTCTGGCATTTAGAAAATTATTCGTCAATGTCAGCAGTCTGACTTTCATCCCTCTGCATGTTCTAGTTTCCAAACAACCTTTTGTTGTGGGACTCTGTCTAAAGCCTTTTCTAGGTCCAGATAAACAGGCAACTCGTCCATCTCTTTCCTGAGTGTGCATGTGTGAATGCATAGTATTTGTATCTAGGTAAAGCAAGTTATAATTTCTCAGCAACAATTCAGAGTAACACAGTGGCTGTGGATGATATGCATCAGTTGGTCCGTTACGTTTTAAGACCAGAACCGACAGGGTGGCCATGTGGACAGCACCTGTTATGGGTGCTGGTTGTTGGTGTGCAAGGATTTGTAGTGATGGTGGAGTGTGGATGAATTTGCTGGTTAAACTTTAGTGGAGTCTTGCAAATTAAGGAAGTTATTGGAGTTGAGGTATATAAATGTCTGTTGGGTGTTACTGGTAGCTTAGAAGCTGCTTTGGTTTGACTTGTTTGATGATATTCATTATTACTGATATGGTGGGAAGATTGTAATACAGGTCACTCCACATTGCATGCACTTCCTATTATTGCACCTTTTGTAATTGTCATCACATGCACAAATAGTATACATAATTAATTGATTGATTCAATGTTAGTGTACCTGATTATTAATTAAAAAGCACCAGCTTGTAATACCCTTGTAATTAAAATCAATAACTGTAGTAATCAATGTTTCAGGAAGAAGAAGAAATGTTTGAATCCAATCATACCAACATAGCCACACAAATAATAACCTGATATTTTGGAATGTATCGTGAACCTTTAAGGTGCTTCTTTCTGATAAAAAATAATAGATCATCAGCATCTGTAGAGCGGTCAGTCTGGAAGAGGAAGTGTCGGACAAAGAGGTCAGTCCAGTAAGTGGTTCCTTGCACCATGACAAACCCTGTATCTGAAAATACACACAGTCTTAGTACAATGGACACATAAGTAGTTTCGTTTAGTTAATTTATTATGCACCCCATACTCATCCTGTGAGCAGTTGTGGAAATATTTACAGAAGCATATATTGGGCCCAAGAACTGAATTTCAAAATTCATTTACATAAGCAAGTTACAGTCTTCATAAGCAAGTTACACAGTTCATTACATCTGTCTTGTGCATTTTTGCGTTTTCCCAAGAAATGTGATTGGCGTGATGAAAACGAATTCTGTTCTCATATTATGGCTGGTGTCAGTGGGAGCGGTCAGCGGTGGGAGACTGAATTTGTTGGGTAAATACTCCCAACTTTCAATCTTTTAATGATTTGCCGTGTGGTATAGTATAGCGAACACCTGGCCTTCCAAGTTCGAGTCCTTCACAGGGGTTGCGCTCTTTGTGTGATGCTCAATATCTATTAATATATATATATATATATATATATATATATATATATATATATATGTTATATATATTATTATATATATATATAGTATTCTTTATATAGATATATATATATATATATATGCAGATACCATTTTCATTCCAAGAATTCAACATATCCTCATGAAATGACACTACTTACAGCAGCTATTTTTGTTGAAAGTGCCAATATGATGTAGTATAGCATAAGTTTTGTATTGTACTATTATTATATAGAGTCTAGAATAAAATAACCTAAAAACCAATCTTAAATATTCCTAGTATAGGCATACATATATGAATTAGTTAAGCCTAAGATAGCATGTATTAGCCTAGGATTGTTGCGAGAGGTTAAGTTTTTATTTATGTTGCTATAAACAAAAACAAATCTGAAAATAGTTACTGTAATACTTTCATCTTAGGAGTATTGACTGTAAGGATTATCATCAATCATTTCTCTTCCCGTATTTGATATTACGATATGTTTCATAATTACTCATAATTTACATGAGTAAATTATGAACACTGTCATATTACGTTATGTTTTTCATAATTACTCATAATTTACATGAGTAAATTATGAACATTGTCATCACATTGTCACTGAAAAGATTAATGCAACGGCCTGCTAAAGCTTTATCTGGGCGATTCTTTTCAGCAAAACTTTGCAGTTCTTCCCATACTGCACACATTTTCTTAAATAATGAGGAAGGGACATTCTCTACTGCATCCTCCTCTTCCTCCCCTGAAGATTTGTTGTACTGCCTAGCTAGTTCAACAACACGAGTACCATTTTCATGCCTACGAATGATCTCTTGTTTTTCCTCTATTGTCATTCTCACATGTGATTTCTGCCTTGAAAATACCACTTGCTTTCTTTGGACCATGGCAGATATATTTATAACTTTATGGTCAAATAGCCGCAAATCCAAAAAGAAACTAAATCCTTGTGAAGAATTCAGGTGGGATAGTCACTGGCGCAAGGCACTGGTTAACTGAGGCGATCGCCTTTGCCACCATGCACTAGGTCGGCCGGACGCGTATCACAAATTCATATCCCGAGGTAAAGTTCGTATCCCGATTCAAATTTTCCGAATAAAACGGGCTCATGACCCGAAACGTTCGTAAACCGAGGTACCACAGTATGTCTGTCAAAGTTGGAGGCCAGATGCTTGAGGCTAGTCTCACAAAATTTGTAGGGGGGGTGGGATGATCTGGTGTATGGGATGAACATAGGCTGGTCAGGGTAGACTTAAGTTAAATGACTTAAGAAATATTACTAATAATAAACACTTATATGTCACTTTCATGGAGTCAAGGGTGGGGATTCAAGTGTGAAATATGACTTGTGATTAACATGGAGTGTGGAGTTTTTAATGTCATGACATAATAATATAATGTCTTAGACTCGTACAGTTCTTTCAGTGATTCTTAATCGTATATCGTATTTTCCGAGACAAGTGGGAGAGGGGGGGGGGTGGAGCAGAAGGGTTGGAAGGAGGGAGAATGTGGGATAGGGAAGAAAGGGAGGATGAGGAGAGGAATGAAGGGGGGAAGGATGGAGGATATAGATAGATGGATTGATAGGTAGGTGGATAGATAGATAGATGGATAATGTATAGATAGATAAATGGATGGAGAGATGGATGGATATACAGATAGAGGTTAGAAAGATGAATGAAAGAGAGACACAGACCTGGGTAACATATAATAATTAATTATAATCTATTATATATATATATATATATATATATATATATATATATATATATATATATATATATATATATATATATATATATTATAATCTGCTAATATTGTGGGGACCCACAATTGATGACAACATAATTTGCTGGGATGTGTTAAGGAGTACACACTAGGCTAGTTTATAGTCCTAGTATTTGTTAAGGACTACAAACTATGCTAGAGTACAGTGGGTATGGTGACCCGGGAGGGGGGGTGGGGGTCCATAACCCCCCTGTGCCCCCCCCCCCAACACCACTACCCTGGGGTAGACAGCCCCCCTCCCCCCAGAGGGGCACCCACCTGTGTCTTTGGACATGAGGCACTGCCGCATTTCCTTGGCCCTTTGAAAGTTGATTTCTTCGATTAACTGCTCGAGGGCCGTCACGTTGCGAAGTATATCCTTAGCGCCGAGTCCGGCCATGGTGGGGAGAGTGTTGGTGGCTGTGAGAGCTGTTTAATTGACAAGAAGCGTATGAGTCATTCCCGGGAGCAGCTGGTCACTGTAGCAGACCACCACGGGCTCCCTCCCCCTCACTTCTCCCACTCACGCTCTTAAGTCCTCCAAACTTCTTATCTACCTACTCACCAATTATCTCACACTACCTCATGTTTTTTATCTCCCATCACGTGATGGTGTGGACGATTATTTTATCTTGGCATATATGAGCGTATACGACTTTGACAGGTCGGACGCACGATTATTCTTTACAAATAATTATCTCTTATTTAGATCATCTAATAAATCTTTCCTATATTGTAATATTACTTACTAAGTTTTACTAAGTTATGAAAATTTATTGTCAGTTCAAATAAATATTTTGAGATATATACGCGAGTACTGGAATGCAGTACGACAAGATAGTTGCGTTCAGTATCCACCTCGCATATCAGAGCCTCGGGAAGGATGTCACACTAAAAGAAAATAAGAACAGACAAATGCCCAGTAACATATTTAGCATTATACATATTAAGTTGAAATAAGATGTTACAGAAGTAAACAGATTAGTCAAAATTATACATTTTGGTACTCAAGATGTTAGTAATAATGCATATAAAATGACTCCCAAGACAGGAAGGAGTGCCCAGGTGAACGCGCCCACCTTGCCACCTCCCGGCAGCGAGCTGAGTCAGTAAACAATCGTCACGAGTCTGTGAGTTAGTACTTATATCTCACAGACAGTCGCCTTTTGCTCGTTGTTTAAAGCTACATTACGAGGAGGACTGTGTTGAGGAACTGCTCAAGCAACCATGTTCGCCTCAGGACCTAACTATAATAAACTCAAGACCAATCTGAGACTAGCCATCAATAGGCTCAAGTTGCTGGAGAAGAAGAAAACAGAGTTGGCTCAGAAGGCCAGGAAAGAGATAGCAGACTACCTCACCACAGGCAAGGTGAGTAGGAGATAGTTGACTGCCTCACCACAGGCAAGGTGAGTAGGAGATAGTTGACTGCCTCACCACAGGCTAGGTGAGTAGGAGATAGTTGACTGCCTCACCACAGGCAAGGTGAGTAGGAGATAGTTGACTACCTCACCACAGGCAAGGTGAGTAGGAGATAGTTGACTGCCTCACTACAGGCAAGGTGAGTAGGAGATAATTGACTGCCTCGCCACAGGCAAGGTGAGTAGGAGAGAGTCGACTGCCTCACCACAGGCAAGGTGAGTAGGAGATAGTCGACTACCTCACCACAGGCAAGGTGAGTAGGAGATAGTCGACTACCTCACCACAGGCAAGGTGAGTAGGAGATAGTCGATCACCTCACCACACGTAAGGTGAGTAGGAGATAGTCAACCACCTCACTACCGGTAAGGTGAGTAAGAGATAGTTGACCACCTCACTGTAGGTAAGGTGAGTAGGAGATAGTCGACTGCCTCGCCACAGACAAGATGATTAGATTTTTTCTTTATATATACAAGAGTTCTTACTTCTTGCAGGTTGGCGTTCAATACCCAACCGTCCAAGTGGTTGGGAACTATTCCCCCCCCCTCACTGTCCCATCCCAAATCGTTATCCTGACCCCCTTCTAGGTGCTATATAGTCGTAATGGCTTGGCACTTTACTCTAACAATTCCATTCATGACATTTTTGTACAGCCACTAGCAATCATAGCATTTTGGGCAAGTCATTAATCCTAATTTTCCCCGGAATACGACCCACCAAATCGTTTAACAACCCATTCACTGCTTGGTGAACAAAGGCTACATTAAGGATTGGGGGCCACGTAAATCCTCCCTGGCCAGGATACGAACCCAGGCCAAAGCCCTTGTGTTTTACCACTGCGCCACGGGGACTGCAGATAGTTGATTGCCTCACCACAGGCAAGATGAGTTGCCTGTTGCCTGTGAGATCCTCTCACTTAGATATAAAACCAAACACTTATTCTTTAGGAACCACTGACAATTATGATCTGATGTTAATGTACCAGGCACCAAGGTGCGTTTAGCATTATAAAGCCAAATTGGAGTGGAGACACTGTACAGATGACAAGCGCCTGAAATGCAGTGTGTGTTAGTGGGTTTATTCATAGTATATATTAGCTCTATCTAGAAATCCAACATTCTGTTTGTAACTCATTTTAAATGAGCTGTATGTATTTTCATTTTTTTTTAATATAAATACAGTATACAAGAGCTCTTACATTTTTGTACAGCCACTACCATGTATAGCATTTTGGGCAAGTCCTTAATCATAATTTTCATACACACACATCCCCTAGGAAGCAGCCCGTTGCAGCTGTCTAACTCCCAGGTACCTATTTACTGCTAGGTGAACAGACATCAGGGTGAAGGAAACTCTGCCCATTTGTTTCCACCTCCACCTGGGATCGAACCTGGACCCTTAGGACTACGAACCTCGAGCACTGTCCACTCAGCTGTCAGGTCTCCTAAATTATAATTATTTATTATTATTAAAAGTCGCTAGAAGCAACATAAGGTGGTACTGTATTGTAAAGTGGTCATTAGATAGAGGGAAAAATAAATTATATGGAGAACCAAGATGTAACAAAAGCAATACTGTTCAGTATGAATTCAATTATCCAGATAAACATATCCTAAAATTACTTATAATGCTGAAATTGGGGACTTGCTATAAAGCCATGTTCCTGTGAAAAATAAGTAGGGTAAGGCTTCTAATGGAAGCTTCTGTTGTACCCTACTAGTTAAAATAAAGTGAAACAAGTGAATCAACACTGTAGCCATGGTGTTTATTGTAAAATTAAGTAAAGTAGCATACAAAGTTTACTGCCATACCACTTGAAGGCAGATATCTGGAAAGGTAAAAAAATATATTTTTTTAAGTGTATGAAAGCTCTGAAACGTTGATTTTAGAATAGGTCTGAAACCAATTACTGTACAATACTGTACAGTACTATATTGTAGTCCGGATTTTCTGGTTCTATATATGCAGGAGAAACAAAATCTTCCATAGTATTCTCCCATATCTTTATGATAGACCTCTTGTTACTTATATATTAATGTACAGTACAAAGTATATTTATGTACTGTACAGTGGCACCTCCACTTACGATTGCCCGACTTACGATAATTTCGAGTTATGATGTAATTTTCATCAAAAAATGCGACTTGACATCCGATGGTGTTGTCGACTTCCAATATTTGTTGGTACACGTTCGGGTCGACCGAGCGTGTGGTTCCCGTAACGTGGTCCGACCTGCCTCAGTTTACTACAGCTGCCTGCTTAGTGACGATCGCGCCTATAAGAAATTCCGCGTTTGTGGTGATTTTTTGCATTTTGAACATTAATTATTGTATATCACACCATAAGTCCCAGGAAAGTCAGTGGTAAGGCTCACATATGAGATCCCATGTAAGATGACCATAGAGCAGAAACAAGAGATCATTCATAAATATGTAGATGGTGTGCGGGTTTTGAACTGGCTAGGCAGTACAACAAATCTCGGTCAACGATATCCACCATACTGGCTAAGAAAAAGGACATTATGGTGCTAAAGTGGCAAAGGCATTGCCTTAACCTATTTATGACACTGTGATGCATCATTACAGACAAATGTTAAAATGAAGGGAAAAACAAATGTCTCTTGACAAATTTGTAGTGAGACAAACAAGCACTGAATCTCAACCAGGTCCTAGTGGTATTCAGGCAAAACGTAGGAGAGAGAGAGAGTACCCCAGAGAAAACATCACTGCCTGATGTGATAATGGAAGGGGACTCCCCTTCCAAACAGTAACAACTCTCCTCCTCCCCCCTCATCACCATCTTCCATACGCCATCAAGAGCCCTCCATAAAGGTAAGATAACTTAGGTACTGTATTGTAGTTAGAAAAAAACATTGTATTCAGTATAAAATGTATTTGTATGTTAATATTTGGAGGGTGGGGAACGGATTAATTCAATTCCCTTTATTTCTTATGGGAAAAATCGCTTCGACTTACGATATTTTGACTTACGATCCGTCTCTGGAACGGATTAACATCGTAAGTCGAGGCCCCATTGTATTTAAAATGTATGTCTTTAGTTTATATGACAGTATATCTCAAGATATTTCTTGAATAGGACATAAAGCTGCATATCCTGTAACCAAAAATTTCTTATCATCATTTCAGATAGAGCGAGCGAAGATCCGTGTGGAGCACATAATTCGTGAGGACTACTTGGTGGAGGCCATGGAGGTTACAGAGATGTACTGTGATCTCCTCCTTGCTCGCTATGGTCTTATCCAACAAATGAAGTGAGATAGTACAGTATTTTATACATTTTCAATGCAAAAATAATTTTCTTAAGGGAATAGATAAAGCATATTGTTGATAATTCATCTTCCTAAATTCCTCACAACAATGGTAAATTTTGCCTCAGATCTATGGTTTTGCACCTACCCAGACCTACAATAAGAAAGCAGGTTCAGATTGCTGTATGTAATTTGTAAGGCATAAATGAAAACAAAAATTGTAAGGGGTATTTGATTTGCTAGGTTATTAGGGTTAATGTACTTGAATTTCCTCACCAGAGATCTTGATGAAGGTCTTGCAGAGGCCATCTCCTCACTCATCTGGGCTGCACCGAGACTTCAGACAGATGTTGCAGAACTGAAGCTCATTGCTGATCAGTTAACTCTCAAGTATGGAAGCCCTATGGTCAGGTTAGTGTACAAGTATTCATTCCTCAAGCAGGTATCAACCATTCATCAAGCAGGTATCCTCCTGAGGTTATTCAATCTTTAATGTCAGGTAAATGACCTAAGAAGGAATTGCTTATATTTGCTCTTAAAGAAGTTTGTTTTACTAAGACGGGAGCCGGTCGGCCGAGCGGACAGCACGCTGGACTTGTGATCCTGTTGTCCTGGGTTCGATCCCAGGCGCCGGCGAGAAACAATGGGCAAAGTTTCTTTCACCCTATGCCCCTGTTACCTAGCAGTAAATAGGTACCTGGGTGTTAGTCAGCTGTCACAGGCTGCTTCCTGGGGTGGAGGCCTGGTCGAGGACCGGGCCGCGGGGACACTAAAAAGCCCCGAAATCATCTTAAGATACCTAGCCTAGTACTATTTACATATCCAGTTTCTTGGAGCACAGTTTTATAATTAAATTGTATAATAATGGTGTTGCAGTATTGGTGTGCATCAATCAGCAAACATGAGTTTGCAAAACAACTATAGTAGTGGGTAACTTTTATTCCCATATTTAAAAAAAATACATTATGCACCCAGAGCTGAATCACACTTCTAGAATGCGATAATGATGCCAAAATCTCAATAGTGCGGTTTTATGCACTCAGACTGCAGTATTTTTAACTGTTATTAAAAATCCCTTATATCTTTGCTTGTAATCATTAGTGGCTCTCCACCAATTTTCTTTGTAACCATGCTAAGCTCCTCCATCATTTTAGACTTGTTTTTTAAATTATAGTTTTGCACACCATAGTTACAGTGTTATAGTTCAATATTCAAACATCCAATAATTAATAAGTGGCCAACACCCTATAAAATTGCCAAAAACCATACTAGCCATAAACATAAGTGCAAAGAAAGCTGCAATGGCATCATCATTTCACACATCATTATCTAGGAATATAATCACATAGAGAGGAAGCTGATGGCTCCAAGCTCAGGCAAAACACATTGTTTTCATTCAACCTCCATACTCATTATATCACATTATTTGTATCCTGAGATATTATGACCTGGGTATCTTTCCAATTTAAACATATGTAATTAAATATTTACATTACTTTAGGGGAAATCTATTTAATACTATTAGCATTTATTAACTGGGAATGCATTGTGTTAATGTCCTCTTTCTTTGTGCTTGTAGGCTTGTCGAGAACAACAGGTGACAACAATAAGCGAACGACTAATCCACAAGCTTAGTGTACAGGCCCCACCCAAAGTTTTGGTGGAGAAGTACTTGGTAGAAATTGCCAAAAACTATAATGTGAGTATAACCCTGATCCTCAGGTATGTGATGCGTTTGTCTGGTTTTAAGAATTATATCCAACAATAGAATAGGGGAGTATTTAGAAATGCATACATTATAGATAAATATCCCTTGTAATTTGTTATCCAAAAGATAGATAAGGCTCAGAGAGTGCTACAGTAGTGAGTACAAAGCTGTTCAGTTATTAAAAAAATATAATTTTTTATTTATAAAATATTTGCATTCTGTGTTCAGGTGATGAGAGAGGAGGAATGGGGAAAAGACCCACTTATTAGCTTGGACGAAAAGAATAACCTGGGTAATGACGGCGCAACGGGTGGCGGAGGTGGTGGTTACGGTAGTATGAACATCCCTCCAACAGGATTTATAGGCTACCCCAACAGCCCATGGCACCGCAACCTTTTGCTTATCCATCTCCGGTGAGTTTGCTCAACAACTGGAGGTCTTCTTTCACCAGTAGGTCTACAATTAAAATTTTCATGGCTTACATCCACTTAAAATTTCACCTCATGATTTTTCTTCATTAGTCAGATGTATCATTTAATGTGTATTCCCAGAAAGGACATGTTATTTTTGTCATGTTTTCTAAGTCCCCTTTCATCACAACCCCAAGCCAAGGCCTGGGTTCACCAGGACACTGCACATGCCAGTTTTTTGTTGGCCTGTGCCCCACAGAGGCAAGGAACGTTTGAAAAAGTATTACCATATTTAGTAGTGGAGGAAGAGAGTGTGTGTGTTCAATTCACCACCACTCACAATAAAACAATAGTGAACCATACCCATTGATTCTCTGTTGCTGGTAATTAGAATTGCAAGGACAGCCAATTTCTCTGCTGACTACCAGTGAGCTAGCTACTCATGTTGACCACCACCAGATGGCAACATCACCATCACCCTTTCCTTGTCATGTCTTGATAAACTTCTGGCAGGCTTGAACCAGGGATTACCAGGGTAATGTTGTCACTCATGGATTTTGCTGGGCTTGGTTCCCCTTTTTTCTTGGCATCTTTGTGTACTGTGAAACCATCTACACCATGCACACATCCACATTGTTAGATGGGAAGTGATAGCCATGACATCCTCCATACAGATTTTATTTCATCCCTTTCAGGATATATAAAGACACTCCCTGGTCCCAAGTGATCCTAGATGTGTTAGGGATCAAAGTTTGCATCCTGTTTCCTCCTTTCCAAATGTCAGGTTTGCCAGGTGATTTTGGGTCCATCATTGTCTATTTTTGTGAATCTTGTGGACATTTAATAGCATGTTTGTATATTTATCGATGTTTCAGGGTTGGCTAGAGCTTTAGGTCTGACACACCTCTTATGTCTTTTGGGCTATGTTTCAGGTTCAATCTAGCATCCACAATGTTCTCCAGGCTTACCCAAGTGGTGCTTTAGGAGCTTTGATTCCTAGCAGTTTGTGTCATGGCTTACCTAAATAACTGCTTGTTTTTGGCTCAGTCATCTGTCTTGCTTGCTGGCCCAAAATATGGTTCTTTGTGAACATGTCAATGTCCCTGCTAGTTCCTTCTTTGTGTCTTCAGTAATTGGGGTTGGTTTTGGACACTGTCAGGGTATTTTTCCATCCAAAAATCTCCTAGTCTGCTTTCTTACAATCTTCAATTGTTCCTTGAAAGATGTCAACTGTCCCATTGGGTGCTTCAGATGCTCCTGGGCTGCATTAAATTCACCTGTATCATGTATCTCCCGGTGGGCTGGGTTTGGTTGAAACTACTTTGCCGCTTCATGAAAAAAGATGGCACATCTTTCCTAGTTGCTACATTTTTCAGAGAATATGTGGAAGTGTGTGAGTAAGGAGTCTGCATGTGTGAGAGCTTAGGGAGCACAACTGTATGTAATTACTTAGGTGTAGTTACAGGATTAGAGCTCCTAGACTCAACTGGTATAGATAACAGTGTCATCTGTATAGTATTTGTGGTCAAAATGAGTTTGCTGTTTATTTGGGTTAGTATAATATGTCCAGTGTTTCTTCTAGTCAGGGAGCTTGTATTGTTGTTTTTGTGTTGTGTGTAAAACATGTTCAGGTCATGTCTTCACTGGAATTATTTTGACTTTATTATGGAAACAATTTATTTTTAATGCATATTTTGCTTTACTGCACAATATAATTTATTTGTATCTCTTATCTTGTGTGGTGACACTGTAGTAGCTTTATATTTGGTTAAAATGTATTGGTGGAGCAAAATAATAAAATGCTGTGTCTCTAGAACGTGTTTAAATACTGCAGAATAGCTATACTATAATATGATATGTTTAAATAAAATAGTTGTTGGAATATTAATGTAACTACTGGTACAGTATATCTTTTTGTATCTTGTTCTCTTACTCCTTTCCTTGAAGGAAGCATGTGCCTTATTTCCTGTCTACCATTAGAGGCTCCAGTCACCCAGCATTTAAGATTGTAACAATTCTGTTAAAGCTGTCACAAAAGAGAAAAGTCTCCACTTGATTACTCTCAGAAACAGGTACTGGTATGTGTTAAAAATTATATGAGTTACTTAACAGGCATATGCAAATAAAGACAAAAAAAAGATAAGACAATCATAAAGGTGTAAAGAATTAAAAAGTTAATGTAAAGATAGTTAATACTGGTACAGTACAGTTGACCTTGAAATTATGAAACTTTTGGTCCCTATGGGTATTACTTGTCGTTTTCCCCGAGTTACATCGATTGGGTGCCATTGCTCTCCGTTCATGATATTCTCCTTGGCTTGTCCTCTGGTTATGTTTACATTGCACGACTTTGATGGGCATCTTTCTGGCTGTTGGGCAGAGTCCCTCATGCCTTCTCCTTTCTGGCCTTTCTGGAGTTTGGGTCTATCCTTTCCTGCTCTGACCATGGTGCTGTTGCTCATGGGTATTGTATTGTGCAAGTCCTCTAGCTGGCTACTTAAACTTTGGTTAAAAGTTTAACTTTGTTAAACTTTTAACCATTTTTTAATTAAGATGTTTTCAAAATGGAAACAAGACCACTGAACTCATTCTGAGACTAGGCATGAGCTTTACTGGATTTTCAAATGTTGAGTGTGTTTATCTAACTAAGTGTAATTAACTTGAGTGTAGTTACAGGATGAAAGCTATGCTCACAGTGTCCCGCCTTCCCAGTACTCTTTTTGTCAGTAATGCCTTTGAACTACTGACGTTTTTGGCCTCCACCACTTAATTACTTAACTTGTTCCACCTGTCTAACCTCTATTATAAAAGAAAGCTTTCTGATACTTTTTCAGCACCTTTGTTTCCTTAGCTTGAATATCTATGACCTCTTGTTGTTGAGGTTGCCAGTCTCAGAAATTTCTCTTCTTAATTTGGTCATTCCTGCTATTACTGTGTAATTACTGTACAGGTACTGTAGTGAGTATATCGCCTCTCTTTTATTTTCTAGTTTTGCCATATAAATGCCTCTAGTGTCTTCATAACTTTTCAGTTCTGGAAGCCATTTTGTAGCATGCCTTTACACCTTTTTTGTGTGTGTATGTATACTTGCCTAGTTGTGCTTGCAGGGGTTGGGTGCTCTTTGGTCCCACCTCTCAACTGTCAGTCAAACTGGTGTACAGATTCTGTGCCTATGGGTGCTCGCATATCTAGAATGTGTGTGTGTATTTGTCTAGGTATGTGTGTGTGTGTTTGTCTGGGTGTGTGTCTGTGTGTCTTTATGGTTTAGGTTTGACCTGGTGACCATCAAGACTCCAACAGCTGGTCCTGCACCTGGTCATATTTGTAATACTGTGTCTATCTGTAGAAAATTGACAAGGATGAAGCTGAAAAAACACGTTAATAAAGATAAAAAATACTAATCCATGTCATTCATCAATTATATCAAGGATTTAGGAGTGAGAAACAAGTGATGATAAGAGAAGTGAAAGTAACTGCTTATCCTGTACTGTATTATGCTTAATTATTGATGAAAAATAGTGGTGTCTGCTTGCTTTATTTTTACTGATTTCCTCTTGTGAATTGGCTGTGTTCTTTCAAGCTGCCAGCT
>WNGS01169498.1:51770717-51839570 GCA_020271785.1 Procambarus virginalis
ATATAATTCTGAATAAAATAGAGATCAGTGGTAGTTAAAGTACATTAAAATATTGAAACCTTCTAAGCATGAGGCTTTAGATGATTCTGTTTTACCCATGATTTATGCAGCACTGGAGCCCAGGGCTGCCTCTTGGAAACGAACAATTACAGTGTAGTCGAGATAATTTCATAAACCATAGATGTTGTGGACTTCATGGTCAGTTAAAAACATGACTGAATAAATTTAATTGATGCCATTACAGCAATATAACTGCACTTTGTTGCCTCTTGTGTTACCAAGATGACCAATGCATGCCAAAAAAAACGGTAAGTGAGCAATTAATTTTGTTTTTTTATCATTTAGAGGCTCAAAATCTTTATAGTGTAGTATTTAAACATGCATATACATGTATTTTATCACTTGTTAAAAGAAAAATCATGAAAATTTGGTGATAACCAACAAGGAGGCAAATTTCTGGAAATCCAGATTGGGTCTAGAACTATATGATCCAGATTTTGGAGGTGCCACTACATTTTGATGTTAGCAACTTGATAGGTCAGCTTTAGCCAGGATTTGTAGCAAAATTCTTCAAATTTATTACATTAAAACATTTCAGAACTTTCTATTAAACTTCATGATTAATAATAATACAGTAAATGCAAAGATTTGTTTGCAATTGCCAGTCAAAGGATGTACATTATAAGTTTATCATGGGGCTCACCAAAGTGCAATTGGTAAAGATAGTCAAAAACTGTGCTTCCCATCTCTATTTTACTTCTAAAACTCAAATCCTAGCTGTACAAATGATTATAAAAGCATTTGAACCAAAGAATATAGTGGATAATTTAGTTGTTGAATGTACAGGTAATGATATTCACTTCATGTACAATTATGTCACAATGTTCTTTGTAAATAATATTGTTTTAAATGTTGGATTAATATCAAAATCTCCTCTAAACCCCACTCATATGTTAAACTTTATATGAAGTTCATAATACAAAGACAGTATTATGTACAGGAATTAATTCTTGTGATATGTGAGAAGTGTTTGTATTGCACAGGTTTACAGTGAGCCCAAAAAAACATTTTACTAGTCTATGCTATGTGAAGACAAATATGAAGTTAGATGAAATTTGCAGCATCTTGTCAGCAAAAGATTTCATTATTGTTGAACACACTTGATTATTTTTTGCAAATTTTGTAGAGAATAGTCCCCTTCGCAAAGCATAGTTGTATCATTGTTGGGTTCAGCCTCGATAGCAGTAATAACATTCATTTGATATTGGTTTCCTTCAAGGTTCTTGCCCAGCTGTTGATAGTAAATTTAGTCACGGGCATTAGTGTTACATTACAAAATAATACATCATTGCTGCACAATTTTTATTACCATTATTTTTCTTAAAACAATCTTGTCCCAATCAGGAATTTGTAGCATATATTTAAGCTTGTATGTTTTACTTCCTGTGGCTTAAATTTAGAATAATTTTTCATAGGCAGGCTATAAAATTTACAGATAGCTTACTTACAGCTTGGCACTGATTTTTCAACTGTGATAAGCAGATTGGATTAAAGAGAGTGGTTGAAACTGATATGTTTTTTCTGTCCTTGCTCAAGTGTACAATCCATTTTACTATTTATTTGTGATTTGTGGAATATTGTATTATGATCTTGAACTTTGAAGTTGGATATAATCCAGTGTCGGGTTACCTGTGATTTGAGTCTCACAAGGACCTCAGAATGTGACTTGAATCTTAGCAGCCGGTGAGACAAATTGCTTGTAGCTCATGATTTTGTTAATTTATTTAGACAACACTTAATTTTCTATGCTCTCACAACCTAAATACAGTAAACACTGAAAAATAAACCTTATGCCTTTAATATTAATTTAAGGATGGACCATGAGAGAAACACCTGTCTGGCCCTTTGGGATAATCTTTTGTGCGCGCACACTGTGCACTTCACCAATGTAAGCATGGCCGATGGTAGGCATAATGGCAGGCGAGGTAGTTTCTGGGAGTATGTCTGGCAACTTCACAGTTGCCATTAGTGATCCAAAGAGCACTAGGTGTAAATAATCATAACACAAAATTGTAGATTGTAGCATGCTAAAACAAGCCAGTTCACACACAGCTAGCTTGTATTCACTGCAGTTCTCATCTTCCAAGATAATAGAATTAATTAAATGAAGTACTATATTTCTGTTTTACTGATAGCAATTTAAGAATATGAATAAACAGAATTACAAGAACAAAAACAAACATTTAAATGAGTTGTGTGTGTCATGTAGGTTATAAAACAATTGTTGCTTCTCATCATCCCAATTTGGCTTTCACAAGGTAGGCATGAAGGTTAACATTAATACTAGTACTTTTTACAAAGGTAATTTGATTGTAGTCAAAGCATATTACACTACCCTGAGATGTAACAGACTAGCTCATCTGCATTCTTTTGCCTTCCGATAAAATATGAAGCTCTTCAATGCTACTTCTACAACTATATGTTTAAGTATGCCTTGGGATTGTTTTATATGCCTCTTATCACCAGTATGTAGTTGTCTCCCAGGGCAGTGTTTTAAGCACTATTTTTCTTTCCTCATAACTAAATTTATTCGGCAATGCAGTGGATGACCTCTATTTGCTGCTGTGGTAACAATTTCTACTTTATTCATCTCCATCTTGCAATGGTGTCATCATAGACTACCATGTATGCTTTAAGTTTTCAATTACAAAAATTATACTAGGAAGCATATTCCAACCATTCTCTTAACAGAACAATCTGCAGTTCTGACAGTAAGATGCAGGTCTCTGTTCCATATTTGCCCATGGATTGATCACATGGTCAATATTTTTGGAACTAATTACCGATTAACATAATAGAAGTAGGATTCCTTGATTGTTTCAAGCGTAAGTTTAGACATATACTATATATGAATGAGATTGGGTGGATATAAATAGGAGTCTCCTCATATGGGCCAATAGGCCTTCTGCAGTCACCTTCGTTCTTATGTTCTTAATATATAACCTATTTAGAAGTGTTAACCTCTTTCTGTTTCAGTGACAGAAGTAAGTAAGGCCATATGGATATGTCACAGTGAATAATTTGTGAAGTCTTAACCATTTACACACAGAAATCACAATAGCGTGATACATCAAATGAACAAATCCACAAGGGCTGTGATGAGGGTTCAAACCTATGTCTAGGATGATCCCAGACGCACCTTAGTCAATTGCGCTGCAACATGGTAAAAGAATTGCAACTGGAATTGCTACTGCCCTCACACGGATCCTGCATTCTCTCCGAGAGACAAACCGGGGATTTTACACAATTTCCCCATGCACCCAGGCTCTGTCAATAAGCTGTTCTACCTCTTTGCCCTTACTTCAGTACACACACAAATGACAATAGTGTGATATATCAAATGAACAAAGCCACAAGGGCCCCGTGATGAGGGTTCAAACCTACACCCAGGATGATCCCCAGTTTGTGCCTCGGAGACTGCGGGATCCGCGTGAAGGCAGTAGCACTCCTGGTTGCAATTCTTTTACCATGTTGTGGCGCAATCAACTAAGGCGCATCTGGGATCATCCTGGATATTGGTTTTAACCCTCATCACGGCCCTTGTGGATTTGTTCACTTGTAAACCATTTATCTTTTCAATGGTTTTAGAATATGATTGGCCAGGTAGAAATTTGAATAAGTAAGTCACTTCTGGATGGGACTATGAATAACAAAGTGTGTAGTATTAAGTGTTCTTTATCACCATGGTCTTCCTCCTATCCAGAGGTCTTGCTTTCCTAACATCCCTTGATAAATTCTGTGGGGGTGGATCTGATACTTTTGTCATCGCTTTTCATGTCCTTTTGCTCTTGTGTTAGCATCTTGAATGTCCTGGAATATTTTAGTTTTGTACCACAGATGGTGCTAAATAAGTGGTCCAGGAGTATTTAATGCAGACACCTTCTAGGTCATTAGGGGCAACACCAAAATGGCTGGTAATTGAGAAAAATTTGGCTGTCTAGTACAGTACTGTATCTGCTAAAATGAGGGACCTCTTAGAAGAATGTCATAATTTTCGGCATCAGAAATTGTGCTCTTCTACTGCTTTTTGCATCATGTCTCCCAATAAAATCCTCAGTGAATCAGATTCCTTTGCCATCGCTTGTCTTGTTGCTCTTGTATTAGCAGTGAAAAAAATGTGCCAAGCCATGAAAACTTGTATAGCAATGAAATCTAGAAACTCTTCAGTATTCTGTATATAGCTTTCTGGGTTTAATGCTTTCTTTTGAAAATTGCCTACTTCACTTGCTGTATTTTGACTAGACACATACCTGGAGTGGGCTATGGGAGTTCTAATCAACATATCCAGCCTGTGGACAGGCTTGACTTTATAACAGGAGAAAATAAAACCATTAATTAAAAAAATGTTATATTTTGCACTATTCACAATATGTACAATACTTGCAAAACCCACCAGAGCTGTTAATAGTAAATGAAACAGCATATTACCACAAAAACCAACTTTGCTATATGTGAAAGTATTCATTTGCTCACGAGACAATTTTATACAGAAAATCTCATACTTCAACTGCAAAATTGTTGTGCTTAAGACACGCTGGCTGTTGAGTTGTTATTTATAGAGGTGTTCCTCTGGATGTTATACCTCGTAACCCTCCATACCCCAAAGAACTAATGAAACTTCTTTCATCATCCATTTATTGAGACTAATTTTAATTCACTCAATCACTTTCCTAGTAAAGCTATCTTCAGACATAAAGCTTTTGTTGCCAGCAAAAGTATTCAGTGTTTATTAGAACCCCTTCCACTACCCTGGAAGCCGTCGGCCGAGCAGACAGCACACTGGACTTGTGATCCTGTGGTCCCAGGTTCGATCCTGGGCGTCGACGGGAAACAATGGGCAGAGTTTCTTTCACCCTATGCCCCTGTTACCTAGCAGTAAATAGGTACCTGGGTGTTAGTCAGCTGTAACGGGCTGCTTCCTGGGGGTGGAGGCCTGGTCGAGGACCGGGTCGCGGGGACACTAAAGCCCCGAAATCATCTCAAGATAACCCTTATAGTTATTATATCATTACCTTCATAGATTATTTCACACTGAAAATTAATATTGTGATCCTTTGGGAAAAGGATCACAATATTGATTTTCAGAAGTGTGAAATAATCTATAAAGGTAATAATAATATAACTATAAGAGTAGTGGAAGGGGTTCTAATAAAGACTCTGAATACTTTCGCTGGCAACAAAAGCTTTACGTCTGAAGATAGCTTTACTAGGAAAGTGATTGAGTGAATTAAAATTAGTCTCAATAAATGGATGAATGAAAGCAGTCCCATTAGTTCCTTGGGGGTAAGGAGGGTTATGAGGTATAGCATCCAGAGGAACACCTCTATTAATAACACCCAGTTCCCAGAATAGCAGGATTACAGAAAGGTCACATGACCATAATTCCGTAGAAGACATTACCGCAGGTACATCAGCAGTCGGAATTAGAGGTGACGTGGTCAGAAGGTCAAGAAAGATAAGAGGACTGGACCCAGGATAGCCTCATTAGACATTGTGATGTAAATCTCGCACTCGGGCAAGTGCGAAAGACTTGGTGTAAATTCCTTACATAAAATTCACAAGTGTGTGGGTTCTTATCCTATGTTATGTCTATGAGAAGGTATTACCATTACTTACTACAGTACTCATAATGCCACCTTGCTTTCTTTAACTGGTGGAACAGGTGGCTAAAGCCTAGCAAGAAATTAAAGTTTTATTTGTATATTTTTTCTGAACTGGTCCCCACAGTTTATGCACTGATATCTTCCCCCAGATCCAATACCATCTCAGACTTTTTCATGACCTACAAGTGCCTGAATCCTGCCGTCCCCAGACTTTGGAACTGAGGGTGTCTGATAACAAACCGAGAACACCCAACTTAAAACACCCGAGGTCACAAAAACTCAAAAGCACTCGAGAAGTAATTATCAAAAGAATGCATCACACTGGGATGCCTTCAAGCACTCGAGAAATGTTTGATCAAAACGATTACCAAACAAAATGCAACACTAATCCCTAAAAAACGAATAAAAAAAAATACACTCTACTGCTTATCCCTCCTGCCAATAGAGGGCAGTTGAAGTTAACCAGGCTCAAGCACCACCCAGTCCTTCACACTTGTCTGGTACCTTTGCCATCTAATTAGGTTATTCTGTTCCATGGTTTGGTGATGGGTTTCATTGCTTTTTTTCACCGGTTTTTCTTCATACTTTAATCAGTGTTTACATGATTGTTGTTGCATATACACATATACCAAGAGATCCATAAATCAATAACTATAGGGTTCTTCCTTCCACAATCATGTAAGTACTGAATGCTTCATACCAATATCAACACCTCATATCACACATGCCACTAACACAAACAAGACAAAATAAATAAATTGTTTTGATCAAAATAAAGGATGAGATACCCAATTTAATATAAATAGTAATATATAATCATACTGCAATTACCTATGTACACCTATAACCACAATTATCTGCCAGTTTTATCATAGGAAACTTATTTCAGTACAGTACTGAATTATGCAGTTACCAGCCAAAGCAATAATGTAGGAGATGCCTGCAATATAATGGTAATGCAGCATTATATTACCATTACTGTAGTTGAAATCTGAAGATAATATATCTCACTATAGAAAATTAAAATAAATTTATATTTAATGGAATTATTCTATCAAATTCTGCTGCTAAGTTAAGACACCAGCCATAGGAACTCATTCTCTTTGCAAATTGTGCTGTGAATTCCATAGCTTTGTATAATACCCATCTTGAACAAGCAGGTGTTCATGTGTGCCTTGCTCTGCAACACGACCCTCGTCCAAAACGAGGATTTCGTCAGCATCAATTATGGTTGACAGACGGTGAGCTATACAAATAGATGTTCTTCCTTCTGTAGCATATCTCAAGGCACCCATTATACTCTGGAAGAAATTTGGTTTCAGTTGTTTTGAGGAAGAAAGGAGATCATGTACAGTTGACAAAGTACAGTTAATTTTTTTTTAGACTGGATGGGTGTAGAGGTCTGAACTAGAGAGCAAAGGAAATAATTATTCAATGTTCATGTAATTTTTAAATGGCAATCTCAATAAATGCAATACTTCTATATTTTCCTACAAGGATATGGTGCATTAACCCGCAACCTCTCGGGCAAAGCTGGGAAAACAATGTTGATGTAACAATGAATCAATATTGATCATCTGTTGATTAAATGTTAGTTGAGTATGTTTTGCCTCTTGGACAAGTGGAATACAGTGTAACTGGTGCAGCTGCATCACATGCACACTGTGGTTAAGTATTTATTACACCTCCAGTCAACACACAAGGATAATGTATACATTACTGTTCAAGTATCTCCATAATGGTCAGCTCTTCTAGTTTATTACATATGTTGGGTGTCAGACTGCACCAATAAGAAAAAGTGGATACCTATTGCCATTGTCGTGCCATATTTTAATGTGTCAGTTCTTATCAACTTCAAAAAATAAATGACCATGTCACATGAATTCAAGGGATCCATAGATAAGCCTTCCAATGCACAAGGAGATCACATTAACATGATATATCGATGAGAAAATCAGGAGAATCCACGATGAGGATTCAATCCGGTATTCCCCAAGCACACGCCTAAGACAACCAGGCCACAACATTGTCAAAAGGATAGCAACCTGGGATTCTTCCGAATCCACAAGGTTTCCTGAGGCTTCCACAGAATCTGAACCAGTGTCTCAAACCCCCCCCCCCCCCACTTCCCCATGCACTCTGACTCTGTCATCCAGAAATTCTAACTCTAGCACTTTCTCTTTTAATGCACAATAATATATTAAATATATCAACACAAAATATAACAAAACAATAGATATAAACTGGATAAGTTAGATTTAGGAATGACCTGGGGAAGGACTTCCTCTTTTTTTCTTTTCTCTTAGCCTTGCAAATTTTACACAGACTAGGTATGACACACTGAAAATGGAGAATTTTTTTTAGCTCAAAAAAAAAAACAATACTGTATATAATTGCCAGGAAAACCTAATTATATGTGGATCATTTGGCAATGCACTATATAAATACTTTTGTAATGTACCTGTTCAGTAATAGAATCAAGGGAGGAAGTCGCTTCATCAAAGATCAGTATAGGTGCATTTTTCAAAATCGCTCGTGCAATTGCTACCCTCTGCTTCTCTCCACCAGACAACTTCAGGCCCCGCTCGCCCACCTGTCATAACAGTTGTACATTGAAATCTAATAATATATCAGAAAAGATATACAGATGTACTTTAAATTGATGTGTTTATGCTGATCACCTTTTAAACCATATCCTTAAACAAGGACACGGTTTAAAAGCCTTTTAAACCAACTGGTCTTGTTTCGAGCCTAATTACTGTTGAAAAAGTGTTGAGTGTAATAAAATGGCACTTCCTTTGCTGTCTCAGATGCATCCTGGAGCTTAATGCATTGGTATTGCAGGGGCCCCCTCCACGTATATCAGGCTCTCGAGACTTGTGCAGCCTACTAGGTACAAAGATCATAAAAACAGTCCCAGCATGGAACATAAATGTCCAAAGGAAAATATACTACTGTACTTCACTTTGAGAAGCAGAAGCAAAGGTCTGCTCAGGAGTGATATGAAGAAGGCAATATCAGACTTGTGAGTAATGAGGGTGGCTGGTGGGGACCAATGGTGGCCTAGGCTGATACCTAGTGATGCATTGGGGAGGGGGGGGGGGGGGGAAGAGGAGAGTTAGAGCAAAGATTGCTTACCTATTGCAAACTACTGTTTGTCTTGTATTCTTTCATTTACTTCTAAGAGCTGTAAAATATTTTGCCTTGCCTGTGACTTTTTGCATGGTCTTTTCTAGTTGTGAGTTGATCTTTTATTCCCATGCTTTCCTTGGTTCTTTGAAGGAACTAAATTCTGTTCCTAACTCCCAGAAGGTCATGCAAGTCTAAGAAGCCTGTTATTAACAGAAGCCTTACAATACAATTGGCCCAAGCTCCAGGAAGTCAGCAGAGAAAGAGGGTTAAATGTATAACAATGAAACCAAAAGCCAATGAAAACTAACTGAAAATAATACAACATTAACTGGTTATAGTTCATCACATTAAGGGATCAAAGGAGGTTACCCCAGCTTCTTACCCTAGTTCTAATGATACAAAAAGTTATGATAAAGAATTTGCTTTACCTTGGTCACTTAACCTGTTAGCCTCTCCCCTGTCTTTCTCCCTTAGTATCAACAGTACGAGAACAATTAGTTAATAAGCATGTCACATTCAAAGAGGACTTTATTATACACAAAAATAAGNATATGTCTGTCAAAGATCTCAGGCTATTATTTTTAGATCTCTATTGAATTATAAATGATAAGTTTTGTTAGAAAATATGAGTTACATTGATGTAGGAAAAATGAAACACTAAATTCACAATGAGAAATGACAAAAGTGACATTTTGGGATATTGTGAAGCATTGTGAAGTTCACACTGAGGTAATAATTGAGTATAGAAATTTGTTTGTGTAGTTTTTAATTGTTACATAAACCATGGTATTTGGGTTCAATTATCTATAGGATAAAGAGCATTTTTGTGGTGTAGTATGAACATAAGCTTATGGGGTTTGTATAGTACATTTTATTTCTGCCTTACTATATTCACTAAGTACATTTGTATCACTGACGTATACAGTTACTGTACCTCCTCAACGACAGTACCCAATACCCGATGGGTGTTTTGAGCGACATAATGTCTGAACAGGCATTCATAACTTGTAAGTGGGCAGTCATGTTACAGGAGCAAATATTTACATACATTACAGTAATTGGATGACTTGTCTTTGTGAGAGGCCTTATTGTTTCCCAGCAGAGATGATTAGAGGATCATATATTCTATGTATTAATGTTACGTTGTGTTTTTGTGCAGGCAGTGTCTTACTCACATCATTGATTTACTGTATCACAAAAACTAAAAATATTCCTTCAGTATGTTGAATCAAATTTATTTATTTATTTATTTATTTATATATATACAAGAAGGTACAGTGGATTGTGAGTTGGCCAAGACTTTTGCTCGTAAAGAGGGAATTGATTACCAACTTGGACTGCCTTTGAGCAGCCTGAGGGCAGCAATATCTCAGGAACATCAAGTAAATTTCGGAAACTTGAGGCAAAGTGAAATTCACACCAGTTAATCCATCTATCATCAATCTATTATGCAGGAAGAACCGCATGTCTATAGGTCATCCAATAATGTTAGCAGACTTCTAGATGTTACCACTGCTAGGCTTAGGCTCGGCTACAAGTACCTCTGGGGATTTGTAACATCTGCTGATGTAGATTTGACTAAATGTAAACTCTGTCAGCAGAACTATTCGCATACTTTGCGTCATTATATAATGGAATGTGAAAAAATCACGGAATTTAGAGATAACACCATCAATAGTGTCCAAGAAATGTGTAAGTACTTCATTCATAATGATGTGCTGCCCGAAATCTTAGCGAAGTATCCAAAATTTGCTTACTGTAGGTATGCATGCACATGACTGTAAAACTGGGTGGGTGTGCAGCAAGACTAGTAACTGTGTGACTCACTGTAGATGTAAAGTGCCTTGTACAGTGACTGTTGTGAGCCTCTTGTTGATCACTTGTGACACAAAAGATTATTGATGTGTGTATTTGTGTGGTTGATTACATATGTATGTGTACTCACCTAATTGTGCTTACGGGGGTTGAGCTTTGGCTCTTTGGTCCCACCTCTCAACTGTCAATCAACTGGTGTACAGTTGTTATGTGTATGTATATGTATATATATATATATACAGTATGTACATGTATGTATGAGAATGTGTACATGTATATATAACATTAATAATTTTGTAACTAGCATCAAAAAATTGTTATTTGCTTAGCTAAACGAACTAGAGGGTTCAGTTCCTGAACCGATTATGTACCTCTGTAATCCTTTACACCACCGCCCACGGGATGGGTATGGGGTACATAATAAAGAAAGAAATTGAATTGGGATTGTGAGGATACATAGCATAGTAATTACATTCTTGTAAAGCCACTAGTACGCGCAGCGTTTTGGGCAGGTCCTTAATCTAAGAAAATTTTAAGTGGGTAAATACTAGCAAAATTTATAAAAATGATAACAGGTACATAGCAAGAAAAAAATGGAAGATGAGAGAAATTTGTAGGTATATTAAAGCACATAGGTAGCTCAGATTAGCTCAGTAGCTCAGAATGTGTGGAGGGAGTTGATATTTAGCATGTTAAGGGATTTAAACAAGGGAGCTGAATGTTGTCTGAAAGCAGAGTTTGTTATTATTTTGATAGCAGATTTTTGCTGGGTGATGATGGGCTTGAGGTGGTTTGCAGTGGTTGACCTCCAAATGTTAGTGTTGTTAAATAATGTTAAATTAAATAATAATAATAAATAATAATGTTGTTAAATAATAATGTTAGACTATTTAGGCTTCTGTTAGCAGCAAAGTGAAATGGAGATGTGTAATGTTGATAATTCCTGAGAAGCCAGATTATCAAGAGTATAGCAATAGAAGTACCATCTCTGTTTTCTCTTATTTGCATTCAGTGCAATATTAGCCAGGTTAACTGCTTATGGAAAAAGTAAGTTATTCCAACTCTTCACTGTTTTATTATATTGTAAATAAAGAAAATATTAAGAGTTTATGAATAGAAAATATTTTTCAAATTTGGCAAAGTACAGTACACATTTTATGTATAGGAAGTGCACATATTAAAATATATATTTGCACCATATGTACTGTGTTTGTATTATGTAACAAAAAAAAATCCAAATTTGATTGGAAATACAGTGCACAATATTCTTCGTAGATAATGGTAAGCATTGAGCCAGCAAAAAGTTTCTTTCGCTCGTTCTGAATGTACAATATTTGTATTCCATCAACCCATCCAATCTATTCATAATAACAGGAAACAAAGAAGAAATATGGAGTTAATGTAAAAGCAACAAATACCATTTTAAAAATAGTGTGTTGAGTGAAAAGCCACTGCCAGTCTCTTAGATGCTTCATAAGGTCCATATGCTTCATATGCTCATATGGTCCACCCAGAACACGCATCATCTGCTAAACTCTCATAAACCTTGTCAGCTCATTATGATAAATGTCTTTGCAAATGAACTTGTCAAGTAATGTGAGGGAAGCGAGACATGGTGAGTAACTCAACCAACACCAAGAGATCAACACACAATGAGACATAAGTGAGAGCAATACCCTCAACACTTCCATGAAAATTATAACTGGAAATACAGGATATATTATACTGCAGAATACAGTATTGCTCTGCTAATTACAAATTAGTACAAAGATGTTTCCAGACCATTACCAGGTGATAACACCCACTACAAGAAAGGTTAACTGAGCCCAAGACCCCTACTTTAAAGCCAGGTTATCCGAGTAAACTCAGAGATGGTGGTGTAGTGATAACACATTCGCCCTGTGCATTGCGAACTGTTTGGTCTAGGTTCGTATCTTGGCCAGGCGAAGAATTGACTAGGTACCAATCCTTAACTGTTCCTTTGTTCACCCAGTAGTAATTGGGTACCTGGTTGGTAACCAATTGGCAGGTCGTGTTCCAGGGAATACTAGTGGGTAAGGCTTACCATGAGCTACAGAAAGGGAAAGCTCTTGGCCTGCTAACAAAAGTCGGAAGTCATCAGTTCCTGTTCATATGTGTGTAAAGAAAAAATGAAAAACAGAAAAAGGTGGAACCAGGAGTTTCCTAGGGTTCCGACTTAAACATAAGTGTTTAATTTCATTCGACATCCTAATTCTGAGCTAAGACTTTCAGATGCTCCCAAAGATAACTAAACCAAGGAAGAAGTAAGATTATCTCCAGAGTAAGAGAACGACACCATCTGCTGTCACAGGTAGAAGAGTTGACAGATAAGCACCCCAATATCCTAGACCTTTAGGAAGGCAAATATACTTACCAGATGGGGAAACATAGAATGTAAAATACCCTGACTCATGGAAGATCCAATTCAACTGACACAAATCAGGATTTATTAACTGACAGTCAGTTTTAGCAAGATTTAACAACTGACAAAATCAGTTGCCAATTAAAAAATGGGATGCATTCTGAAAGCCATTTGTAAGTTGGCGGCTCCTGACTCAGAACCAGACAACTAATAATCAACATATAAAATGAAAATGTTTGGGACAAATATTAGAAGCTCTCCTCCTTATTTACCTTGAGTGATGGAATTGTCCTGCTTGTCTAATTTGATTTTTTGTAGAGCAAAGCGGTACTTACCTTTCAGTACTTGCCTATCAATGTCTAGCTTTTTAAGAGGATTAGAGACCTTATGAGGGAGTGATGTCTAGCTCTTTATGCCCCACCTACTAGCCATGTACATGTTGCATTACAACTTAACTACTCTGATTATCAAATTCTTTGTTGAATAGGGCCTTAAAGTTGTGGATGGAGGTGGCTTCCAGAACCTCCTCTTTTAAAGCATTTCACTTGTAATGTTTATGTAAAAATAGTACCCTGTACTACCCATACAGCGTATGAGTACTTTCTTACATCCCTTCGGCTTATTAATTAAATATTTTAGGGTGCAATTAAGAGGTGGCAGCAGTAAGTGGTGGTGATGCTGAGCTACCGGCTGCCACCAACACACTTTCTCTTCTTATAAACCACTATTAAGACACTTTTCTGCGATAAATAACTGAAACAGGGCATTATTAGCACTGTCAATCCTGTGTGAACTTCAGAATTGGTTTGTACAGCAGGACATAGGGATAAAATTTGTGTTTTGAGGCCAGCCTCAAAATTTGTATTTTGAGGCCATTCATGAGATTGGATGTTCATATACAAAACCTGCCACCACCACCACCAATTCCACAACCGCCACAAACTCGCTTTCCATCTCAACCACCAACTCTTCCTCCATCACAACCACTATCTCCACCTCCATCACCACCACCACCACCACCACCACCACCACCACCACCACCACCACCAACTCCTCCATTACCACCACCGTCAACGTCTCCATCACCACCACCATCAACATCTCCATCACCTCCTCCATCACCACCACCATCAACATCTCCATCACCTCCTCCATCAACATCTCCATCACCTCCTCCATCACCACCACCAACTCCTCCATCATCATCACCACCACCACCAACTCCTCCATCATCACCACCACCACCACCAACTCCTCCATCATCATCACCACCACCACCAACTCCTCCATCATCACCACCACCAACTCCTCCATCACCACCACCACCAACTCCTCCATCACCACCACCACCAACTCCATCACAACCACCAACTTTCATCTCCATCACAAACTTTTCCTTCATTTCATCACCTTTTCTTCCATCACCACCACCTACTTGGACTCATTCCACACCTTGTGTGCAAAACACCAACCCCTGTACATTACTAAGTCTGTACTCGCTACCTCTCCATCCGTGACAGTCCTTGACTGTATTTTACAATTTACGATAATTTACAAACGAACAGAATTAAAATGCACCATTAGTATTCTCACATATTGCTAGTACTTTGGCACTGTAGCTAGATTTTCTCTGGATAAAGTAATAAATGTGTATTTGACTTATTTAGCAAGTTTGTAAATTTGCTACCTTAAATAGAGGTTTACTTGCATTATAAATTGTTTTTCCCATTGGGCACAGGAAGCCTTTATTTAAACTTAGCAAGGTTTCCTCTAGGCCAGCTACTGACCTTTCCTCGGGATACAACCCACAACAGTTGCTTAACTCCCAAGTACCTATTTAGTGCTAGCTAAACAGATGTATCATGTGAAAGGAAACATTGCCTAACCATCTGTTCTGCTCAGGGGGTTAACCAGGGACCCTCAATTGTGAGCGTATACTCAGTACTGGCTGGTCTTTGGCTCTAGTGTAAGAAAATTTTGTAGTGTACTTGTTGCACAGCAGCAACAGCAGTAGCATGTGCATTTTGTTGCATGGGAAAGAAATCGGTTCATATTTTGCATCAAACTTAGGTTCTTTGATATGTGCAAAGCTTATAACCAGTGTGTGTTACAGGTGAATTGAAACATATTATGAAAAGAAACAAGTTAATTTTAGTTGTATTATGTACTTGAGATTTGAAAAGTATATGCTACTTTTTCTGAGCTGGCTCTCTCAATTAGCTCCCTGGAGCTTAGGCCCCTCAATCATACCAGGTTCCTGAGACATGATGTACTGAGAATTAGGACCAAGACCTGACCTTTTCACAAAAGCCATGTTTGCATAGAGATCAAAGATTGATCCAGAACTGTAGAAACCAATAGAAAATTTAACAGGCACAATGAAAGAAAACCACTGCTCTGAAGAAATTAAAATAAGAAAACAAGGCAAACAATACTGAAGTGTGGTTATCAAGAGATAAACAATGCTTACCCAACTCGCATGACAGCCACCAGTTGGCAGCCCAGGTCAGTTGTGGTCGCATTCCACTACTCTTCTCACTCACAAGTCTGACACTGTCCGAGTCATGCCTAAATTTTTATTCCTGTTAATCATGGCTAAGTCGTCATCGTGGTTTATCTAACCATTTACAATACACGAGTCTTGCTTTGTTTATTATTTATTTTGCTTTATGATTGTGTTTACACCACTCCCATTGTTGTAAGAGAGAGATCCTTGTGAAGGGTATAAAGCAGTAGAGATATAGAAACAGCAGTGTTAAATGTTAAAACAGTTTAGAACTCTTACAGTTGAAATCCCCGCCAGTACAATAGGCAGTTGTGCACATTCGCAGAGCATTGTCATACGAGGAAAATGTCATCCCCAGAACAGGCAGGTGTTGGTAACTGGGTATGGGTATGGCTTTCAATCCTGTACCTTACATTGCATATCCCTGGTTTATTACACATATTTTACTTCAATATATGCTTCTGGAGATTAATTTTCAGGCATTAGCTGGTACATTCTTTCCAAGAGAGTTACAGTACACTATCTGTAAATGGTACTTGAGTATGTGTGTGTGTGTTAATTGCCTAAGTACAGTAGTTACACATTGAAAGCTGTGTTCATAGTGTCCTACCTTCCCTGTTATCTTTGTTATGTGATGCTTTGAAGCTTCCAGCAGGTTTATCATTCACTGATTTATTCCATCTGTCTATAGTTTTTTCTTGTCAACTTTGTTGACTCTTAACATGATTTTGCATGCAGGGATCATATCGCCTCTTTTTCCTTCTGTTTACTAACTTTGGTATATTTAACCCCTCCAAACTCTTCTCATAGCTAGCATACCTTTGTGTGATTATGTTGCTGCTGGATTTCTGTTTTGATCATACAGTAATTCCTTCTAGGGGTGACAGCCTATGAGGCTATGGTCTCTGTAAGAGGTTGAACTTTACAATACAAGCATTTACTGGCCTTGGCAAAAGCAGGGAATCCCAATCGTTTTTAAGTGAAGGAATTTAAGAGTTTGATTTTTGCGACTTCCACTTAGTTCAAATCCCCATTACCCGTTTCTCCTAATCTGGCCTTTGGTTGAGCTCACAGACCCTGCCATTGATCAGAGTGCCAAAATGAACTTAAATCAAGGCTCTGGTCCTGGGTCTCGGTAGGCTTTCTCAGTCTCGGGGACCTGGCATGATTAAGTCTTTGGTACTTTCGTAGCGAGTTCCACTATAATTACTTGAGCTCCAGGGATCTAATAAGGGACTGCCACGATAGGGGCGTTTCGTCCCTTTACTGCTATATTTTAAAGACCTTGGTTAATTATGTAAGTATAGTTCTGATAGCATATTGTACTTTGAAGCAGATGTTATGAATACACAATGCTTATGAAAATAAACGAATATGTATTGAACTGTAACAATCAAGTTGAATTAAAATTTCATAACAGCAACATTATATTTACTGCATGCACATTCATATTCTAGCAGTATAATTTAACATGTTGACCCTAACATATTTTTGTTCAAACCCTTTCAGAACTAGATGATGGTGCATATAATCCATTGTGGACAACCAAAGGCTTCACTCAAACATTTCATTTCTGGAAGGAATCCCGCCGAGCCCAATCTGTTCCACTTAATGCCTATCTCACTTATGTCACACTGCCGTGGTTCACCATTATCACAGGTAATTGTTAGGTAACAATAGTAGAAACACCTTATGGATTTGTTATGCTGAATTATGTCTTTTTCTAGGAGGCTCCATGGTGGCATCTTGGTGCTTGCTGCTGGGCAAGCTCCACCCAATTAAACTTATGGTAGATCTTTGCAAGATGTATAAGCCTACCAGGAACCAGAGGCCAAAACCTCGTGCCCCTCTAATGAGGCACAAGGATCAGGGGATTGTAAATTGCCCTAACTAGAAAAGGGAAGGTGGACAANTGGGTTGATTGGACTTTTTATAGGTCTTTAGCTTAGGTTTGTGGTGATTTCTGATCCCCAGGCACTCCTTTTACCTCTTTGAACAGGCCAGATTTTGGTCCTGGGCCTTGTAAGGTGCTCGTGGGTCTTAAGAGTTTTGGTGTATTCCCCGAGGCATGGCTGCTTCCAGGGTGTAGCAACTGAGTGACCCACCAGAGAGAAGCATGTTCAATGCTAGATTTTTCTTCAGTCCAACATCACTTGGCACAGCTTTCTGCAGCAATATATTAAATTCATCCTTTGTCTTCTCAATAACCTCCTTTTACATTTTCACTAAACCATGCAGCACTACTCTTCCCTCCATTTTTTCACCAATTTAAAGCTACAAAAGTATTTTACAGTATTGATTGACCTCATCCCTAATACACTGTATACCTATTTTGCATTCATAATCTCGGTCTTTTTCCCTTACCTCTTATAATTTGTGTGAGGTATTTCTTGAACTCTTACATTTCCACTGTCTTCAATTTCTTGCATTTAGACATTTCTATACTATTTTCTGGATGAGAACACCCCCCTTCCCCCTCTCACTCATCCTAATTTTTCACAGCACTTCATAATGATGTAGCCCTACAAATGTCCCTCTCGCAAACATTGCCATCATAAGAACATCTTTAATTTGTTTCATGCTATTAAATGTTTGTTTAAAGGGCCTGTTCTTTTATTGTCTGTTTTTGTATTATTTATGTCCCTTTACAATTGTTCTATTTTTGTTATCAACATTTAACTTCCTTTAGCTCTCTTAATTCTTAATAAATAATCTTTTCCTAACATATAAAGATTACTATTGATTTCTGGTGAAGCCCCTTGTGGCTTCCTTGAAGCTAACTCACTGAGATGGCTCCCAACTTTAAGGTAACATCAGTTGCAGAATTCTGTTTGGCCTTCCAGGGACCAGACTAGAACCTGGCCCTCTCATGGAGACAAAACATGGGTGATACTCCTCCACCCCCCCACTGAAAAAAACCAGGAAGTCAGAGAACGAATACAGAACACTGCTGGGGTTCAGCGAGACTGAAGCCTTGAAACTGCCAAATAAAATCCTCAAACAATATAAATAAATGATCAAATTTCTCAAAACTTGTGTGATCTTATTAGCTCGACCCCTGCCATTTGGGGAGGGGACCGGAGCTCCCAGTACCCACTGGTTTACTAAGCCAGTCCTGGAGCAGATGTGCAAATGAACCCTCCTTCTCCTCCCCTCAATTGATGACTTTTGTTGGGTGTCTCACCTCTTCCCACTCTATACACAGGACTCGACAGAGCTCCACTTTGTCCTCAAAATTGTAGGACTGAACGTGTTCATCCCCTGCCCCACTTTCGGCATGGCAAAGTTCATCTTGTGTTGGTGGCTGGGGCTTGGATGATTTCTTTGGACCACAGCATATTTTTTGGCATGTCCCCGTACATCCTTGGCTCAGAGGTTGGTTAGGTTTTATTCTAGGGTGTCAAGCTTACTGTTTCAGGGTCCTTCCCTTCAACTTGAATCTAGCTTTCCAAGTTTTAACCAAATTGGCTCAGGTTATGGTGATTTGTCTTCATTTGCTGGGGATTTGTGTTCTGGGCCACCTCAATGACTGGCTGATTTAGGGCCCCAACTTTCCACATGTCTTTTAGTCAGGGATCTGGTTCTTTCCCAGCTCGCCAAGTTCGGGTTCATGGTAAACTGGCAGAAGTCCCAATTGGTTCCGTCCCAAATTCAGACTTGGCTTAGCTTTGTGTGGCACGAGTGCCACGAGTGTGGCACTCGTGGTTGGCATTGCTTTCCCTTCCAGCCTTTTGGCTTGACTGGTTGGGGTGGGGGGGTTTCTTTACCTCTTTTCTAGCTGTTGCTGTAGGTTTTGTGAAGGGGAAGGCAGCTCCTTCTGGCTCCGACTTATACTGTGTCTGAACCCAAGTGTTTTTTGGGGGGAGCCCCTTCAGCTCCCTGGAGCTATTTCGGCTGATATGCTAATGTCAGATTTTGGCATCAGTCATGTGTATGGAGTTCTGTGGGCCTACCGAGGACCATGAGCCAGAACCTGGCTCCCTCAGAGAGGCATGGGGAGCAATGGCCTATAGAAACCCCCCTGTGTGGCTGGAAACATTCTGTGTCTGCCATCGACCAGTTCAAGCACCCAGAAAGGTAAGCGTCCCAAAACAAACCCTATTCTGGTGAAAATTGCTACAAAAAGTCGAACAAGTGGATAGAACTCCCCGAAAAGAAACGAGCAAACGAGCATGATGTCACACGTCTCCGCGCCGCTGTCTGCACAGCTTCCCCCTCCTCGGGAGGGGGAAGGGGGAGCCCCAGACCCCACGCCGGCCATCCACCCTTCAGTTCTAAGGCTGATGCTAGAGGCGGAGGTTGTGTGCTCTGGCTCCAGTGATTCTTCCAGCAGATCTGACTGGTGCGTTGAGTTTATCATCATCTCTATGGTGATGAGGTGGCTTCCTTGTTGTGTCCCACCTGTGGGCTTCATCTCGGCGGCAGGATGAAGTTTCCTTGCGGTCCTTCCGTTTCTTTTTGACTCTTTGTCGTTGTGCTTCTCTTCCGGTTCGGGTGGTGTTGTCCTTTCTCTCTTGATTGTTCCAGGACCGTCATCTTATGCCGAATACTGTCGCCTCGTATCGTGCAGCGCTGGCGGAGTCGCTTCAGTTTGCTTTCAGTATTGATGTTCTGTGCTATGTCGCAAGCTGTCTCTTGCGTTGTTTCACCTTTGGCCTGTTCATGCACCACCTGAGCTGTCCTTGTCATTGGACAGGGTGCTCTCCTATCTCTCTTCTCCTTGGTTTGTTTTGGCCCCTTCGGTTCAGGATTGTTTTTCGAAGGCGGTTTTCCTTTTGGCATTGGCCTCTGGGGGTCGGGTCAGGGAACTTTATGCTCTCCGGCGCAGAGGTTTCTGCTCTTTCGATCATGGTGATTGGTTTGTTCGTTTGCCGCCGTCTCCTTCTTTTCTGACGATGAATGAGACGGCTGCTTTCTGGAGGGGTCCTTAGGTTGTTGATGCTTGGTTGGTCAGATAGCAGGTGCATCATGTTTTGTGTCCGGTTGCGGTCCTCCGTCGTTATTTGTGCGCCACGGCTTCTGTGTCCAAGGATGCATTTTGGGTAGATCCGGTTTCCCTCCTTCTCTGTTCGCGGGATGCGTCTCCCAGGTCATCCGAAAGGTCTATCCCCGTGCCCATGACGTTCGTAAGTTCGCTGCTCTTGCATCTGTCTTTGGCAACATGTCTTGTGCTGACATTAGGGCGCGGGGTTTTTGGCGGTCGAACAGGGTCTTGGCTGCGCGCTACCTCATGAACATTCCTGGGCCTAGTCGGGCCTGTGTGTCGCTTTGGGTTGGCGGTTGCAACCAGTTGTCTCAACTTCGGGTTGAAGAGTGAGCAGTGACCACCTCCCAGGTAAGTCCTTCTATTTTTCCTTTGTGGGTAGTTGGCGCCGGGGAGCCGAAGGGTTACCCCCCGAAAACCAGTGTTGAATGTAATGAAACGCCATTTTCTGGGTGAGACCCGGAGGCTTCTCGGCATCCCTTCCTCAACCCGGTTGGCGGTTTTTCGCGTGTTTTGATGTCCAGCCTCAAAACTGAAGGGTGGATGGCCGGCATGGCGATCTGGGGCTCCCTCTTCCCTCTCCCGGGGAGGGGGGGAGCTGCGCAGACAGCGGCACGGCGACGTATGATGTCATGCTCGTTTGCTCGTTTCTTTTTTTGGGAGTTCTATCCACTTGTTCAGCTCTTTGTAGCAATTTTCACCAGAATAATGTTTTTTGGGGACGTTTAACTTTCTGGGTGCCTGACCTGGTCGATGGTAGACATAGAATGCTTCCAACCACACAGGGGTTTCTATAGGCCATTGCTCTCCATGCCTCTCTGAGGGGGCCAGGTTCTGGCTCGTGGTCCCCGCTAGGCTCACAGAACTCCATACACATGACTGATGCCAAAGTCTGACATTAGCATATAAGCCTGGATAGCTCTGGGGAGCCTCCGGGTTTCGCCCAGAAAATGGCATTTCATTACATTCAACTCTGGTTTCTTCACACCTCCACGTCATTCTGACACTCGGTCAGGTGATGTACCTAGATAGTTTAACGTTTTCCTCAGCTCTTTGTGTCTGGTCTTTCTGATGAGTCTTTATTGTTAACTCTATGCCAAGCAGGTGATTGAATTAATGGTATCCTGCCTGTGTGTTTCTTCTTGGCAGCAGTACTATATGTAGTAGCTTGGGAGCTATTTTTGCCACTTCCCGTCCCTTCGTCATTTTTCTGTCTCTGTTAATGCTGTCCTTTCGTTTCTCTCTTGGTTGTTTATTTACTGGCATCTTATGCTTAATACTGTTGCCTTTATTGTTTGGCACTGGTGGAGCATCTGCTTGCATTCGGCATCAATACGACCTCAGTGCCATTTCTAGCACATTATTTCACCTCTGACCTGCTAATGCCCTCATCTTTCTTCCCCTTGGTTTATGTTTTCCCCTTCATCCATGATTCTTTGATGTAGTTTTTCTGTTGGTGCTCACCTTTTATTGTACAGGTCAGGGAGCTGCATGCTTTTCTCTAGAGGCGAGGCTTTTGTTCTTTTGATCCTGGAGGCATTATGTTTGTTTGCAGCCATCTCCTCCTCTTCTTGCAAAGAAAGAGTGATTGGGCGCTCTGGATGGGTTCTTTGCTTGTTGATGCTTGGTTGGTTTTTGGCCAGGGGTTGCATCATGTGCTGTGTCTGGTGGCATCTCTTTGACATTACCTTCGTGCCACCGATTCTGCCTCTGTAGACGCTTTGGGTTGATCCTTCGTCCCTGGTTCCCTCTAACATGGTTCAGGTTTCTGTGGTTGTCCACAGTGTCATAAAGTTCAGCCAGCCTGTGATCTACCTTCATGCCCATGAAGTTCATAAATGTTCCACTCTTGCAGTAGTTTTTGCTAACTTGTCTTGGACTGATATTCGTGAACGGGGCTTTTGGTGGTCTAATAGGGTCTTGGCAGCCTTCCTGGCCCTTGTCATGCCTGTGTTGCCCGGGGCCGTCTCTCTTGGCCAATTGTCTCTTCTTTGTCTTGAATACCTGTGGTCTCTCCTCTTCCTCCCTGCTAAGTCCTTTGTGTTTCTTCTTAATGGATAGTTAGTTTCAGGGAGCCACAAGGGGCTCACCCAGAAAACTAGCACTGTATATAACGAAATGCCTCTTTCTAGGTGAGCCTTGGTGGTTCCCTGATTTCCCTTCCTTCCTCCCCTCCATCCCAGTTTTGTTGGTCAGTGTATGTATTCTTCACATCTACTCTAAAACTGGCTTGGAAAGCTGGCAGAGACCTTCAGTTCTGCACCCCCTCCAGTAATGCTAATGAGCATTAATTTCAAGATATTCGATCATTTGTTTACATTGTTTGGAGAGTTTACACGGAAGTTTTGAGGCTCCTGTGTATTTGAACCCGGCAGTGGTCTGTATTGGTTCACTAACTTTCTGGATGCTTTCCCAGAGTGATGGCAAAGTGTCACCCACTCACTGTACCTCTGTGAGGGGGACCAGGTTCTAGCCCTGGTCCCTGGTAGGCCAAACAAAACTCCAAGGCTGATGTGACTTAGTACTGTAGTTGGATGCCCACTCAACAAGATAGCTTCACAGAGCTATAAGGGCTCATCCAGAAAGAGGCATTTTATTGCAATCTGTGTTGGTTTTATCTTTGGCAATTTTGGATTGCTACCTATGCTTTTTTTAGCTAGATTTCTAATGTCAATATTTTTTGTTAATTTCTTTGGCCTCTAATACCATCTGCTTGTCACTTGCCCATAACTACTTTTCCATTTTATACTTGCATTACTCCAGTTCTTCAGTCACTTATTTCATTTGCTTACCTGTGTTCTGCCCTTTTTTTTGTGCTCAAGCTTTTGTGCTGTCTAGAATCTCTTCTATTGTTATTTAATGCAGTTCATATGTAAGCCCTTGAGTTTTATGCATTAACTGTTTAGTGCTAGTATATTGGCCTGCTATACTCTACCTTGTAGTCTTAATTACATTGTTAAAGAATCCTGTTGTTTTGTCCAGCATGATAATTCTAACATAAAAACTCTTAAAATTCAGTCTCATTTCTCTGCCTTTTTGCTTCTTTGTCGTCCTGTAACCTCACAACCAGCCAGTGTTTACCTGAGAACACTGAAATGCCCATTGCCTGTGCTGCCTCGTCCACCATAAACAAATCATTGAATGATGTAGTAGTTCCTTAACAGTTTACACAAATATCCTTTCTTTTTTTGTGCTTGTAGCCTTTTACCCAGTTTATTTCTTTGTTGCATTGATTCTTTTAGCGGGGAACCACTTGATGTATTGTCAAAACATTTTGTTATACTGTTAGGCAATTCTTTGGTTGATCTTTGCCTGGAACTTGTGGAAATGTAACTGTTCATCACAACGGTTGTGTGTGGGGTGTGTGTGTTTTTGTGTTATGGTCTAGGTGTATATAATTAATGAATATACTGGATCTTCATTTCTTATGAGCATAGTAGATAGTACTGTATTGCATATTTTTGTAAAGTTGTGATATACTTACTTTCTTTGTAGTGATTTCTTACTCTAAAACAATAATTGTCTATCAACAAGTGAAATGAAGGCTTGTGTCTTTGACTAGGCAGGTTAGTAAGGTATTATTTGTTATGGTATGGGAAGCTGTCTTTGGTGTGTTGAGCCCCAGACTCATTAACTTTGCTTGCCAGGGAAGCACCACTCTACCGAGATTGGGAGGTGGGCAACTTTGTTCACTTTTGGGCCCACTACACACTTATTTGCCCTCTTCCTTAACATATAAGATAATTTGTGTGATGAGAATGACAGGGGGAAACATTGTCTTTGGAATACATAAAATTTATTCCTTGTCAAGCTAAGAACCCAGATTCAGCTCACCCTTTTTGCATTGGGGTTGCTGCTCCACTAAAGGATGGAGATACTGTAGTGTACAGGATGTCTGTTTAATTAGCTTTGAAAATGTACACAAGTGACAATTGTGTACAATTTTATGCTTGAGAATATTTTTGTGTAATAAGAAGTTAATGGAAGGTTGTCAGAATGATTTTTGAGGACATCAGAAGGTGAGTGATCAAGATGACACTTGTCATGTATCACATTTGCCGGTGGTAAAGTATTCAATGCTTGTAGCTTTGTGTATATCAAGCCTTCTCTCTATTTCCTGTCAGATGCAGCACTCTCTCTCCTTTGTGGATGTCATGGCCTCTGGCCCTGTTATGTATGTGCACCTAGCTTGACGTTTGCCTGTTATGCCAGTTATGCTATTGCTATGTTTTTGGGAAGTGTTTCAATCTGCATTTGATTTATGTTTTTTTCTTTTTTCTTTCTAGCGGTGTGTAGTGGTAGATGTTGTTCAGTGGTAGCATGCAACACAATTCGAGAAGAGGAGGAAATGCCACAGGAAGTGCAGTGTGCCAAATGCCGCCATTTCCATGGGGACCAGCCAGTGGGGTCTGGCCCCCAAGTAGAAGCTAGCAAAAAGTCCATTCAGAGCTTAGACTTGCCTGGTCTAATGCCTGTGTGTGATTCCCCACCCCTCGAGCCGTCCTTGTGTCGTCCTCCCACCCCTGAGTCTCCTCATGAGGGCAGTCCCCTCCTGTCCTGTTCTCACTCAGAATCACCCAACTTAACAAAGAAACCTTTCAGTAGTCAGGCTATAGCTGATGTACAAAACAAAACTTCTTTTAGCGAATCAGAAATCATTGTGCCAGATGATGATAGTGCAGCAACACACACAGATACAATTGCAAAATCTGATGTGCCTGTGGTGTTTGACTCTGGGGGGCAGGATAAAGAAGTAGCTGAGGACACACCTAAAGAGGAGGTCTTTGTGCTAATTGAGTCAAAATTGAGAACTGATCTAGGACGTGATACAATTAATGAAACCTCTTTTATCAGTAGAAGCATTCAAGATCAGATATCTAAAGCAAATCAGTCAAGTGATGTACCTTCTTCCCCTCAAACTGAATCAGAATCATCTCCCACAAGCCCACTAAAGTCTCGCAATAAGAAACCAGGTGGTGCCCATAGAGTTAACTCTTCACAAGCAAAGTCATTTAGTACCCCAGTAGACTATTCTGGTTCTTGTGATGTCTTAAGCAATTCAAAGGTCTTGAACAGTCCAGCTGATCCTATCCCGTCCACTTCTAAATTTAATGTTGACTCTTGTGATGAAGAGACAAGAGACAGTGTTATTAAACCTAAACCACCTCTTGAAAAGAGCCTTTCTGTTGATTCAGCTAAAATGACTGCCATTAAATCCAAAATGGAGTGTGTAGAATCAACATCAGAGTCTTTAACAGCCTTAAACTTGAGCCCTGTCAAGAGAAAAGAAGAAAAATTTCGGTGCCATATAGAATAACTCCAGATGGCACAAAGGTTAACTTTCTCTGCGATGTCAGTATGTACCTCTTTCATTCTGTGTTACTTAGCTAATTAGATCTTACAGTAGACTTGCCATGCACAGGTATTCTAGTACAGTATACAGCTAGTACTGTAGCTAAAAAACTAGTTTATATAATTTATAAAGACACTATGGGCTTCCTTTTTTTATTAAACCAGAAGGGCAACTCAGACTTCCATCCTTTTGTTAGTCGTTTCATAGTCCCTGTAGTGGTGTTGTAAGGTAAACTTGCACTTGTCTTGTAACCTCAACAGTCTTCTATAATTTGTGATTATTTTAAACTGGCATATTCTAAATTGGTCTTATTTTTCTAAAACCTAGAAATATTTGATTGTGATTTCTTACCTTAGTGTTTGTTTACAAATACTCTACACATTTTAACAAGAATGTGTTTCTACACTGAGTAAGTCATTTGTTGTGTACATCCTCCAATTATTAATATACAATACACGCTGCTTGACAGTTTGTGTAATTTGTTCATGTGGAACATAGCCTTAATTACAAAAGATGCTTACTCAGAGTAGTTGAATGGTTTAATTATGTTTTTGCTTAGGCGTAGTAATTTTTAAGTGTTCCATTTTCTAGTCGCATGCAAACGCACTTGTATTTACTCACATGTTATGCATAAGCCCACATTCAGCCCTACGTCTTCACAGGCACACTCATGCACACTCGTTATAAATGGAGGATATTGTTCATCATCATTATTATCCAGGACTTTATATCTTTAAAGTAAGTATCACATGGTTTATGCTGTTTAAAAGATGCAATAGTTGATGTATATCAGTACTTGTACTGTACTGATGTGGAGGCATTTGTCGTTATAATTGTGACTAGCTATGTTATGTAATTATTTCTAAACTTTTAGATCATTAATATTCTGGATAAAGGATATCCAGATATCTGAGGCAGTGGCATTATATAGGTCACTTGCATATCATGCTGCGTGGAATTTGTTTTATAGACGAGATTACAAAATGAATTCCTGCTTGATTCTTATTGCTGCATGGCAGTACATTTTGTGTCATACAAAGTAAATTGTTAATTGAAATATTTCACTGTGTCAATATTTATGGATGCTCTGTGCATGTATCAGTATTGCTAAGAAAATTCCATCTTAGAATGTCATCCAAAATTAGAAACAATAAAGATTACCTGTTGCAGTTAAACAAATTATTATGAGTGTGTTCTTGGTGTGCATTTAGAATTTACAATAAAAGTTTTCAGGTTTTGGTGCAGGAGCACAGGTATGACTGAGATGATCACAAGGGAAATGTTTAATGAAAGTGCTGGTGAGCAATAATGGGACAAGGAAATTAGTACATAAATTTTTATGAGCAAATTGAATTTGGCAAATGTTTAGGAATATTTTAAGTACATTTCTGGTGTTAACTCAGCTATATCTTTAGAGGAATGATCTTAAGAGCAGAAAAATTGTGCTTCTTATTGAGAACTTCAGCAGAGCTGTGGGCACAGTTGTTTGAGTGTGTTAGCCTGTATCCCAAGACGGTTTTCTTATTCTTGGCTACACTCAAACACAAGCACTGCATCCACTTTACCTCCATGTTATGCTTCACTCAATATTGATTTCTTAATCTACTTATTTTTTCTCATGTTATTTGCCCTTTTTTGCTTGCTCCTTTCCTTCTTTCTTCCCACTTGTTAAATTACAATAGTAAAATATCTCTGTACAGTATATTGTACTGATAAATATTTTGTTTATGCTTGTACAACATGGTGTGACCCCGATCATTGCTCAGTTACTCAAATCTCGATGAGTTACATCAGATAGTTTCTAAGAATAAATGTTATTCTCCGTGAGTAATAATAATAAGTACATGAAAAAAATTACAGTGCATATTTGTATTTTTGTTCTAGAAATTTCCTTGTTTATACTGTACTGTATGTTATTTGATTGTGTAAATATGCACAGATATTTACTCATCATTTACATTTAATAAAAACCCTAACAAAGTTTACAAAAAATAATAAAATTGTGGAATTGTGAAACTTTGAATTAGCCTGGAATGATATAGACAGGATTTTGTTTAGGTTATACTGTGCAGTACATGCCTCGTAAGGCAATCCTTGATCTTTTCATAGATTTTGTTTCTTGATGCAGGCAAGTGGCAAATGTTTCATTTGTACATTAGCTATATCAGGAGACAAATCGTTTGCAAATACAGAATTTAGGTGTATTTTCAAGTCTTCAACACTTAGAGGCATTTTAAAAGCTTGGGAAAGATAGTTATCACAAGAAACAAAGTATAAGCAATTGGGTATAATAATAATAATATTCCCTAGCTTTATCAAGCTCCTGCTTATACGATTGTGATACTATACTGTGAATTTGGTGCTACAGCTCTACCAATGTTTTATGAGGAGGAAATTGATCGTATTGTTTTGACCACTGGTACAGTACAAAATAAACAAAGGTCTTCCCTGCAGACTCTGCTTCGGTCGTTGAGAGGCCAGTTCTGCTTGCCTTTGTTCATTTAGCTTCCCAGTCATCTCTGTTGGTACAGCTTCGGGTTGAGAGTCCACAGGCACCAACAGGCGGTATGTTGCCTGGGGTGTCATCAAAGGTTTTGATTTGGATGATGGAGCCTTCAATACCCTTATTGTTTTTCATATTACATTGGGATGTGCCTGAGGGCTCAGTATTCCAGGGTTTGAGGGCTTCCTTTGTTAATGGTTTGTCACTTTCTTCATGCTCACAGGGATCAGAGGATGGTATGCTGGCTCTGTATATCATCTTGGCCACCAAACACATTTAATACTTCGACTTCAGTTGGGGGCTCAGTCCTATTTTGGGGGGAGCCTTTTCTTCAATATGGTCCATATTCAAGGTGTGTTGAACATGTGTGCAGATGGCCTCTCATGCTTCCATCTTATTTTGATGAATTAAGAATGAACAGGGCCACCTTTTGCTGGGTATGCGAGTTGTTCAGCTGCTCGCAAGTAGACCTTTAGTTCAGCTGCTACAGCACAGACTCATCAGCTTCCTTTGTTTGTGGCTTTGTTCCCTGATTGTGAGGTCATGGCGTTGGGTGTCTTTTATCTGGTCTAGAACTGGGGGACGATCATTAATCTGTTACAACCAGTTCGTGATCATCCTATATTTAGACACTATGCTGATTACATACAAGTTCATGAAATTTTCAGATAAATTATTTTCACGATGGTAATCTTGCATCTTTCTACTCCAAATTTATCAGATACATTACCAGCAGGTAATGCACCAGGTCCCTCAGTTGTGAGTCAAAGACATAGACTACTCTACTACAGGACCCATGTGAATACGTTTGTACAGGAGAGATGGAGACATGTTCATTTTTTAGATATAAATGTAATAATAATGATAGTGTTGTCATTTTGTATTTTGTTGAAATTTTTGTTAACATCCTGTAAGCTATAGTTTAGTACTGTAACATGGGTTTAGTTTCACACTGACTATACTGATATTTAGATGTTAGTGGTGTTGCTAATCATTGTACTTTGTTAAATCTTAATTATGCTGTCATTGATGCTGATACACTTGAAGCTCTTTTTTTTTTTTTTTTTTTTTTTGAGAGAGAGAGAGAGAGAGAGAGAGAGGAGGAGCCCTTTTGGTGGCTTCCCAAACAAGAAGTCATTGAGGGGCCCACCAGCAAGTGGTGTTTAATTACATTTAACAGTGTATATATATGTTGTCAAAAATTCACACTGGATTTAACAGTACTTTCCCAATTTTCCCTCTCAAACACCATTTGACATTAGGTGATTTTATTCGACATCAGAGCATCTAATAGTGGGTGAATGTACATCATTACATCATTCTTTATTTCAAAATTGCAAAAAAAAAAAAAAAAGTTAGTATCTTAATTTTCCTTTAACCCTTAAACTGCACAAAACGTTATATGATGTGTGATATTGTAGGGGGGTATAATTCAAAAAATATTTGAATTATGTAGAAATTACTTAAAAATTTTAAACAAATCTCCACCTTATTGGCTTCAGCTTTGTGAAACTTTCATCAAAATATTTTCAGAAATTGATTTTAGACAAATATTAAAAAAAAAAAAAAGAACGTTTTGTTGATAAAGAGAACAGCTCCTATTAACTGGAACTGATGGATGATGCAAGCACCTGTCCGACGCACAAAGAAGAACAGTAGTAAGAAGTGTTCACAAAGTGGATATACTGCTGGTGCCTTTATAGCATTGATGAGTAATACATAATAACACAAATAATAATGAGTAATTATGTTATTATGCTCTATTTTGTTATCATATAAATACAATATAAAAAAAAATTAGGGGAATTTGTTTTTCCTCCTTTGTTTATTTTTTGAATTTGTTTTAACCTTTACATCCTGGAGAATGCATACTCTTCCCTAACTATGTGAAGCCAGAATTAAATTGGTCGACAAATAAATTAGTTACAACTTTCAGAACTTGGGACTTTGAATAATTTTTAGCTGATTTTTTCACAGATTTCAAACTCTATTTTCCTTGATTCTTTAGGTTGTTTTGATGATTAGCGACCAGATTGGGGCTTTTTTATGTATATAAAGTATATCCTAAATATATTCCCTAAATCGTTATAATTATTCCTATATTTTTTTTTGGGGGGGGGTATTTTTTCTTGACTTCATTTCTACACACATTGATCTACAACTTTTACATACTTGAGTACGAGTGCCAAACAATGTTTATTACAACATACAAGTAAATTCATGAATTAGAACTGCCTTATTCATTGTCGATAACTTCAACTTCAATTACAGTACAGTATATCTATAACTAGAATTTCAACTTCGGTATCCAAAATCTAGTTTTTAACCGATTCTCACCATTTTTACATATAGTGTGCACAGCTGTCTATTCTACAGTACCTATAGAATTTGCTAAATTTGCGCATATTTCAAATGCCATATTGACAAATTTTTTTACAGTAAACTATACTGAAAACCTATATTCTAAATATATGAAAATGAAGATCATATGCTATTCTGAGAGCATAATAACACCAAATGAACAGTTGGTGATACTGTATTTTTATATTTTGCAGCTGATTTCAAAATCTGAAGTTTTCAATAATAAATTTTATAAAAAAAAAAATTCTTCTTGATTTTCAAGTTACACTGGTATCATTTAGACAAAGTTGGAGCATTTGCAGAGTAGATTATTCACAAAACATTTGAAAGAGTTTCAGAAAATTTTATAAACTGAGTTCAATGTCACACATCATATGAGGTTTGCACAGTTTAAAGGTTAAATTACTTTATGTATACTTTATTTCAAAGCATGTGGTCAATATCATAGTTGTTTGAGAATGCAAATATGTGTTCTACCAGACAGTTGGTCATCTGATTACTGTTCCCAATGTGAGTATTATTAAAATTTTGTGGTGCTGACACTGAACCCTTCATTTTGGGTAGCTTTAGTAGCACTTAAGGGGGCGGTCCAATCCAGTTTGGCTCCAAAAATGCAAAATGAAAACTCGTTCGATTTCAATCAAACTTTTTTGACAAGTTCTATATGAAAAGTGTTTCATCTGGTCCAAGTTTCAGCATCGTAGCATAAATAGGAAGGGAGAAAAAAAATAATGAAGTAGTTGTGAAAATTATGCCAAAATGGTCAAAATCGATTATGAATCAAAAGTGTCAACTGAAATCATAGCTATGACTCTTTGCTATCACAATAGCATATATTAAACAAATATTATAATTAGTTTAATTGGAAAAAATTTTAAGAAAAAAAAAAATTTTTTTTTTTTTTTTTTTTTTTTTTCAATTTTTTTTTTTCAAATTTTTTTTCGGACGATTTGCATCAAACTTACACACCTTACTGTACGTATACCTATCTGTAAGGATGCCAATTTTGGAGAAAATTGGTTGATGTCAACCTCAGCCACAGATTTTAGAACCTTAGACTTCATTAATTTCTGTTTTTTTTTTCAATTGACACAAATGTTTACAAAACTGAATAATTTTTTATTCAATTTACATGAACTTACACAGTATATGTGGAGGGCATGTCTCTACATGTGCAAGATTTCACTTTTCTCTAAGTTCATTTATTGATTTTATAATAGCAATAAACATGCCATTTTTGCATAATTTTTTGGGTGGAACTTTGAACATTTGTATTAGGAAAACTAAAGATGTTTTGGAAATCCTAAATCATACAATCATTTATTATATGCTAATGTGTCAGAAAAGTGTCACAGAATAATTATATCTGAAACGTGTGTGAAGAAGTGTAGACTTGAAAATGTGTAAAAAACGTTGAAAAAAAAAAAAAAAAAAATCTTTTTCTATTTACGCTGCAGTACTGAAACTTGGGACAATTTCAGCACTTTTCATATACAACTAGTCAAATAATATTGGTTGACATTGAACAAATTTTTCTACATAACTAGACCGGCCCCTTAATAGAACTACAAAATTTGCTGACTCCTCATTTTAGCAAAAGATAAGCAGTAAGATTAAGACACTTTATAATAAGAGTTTTCATACTATGTTGAGGGATAGTAAAAACAGTTATCATTTTTCTTTTGTTTGATGTATCATATATGTCTCTGTCAAAGATCTCAGGCTATTACTTTTATATCACTGTTGAATTATAAATGATAAGATTTTGTTAGAAAATATGAGTTACATTGATGTAGGAAAAATGAAACACTAAATTCACAATGAGAAATGACAAAAGTGACATTTTGGGGATATTGTGAAGCATTGTGAAGTTCACACTGAGGTAATAATCTGAGTAATAGAAATTTGTTTGTGTAGTTTTTAAATGTTACATAAACCATGGTATTTGGGTTCAATTATCTATAGGATAAAGAGCATTTTGTGGTGCAGTATGGAACATAAGCTTATGGGGTTTGTATAGTACATTTATTTCTGCCTTACTATATTCACTAAGTACATTTGTATCACTGACGTATACAGTTACTGTACCTCCTCAACGACAGTACCCAATACCCGATGGGTGTTTGGGCGACATAATGTCTGAACAGGCATTCATAACTTGTAAGTGGGTAAGTCATGTATAGGAGCAAATATTTACATACATTACAGTAATTGGATGACTTGTCTTTGTGAGAGGCCTTATTGTTTCCCAGCAGAGAGGATTAGAGGATCATATATTCTATGTATTAATGTTACGTTTTGTTTTTGTGCAGGCAGTGTCTTACTCACATCATTTGATTTACTGTATCACAAAAACTAAAAATATTCCTTCAGTATGTTGAATCAAATTTATTTATTTATTTATTTATATATATACAAGAAGGTACAGTGGGATTGTGAGTTGGCCAAGACTTTTGCTTGTAAAGAGGGAATTGATTACCAACTTGGACTGCCTTTGAGCAGCCTGAGGGCAGCAATATCCCAGGAACATCAACTAAATTTCGAAGACTTGAGGCAAAGTGAAATTCACACCAGTTAATCCATCTATCATCATTCTATTATGCAGGAAGAACCGCATGTCTATAGGTCATCCATTAATGTTAGCAGACTTCTAGATGTTACCACTGCTAGGCTTAGGCTCGGCTACAAGTACCTCTGGGAATTTGTAACATCTGCTGATGTAGATTTGACTAAATGTAAACTCTGTCAGCAGAACTATTCGCATACTTTGCGTCATTATAAAATGGAATGTGAAAAAATCGCGGAATTTAGAGATAACACCATCAATAGTGTCCAAGAAATGTGTAAGTACTTCATTCATAATGATGTGCTGCCCGAAATCTTAGCGAAGTATCCAAAATTTGCTTACTGTAGGTAATGCATGCACATGACTGTAAAACTGGGTGGGTGTGCAGCAAGACTAGTAACTGTGTGACTCACTATAGATGTAAAGTACCTTGTATAGTGACTGTTGTGAGCTTCTTGTTGATCACTTGTGACACAAAAGATTATTGATGTGTGTATTTGTGTGGGTGATTACATATGTATATGTACTCACCTAATTGTGCTTTGCGGGGGTTGAGCTTTGGCTCTTTGGTCCCGCCTCTCAACTGTCAATCAACTGGTGTACAGTTGTTATGTGTATGTATATGTATATATACAGTATATATATACAGTATGTACATGTATGTATGAGAATGTGTACATGTATATATAACATTAATAATTTTGTAACTAGCATCAAAAAATTATTTGCTTAGCTAAACGAACTAGAGGGTTCAGTTCCTGAACCGATTATGTGCCTCTTTAATCCTTTACACCACTGCCCACGGGATGGGTATGGGGTGCATAATAAAGAAAGAAATTGATTTGGGATTGTGAGGATGCATAGCATAGTAATTACATTCTTGTAAAGCCACTAGTACGCGCAGTGTTTCGGGCAGGTCCTTAATCTAAGAAAATTTTAAGTGGGTAAATACTAGCAAAATTTATAAAAATGATAACAGATACATAACAAGAAAAAAATGAAAGATGAGAGAAATTTGTAGGTATATTAATGCACATAGGTAGCTCAGATTAGCTCAGTAGCTCAGAATGTGTGGAGGGAGTTAATATTTAGCATGTTAAGGGATTTAAACAAGGAAGCTGAGTGTTGTCTGAAAGCAGAGTTTGTTATTATTTTGATAGCAGATTTTTGCTGGGTGATGATGAGCTTGAGGTGGTTTGCAGTGGTTGACCTCCAAATGTAAGCGTTGTTAAATAATGTTAAATTAAATAATAATAATAATAAATAATAATGTTGTTAAATAATAATGTTAGACTATTTAGGCTTCTGTTAGCAGCAAAGTGAAATGGAGATGTGTAATGTTGATAATTCCTGAGAAACCAGATTATCAAGAGTATAGCAATAGAAGTACCATCTCTGTTTTCTCTTATTTGCATTCAGTGCAATATTAGCCAGGTTAACTGCTTATGGAAAAAGTAAGTTATTCCAACTCTTCACTGTTTTATTATATTGTAAATAAAGAAAATATTAAGAGTTTATGAATAGAAAATATTTTTCAAATTTGGCAAAGTACACATTTTATGTATAGGAAGTGCACATATTAAAATATATATTTGCACCATATGTACTGTGTTTGTATTATGTAACAAAAAAAAATCCAAATTTGATTGGAAATACAGTGCACAATATTCTTCGTAGATAATGGTAAGCATTGAGCCAGCAAAAAGTTTCTTTCGCTCGTGCTGAATGTACAATATTTGTATTCCATCAACCCATCCAATCTATTCATAATAACAGGAAACAAAGAAGAAATATAGAGTTAATGTAAAAGCAACAAATACCATTTTAAAAATAGTGTGTTGAGTGAAAAGCCACTGCCAGTCTCTTAGATGCTTCATAAGGTCCATATGCTTCATATGCTCATATGGTCCACCCAGAACACGCATCATCTGCTAAACTCTCATAAACCTTGTCAGCTCATTATGATAAATGTCTTTGCAAATGAACTTGTCAAGTAATGTGAGGGAAGCGAGACATGGTGAGTAACTCAACCAACACCAAGAGATCAACACACAATGAGACATAAGTGAGAGCAATACCCTCAACACTTCCATGAAAATTATAACTGGAAATACAGGATATATTATACTGCAGAATACAGTATTGCTCTGCTAATTACAAATTAGTACAAAGATGTTTCCAGACCATTACCAGGTGATAACACCCACTACAAGAAAGGTTAACTGAGCCCAAGACCCCTACTTTAAAGCCAGGTTATCCGAGTAAACTCAGAGATGGTGGTGTAGTGATTAACACATTCGCCCTGTGCATTGCGAACTGTTTGGTCTAGGTTCGTATCTTGGCCAGGCGAAGAATTGACTAGGTACCAATCCTTAACTGTTCCTTTGTTCACCCAGTAGTAATTGGGTACCTGGTTGGTAACCAATTGGCAGGTCGTGTTCCAGGGAATACTAGTGGGTAAGGCTTACCATGAGCTACAGAAAGGGAAAGCTCTTGGCCTGCTAACAAAAGTCGGAAGTCATCAGTTCCTGTTCATATGTGTAAAGAAAAAATGAAAAACAGAAAAAGGTGGAACCAGGAGTTTCCTAGGGTTCTGACTTAAACATAAGTGTTTAATTTCATTCGACATCCTAATTCTGAGCTAAGACTTTCAGATGCTCCCAAAGATAACTAAACCAAGGAAGAAGTAAGATTATCTCCAGAGTAAGAGAACGACACCATCTGCTGTCACAGGTAGAAGAGTTGACAGATAAGCACCCCAATATCCTAGACCTTTAGGAAGGCAAATATACTTACCAGATGGGGAAACATAGAATATAAAATACCCTGACTCATGGAAGATCCAATTCAACTGACACAAATCAGGATTTATTAACTGACAGTCAGTTTTAGCAAGATTTAACAACTGACAAAATCAGTTGCCAATTAAAAAATGGGATGCATTCTGGAAGGCCATTTGTAAGTTGGCGGTTCCTGACTCAGAACCAGACAACTAATAATCAACATATAAAATGAAAATGTTTGGGACAAATATTAGAAGCTCTCCTCCTTATTTACCTTGAGTGATGGAATTGTCCTGCTTGTCTAATTTGATTTTTTGTAGAGCAAAGCGGTACTTACCTTTCAGTACTTGCCTATCAATGTCTAGCTTTTTAAGAGGATTAGAGACCTTATGAGGGAGTGATGTCTAGCTCTTTATGCCCCACTTACTAGCCATGTACATTTTGCATTACAACCTAACTACTCTGATTATCAAATTCTTTGTTGAATAGGGCCTTAAAGTTGTGGATGGAGGTGGCTTCCAGAACCTCCTCTTGTAAAGCATTTCACTTGTAATGTTTATGTAAAAATAGTACCCTGTACTACCCATACAGCGTATGAGTACTTTCTTACATCCCTTCGGCTTATTAATTAAATATTTTAGGGTGCAATTAAGAGGTGGCAGCAGTAAGTGGTGGTGATGCTGAGCTGCCGGCTGCCACCAACACACTTTCTCTTCTTATAAACCACTATTAAGACACTTTTCTGCGATAAATAACTGAAACAGGGCATTATTAGCACTGTCAATCCTGTGTGAACTTCAGAATTGGTTTGTACAGCAGGACATAGGGATAAAATTTGTGTTTTGAGGCCAGCCTCAAAATTTGTATTTTGAGGCCATTCATGAGATTGGATGTTCATATACAAAACCTGCCACCACCACCACCAATTCCACAACCACCACAAACTCGCTTTCCATCTCAACCACCAACTCTTCCTCCATCACAACCATTATCTCCACCTCCATCACCACCACCACCACCTCCATCACCACCTCCATCACCACCACCACCACCAACTCCTCCATTACCACCACCGTCAACGTCTCCATCACCACCACCATCAACATCTCCATCACCTCCTCCATCAACATCTCCATCACCTCCTCCATCACCACCACCAACTCCTCCATCATCACCACCACCACCACCAACTCGTACTCGCTACCTCTCCATCCGTGACAGTCCTTGACTGTATTTTACAATTTACGATAATTTACAAACGAACAGAATTAAAATGCACCATTAGTATTCTCACATATTGCTAGTACTTTGGCACTGTAGCTAGATTTTCTCTGGATAAAGTAATAAATGTGTATTTGACTTATTTAGCAAGTTTGTAAATTTGCTACCTTAAATAGAGGTTTACTTGCATTATAAATTGTTTTTCCCATTGGGCACAGGAAGCCTTTATTTAAACTTAGCGAGGTTTCCTCTAGGCCAGCTACTGACCTTTCCTCGGGATACAACCCACAACAGTTGCTTAACTCCCAAGTACCTATTTAGTGCTAGCTAAACAGATGTATCATGTGGAAGGAAACATTGCCTAACCATCTGTTCTGCTCGGGGGGTTAACCAGGGACCCTCAATTGTGAGCGTATACTCAGTACTGGCTGGTCTTTGGCTCTAGTTTAAGAAAATTTTGTAGTGTACGTGTTGCACAGCAGCAACAGCAGTAGCATGTGCATTTTGTTGCATGGGAAAGAAATCGGTTCATATTTTGCATCAAACTTAGGTTCTTTGATATGTGCAAAGCTTATAACCAGTGTGTGTTACAGGTGAATTGAAACATATTATGAAAAGAAACAAGTTAATTTTAGTTGTATTATGTACTTGAGATTTGAAAAGTATATGCTACTTTTTCTGAGCTGGCTCTCTCAATTAGCTCCCTGGAGCTTAGGCCCCTCAATCATACCAGGTTCCTGAGACATGATGTACTGAGAATTAGGACCAAGACCTGACCTTTTCACAAAAGCCATGTTTGCATAGAGATCAAAGATTGATCCAGAACTGTAGAAACCAATAGAAAATTTAACAGGCACAATGAAAGAAAACCACTGCTCTGAAGAAATTAAAATAAGAAAACAAGGCAAACATACTGAAGTGTGGTTATCAAGAGATAAACAATGCTTACCCAACTCGCATGACAGCCACCAGTTGGCAGCCCAGGTCAGTTGTGGTCGCATTCCACTACTCTTCTCACTCACAAGTCTGACACTGTCCGAGTCATGCCTAAATTTTTATTCCTGTTAATCATGGCTAAGTCGTCATCGTGGTTTATCTAACCATTTACAATACACGAGTCTTGCTTTGTTTATTATTTATTTTGCTTTATGATTGTGTTTACACCACCCCCATTGTTGTAAGAGAGAGATCCTTGTGAAGGGTATAAAGCAGTAGAGATATAGAAACAGCAGTGTTAAATGTTAAAAACAGTTTAGAACTCTTACAGTTGAAATCCCCGCCAGTACAATAGGCAGTTGTGCACATTCGCAGAGCATTGTCATACGAGGAAAATGTCATCCCCAGAACAGGCAGGTGTTGGTAACTGGGTATGGGTATGGCTTTCAATCCTGTACCTTACATTGCATATCCCTGGTTTATTACACATATTTTACTTCAATATATGCTTCTGGAGATTAATTTTCAGGCATTAGCTGGTACATTCTTTCCAAGAGAGTTACAGTACACTATCTGTAAATGGTACTTGAGTATGTGTGTGTGTGTTAATTACCTAAGTACAGTAGTTACACATTGAAAGCTGTGTTCATAGTGTCCTACCTTCCCTGTTATCTTTGTTATGTGATGCTTTGAAGCTTCCAGCAGGTTTATCATTCACTGATTTATTCCATCTGTCTATAGTTTTTTCTTGTCAACTTTGTTGACTCTTAACATGATTTTGCATGCAGGGATCATATCGCCTCTTTTTCCTTCTGTTTACTAACTTTGGTATATTTAACCCCTCCAAACTCTTCTCATAGCTCTGTGTTTTAGGTCCAAAAGCTGTTTAGTAGCATATCTTTACACCTTTGTGTGATTATGTTGCTGCTGGATTTCTGTTTTGATCATACAGTAATTCCTTCTAGGGGTGACAGCCTATGAGGCTATGGTCTCTGTAAGAGGTTGAACTTTACAATACAAGCATTTACTGGCCTTGGCAAAAGCAGGGAATCCCAATCGTTTTAAGTGAAGGAATTTAAGAGTTTGATTTTTGCGACTTCCACTTAGTTCAAATCCCCATTACCCGTTTCTCCTAATCTGGCCTTTGGTTGAGCTCACAGACCCTGCCATTGATCAGAGTGCCAAAATGAACTTAAATCAAGGCTCTGGTCCTGGGTCTCGGTAGGCTTTCTCAGTCTCGGGGACCTGGCATGATTAAGTCTTTGGTACTTTCGTAGCGAGTTCCACTATAATTACTTGAGCTCCAGGGATCTAATAAGGGACTGCCACGATAGGGGCGTTTCGTCCCTTTACTGCTATATTTTAAAGACCTTGGTTAATTATGTAAGTATAGTTCTGATAGCATATTGTACTTTGAAGCAGATGTTATGAATACACAATGCTTATGAAAATAAACGAATATGTATTGAACTGTAACAATCAAGTTGAATTAAAATTTCATAACAGCAACATTATATTTACTGCATGCACATTCATATTCTAGCAGTATAATTTAACATGTTGACCCTAACATATTTTTGTTCAAACCCTTTCAGAACTAGATGATGGTGCATATAATCCATTGTGGACAACCAAAGGCTTCACTCAAACATTTCATTTCTGGAAGGAATCCCGCCGAGCCCAATCTGTTCCACTTAATGCCTATCTCACTTATGTCACACTGCCGTGGTTCACCATTATCACAGGTAATTGTTAGGTAACAATAGTAGAAACACCTTATGGATTTGTTATGCTGAATTATGTCTTTTTCTAGGAGGCTCCATGGTGGCATCTTGGTGCTTGCTGCTGGGCAAGCTCCACCCAATTAAACTTATGGTAGATCTTTGCAAGATATGTATAAGCCTACCAGGAACCAGAGGCCAAAACCTCGTGCCCCTCTAATGAGGCACAAGGATCAGGGGATTGTAAATTGCCCTAACCTAGAAAAGGGAAGGTGGACAAGTCATGCATACATACAATAAATATTGGACAAGTACCCAATGAGCGAGCGGAGAAGTGGAGATAGCTCAAGAATAGACTGGAGGGGAAGCATCGTAGTCGAGGAGAGTAGTGCCAAGGCTTAGCCCAGTTCCTGGTCTGGGCTAAGCTCTAGTTGTCCAGTTCTAAGTTCTGGGTTAGAACTCTTGCCTTTTTCTGTACTTCATTGTTCTACAATTTCATATTTTCATTTATATTTATTGCAGGGTAGTGAAGGAGCTGGTCAAAGTATATGAATCCTATCCTGCCAATGGAGATGATCTTAGTGTCTCGATTTATGAGAAAAGTGACATTAGATGGTCCACTGAGCAATAGGTGGGCCTGATTTTTAGGATCGATGGATCCAAATCTTGACATTATGACAAAAGATAGCCTTTTGGGTATCGATTCAATGGTGATGGTGTTTTCAGGCTCTGTGGTTGCAGGTTCAGCACCAGTCTCTTGAGGTTGAGGTGAGGGAATGGTTTCCAACACTGGTGGTGGTGCTTCCAAGGTGCATGTCGTTTCCTGTTCCGTGATTGGTGGTGGTATTATCCAGTACTTCCGAAGTGGATGGCAATCCTAGTGCATCTTTAAGGACAATCACTGGTGGTAAACTATTGGCCACCAGAAATTAGAGACCACTAGGTCTCTCTGAAAGAGGCTGTGATTATCCTCGGTGGCTCTATTTTCAAATGCAATGATGACCTTCATATGTATGTTGGAGATGGATGATGTTGGTATTTCTGAATGTGGTACAACTTAGGGTAGCTGTTGGGTGTTACCCACCCAGGCCACTGTTTGTTGTCATTACTGGAGAGTGGATTGTCTTGGTATGGCAGGGAATTGGTTATCATCACTGTTGTACAGTATGGGCATCTGTTGTGGCGGGTTCCAGTTGTTTTTGTCCAGGTCTTGAATTTTTGCAACTTCTCCTTTTAGAGGCACTGGTTTGACACCACTATTTGATTTTCACCACAGAGAGCACATTTCCTGGTGTTATTTGTGCATATCTTCCACTGTGAGTCAAAACAGGACTACAGGAGGGTAAACTAATCATAGAAAATAGGACAGTGAAGCCCCAAGATTTATGAGCCACTTGCTTGTGAGGCAATTCTCATTTTCGTTACACCTGCACACCTTTTTCCTCATACCACCAACCCTTATCCTCCAGTCACATAAGCTTGACATGTCCATTAAACATGTTCACTGTTACACTCCACTTCCTCCTCAGTGGAGGGTTGTCTACAAGCAAGGAAGAATCGGGGACATCATGCTGCAACCAAAAGGCCCCAAGCTGAACTGAATTCAAACAAGGCCAATCCATCAAGTTAGCAAGTTCCTGATCCCCACAAGAGGAACTGAAACAAGTCCATCCTTGCCTAAGAAAGTCGAAGTCGACTTTTGGGAAAATAAGGCCGATGATGGAAACATTCAGAAACATGATGAATTCAAGGACTCAAACTGTACACAGTACACAAAACTGGGTAGGAGCAGCCATGGAAACATGCTCAAACATGGATGAGTCAAGTCCTCTGCCCAGAGCAAAAGACCTTCCACAGAGGAACCAAAAACCAGGTTCAGCTGGGTGTACATCATTTATGGAGTCCAGTTGTGACCATTCACTGTTATCTCAGCACCATTAACATTGCATGGATAGATGCTCTGTTTGTGGATACAGTTTTCCCTAGTTCCATGTTCCAGAGCCCATTTTTCTTAGGTTGTCTGCAGTTTCATCAGGTTTAGCCAACCTTCAGTCTACCTTCGGGCCAAAGGGATGTTTGTATGTTTGCATCTCTGTCCGTGTTTTTTTAAATACTGTATGTCTTGGGCAAATATTCAGGCTCAGTTGTTTTGGTGGTGCAATAGAGTTCTTGAATCATGCTAGGCTTGTGCGACTTTCGGGTAGTTAACTCGTCGATAATTCCCCCCTTTTATGGGGTTACTTTCTGCAGCTCTCATATGCCCCTGATGTGTACCTCTTTTGTTTTTGCTTTATGGGGACCTTAGGAGTCTTCACAGAAAATCTTGGAACCCTCACTCCCCTATTCAAGGGTTTTAATTTTTTTCTTCTTTCTGGTTAATTGACTTGAGATTCATGGCTATGGAATTGAGGAGGAAGGTGTGTGTTCCCTTAGTGGTGCACAGGTGGAACTATCTGGGAAAACTGCATTATGTCTGGGTGATGTGTTCGTCTAAGGGATTCACTGCCTCATTCTATGCTTTATTTAGCTTGCTGTTTGTATATTTTGGTTTGCCCACTTTCCTGATGGCCTTTTCTTGGTTATGGTGGTCTAAGTTTCCTACTCATTGTGCTTTTTCAGAGGGGGGCCAGGCTTAGGCTTTAGGTCCCTGGAAGGCTTACAGTGACTTGCAAGGGTCTTGTGTGGATTAAATTGTCCGGGACTTGCCAGGTAGCAAGCACCAATGATCCAGCAAGGACCACCCAGAAAGGGGCATTTCATTATATTGTGCTGAATTTGTTCAGTGAGATACATTGAGAAAGTTTTATTGAATTGACGACATTGATACCTCTTTTGTATGATTTTAAAACTTTGGTTTTTATATTTTTATATTGTATATGTCTCTCTCTCCCTGAGAAACAAAATATTAAAGTGACATGAATAAGCCTATAAAGTTTCCTGAGAGGACTTTCCCATCAGCTCCCTAAGCTTAACCACTGGTACAACCAAACCATGAGAGTCACACCTTTGCCTAATGGGAGTCGAGACTAGAATTTGGCTCTTTATTCGTGAGGAGGCAAGTTGGAGATTAGATCATCCCAAAACTGATAAAAAAAAAATCCATTAGAAAGAATGGGCATCAGAAAACAAGCTGCCACTTGAAGGAAATTAGGTACTCTGAGGTAAACAAGGTACAGTAAATGATAATTTCTGAGGGGTGAATATTCTAACTGTAATATGCCCAGCTGCCACCAAATTGCAGCCCAGATCACTTGAAGTCTCAGCTAGACTTCCCCCACACCTGATCACTGTAATGGAAGCATACCTCTGACAGGGTCCCTCTTCTGCTCCCTGCTTTCAACTAAGTGGTGTCGGCTATTCCTGGAACACTTGTTTTGTTAGAAGGCCATTGCTTTGTTATTGCTTCCTTTATCTTTTACAGTTGTCCTTGATATCTTGCAACCCTTAACATGGATGTGTGGTGCTTGGACAAAAGATCCATCTCTAATGTGCTTTGCTTCCTTCTCTGAGCCAAGAACTTTTGCCATCTTACCTCACTGGTAACCTTTTTCTCATCTTTCTGTTGTTTTTATATTAAGATGTTCTCTCGGGAACTCTGGCATTCTCTTGGAGGAACTGTTAGGAGAAATCTGCAGAAAGCTGCTGAGACCAACACTAAAAACGATTGTAATGAAATGCGACTTTTGTGTGGCACCTCAGAAGCTTCCCACTCCTACTGTTTTCCCAGTGGGAAGAACAGTAGGAATGTTTTCATTGTGGAAGTGAGGGAAATAGCTAGCTGTGACCCTAGGTGAAGTAGGCTGCCATCTGATGGCAGCTGGGAAAGTTATGGAAGTGTCATTTGCCTGTTCCAACTCTCAGTTAGGTTATTTTAGCATTTTCATTCTGTTTCATAGAAATGTTGATGGATTTGTTTTGTCACTGACTGTCTGAGCAGTTCATCTTGGCTGCTGAACTGAGGTGAACTGAACTGTTCATCTTGCTCTTATACAGTATTCCAGTTTGCTTCCCTTGCCTATTTGGTGGGGAAAAGAAGGGCACCTATCAAGCTAGTCTCCCAACAGTCCTGAGAAAGTCTTATGAGCCTGTTTTTTTGAGGCAGCCCTGTGATGCCAGTGCCATAGGCTCCTGGGAGCTAATGTGCTCCCATAAAATGGTATTTCATTACACTCAAAGGTCTTACTTTTCTGTGGAGAGCCCCTCCGGCTCCCCGGAGCTTACTGGGCTGATATGTATGTATTGAACTGTGGCATCAGTCAGGAATACGTGCAGAGAGCCAGAATTTGGCTCCAAAATATGGCTCGGGCATCGAATTTGGGATGTTTGGGATATTTTGAAAACTGCAGGGAGGTTTAGGTAAAATGTGACCTATCGCTGCTTTCAGTAACTGGCATATTTTCGGTATAAAAAGTCGTAATTTCAAACTGTGAATACATGCAGAGAGCCAGAATTTGGCTCCAAAATGTGGCTCAGGTGTAGAATTTGGGATGTTTGGGATATTTTGAAAACTGCAGGGGGGTTTGGGTAAAATGTGACCCATCGCCGCTTTCAGTACTTGGCATATTTTCGGTATAAAGTCGTAATTTCAAACTGCGAATACGTGCAGAGAGCCAGAATTTGGCTCCAAAATGTGACTCAGGCGTCGAATTTGGGATGTTTGTGATATTTTGAAAACTGCAAGGGGGTTTGGGTAAAATGTGACCCATCGCTGCTTTCAATAATTGGCATATTTTTGGTATAAAAAGTCGTAATTTCAAACTGTGAATACATGCAGAGAACCAGAATTTGGCTCCAAAATGTGGCTCAGGTGTCGAATTTGGAATGTTTGGGATATTTTGAAAACTGCAGGGGGGTTTGGGTAAAATGTGACCAGTTGCTGCTTTCAGTAATTGGCATATTTTTGGTATAAAAAGTCATAATTTCAAGCTGCGAATACATGCAGAGAGCCAGAATTTGGCTCGAAAATGTGGCTCAGGTGTTGAATTTGGGATGTTTATCCAGCTTACTGACTTCGGGTTCTTGGTGAATTGGATGAAGTCCTATTTTATTCTCTCTCAGGTTCGGACTTGGACTCTCAGACCGCTTCCTTATCTCTCCCTCCAGCAGCGTTGCTGCAGCTGCAGTCCCACCTTCGGCTGTTTTTGGAGGGCACCCGGGTCACTCGTCGGTTGTTTGAGCAGCTGTGCAAGAGTCTGAACTTCACCATGCTGCTCTACCCGTCGGGTCGGATCTGGCTTCGGCAGCTGTTCTGGTTTCTTTGGAGACGTCCCTTCCGCTGCTTTCACGATCACTGGGTTCGAACCCTGGGGGCCTTGCATTAGCTGCTGCATTGCCCTCTTCCTCTTTAGGTTTTTTGGGGTTCAGTGCCATGGTGCCTCCCCGAGCCCTCGCTCAATGTGTTCACGGATGCGTCGTCTCTAGCCTGGGGTTTTGTGACCAGTGCTCACCAATCTGGCCAGGGGCAGTGGGGTCCGTCTTTGTCAGGCTCACAGCATGATGCAGGAGTTCAGGCAGTGTGGTATTCACTACAGAGGGTTCGGATTGATGATTTGGCTACATTCGGACTGCTTCCTAGTGGTTCATTGCCTGAACTGCTGGGGTTCAATGTGGTCCTTGGCTCTTTGGAGCTGGGCGCTTCAGGTGACTAGTTTGCTGGATTCTCGGGGTTTGGCTCTCCGGGCGGTTCATATCCAGGGAGTGTCCAACGTCCTGGCGGACGGTTTACGCCGACTCAGTTCGTTGGTTTTCCCTGTTCCAGGGTGGCCAGTGGTGGACCTCTTCGCATCGGCGTGGTCAAGACGTCTCTCGGTATATGCAGTGCCCTTCCCCAACTGCGAGGCTGTCGGGGTCGATGCCTTTCGGCAGGACTGGTCGAGCTGAGATTACCTGTACCTCCTGCTCCCGGTCCAGCTGTTGCTTCACGTTCTGGCTCGGTTGGAGACTTACAAGGGGAGAGCAGTCTTGTTGGCTCCATGGTGACCAACCCAGCCTTGGTTTCAGACACTGCTTTTTCAGTGTCAGAACCCAGGGATCTTTCTGAGGCTCCGCCTCTTTCAGCAGATCGATCCGGTCCAGCACGTGGCTAGTTCTATCTTCTCCTCCGATCTTTGCATCTGGTCTTTCTGACGCAGGTTTATCACCACTTGTATGGTGATCAGGTGGCTTCATTGATGGTGTCCCACCTGCGTGTTTCGTCTCAGCAGCAGTATGAAGTTTCTTGGTGGTCCTTTCGGCATTTTTTGTCTCTTCGTAGGTTGTCTTTGATTTCTGATTGTTTTTTTTTTCTTTCTCTTTTGGCTGTTTCAGGACCTTCATCTTATGCCGAATACTGTCGCCTTATATCGTGCAGCGCTAGCAGAGCCTCTTCAGCTTGCATTCGGGGTGGATGTTACTTCTGCTCTATTCCGCAAGCTTTCTTGTGCATTGTTTCACTTCTGGCCTGCTCATGCACAGCGTGAGCCGTCCTGGTTGTTAGACCAGGTACTCTCTTGGATTGTTCTTTTAAGGCTCTCTTTTTGTTGGCATTGGCCTCTGGCGTTTGGGTCGGGGAGCTTCATGCTCTCCTCCGGCACAGGAGTTTCTGCTCTTTCGGTCCTGGTGGTAGGTTTGTTTGCAGCCATTTCCTTTTCTGATGAAGAATGAGACTGCTGCCTTCCAGAGGGGTCCTTGGGTTGTTGCTTAGTTAGGCCGGGGGTGCATCATGTATTGTGTCCCGTTATAGCTCTTCGCCGTTACTTGCGCGCCTCGGTGGCTGGGGACGTGCTTTGGGTGGACCCGGTTTCCCTTTTTCCCTGTTCCAGGGCATAGGTCTCCCAGGTCGTCTGCAGAGTTAGTCCAGCCAGCCTGCGGTCTGTTCCTATGCCCACGACATTTTTAAGTTTGTGGCTTTAGCTGCTGTTTTTGGTAACATGTCCTGGGCTGACAATCGGGCGCAGGGCTTTTGCCGGTAGTACAGGGTCCTGACCGCACGGTACCTTGTTAATGTTCCAGGCCCTACTCGGGCGTGTGTAGCCTTGGGTCGCGGGTTGCAGCTAGTTGTCTCGACTTCAAGTTAAGGAGCGAGTGGCAACCGTCTCCCAGGTAAGTCCCTCTTTTTCTTCTCTTTCGTTAGGTAGCTCCGGGGAGCTGGAGAGGGCTCTCCACAGAAAACCAGCGTTGCATGTAATGAAACGCCATTTTCTGGGCAAGTCCTGGAGGCTCCTCGACGATCCTCCCTCCCTTCAGTCAGGGGTTTTCAAACTTTTGACATTCAGCCTCTGAACTAGGGTTGGATAGCTGGTGTGTGGGGTCTGGGGCTTCCCCTTCCCTCTCCCAGGAAGGGGGAGCTGCCTAGACAGCGGTGCAGCGGCAATGGTGTTGTCATGCTTGCTTGCTTGTTTTTGGTTTGGGGAGTTCTGCTTGCTAGTTTGACTTTTGTTTGCAATTTTTAACCAGCTGTAGTTTGTTTTGAGACCGCCTATCTTTCTGGGTGCCTAACCCAATTGATGGCAGATATAGAATGCTTCCAACCACATGGGGGTTTCTATAGACCATAGACCATCATCATAATTAGGGGAGAAGGTGGTGGAGGCCAAGACCGTCAGTAGTTTCAAAGCGTTATATGACAAAGAGTGCTGAGAAGACGGGACACCACGAGCGTAGCTCTCATCCTGTAACTACACTTAGGTAATTACACTTGGGTAATTACTTCTCGTGTCTCTTTGAGGGGGGCCAGGTTCTGGCTCGTGGTCCCCGGTAGGCTAAAACTCGATCAAATTGACTGATGCCATGGTCTAGTACATACCTATCAGCCCGGTAAGTTTCAGGGAGCCTCCGAGACTCACCCAGAAAATTGCATTTCATTACATTCAACGCTGGTTTTTTCTTTTTTTCAGATATACTTGATCATCGGACAGGTCCCATCCTTACTTTTTAGTGCCCTTGTGATGAACTTAAGGAGTTTTATTCTGGTGGATGTTTGAGATATCTCACACCACATGCTTCAAATGCTGTTTATGAGGTGTATCTGAAAAATCTACACTTGTATACAATGACTACCCGAGGATGTCTTCAAAAGATACATGTATGTTTTTATTATTTTCAAGTGGCTTTTTATACTTTCTCATAAAATTATGAAACATTATTGTACTTTATTTTATAAATCTAGCTCAGGACACCAAATATATTCAGCAAGTCCTTTTTTTTTTTTTTTTTTTTACTTTCATACTCATCAGTTGATACAAATTATTGAATGTGAGAGAAGGGTATTGTTGATGATTGTACACACTTGGAGTGATTGTTTCTAATAAAGAAAAACAGAACTTTGTAACTAAACAATATTACTGAATGTCTTGTGCTGTGTAAATCACAGAGGTGATCCTTAATAAATGTCATTATCATATGTGTGTCAAGACAAAATGTTGTTTACCAGCAGCAACATATTGTTGTAACAGCTGTGTGTATCTTGTTATTCTCTGTGCTGCTTATTCTTATGCTATTATATATGTTCTTTTGTTCTAATACTACGCTTTATCTCTGATAACCCAAATCGCTCTTCTTTCTCGTCACTTTTTCTTACCACAAAGTTATATATTGTTTTTAATACTTTTGTTCTTTTAATAATAATTTTTTTTCTTATCTTTGTTTTTCCAAACACAAGTTTTAGGTGGTGATAGCTATAAAGAAAAAGCAAGCTGTCAGAATTTACCAAACAGAAAACTTTTCAGCGTTTTTGCTCGTTCTATATTGGTTGATTCTCATATAATTTGCCGGTGTTGCCTGAACTGACAGTCTAATTTTAAATACTGTAATTTTATGCTTCTTTGACTGTTAAACAATCGATCATCTTGATATTTAGATATCAATATCCCTGATATTTATATACAGTATCAATATTAATGTCTCCTTCAGGAGATATTAATATTGAAAGGAAACATTTTATTGCTAATCATAAAAAAGTGTCATGCTTTTATATACAGGGATACGAGTCTATGAGAATTATGGAATTGGAAGCTCTAGTCAGTTAAGTTCTAGTGAAGAATACAGTTAAGCCAGTAAAAGGATTTCTATTTTTTTATTTAAATGAGGTTTTGTACAGAAGGAAAAATCAAGTTTTGAATTTGGTTGCTCCAAAATATAGAAATTGGCTATTGTTCCTCACAAACTTTGCTGTTTTTGACCAAGACAGCAGTATTTTGAAATTTACCTATTTTCCAGTACATTACAGAAAGATTCAGTGCTGAGTAAACTTAGGGTAACTCCATAATGGGACCAAGTGCCCATCTCCTCTCCTGGTTCACTCTGTGCACCTTAGAGAGGATTACAACACCATCAAGACCCTCCTGGATGCATTGAAGCATGATGAGTATGGCTGGAAGGTCATCAGAGACTTCAAAATGGTAGCATTTGTGATAGGTCTTCAAGGTGGTTTTACCAAGTTTTCCTGCTATCTTTGTCTTTGGGACAGCAGGTGATAACACTGAAAATTAAAAGATGCAACTTTGCATGTTTTCTCATTGGACATAGGTAAATTTCACCATATGACTGTCCTAGTCAGAACAGTTTTGGGAGGAATAATAGCCATTTTCCATACGTTATAAGCTCAAGCAATTAGAAATAGTAACACCATCCAGGAGCAAATATTTTGTGACATTATGTTATCAATATGGTAAGGCTTTTAAAAAAAAAGTAAGAAGCAAGGAAATACACATACAGTAGTTAAATTATAAATTTAACTTTTGTGCTGTATCAACTTTTTTTTTTTTACAATTTAGTTATTTTATGTTGTTTAATCGTTTAACAACCAGGTACTCATTCACTGCTGGGTGAACAGAGGCTACAGTTAAAAATTGGCGCCCGGTCAATCCTCCCCGGCCAGGATACAAACCCAGGCCAAAGAGCATGATCTTAATTGGTATATTTTGTTTTCCTACATATAAAAAATATCCCATACAGTCTTGGATGATTATAATTTTTGTATTTGTGGAAAATGCACTCGAGGTAATTTCCTAGGTGTAATTACCTGAAGGTGACCAGATTCTCTAACTACCTACTGATGTGGTGAAAGTATTCATACCATTTAATCATTGTTAGAGGCCTCTGATTTGTTCTTTATTCACAGACATTTCATTGTACTTGAAGTAACTGGGTTTATGGTGTTTTATTTCTTTGATTTGCCCAATCTATGAGACTGAGGCTTAGTGTCAGTAATTTTCATCGAAGACATTAGTCTTGCATAAATGTCTTCCAGCAGGAGTACTGCTAGGATTGCTCTTGGTCATCATACACACTGAAATGGGACATTTCATAAATACTGTAAATGGATTAATCGATTGCTTAATTAAGATTATGTTTTGGAACAATCGTGAAGGAGAAAAGATGAATGTAGATTAATTTAACAGTGGTGTTAAATTGTAGAAAACAAAATCTTGTCAGTGAAATATGGCATGTAAGGTGTACAAAAGTGGTAATATGAGCTGTACAAAATTTGACATTCAGTTTGTCTGTACAGTATTCATATTGTTAAAGTTACCTATTACTGTATACAGCATTTTCATGCTGTTTAATCACATGTACAGTAGATGACATTTTAATTATTTTTTGAGCTTCATGCTATTTCAATTCAGTGATAGAATTCATTAAAATCTGCATTTTTATATTAACATTGACTAATACACAGCATGATTGTTGTTATATACACTCCGCAAAATACCTCAAGCCATCATCAGGAATTGACCAACCTTATTCATTTGTGGAGCTCTAATTATTGCATGGGCAAATATTTTGGTCTGTATTTTCATCATTTGTCTTTATTTTTATTGTGAAGGAATTCCAGAGCAGTGACTGGGAGAGAAAATCATGATCACTTTAAAAAAACATGGTGTACAATCATAAGTACAAAGCCATTGATTTTTGTACATGTCGACACAAGTAAGCAGTTACTTTGTTATCAATTTTTTAAAGCACATATTCATATTTTTTTGTAAAACCTGTATTGGTATCATAGAATATGAAGTAAATATAATGTTCAAATAGGATAATCATATTATCTCATTATTATTAAGTGGTAATGATGTTAGCTTTTACCTTTTTACCTTGCAGTATTCAGTACTAAAATGATCAAGAACTGAACCTTGTGTATTGAGAGTTTTCTGTAGTGAATGGTAAATTTCCTGAATGGGGATTGAGTGAAATTGTATGAAAGAATATACATATAAATGTACACATGCAGAGGTGTGAGCATTAAGAACATATTATCATATTTTTAATTTGTTTTTATAAATGTCTTCTGTAGAAAATTATTTCAAGGAAAGAATTCAAGAGATAGTGACTCGAGGATACGTGGAAATATGAGGAGTCCATGTAGCCTGTGCCATATTTCGTCCATATTTTGATAAATCAAACTGCTGTCCTTACAGCGTACACAAGCTCTGAACTCACTTGGAAGTTAGTCACCTAAATGCATCAACAAATCATTGCAGGTAAATAGACATTTCGTAGACTTAGCATTATCCCAGAAAAGTGCATATAGGCTCAGTTGTTTTTAAATTAGATAAGATACATAAATATGGATACAAACTGTATGAAAATAGTATTATGTGAGCACAGTGTAGTTCGAATGAAAATTATTTAAACCCTTATTAGAGGTGGAAATCAAATGTTGTTATACTAGATGTGGCCAATACAAAATATACAAATTTCTTACCAGTATGCAGTATTAAAATGTGATACAAAGGGCTCTTTCTTGTATAGATATTTAAACAAAAATTATGGCTGGGTATGAAAATTATGAAATTTAAGTAATTGTACCTTCATATTATAGTGATGAAGAAAACTTTCATATGTTTGCCTTGTCTGGTTGCATGTGCACTATAGTGCACTGTGATGCTAGTTGTGGTGAGGGACTTGGCATTAAGGTTGCATGAACAAAGTTTTCTTCACTTCTGACATGATGAGTCTCAGTAAATGTTGTATAGTGCATTTGCTTTTTACTTGATAATTAGAATCAAGGTGCAATTATATTAAGATAATTTTGAATGTACTATACAGTGCTGTATAGTCAAATGAAGTAGAACTTAAACTACTCATTTTCTGTACAAGATGAACTCAAGGGTCTACAAAGAAAATTTGTGGCGAGTACTCATCTGTCAATCACAAACACTGCCAATGAATAGATGTGTTTACACACAAAACATTGAATAGAACAAAGTGTTACACCTAATTAACCTGAAGACGATATAAGGTGTTACTGAGCAACCCATCCTCAAGCCGTGTTCGTCCGTGCTGCAGCTGTCCCCAAAGGCACATACATTAATTACTTAATATTGTACTGTAGTATATTTTTGATTCATTTAGGCCTCCGGCCAAGTGTTGGAACCAATTAGGTTTTTCAGCACCGTGTTTTCTCCAGAATATGATTTACCAATTGTTTATCATTCTGTTCTCAGGTACTGGCAAGTGCACAAGGGTGAGCACAGTAACAAATGCTGCATTCCTCCCATATGGTGTAATAAATAAAAAAATTATCTCATATAAATTAATATTATACTGTACAGTAAACTGTGTTAGTTTTGCACATTGATCTAGGTAGGAATGGGTAGGCATATTGGCTCTGTTGACCATTATATGCTTACAGAACATGGATGGAGCATTTTGTGAGGTGCAGTGCAAACACAGCAAGTGACTGAAGCACTTTTGAAGAAAAGTTTGAATGTACAGTAACTAGTTGTTGTGTTTGAAGTACAGTGCTAGTATAGTACATTTCTTCAAACTTAGATTGCTACTACATGGAATGGATTTGGTTCTTTTGTTTTGAGGATGGGCTGCATAGAAAGTTTGTAATATGTTCATTTCGGTTGTCTAATGGTTAAAAAAAATTATTTAAAAGTTAGTCATAAATTATTATATTTTGAAGTAATGATTAAAAGTTTACAAATGATTTGTTAAAATACTTGTTAAAAATTAGTTTGAAATAAGCAACACTGCATTTCCTCTTTTATGTGATGAATATAGTAATTTTTGGAAGGGTCACTCTACCTTAATTAAACACTGGGTAACTGAGCTTTTGACCGTACACCACACCTCCATCCTTCACCTACCATTCTTCATGCGAAGGGAGCCTGAGGATCAGACATAAACTCAAAACCGGGATAAAACCCACCCAAAAGCTCTGGCACAACAAAATGAGCAACTACTTGAATGAAAAGGTAATATTCCAGTAAATGAGGCAAACAATGATTGTTGCCACAGGAGAACCACCCTAACTCTGATGCATGTGACCATCATCAGGTGAGAGCCCAGGTCACCCATGGTCTTCAGCTCTCCTGTCTCTAGTGTGGTGTTGAACACTATAGTTAATAGGTAACACAAGACCCTTGCAGTTTCTTTTAGTAACATTGTGATATCTATCTAGTCTCGTCCATCTTGAGGTTATCTTGAGATGATTTCGGGGCTTTTAGTGTCCCCGCGGCCCGGTCCTCGACCAGGCCTCCACCCCCAGGAAGCAGCCCGTGACAGCTGACTAACTCCCAGGTACCTATTTTATTGCTAGGTAACAGGGGCATAGGGTGAAAGAAACTCTGCCCATTGTTTCTCGCCGGCGCCTGGGATCGAACCCAGGACCACAGGATCACAAGTCCAGCGTGCTATCCGCTCGGCCAACCAGCTCCCTACTGGTCCGACTGCATTAGCTATATACAATTCTTCTGGGCATCTTTTTACCTCTTCTAAATTAACTTCAATTTTGTCGAGTTTTTTTGTTCATCTGTTGTCACCACTTCTTGGACACCAATTTAGTTTCAGTTTGTAGACCTGAAACCTCTTATTGAGTTCTTCAAATATTTTTTTTTCTTACACAGGTGAGCACAGGAACAGACGACTTCTGACTTCTGTTAGCATGCTGAGACCTTTTCCACTCACTTAGCTCATTGTAAGCTTTACCCACTAGTTTTTCCTGCAACACAACCCACCAAACTGGTAACCGCGTACCTGTTAAGAGTAACAGGTATGCGGTTAGTGCTGGGTGAACAACGGTGAACAGTTAACGATTGAAACCTAGTTAGTTCTCCTTGGTCAGGACACAAACCTAGACAAAATCGCTTGCAAAGTGCAGAGCAAACACTTGTCATTCATCAAGTGTTCTTCTCTTTCCCTGCAGTCTGATCACTCCCATACAGTCTGATCACATCGTCTTGTACCACTGTTTTCCAACGTATGTGACTATGTAACAGGTTAGTTTGACTCTTGGTTTTGCTGCAATATCATTTTCAAACTGCAGCTCTGCCTGCCCTCCTGATTCTGGTGTACTCATTTCTGGCCCTTTTAAGTGCCTCCTGATGTGCCTCTGTACGTCCCTATACTTTTTCGACGCACATTTTGTCTTCTCTTCTCCTCCTTACGCTGCTGAACCATGGGCTTGCTGTTCTGTTTTTCTTCTTCCATCTTGAGTGGTATGAACTGTTCTGTTGCTGCTTTGAATTTCCATGTTATGAGTTCCATCATCTCATTGGCTGACTTACATTTTCTCCCATTGATAAGCCTTAAGTCTTAGTTACTCAGTGTATAAGCTTTGGCAGCTGTTGGGAGCCTACCAGAAGAGGATGTTTCATTACTGTTCATTAAATGCTTGATATGTTAGTGTCACATGAAGACAACCACTTAATTTTGAATATACAAAGATTATATTTTTGCAATTAAAATCTGGATGTTAGAGTATGAAGAAAGTGTTTCTTTTAAATTCATGATATGAAACATTATCTCCATTTCTGAAACCAAAAAATTTCAATTAACTGTACATTTCATTATTTATATTACCGGATAAGTTTATTCACAGGAGAATGATTGTCCAGTACATGTTAAGAAAATAAAGAGAACAAACACCAAGACATATGCTGTACCCTATAGTATGTAAATAAGATTACTGGTATATTATTTTTAAGATGAATTATATGCAGAAATGTGATCTGCCTTTTTCAATAATAATCATTCATATTTTATATATTCCAACTGTTGTGATTCTAGTTATTACCAGAGCAAGGAGTTCAGACTTAGTTTCAAGTAAAAGAAGTAAAAGATTTAAGTGAATACCGTAATCTCAAATAGAGGTGAACAAAATTACAAATAATGAAAGTGTATTACTTACAGCTATAAGTTAAATGTATTCAATTCTATATTTAGGTTTTCATGCCATTTTTTACAAGATTTTGCTGTTTGTAATAGTATACAAAAAATACTCAAAATGTAAATGAGGGTGCTAATGAAGACTACTACTGTAGTTAGCCAATACATGGCTAAACTTGAGTAAAATCTCTTAAAAGTTCTTGTTGCTTTCAGTAAGTCTTAATTATTTATTAATAGTAATTAATTTTGTTAAGAAATTGTGCATTTTCATTTTAATGCCTGTGAGGATTGTACATTTCTTTGATGAATCAGGTCAGGTAAATGTATTAAGATTTATACAGTGCCTCATGTAGGATCATGCACAGGGTGCTCGAGGTATTTACCACCAGTGAATTATTTACAAACTTCAATTAAGCAGAATTTTTCTAATAAGCAAATCATCCAGAAACAAGATATATGTGGAATTCTATAGAAAGGTATCGGGAATTTAATGGAAATTAAGATTTCCTGTTTCAGAGACCAATAAATACGAGAGTAATGCACAACTCTGATAAACCAAGCAACGTTGAGGATTCTCACTCCTGTGGCCTCTATCTGCTCCTTCACTTTGTATTTCAACTCATCGTTAAACTGAGTCTGTGTAATTACCTGTAATGTGGGAGTGGGATACATTTACTTCTGTACTATACCATGTATTTGAAGCTCAAGCTGTGAGTAAGATTCTGAACTGTGTTGTGAATTTAGCATAACAGGTTATCAGTCTAATTCATATTTTATTAAGTAGTTGTTTTTTCTATTTAGGAAATCATTCCGAGTAGCAGAACTTGAATAGCAATTTACCTCTGATTTTTGTTAGAGAATTTGCAAACTTGAGAATGATTACTTCTTACTATAATCCCAGAGCTCAAGCAACTGCTTTGTAAAGCAAGCAAAAACCATAAACATACTTTAAGTCATAAGAAAATCCAGACATTGATATTGAAGACGTCAAGGACTCGGGATTACCATGTTGATTCATATGGCAGAAGCCAAGCAGCTACCAATACAGCATGTAGCAAATTACAGTATAGTGCATCCTCCCAAATCTGGACCACCTAATGGATCTCTCTAAATGATGGACCAAATGCACCCACTGGATTTCCTGCCAAAAATTTCATTTATAAACAAAATCCAGATTCTGGAGGGGTACACAGTGATATCCAGATCGGCATGCAATTTCCATTAAATTGTATTTTTATTTTATTTTGCTAATCTTGCTTTCTTATTTGTAAATAAGAAAAATGCATATATATGTTAGTTGTTTTAATAAGCTAGTACTGTACAGTACTGTACTATAAATTGTATAAAAGGAGTTTGCATATGAGATTTTTCTGGGGATGCCCCTTCTGGCTCCCAGACATTCTGAAGCTATCTCACTGAGATGGCTCCCAACTACAGTACTGTAGTAAGTCACATCAGCTGCAGAGTTCTCTTTTGCTCCCCGTCACAGAGGTGCAGAGAGCAGGTGACAGACACTCCACCACCCCACCAGGAAAGCATCCAGGAAGTCAATGAACCAAAACAGACCACTGCTTAGTTCAAAGAGTGAAGGTTATCTTGAGGTTATCTTGAGATGATTTCGGGGCTTTTTAGTGTCCCCGCGGCCCGGTCCTCGACCAGGAAGCAGCCCGTGACAGCTGACTAACACCCAGGTACTTATTTTACTGCTAGGTAACAGGGGCATAGGGTGAAAGAAACTCTGCCCATTGTTTCTCGCCGACGCCTGGGATCGAACCCAGGACCACAGGATCACAAGTCCAGCGTGCTGTCCGCTCGGCCGACCGGCTCCCCGAGCCTCTAAACTGAAGCCTCTAAACTGCCAAATGTAATGTAAACAATGTAAACAAACAATTGAATCTCGAAACTAGCATGAGCCCATTAGGACAAACCCTTAAGACAAATGAAGTTTATGAAATTTTTATAGCACTCAGATTTACTGTGTGTACAAAAGTATTGATTTTTGTTGTTCTTTTTTTAAGTGCAGTCTGGCCTCTTGGTACTCAAGCATTAACTTCAATTTTTTTTATATATATATATGATTATTGCACTTACAAGTTAAAGCCATATCATGCAGCAAGAATTGTGTGGGTATGTTAGACAATTATGAGAGGAAGTTTCATACCATGGATACCAAGACCATTTTATTAGACAAACATGATCTTGGTTAAGGCGGAATGTGGCCAGCAGTGGAGTATGGCATTTGGTGCTATTGCCATTTGACAAAAAAAAAAAAACAAAGCGAATGATATAATTCTGAATAAAATAGAGATCAGTGGTAGTTAAAGTACATTAAAAATATTGAAACCTTCTAAGCATGAGGCTTTAGATGATTGTTTTACCCATGATTTATGCAGCACTGGAGCCCAGGGCTGCCTCTTGGAAACGAACAATTACAGTGTAGTCGAGATAATTTCATAAACCATGGATGTTGTGGACTTCATGGTCAGTTAAAAACATGACTGGATAAATTTAATTGATGCCATTACAGCAATATAACTGCACTTTGTTGCCTCTTGTGTTACCAAGATGACCAATGCATGCCAAAAAAAAGGTAAGTGAGCAATTAATTTGTTTTTTTATCATTTAGAGGCTCAAAATCTTTATACAGTGTAGTATTTAAACATGCATATACATGTATTTTATCACTTGTTACAAGAAAAATCATGAAAATTTGGTGATAACCAACAAGGGGGCAAATTTCTGGAAATCCAGATTGGGTCTAGAACTATATGATCCAGATTTTGGAGGTGCCACTGCATTTTGATGTTAGCAACTTGATAGGTCAGCTTTAGCCAGGATTTGTAGCAAAATTCTTCAAATTTATTACATTAAAACATTTCAGAACTTTCTATTAAACTTCATGATTAATAATAATACAGTAAATGCAAAGATTTGTTTGCAATTGCCAGTCAAAGGATGTACATTATAAGTTTATCATGGGGCTCACCAAAGTGCAATTGGTAAAGATAGTCAAAAACTGTGCTTCCCATCTCTATTTTACTTCTAAAACTCAAATCCTAGCTGTACAAATGATTATAAAAGCATTTGAACCAAAGAATATAGTGGATAATTTAGTTGTTGAATGTACAGGTAATGATATTCACTTCATGTACAATTATGTCACAATGTTCTTTGTAAATAATATTGTTTTAAATGTTGGATTAATATCAAAATCTCCTCTAAACCCCACTCATATGTTAAACTTTATATGAAGTTCATAATACAAAGACAGTATTATGTACAGGAATTAATTCTTGTGATATGTGAGAAGTGTTTGTATTGCACAGGTTTACAGTGAGCCCAAAAAAACATTTTACTAGTCTATGCTATGTGAAGACAAATATGAAGTTAGATGAAATTTGCAGCATCTTGTCAGCAAAAGATTTCATTATTGTTGAACACACTTGATTATTTTTTGCAAATTTTGTAGAGAATAGTCCCCTTCGCAAAGCATAGTTGTATCATTGTTGGGTTCAGCCTCGATAGCAGTAATAACATTCATTTGATATTGGTTTCCTTCAAGGTTCTTGCCCAGCTGTTGATAGTAAATTTTAGTCACGGGCATTAGTGTTACATTACAAAATAATACATCATTGCTGCACAATTTTTATTACCATTATTTTTCTTAAAACAATCTTGTCCCAATCAGGAATTTGTAGCATATATTTAAGCTTGTATGTTTTACTTCCTGTGGCTTAAATTTAGAATAATTTTTCATAGGCAGGCTATAAAATTTACAGATAGCTTACTTACAGCTTGGCACTGATTTTTCAACTGTGATAAGCAGATTGGATTAAAGAGAGTGGTTGAAACTGATATGTTTTTTCTGTCCTTGCTCAAGTGTACAATCCATTTTACTATTTATTTGTGATTTGTGGAATATTGTATTATGATCTTGAACTTTGAAGTTGGATATAATCCAGTGTCGGGTTACCTGTGATTTGAGTCTCACAAGGACCTCAGAATGTGACTTGAATCTTAGCAGCCGGTGAGACAAATTGCTTGTAGCTCATGATTTTGTTAATTTATTTAGACAACACTTAATTTTCTATGCTCTCACAACCTAAATACAGTAAACACTGAAAAATAAACCTTATGCCTTTAATATTAATTTAAGGATGGACCATGAGAGAAACACCTGTCTGGCCCTTTGGGATAATCTTTTGTGCGCGCACACTGTGCACTTCACCAATGTAAGCATGGCCGATGGTAGGCATAATGGCAGGCGAGGTAGTTTCTGGGAGTATGTCTGGCAACTTCACAGTTGCCATTAGTGATCCAAAGAGCACTAGGTGTAAATAATCATAACACAAAATTGTAGATTGTAGCATGCTAAAACAAGCCAGTTCACACACAGCTAGCTTGTATTCACTGCAGTTCTCATCTTCCAAGATAATAGAATTAATTAAATGAAGTACTATATTTCTGTTTTACTGATAGCAATTTAAGAATATGAATAAACAGAATTACAAGAACAAAAACAAACATTTAAATGAGTTGTGTGTGTCATGTAGGTTATAAAACAATTGTTGCTTCTCATCATCCCAATTTGGCTTTCACAAGGTAGGCATGAAGGTTAACATTAATACTAGTACTTTTTACAAAGGTAATTTGATTGTAGTCAAAGCATATTACACTACCCTGAGATGTAACAGACTAGCTCATCTGCATTCTTTTGCCTTCGATGAAATATGAAGCTCTTCAATGCTACTTCTACAACTATATGTTTAAGTATGCCTTGGGATTGTTTTATATGCCTCTTATCACCAGTATGTAGTTGTCTCCCAGGGCAGTGTTTTAAGCACTATTTTTTTCCTCATAACTAAATTTATTCGGCAATGCAGTGGATGACCTCTATTTGCTGCTGTGGTAACAATTTCTACTTTATTCATCTCCATCTTGCAATGGTGTCATCATAGACTACCATGTATGCTTTAAGTTTTCAATTACAAAAATTATACTAGGAAGCATATTCCAACCATTCTCTTAACAGAACAATCTGCAGTTCTGACAGTAAGATGCAGGTCTCTGTTCCATATTTGCCCATGGATTGATCACATGGTCAATATTTTTGGAACTAATTACCGATTAACATAATAGAAGTAGGATTCCTTGATTGTTTCAAGCGTAAGTTTAGACATATACTATATATGAATGAGATTGGGTGGATATAAATAGGAGTCTCCTCATATGGGCCAATAGGCCTTCTGCAGTCACCTTCGTTCTTATGTTCTTAATATATAACCTATTTAGAAGTGTTAACCTCTTTCTGTTTCAGTGACAGAAGTAAGTAAGGCCATATGGATATGTCACAGTGAATAATTTGTGAAGTCTTAACCATTTACACACAGAAATCACAATAGCGTGATACATCAAATGAACAAATCCACAAGGGCTGTGATGAGGGTTCAAACCTATGTCTAGGATGATCCCAGACGCACCTTAGTCAATTGCGCTGCGACATGGTAAAAGAATTGCAACTGGAATTGCTACTGCCCTCACACGGATCCTGCATTCTCTCCAAGAAACAAACTGGGGATTTTACACAATTTCCCCATGCACCCAGGCTCTGTCAATAAGCTGTTCTACCTCTTTGCCCTTACTTCAGTACACACACAAATGACAATAGTGTGATATATCAAATGAACAAAGCCACAAGGGCCCCGTGATGAGGGTTCAAACCTACACCCAGGATGATCCCCAGTTTGTGCCTCGGAGACTGCGGGATCCGCGTGAAGGTAGTAGCACTCCTGGTTGCAATTCTTTTACCATGTTGTGGCGCAATCGACTAAGGCGCATCTGGGATCATCCTGGATATTGGTTTTAACCCTCATCACGGCCCTTGTGGATTTGTTCACTTGTAAACCATTTATCTTTTCAATGGTTTTAGAATATGATTGGCCAGGTAGAAATTTGAATAAGTAAGTCACTTCTGGATGGGACTATGAATAACAAAGTGTGTAGTATTAAGTGTTCTTTATCACCATGGTCTTCCTCCTATCCAGAGGTCTTGCTTTCCTAACATCCCTTGATAAATTCTGTGGGGGTGGATCTGATACTTTTGTCATCGCTTTTCATGTCCTTTTGCTCTTGTGTTAGCATCTTGAATGTCCTGGAATATTTTAGTTTTGTACCACAGATGGTGCTAAATAAGTGTCCAGGAGTATTTAATGCAGACACCTTCTAGGTCATTAGGGGCAACACCAAAATGGCTGGTAATTGAGAAAAATTTGGCTGTCTAGTACAGTACTGTATCTGCTAAAATGAGGGACCTCTTAGAAGAATGTCATAATTTTCGGGATCAGAAATTGTGCTCTTCTACTGCTTTTTGCATCATGTCTCCCAATAAAATCCTCAGTGAATCAGATTCCTTTGCCATCGCTTGTCTTGTTGCTCTTGTATTAGCAGTGAAAAAAAATGTGCCAAGCCATGAAAACTTGTATAGCAATGAAATCTAGAAACTCTTCAGTATTCTGTATATAGCTTTCTGGGTTTAATGCATTCTTTTGAAAATTGCCTACTTCACTTGCTGTATTTTGACTAGACACATACTGGAGTGGGTATGGGGTTCTAATCAACATACCCAGCCTGTGGACAGGCTTGGCTCTATAACAGGAGAAATAAAACCATTAATTAAAAAAATTTTATAATTTGCACTATTCACAATATGTACAATACTTGCAAAACCCCAGAGCTGTTAATAGTAAATGAAACAGCATATTACCACAAAAACCAACTTTGCTGTATGTGAAAGTATTCATTTGCTCACGAGACAATTTTATACAGAAAATCTCATACTTCAACTGCAAAATTGTTGTGCTTAGACACGCTGGCTGTCGAGTTGTTATTTATAGAGGTGTTCTTCTGGATGTTATACCTTGTAACCCTCCATACCCCAAAGACTAGTGAAACTTCTTTCATCATCCATTTATTGAGACTAATTTTAATTCACTCACTCACTTTCCTAGTAAAGCTATCTTCAGACGTAAAGCTTTTGTTGCCAGCGAAAGTATTCAGTGTTTATTAGAACCCCTTCCACTACCCTTATAGTTATTATATTATTACCTTTATAGATTATTTCACACTGAGAATTAATATTGTGATCCTTTGGGATAAGGTTGACAATATTGATTTTCAGAAGTGTGAAATAATCTATAAGGTAATAATATTATAACTATAAGAGTAGTGGAAGGGTTCTAATAAAGACTGAATACTTCGCTGGCAACAAAAGCTTTACGTCTGAAGATAGCTTTACTAGGAAAGTGATTGAGTGAATTAACACTTCCGCTCGGGCATGACGCAGCATTGCGTCATCCACTTTAAATAATCGCCAAAAATCAGGTTTTTCCATTTTTGGGGGACTGGTTTTAAAATGCGCGCCTATGTCTTCCCTACACGCCTATGTCATGTTCAACACACAATAGTACAAACATTTGTGGGCAGGAATTGGGAGTTTAGCAGGAAGGCGTCTGGGCGCTCACTCGCGGCTAACTTGGCCCGTCTTCAACTCGTCGGCGGTTGGAGCGTGACCAGGTTTTTATTTTATATGTTATTGTTCCTCTAGAGAATGTTATTGCGAACCCATTGAGACCAAAATGAAAGACCTAGGATGAAAATTGAGGTGACCAGAGTGAAAATAGTGAAAACATTTTATCGCTTTCGCTCGCTCCTGGGTAACTCGTTCGCACTTTCTCTGTTTGCTGCGGGTAATTAACCAGGCTTTTGGAGTTTATATGCATTTAGTGCTGTAGAGAATTCTATTGCGAACACAATGATACCAAATTTAATCTCGTAGAACGAGAATTGAGGTGACAAAGTTGAAGAGAGTATACACTTTACGGAATTAACGCGCGCTCCCGTGACACGCCGGGACCCACTACGCACAGTTGAGAGGTGGCGCGCGGGTGAGCGAAAGTGTTAAATTAGTCTCAATAAATGGATGAATGAAAGCAGTCTCATTAGTTCCTTGGGGGTATGGAGGGTTATGAGGTATAGCATCCAGATGAACACCTCTATTAATAACACCCAGTTCCCAGAATAGCAGGATTACAGAAAGGTCACATGACCATAATTCCGTAGAAGACATTACCGCAGGTACATCAGCAGTCGGAATTAGAGGTGACGTGGTCAGGAGGTCAAGAAAAATAAGAGGACTGGACCCAGGATAGCCTCATTAGACAGTGACGTAAATCTCACGCTCAGACCTTGACAAAGCACTCGGGCAAGTGCAAAGACTTGGTGTAAATTCCTTACATAAAATTCACAAGTGTGTGTTTTTATCCTATGTTATGTCTATGAGAAGGTATTACCATTACTTACTACTCGTAATGCCACCTTGCTTTCTGGTGGAACAGGTGGCTAAAGCCTAGCAAGAAATTAAAGTTTTATTTGTATATTTTTTCTGAGCTGGTCCCCACAGTTTATGCACTGATACCATCCCTCAGATCCAATACTATCTCGGACTTTTTCATGACCTACAAGTGCCAGAATCCTGCCGTCCCCAGACTTTGGAACTGAGGGTGTCTGATAACAAAACGAAAACGCCCAACTTAAAACACCCGAGGTCACAAAAACTCAAAAGCACTCGAGAAGTAATTATCAAAAGAATGCATCACACTGGGATGCCTTCAAGCACTCGAGAAATGTTTGATCAAAACGACTACCAAACAAAATGCAACACTAATCCCTAAAAAAAAAAAAAAAAAAAAAAAACTCACTGCTTATCCCTCCTGCCAATAGAGGGCAGTTCAAGTTGACCAGGCTCAAGCACCACCCAGTCCTTCACACCTGTCTGGTACCTTTGCCATCTAATTAGGTTATTCTGTTCCATGGTTTGGTGATGGGTTTCATTGCTTTTTTTCACCGGTTTTTCTTCATACTTTAATCAGTGTTTACATGATTGTTGTTGCATATACACATATACCAAGAGATCCATAAATCAATAACTATAGGGTTCTTCCTTCCACAATCATGTAAGTACTGAATGCTTCATGCCAATATCAACACCTCATATCACACATGCCACTAACACAAACAAGACAAAATAAATAAATGTGTTTTGATCAAAATAAAGGATGAGATACCCAATTTAATATAAATAGTAATATATAATCATACTGCAATTACCTATGTACACCTATAACCACAAATATCTGCCAGTTTTATCATAGGAAACTTATTTCAGTACAGTACTGAATTATGCAGTTACCAGCCAAAGCAATAATGTAGGAGATGCCTGCAATATAATGGTAATGCAGCATTATATTACCATTACTGTAGTTGAAATCTGAAGATAATATATCTCACTATAGAAAATTAAAATAAATTTATATTTAATGGAATTATTCTATCAAATTCTGCTGCTAAGTTAAGACACCAGCCATAGGAACTCATTCTCTTTGCAAATTGTGCTGTGAATTCCATAGCTTTGTATAATACCCATCTTGAACAAGCAGGTGTTCATGTGTGCCTTGCTCTGCAACACGACCCTCGTCCAAAACGAGGATTTCGTCAGCATCAATTATGGTTGACAGACGGTGAGCTATACAAATAGATGTTCTTCCTTCTGTAGCATATCTCAAGGCACCCATTATACTCTGGAAGAAATTTGGTTTCAGTTGTTTTGAGGAAGAAAGGAGATCATGTACAGTTGACAAAGTACAGTTAATTTTTTTTTAGACTGGATGGGTGTAGAGGTCTGAACTAGAGAGCAAAGGAAATAATTATTCAATGTTCATGTAATTTTTAAATGGCAATCTCAATAAATGCAATACTTCTATATTTTCCTACAAGGATATGGTGCATTAACCCGCAACCTCTCGGGCAAAGCTGGAAAACAATGTTGATGTAACAATGAATCAATATTGATCATCTGTTGATTAAATGTTAGTTGAGTATGTTTTGCCTCTTGGACAAGTGGAATACAGTGTAACTAGTGCAGCTGCATCACATGCACACTGTGGTTAAGTATTTATTACACCTCCAGTCAACACACAAGGATAATGTATACATTACTGTTCAAGTATCTCCATAATGGTCAGCTCTTCTAGTTTATTACATATGTTGGGTGTCAGACTGCACCAATAAGAAAAAGTGGATACCTATTGCCATTGTCGTGCCATATTTTAATGTGTCAGTTCTTATCAACTTCAAAAAATAAATGACCATGTCACATGAATTCAAGGGATCCATAGATAAGCCTTCCAATGCACAAGGAGATCACATTAACATGATATATCAATGAGAAAATCAGTAGAATCCACGATGAGGATTCAATCCGGTATTCCCCAAGCACACGCCTAAGACAACCAGGCCACAACATTGTCAAAAGGATAGCAACCTGGGATTCTTCCGAATCCACGAGGTTTCCTGAGGCTTCCACAGAATCTGAACCAGTGTCTCAAACCCCCCCCCCCCCCCACTTCCCCATGCACTCTGACTCTGTCATCCAGAAATTCTAACTCTAGCACTTTCTCTTTTAATGCACAATAATATATTAAATATATCAACACAAAATATAACAAAACAATAGATATAAACTGGATAAGTTAGATTTAGGAATGACCTGGGGAAGGACTTCCTCTTTTTTTCTTTTCTCTTAGCCTTGCAAATTTTACACAGACTAGGTATGACACACTGAAAATGGAGAATTTTTTTTAGCTCAAAAAAAAAAACAATACTGTATATAATTGCCAGGAAAACCTAATTATATGTGGACCATTTGGCAATGCACTATATAAATACTTTTGTAATGTACCTGTTCAGTAATAGAATCAAGGGAGGAAGTCGCTTCATCAAAGATCAGTACAGGTGCATTTTTCAAAATCGCTCGTGCAATTGCTACCCTCTGCTTCTCTCCACCAGACAACTTCAGGCCCCGCTCGCCCACCTGTCATAACAGTTGTACATTGAAATCTAATAATATATCAGAAAAGATATACAGATGTACTTTAAATTGATGTGTTTATGCTGATCACCTTTTAAACCATATCCTTAAACAAGGACACGGTTTAAAAGCCTTTTAACCCAACTGGTCTTGTTTCGAGCCTAATTACTGTTGAAAAAGTGTTGAGTGTAATAAAATGGCACTTCCTTTGCTGTCTCAGATGCATCCTGGAGCTTAATGCATTGGTATTGCAGGGGCCCCCTCCACGTATATCAGGCTCTCGAGACTTGTGCAGCCTACTAGGTACAAAGATCATAAAAACAGTCCCAGCATGGAACATAAATGTCCAAAGGAAAATATACTACTGTACTTCACTTTGAGAAGCAGAAGCAAAGGCCTGCTCAGGAGTGATATGAAGAAGGCAATATCAGACTTGTGAGTAATGAGGGTGGCTGGTGGGGACCAATGGTGGCCTAGGCTGATACCTAGTGATGCATTGGGGAGGGGGGGGGAAGAGGAGAGTTAGAGCAAAGATTGCTTACCTATTGCAAACTACTGTTTGTCTTGTATTCTTTCATTTACTTCTAAGAGCTGTAAAATATTTTGCCTTGCCTGTGACTTTTTGCATGGTCTTTTCTAGTTGTGAGTTGATCTTTTATTCCCATGCTTTCCTTGGTTCTTTGAAGGAACTAAATTCTGTTCCTAACTCCCAGAAGGTCATGCAAGTCTAAGAAGCCTGTTATTAACAGAAGCCTTACAATACAATTGGCCCAAGCTCCAGGAAGTCAGCAGAGAAAGAGGGTTAAATGTATAAACAATGAAACCAAAAGCCAATGAAAAACTAACTGAAAATAATACAACATTAACTGGTTATAGTTCATCACATTAAGTGATCAAAGGAGGTTACCCCAGCTTCTTACCCTAGTTCTAATGATACAAAAAGTTATGATAAAGAATTTGCTTTACCTTGGTCACTTAACCTGTTAGCCTCTCCCCCTGTCTTTCTCCCTTAGTATCAACAGTACGAGAACAATTAGTTAATAAGCATGTCACATTCAAAGAGGACTTTATTATACACAAAAATAAGTAAAAATTAATAATTACTCTATGTATCTACGGTGAGAGGTTATCCTCTATGGTGAGCGAGCACTCCTTACCTGAGTATTATATCCCTTGCTCCAGCTGATAATGGAATCGTGGAGCTCAGCTATCTTTGCAACCTTCTGCACTTCGCTGCTATCCTTAGAGAGGTCACCATAGTGCAGGTTGTATGCTATGGTGTCATGGAATAACACACAGTCCTGCAGTTTATACCAAACATGATAAACTTTATAATTTTGTGGTTATACACAACTCAAAAACCTTAATATATAATATTGCAGCAATTTTAAAACTTGTCGTTTACAGATGTGACTAATCACAAAAGAAAATGTGGTTGTTGAAACCAGTAAGACCTAAAACTAAATTATTCTGTGATAGATAATCAAGATTTGAAAGATATAAAAGGATATTATGGTCCAAATTAACCAATTCACTTACCTGAGGGACTACAGCAATGACCCTTCTTAAACTATCCATGGTAACAGCAGCAATATCTTGATTGTTGATTGTAATGCTACCACTGTTGGGTTCATAGAAGCGATACAAGAGACGCACAATTGTGGATTTCCTTGAAGGTGATAAAAAAATTTAAGATTTTATTGAAAAAAATCAGGAAATTTGCACTCAAATATTTTCATTGTTTACAACACAAACTATAAGAGAAACTTAATTTCATATGAAATTTATAGTAAGAAAAGTGGGGAATATGGAACTACAAATAAAGTACTGTATAGGCAAAGTAAACTAGTAGTATGAAGGTGGATTCAATACTTATTTAGTCAGTAATGCTCTACCATTAGGGGTTGTTCTTTTCTACACTGACAATACTTTAATTATACTTCCTTTATATGGCAGTATCTGTGGTGGTGGTGATTTACATTTCCTCAACCCTAACAGTCCTTTAAATGAATGCTGTTTTCTCCCTACACAAGATATAGATATTTTTTCAGGAAGCTTCCCAGACCTAACATGATGATATAGCCAAGCTTGAAGAATTGCAAGAGGTCTCCGAGACCCATGCTGACCTACCAGGAGCCAGGATCATTCTATGAGGCAAGGAAGCTTGGGGATCAGAGATCTACCCAAAACCAAGAAAAACCACCATAAATGTCAGGCAAAACAAAAACTACCGTTTGAAAGAAATTAATTCTGAGGAAAATAAGGAAAACAATCAATGAAGCAGATTGGGTTGGCTTATTTCTTATTTGCCATTGTGACTTATTCTCTGCAAACAATAACTTAAAAATGGGAAGTACATTTGCCTTCCATCAAAATTAACCTGTAGCTGCACTTTCATGAACGAGGCAAACTTACGATGTAATGACACAATTTAAATTAATTAGAATATCAAAATGGTATTTCTCACCCTGATCCTGAGCCTCCAACAATAGCGATCTTCTTGCCAGCAGGAACAGTGAAACTCAGGTTATTTAAGATAAGATTCTCTGGTGTGTATGCAAAGCTTACATTTTTAAAAGTTATTGTTGCCTCTTCCTGAGAAATTCTCAGTGGAACTGCAGATTGGGCATCCTGTTGGAAAATACATGGAATAAATAAAGAAGTCAGGTTTTGTCATGTATTCCTTTACAAACAGACTAAAAATAAAACAAACCAAGCTAAGATATAATCGATCACATAAGAGCCAAAGAAAGGCATCCCTGTGCAGATGGCCATCAGGGGCAAGGCAATCACAAACAGTGGTTTAGTAAGCACAGTATTGGGAGGGTAAAAGGGTTGCTATGATATACCAGATTAGGGTGTAACTCTCAGGTAGCATACAAGGCAACGATGACAAGGGAGAAAGA
>WNGS01169498.1:51839590-51861563 GCA_020271785.1 Procambarus virginalis
CACTTGAGGATGTTGAACAGTTTTATTAATTTGGATACACAACAAGGAGTTAGCGGGTGATAGCGTTTCGGAGGCCATCATTTGTGAAAAGGCAAGAAATTGCATGAAGATCTTTAAAGAAAACCCCTGGAACGAGTGATGCAGAAGAAAAGAGTTTAAGGCGAGCAGGGGATGGTTTGAGAAATTTAGAAAAAGAAGTGGAATTCATAGTGTTGTGGCATGGGGAGGCTGCCAGCGCAGACAAACCAGCGGCTGAAAGATTCATTGGCGAATTTAAAGATTTTGTGCAGAGTGAGGTATACCTACCACAACAAGTGTTTAATTGTGACGAGACAGGGCTATTCTGGAAAAGATTGCCAAAGAAAACATACATTACCAAGGAGGAGAAGTCATTGCCTGGACACAAGCCTATGAAAGATCGGTTTACTCTTGTGTTGTGTGGTAATGCGAGTGGCGATTTGACCGCCGAGGAAATTTCTTCAGGGGAGGATGTGCCAGTAGAGAATGTTTCTTCCTCAAAAATTAAGAAAATGTGTGCAGTATGGGAAGAATTGCAAACCTTTGCTGAAACGACTCACCCAAATCAAGCTACAGTAGGTCGTTGCCTTAACCTATTCAATGACACTGTGATGCATCATTACAGACTAATGTTAAAAAGAAGGGAAAAACAAATGTCTCTTGACAATTTGTAGTGAGACAAACAAGCACTGAACCACAACCAGGTCCTAGTGGTATTCAGGCAAAATGTAGGAGAGAGAGAGTACCCCAGAGAAAACATCACTGCCTGATGTGATAATGGAAGGGGACTCCCCTTCCAAACAGTAACAACTCTCCTCCTCCCCCATCATCACCATCTTCCATACGCCATCAAGAGCCCTCCATGAAGGTAAGTGAAACTTTGGTACTGTACTGTAGTTAGAAAAAAACATTGTATTCAGTATAAATGTATTTGTATGTTAATATTTTGGAGGGTGGGGAACGGATTAATTCAAATCCCTTTATTTATGGGAAAAATCGCTTTGACTTACGATATTTCGACTTACGATCCGTCTCTGGGAACGGATTAGCATCGTAAGTCGAGGCCCCATTGTATGTTGAAAATTATATATGGTACAATTAGAAGCCAAAGGTAGAAGCTAAACACAGATGTATCAGAGAGATGTCAGGAAGAACTTCTTTTAGATAAAGACTCCCAAACAAATGGACTGGGCTACAAGAAGTGAACTGAAGCAACAAATGCAAAAGAAAATATGATAAATAACAAGAGGACCCATTTCTCAGAGAAGAATTGACTGCTTTCTGGGCTTCTTTCGATACTTTTCTAGTCCTAGTATTGGGTTCATCTGATTCCCACGTGATCCTCACCCTATAGAGGAACAAGGAGAATTTACAAGGGCCCCTTTTCTCAGGTGGGTTGAGCATCTCACTGGTGTGTGACATGACTAGTTTCCCCAGTTCTTGTCATTGTGAAAGCTGAGGGAAGCTACAGAGAGGACTAGTTGTGGCCAAAATATTTTTGAGACATTATTGGCTACCACACTATAAATTGAAAGAGCATTTTCAGATCTGACAATTTAAAAACGTAACTAGAAAGCAATTTGTTACAGAAGCTTACTCACCATAATAGCAGCAGGCTGTTTCATCAATGTAAACATGGTCTGCATGTCAATGAGAGCCTGGCGGACCTCACGATAAACTGACCCCAGGAAATTTAGAGGCAAGGACAGTTGGAACAAAAGCCCATTAACCATGACAAGGTCACCAACCGTTAAATTACCTGCAATGTATAAACATAATACTGTAAAGTAGAATATAGTACAGTACTATAATTCTAAACAAATCATAATATTCCATGATATGATCATCATTAGTTTGCCTGCTATATGCTTAAAATGTAAAGAATGGCATGTTAATATGATGACAACAGTTTCAGCCATAATACAGTGGACCAGCCTATATAGCTGATTCCTTGCTCCCTCTGGAAATTCTCTATACTGCACTACAGGATGTGACCTCATGCAAGACCTCTCTCAGGCATTTTAATAACACAAAAATACAAAATAAACTACAAAGCGTACATCAAATATATAAATAGCAATTCATAAATCCAACAGACAATTCCTGTACTTAACAAGAGTACTAATATGATGATAGTGCTTCTTCAACAACTGGGAAGCTATGCAAAATAGCTATTTATATCATTATTTTAATGTTACTAATCAGTAGTAATCAATGCTGGGGAGATCATTAACCTATGTTAAATGATTATTATAATGATTACTTAAGTGTTATTAATTGACCATGTCACTGCAATTCCCAAGACCATAAAGACTTTATAGTCCTAAATTTTAAAAAAATTCTCTATGATCATTTATGAGTTTTTGTGACAATTTTATATTTGTTAATGTTTTCCTCAACTGTGGGTTAGTCTCTCATCCTACATGCTTCGCTCATTATCTGAAGGGGTCAAATTATGATATACTGTACTGAGACAGTCTCACAAACCTGCTGTGCTAGATCTGGCACTGGAATACCAGTACTGTATTCTGGTATTTATAGGCAACGTCTTAGGAACCCACTTCAAAAGAAAATAAACAAAACCAATTCCTTTGGGAGATTATGCATATTGATTGTATTAATGATATTCTTTAGTCTGGGAACACTTATGGCCTAGTATCAATTTACTTGACCATACTGCCCATTAGAGAAAGAAGACTCAAGCCAATGCTGTATTTTAATTACAAAAAGACCCACTTGAGTGTCTTTCACAAACAACAATCTATGCATTGCTCAATTTTTGCACCCCGACCATAAAGTACCAGTGCCCAAGCACTGGGGAAGCATTGAGAGGGCCATTAGAAAAAGTTAGGACCCCCCTGATCTATAATTTTTTGTGCTACTTCCTTAGTTGATTACCTGCAATAATTTCCTTGGTTGCAAGGACCATCATGGCTGACAATGCAACACTGAATATTGCATTCTGACCCCAATTTAACAAGGCCAAGGATGTTGCAGTTTTCAAGGAGGCTCACTCATACTTCTTCAGGTACTTATCATATTGGTCAGCCTCGTAGTTCTCATTGCCAAAGTACTGAAAGACACATCACCATTACCAAGTATGCTCATGCAAATCTGAGTTAAACAATCTGATTTGCAAAATAACTGAAATAAAACTGAGAACTTTTTTGAAACTATGTATAATATTTGTTACTTATTAGGCTAATAACATAATACAATTAGCACAACCTTCATTCAGTCATCACTTTAACCTCTTTTATCGCTCTAATCACACACTGGATGATCCATGTCTGAATCAATGTACTTGTGTTCAACCCACCTTAACAGTCTCATAGTTGATTAGTGAGTCTATGGCTCTGTTCCCAGCTTCATTCTCAGCTTTATTCATCTGTACACGAAAATGTGTGCGCCACTGTGTGATGCTCAAGGTAAATGCCGCATATGTTGCAATTGACATTACTGTTACAGCAGCAAACTCCCAACCACATTTATAGGCCTGAAAAGAAAACAATAAGAATTTTATATTTATAATAAATTGGCATATAAATACTTACAGTTTATGATTCATTTTATTCTAATCAACAAATATTAAGGATAAATACAATACTGTATATATATATATTTTTTTCATGAGAGAAATCAGTCCCACCATATTTAGGTGTAGAGCAGGTAAGGTTAGTCTATAGGTAACTTATTTTACCGCAGCATCTGCACAACTAAAATAATGTTAGCTAAGGATCTTTGACAATCAATAAGCTACTTGCAGTGCACAATTTACTAAGCATCACATTTCCCATAACTGTGAAATCATTAACTTTTGGGTTCTTTTTCATTCATTGTCCCATTATCAACCTTCCTAGGATGGGAAGGCATTAATAGGATGTTTCTGAAAGATGCAGAATGTTTCTTGTTAATGCAATACAGTGGTCATTACTCTTTTCAAATTCCCATTGTTAGTAAGTCCATCTACTCATGTTCTCTACATATGTGTCTCTCTACAAGACCTCTCTTCTCCACATGCTTCCCGATTATTTTCAGGTTGTTATGCTTCCCGATTATTTTCAGGTTGTAAGACAATTAGTCTCTGTGAGCAGAAAGAATACTATAATATGCCTGGTGATCCAACAGCATATTATAGTATTAGTGCTCTGTAGCTATGGAAATTTGTGATGGGCACCAACTCAGTGCCCACATACCCCAGAAATTAACAAAAATCTAGGACCACATCCAGACACTAAAAAGGCACCAACTAAGCTGGATCATAGGATCGCCGCATCAATACTCAGTGTTAAAAGATTTATACATGTACATGTGCCGGACCAACCGGGCTGTGGTGGGTATGTGGGCCTGCGGGCCGCTCCAACCAACAGCCTGGTGGACCAAACTCTCACAAGTCAAGTCTGGCCTCAGGCCGGGCTTGGGGAGTAGAACAACTCCCAGAACCCCATCAACCAGGTATAAACCAGGTATCATGTACATTTATACATGTATGTACCCAGTGTAAATTGCCTATCATTTAAAAAATAAAGCCATTAATCTAATTTTAGGAACTTAATATGATTTTGTTTCAAACACACTGCCAGAGACCAAATAATTTACAACAGATTTTGAATATAAAGAACACAAATATTTTTGGCATTTTTTAAATATACTGTATTGGTATATGTAAAACATTGCAAAACTTAGCAAAAGCTGATTTTGTATTAAATTCAACTGAATGTTTTTTTATCTAGAAGCTGGAGTGTTGCAGAGCTAAAGGAAAGTTGAGGATCATTTAAAACTAGCAAATTAAACTCATTGTACTTGAGCTATAAAACAAATCACATGAATCATTATTTATATTATAAACTTAAAGTAATATGAAACAAGAGATTCTTCCCTATATAGAATAGCTGCAAATAATCTCTACATTCTTTGAAACAAAAACCAATAGGAAGATTTGAACTAACTGTTCCAAATATTCTTGTTAGTTTGAACATTATATGCATGCATATACATGCACATATTACAAAATGTTTGTATACAATAGATAGGTAGGCAAAAATTACACTTACCAATATCCCTGATACAAGGCTCACTTCAAATATTGTGGGAACAACATTGAACACGAGTGCTGACATCACAAAATTGATTCCTCGACTGCCTCGGTCAATAGCCTTGGACAGTGCCCCAGTCTGCCTGTTCAGATGAAAATTCAGGTCAAGACTATGGAGATGCAGAAATACATTCCTTGCAATTTTCCGGATGGAATCCTGTGCAACTTTAGCAAACACAGCATTGCGAAGCTCGTTGAAACCAGCAGCTCCTGTACGGGCAATTCCATCTGTTGATGTACTATGTAGTCAATTAGACAGTTTTACTTATAAAATGAGGCAGTATTACCATATCGAATTACAAAGAATTATTAATTTTGTATTGCAAAGCCTTCCTTTACATAAGAATTCTAACTGAAGACCATGATTAAGTTCCTCCTGACCTATTTTACCAACATGAAAGCTGATTATAAAAAACAGGGTTCATTTCAATATAAATGGTTACATTTACAATTATGTAGTAATGCATACTGTGTACTAGTTTAATCTTAGTAGAAAACACCTACATACACACACATACCAAAACTTGACTGAAATGAAATGAAACAAAATATCAGCAGTGGCTTGCAAGCTGATCTTATTGAATTATGCTCTCATTGCGGTAATTGAGTTACTTTCATTGAGAGCAACTCACTGGGTTATGCTCTCCACTGAGTTCCCTACCCCCCCCCCATTTTTTTATAGCATTGAAGAATTCGCAAGATTATACAGTTTAAAGATATTCAGAGCATGTTATACTAACAGTGATCTGAGTAGGTTCAGTGCCAAGGCTTAGCAGAGTTACCAAGGGAGTCTTGCTCAGAAAATACTGATGCACACAAAATGAGAAAAATTTGAATAGCAAGCAATTTTCATCTAGAAAACATAATTTCAAGTCTTTCAAGAAATATGATAATTAAAACCATGGCACTCACATCCAATCATAAGAGATATAGCAGTTGTGGCCACAGTTGATGATGGGTCTGTCATGGCCAGCACATCTCCAGTGTACTCGTTCAAATAATTAATGGCATCCTTAAATATGAAAGGTACCTGTACATTGACCAGCTTAGCTGTAACCAAAAGTCCAAGAGCAGTCATCACACGTGCTTTAACTGCTGGGCTTTCCTGAAACATGGAATTTCAAATCTATTTATAATGAAGAGTGGAAGATACTGTAAACAAAAGAATACATAGGAGGCACAGAAATGTATAGAGAATGACATAAAATGGGCCTTCAGTCATCCTGTCATATCTCAGGATGACTGAAGGATGGTATACAACAAGAAAGTGGCTATTGATGGTGCTCAGTATGTAAGCCTTCAATTTGATATGCAGCTAATGTAATGAGAATTCAGACACAAGAAAATAATTACATTTAGCTTCTTGTTGATTATGTTGACAGTTAGGAGAGAAATAAGATTTATATTTTTTTTAAGAAAACACAGCAAAACACTGCTATCAAATTCAAGTGTTGAATGTAATGAAGCACCTTTTTCTGGAGTTGCCAGACCTTCGGTAATCACACCAGGCCTCTGAAACTCACCCAAACCAACCTGGACCCAAAACCAGAAGCTGGCTCTATGAGATGAGGGGGAACTTGGGAATTAGAGATTAACCCAAAACTAAGAAAAAACAAAATACTGAAAGTAAAATCATATAAAAACAAACAACTGCTTAAAAGGAAATTAGTAACCCTGATGAAAACAAGGTAAGCAATCATTGCTACAGAAAAACTCCCTTTGTCATTCACCTTACCACCACCAGATGGTAGCCTATCTAAGTCACCCAAGGCCTCTGACAGACAACCACCTTATTTGCGAGCCACCCGAGCAGAACGCCACTCCATCCCCAACTCTTATAGAAAAGAACTAGACATAAGTTCAGTGCTGAAAACAGCATACTCCCAAGGGTAAAAATATTTCAGAACTCAACAGGCAAAGTGACAGTGGTAGCTAGAGTAATCATCATCATGTAAAAATGCCAAATCTCAGCCTGAAAAATTACACACAGCAGCATCGGGCATAGAGGTGGGAGATCCATAAAGCATTTTCATTTAATACAGCTTATTTCTTGTCAAACCATTTATACAAACCTTATATTAAGAGGCTAACCTTTGCATTGTCATACTAATACAGCCTTATACAGTAAGAGTTTAGTAATCTGAATTTCCAGTAACCCCTCTTTGAGAAACGGGCATGAATTTGCATTCATCACTTTCAAGTACGACGGGAGCATCTGGAGAAACATCAGAAATAACTGGATAATCGGCGATACAAAAAAATTGCAAATTTATTTATTTTTGGCCATATGTATGTACATAGCCATAACAGCCAAGTCAAATATATGGACCTGACAAAGCCCTTCCCTGGGTGTGAGCGTCAGGGATACTGGCAGCCTGGATCATCTGCAGACAAGCAGGGTGGCTATGCACAGAAGAAGAATCATAGCTGAACAAACACCGGCCCAGAACTTGAACCACTCGACAAGGTAAGGCAAATGCAGCCACAGACAAGAACAAATGCTGACTTGCCCCAAGCACATCCTTGGGAATATGTAACACAGGGCTCAACCTCACATGGGGCAGAGCCAGGTATGATTACCTTGTAATAATTTCGGGGCTCAACATCCTCACGGCCCAGTCCTTGACCAGGCCTCCTTGTCACACAAGCTAACTATCACTCCCAATTAACAAGTCTTGCAAAGAGAAACAAACTCACTAGAGAGGAGTCAACTTGTAGAGGAGGAAACCTGAACCCCTCAGAGCTGTTAACTCTGGTGGGGCAAGGGAGATGTACGCTGGCAACTAGGGAAGATAACACTGACACACAGTCAAGGCAAAATGTTAATAACTATAAGGCACATATAATTCTCACAAAATGCAACCATAAAGCAGGAAATAGAATTAAAATTGCCAGCCCCACTTATCTGAAAACATGAAGCTAACTGTAGGCCCAGCAGAGGTGCAACCTTGACTGCACCCAGCAAGTGAATGAGGTGACCTGAACTGACATATACTGTAGTAGTCAGCTGCAATATGTTTACCCCATATTAAAGATTGGTTACCTTATTTTTACCAGGGTTACTAATTTCCTTTCAAGCAGTTGTTTCAATGTGGTTAAACTTTCTAGGGGATTTTTTCTTTACTATGGGTTGATCACTGATCTTCAAGTTCGTTTTACTTGAGAGTAAGTCAGATTCTGGGCCTCATAGGCTTGGTGTGATCCCCTAAGGCTTGGCAACCCTAGTGATATAACTCTAGGGAAGTTAACATAAATATAAGGCGACCATCTCAGAAATTATAGAGAATAATTAGAGAACCTAAAACAAACTGGCCAATCTGATTATTACTTTCTTTATAATAAATGTTGATAAATTAACCATGTCCTCATTAAGTTAACAATTAGACAAGACATTGGGTGTCTGCTATAGGTATACTGTACAGGTACAGTACTTACTTTTGGCCAGACATGTGATGCCAGAGCCCCCAGCATCTCCCGCCCCGTCACTTCCTTTGCAGCAACCCCAACATAGTCTCTTGTGAGACCACTGGCTCCTGGGTGAAAACAGTTGCGCACACCAAGGCCCTGGTGCATCTGCCATGCTTGAAACTTTCCTCTCAGAGGTCCTGGTGTTGAAGACCATCCTGATGTGCTTAATCCTACCTGAAGATAATGTTTCATATATTAATCTCTAACAATTTTAACTTCATATTAAGTGAAGGTACAGGATATTGATTTAAAGACATTGTAACACATTCAGATTTATTTTGTTCTTCAAACTTCTAATTATAAAGTAATAACTCATACTATAATCTCATAAATTATTCAAAGTGCTCTCTTCATCATTTAAGAGCTTACCTGCATAGGGCAACTGTATTGCCTTATGCATTTACTATTGTAATTAAAAAATAATGAGAATGTTAGGACATCAGTTCAATTACTAGATCTAGCAAATAAGAAAACAGTACAAGCTGTATGTAGGGTGTTGGGTCACAGGAAATGCCATGTGACCAACAGTGTTTATGAATTACAAGTTGGGGAAAGTGGGGGAGGCTGTCCTAGCTTCAGTATAGGTTACCACTTTCTCCTGGCTAGCAGGCAATAACTTCTTTTTCTGTGGAGAAGGGATAACTGTACAATCATAGATTTTTGAGTGGAAAGAGGCCTCACCCATCTTCAATGTAGTGTTGACAAATGTTGTTTGTTCCTTGCCTGCCAGGTCATGAGGATAAATACTCCTTGATGTCATATAATTTAATATTGTTTGTATCCTGCCATTTATCTTTAAAATTTTCACATTAAGTATTATTAATTATTGAGTGAAAACCTGAAAGTGGGATGGATATTCCTGCGTGGGTCTTAAGCCTCTGGCTGGCCCACTAAATTTTATGATAAATGCAGTATTTGAATGGCATTTTTGCCTGACATATCAGCTATTCTACCTTTTTATAGCTGCTGGACATGCAATTTTCATTACGATGGATTAGAAGGGTTAAAAGTTTCAATAACCACTAGAGAACATTGAGTCAATATAGTAATAAGAGATGAGTGTTGACTCAGTTTCCCCAAGACATAAAATTGAAAAAAAATTCTATTATAAAAATAGTTGTCAGTGATAGTTGGCTGTAGACAAAAACTGTACTGCATATTATTAAATAACTAAAAAACCTATTTCACCAGAAGATTTAGATTCATCTGTGATAACAGCAGTAGATTGTGAGTTGATTAAAATATTCAATACAAGGCTGTTATAATATACACCCCCTTACCATACCCTTTGCTCAAAAATTACAATCATTCATCTTCTATCATCTTTATGTTTTCTAAAAGCATGCAACATTCTCTCAATAAATCCTTACCAACACCAAATGCTTCTGAACATTCCTCTAAATTTTCTGCTTTGAGTAGGCACATTTGCAACTGGAGAGCCTTCTGCTCAATGACATGAGCCAGGCACTTTGCCACCAGCTTCCTATGACTTACACCATCAAGGTCCTCATATACCACCTGCCACTGACTGAGCTCCTCAGGTGTCATCAAACAGATGGTCATTGCAACCTTTAAGTTCCATGATGGACCATCCATGCTTATACCAAGGTTTTTATTAATATGATGAGCGAGTATTATTTTGTTTTTTTCACACAGTGAAGCTTTTCGCATATGATTATTTATGATACATGTTACTGAGGATATAATTTCATTCAATTCCACAGGAATATAAGTGTGAGGATTTTCTGGGATAATAAACCCATATTCCACATAGAGTTTAATATTATCATGAGGGCCATAATTAATAAAGACCTGTTCATAAGGGCCAAAAGGCACCTGGGTGACAATCTCATAACAATCATTACTTTCATTCATGCCAGTTGTTACTTGTGCACTACTCGAGTGATTCAAAAGATCAAGGAATGGTGCCAAAGCATATACATCCTCATCAGAAATAAAAGGAGCTGGATGTTTCTCTTTCAGATAAACTGCACGAGTGTTGACAGTAAACCATCCCCATTTAACATCACCAACACACAAATTTGAAAATCTTTGTTTGTACTTTGAGTTCTTTAAAAGTATTTTCTGTAAACTAGCAAAACACTGGTCAACATCTTCCACTTGCTCATAAATACGAGATTTTAAAAACTCTGGAAAAGTGCCAATTTCCTCAACTGAGCAATAAGCTGGAACAGTATATGTTTTAGGGAGACTGTCTAAATATGGCTTCCACTCTGAGATATCTCCTAAATACATGTGGTACAAAAGGAAAATTGTCAGAATTTCCATGGCTCTAAATTTTTGTGGAACTTTAATAAATCTTTGGAATTCAGCATCCTCTAAAACACTACAACATGTTACAAGTGCTTGTTTGGGGATGCTGACCAAAACATCTCCTGCATTAACACCAACAGTGGTCATTAGTCCTCGACCAATATTAGGAAAAAATGCCGGCCTCAACCTTGAACCAGAAGGAAGTGTGAATCCTTTACTTCTCAGCCACTGGTTAAGCTTTACTAACACAGGATTGCCATCAACAGCATAGGAGTAGATGCCTTGTTTTCTGATTCTGCGCTTCTTGTTCCTCCTGCGCCATGTCCTCCCATACTGGCTGGTGGATGAACTCTTTGACTCACTTGAATTAATCAGGGTTATTTCAGTCTTCTTTATGAAATTATCCATGATTCACCTGCACCAATATCTGTAAGGAATGGCTCTTCTTACATCTACATTGCTCACTCTTAACAAGTAACATTTTATTTGAATTATTGTGCAATAAAATCTACAATAAAGATCAATTTTCACACTTTTTCATTGATAAAGTAATGGTTAAGGCACCATTGGTTATTTACAGATAAAATATCTTCTCGGAAAAAAAGGAAGAGGGAAACGACAGCAGCATGTCAGCCAGCCTCACTCTGCTAAGCCTAACTAAACTTAGTTGAACTGAACCTAACCTATTAAAGCGTGCACGAGATGCCAGAAATAGAGACGTTAAGTATGTGGAGCAGTAGATCACTCATGTTTTAATGTCTATGGATTTCTGTCAAATCACACAGCCATTTAAACAAAACATAATTTTCCAATTATCAAAACTGAGTTTATATTTAGGTTAGGTTGTATTAGCTTGGGTTAGTCTGTAACGTTAGGTTCGGTTTAGTTACATAGAGATTGGGTAGTTAGATAGGTTTCAAAAGTAGTCTTGGTTATGTGACTTGCAGCTTGGGCTACAGGGTCACTTCATATACAAGTTATATAATACAACACTATTTGCCAAGATATTTTAAAATGTATTATGCCTAACTCCGCATGATCTAAGAATATAATTTTGACATTTAGAAAACAAGTTAGGGCAAAATAGCTGTGCACTGCACGATTTGACATTGCAAGAGAATGTACCATTTACCAATTTAAGTACAAAAATAATAACCTACGGTATCATACTTTCTTTTAATATTCACATCCTAAAATAGTCAAGATTCACCACTCCAATATCCACAAAATCTGTTGTCGTGAATTTCTGCAACTATCAAGTGGATTTGGATTTTGTTGCCTTATCAGTTCAGAGAACAAGTCTTCCTATTACATCACAGCTGCTAATGACACTGCAAACCATCATCAGAACTCACCTTGCTGTACACCCTGCGGCTTGATGGAAAAGTTTTCAGTTGTGTGTTGTTCTTATGATGCTTATGTAGTTGACGGGAGAAAGGGTAAGCAAGGAGAGGGAAGGCGTGAGGAGAAAAGGTGAGTTTAGAGCAGGAGCAGCGCCCCAGCATCATCAGCTGGCCAGCCATATTTGGCGGAAGAATACACACACTGTTTACCTCTGACGTCAGCGCGGGAGGTTTGATTCTGAAACATTATCACACATCATTTGTCTCTTTAAATCAGCAAAGGCATCATCATTACTCTGTACTATTTTGTTGTTATACTTTGTACATCGCTGGATGTCTTATGTAAACCTGGTTATGGAAATAAGTGAAGCGTATCTAACTCATTTTCGAATAAGTTTAATACAATGAAAAATACATCTCAATATATGTACTGCAACTTGCTGATATTAAATACAATCAAGCATTGCGACGAGTAGTATATTTTGAGAAAATATTTAGAGATAACTGTAAATCTATTTTTGGAAAAAGCACACACGTGTTGCCAGAATTTAAAGTTATAACATGTTATAAGTCTTCAATCGTATCCAGAACACTTTCGAGAAGAATTTATTGACAAAAACGAGGCTTTGTTGCTTAAACAGTACGTTTTCTACTAGAGGTCAGTGACTTAGGTAGTGTAAGACCAATATAGAAATTGAGTCATATACCGGCCCCACAACAAAGTGGAAAATACCGTGTAAGATGATTAATTATTTCCTCCCATTATAGCGCTTCTATAGTTTATTAGAAACTTTTAAATGTAATTGAAGTATATTAGCATGATATAGATATATTTATATTAACGCTTTGTGCTGCTGTAATGCATGGAGAAAACTGACGTTTGGGATTTGTTGCCGCGGCGGAGGAGTGTGCACGCGCGGTCGCCACCAAAACACGAGAGCGAGCGGCGAGGACGGCATTCAGCACGTGGCCGGCCGTCTGGACGTGTCTCTGGGTGCTCTGCTTGCCTACCTCCGCAGGTGACTTAACTGAGTGTGGAGAACATTTGAGTTAATGGTGCGGGGTGTGTACTACTATGTAAACAAAATGTGGCAGTTGCACTTTGGCGGAAAATGTAAATAAATGTATTTTTAGGGTGAAGTGCGTGGTTTATTGCGTGAGAGAAGAGACCTTTGCAGCCCGACCTGCGCGCTACAGCGCCTGCGGTGACGTCCACCACCGCCGCCGCCCTGGCCTTCCTCACGGCTATTTCACTCAGTAGTCTTCTGGTTGTGTTTCGGGAGTGTAGGCCGCAATAATGTGTTGTGTTGCGCCTCGCCCAGGTAATATGGACTGTGGTAGCTGGCCGTCTTTTGGAGCAGCTTGTCTGTTTTGATAATGGGATGTCTACCGTTGTTTTTTTCAAATTCTATTCAATCTGTACGGTTAAGGATCTCGAAAACGGGTGACCTACTTCCTTCGTGTGTACCTGAAGCTAAGCAGGTCGCCTTACAGGTGGATTGGGTTGCTTCGTGCATGGGGGTGGATGGGTGAACATCATAGTGTACAGGCATATATATATATTGACGGCGCTCTGTGTACTCTGCCGGAAGATTACACCTGTAGTTCTATACTGCAGATGTTCGTAGCTTCCTTGCGCCCCGAGAATACTTTGAGCTATTGTGTATATATAATTGTAGCATGGATAATCTTACGACCGCACCCTTGCAACAAGTATAGCGTATGTTGGTGAAAATTCAATGTAATTTTCATCCTAGAGGAAAAAGTAAAAAAAAAAAAAGTGCATTTACTTGCACTGTTTCTTTAAGTACTGCATCAGTTGCAAGCACTAGAGCAGAGGCGGTAACGTTTATCGATTATCTGATGATGGTTCACAGATCTTGGACTTCAATTTTTGTGCCTATGTTGCACTTTTTTTTCGCCTAGTGTAGTAAAGTTAGCTGTTGCATATTAAATTTTAATATGGAACTTCTAAGCACGAAGTTTAGGATTTGTTAAAATTATTTTAGCTTTGTTCGTGTTCGCGGAGTGGGCATCGTTATCGGAAAGCTTAATGGTAACGCTAGTAAACTTTGCGATAAATTAAAGTATTAAAACCCGTGTTCGTTTGACTTGATTAATACATTATACTTTCCCCAGTAATTAACGATAACAAGGTTTATGTGGAATCTGTATCTTATCTAGTTATGCAAGTTATTTTATTTAATAACTAAAAGTAGGCATGTACAGGCCTACTACTGTAGAACTATATATATACTAGTAATGAATCTAGGCCCTTCACGCCAGTCCTTGCAGCCCTCACCCATTTACTAGCTGCAGGTTACAATATGGCTGCAACTGGCTCAAGCGCTGGACAAAACGGTTTGCTTCATTATAGTTACGTCATTGATGAACTTGGTTTAACAGTTAATGTTCTCTGGCACTGAAATTCATGCTCACTGTAAAACAAATTTGTGATGGTTAAAATTAGTCTAATTATAGTACTGTCCTTACCAGTGGATATGTGATAAGCCAGTAAAAAAAATTGCCAACAGTGCGAGCTTAGGCAGTATATTATCTTGATAATATTTTGCTTAATTGTGTAACTTGTCATACTAGAAATTAAGATATTACTAGTGCAACGTAGTAATTGGCACCGAATGCAACAAATGGGAGCCGAGTCACCTAGTACTTGTGGCCATTTCTTTAACATTAAAAATGTAATACCAGAAATCTTGTTCAAACATTGTTTGACTACGGTAAATAGGGCATGCACGTGATAACCTTGACACCGTCGCTCTCACCAGATGGGTGGGGCCCGGGGTGCACGATGAGTAAACTAAAATATATAACTTCGTTAATAAACGTAGTTAAGGTCGTTGGGGTTTAGTACTTGAACTGATTGTGGCATTGAAAGCCTCTCGCTCACAGGATGGGAACGATGCCCACCCATATTCCATATAATGGTACAGCGAAGGACTCGCTTCTTGCAAAGTCTGCTTTAGATTCCCGAATTTCAAAGTGGTTGTATCCTAGTTCCTTGTCCTTCCCTTTAAAGTCGTTTGTCGGGTTTGTTCTCTACGCACAATCGATAAATTCCGGGTTCGAATCCCGGGCGAGACAAATGGTTGGGCACGTTTCCTTTCACCTAATGCCACTGTTCACCTAGTAGCAAGTAGGTAATCAGGAGTTTACTCAGCTTGTTGTGGGGTTGCATCCTGAGCGGGGTCAGTAAATCGACCCGGGGGGGGGGGGGTTAACCTCGATAAAAGCCTAATGTGTATGAATACACTGGCTTTGTCCCCCGACACAGTGAATTTGTGCCATATAATATACTTGTTTAGCGCTTCCTTTCTCGTGTTACGCTCACTTTGCTTCAGATATGTTCGTAATATATATTTCTTGCAATCGCGATTTACTTAAAATGAAGTCAATATTAAATACATGTACACATTTGAGTGCAAAGTTTGGCAAGAGTGAAAGCCCAGATATTTATACCTACTCCCCACTCAGAATGAGCCGTTTCGTCATAATTGTACAAGAGGTAGAACCATGTGATGGAAGCAACATTATATAAATGGCAACCCATCCTTCAAAAATTACAGTACCTAAGGCCCCTTTGGATATAATGTAGAAATATGAACCGTTGCACCTAAAAATAAAACTAGATTTGTACTATTGTAATTCTGAAGGCCGTAACAAACACAAATATCTTGCCTATAAACCTAACCTAGGTTAGGAATCCTAGGCCTAACCTAGTACATGTACTATACTAGGCCTTCTGTTGGACTTCGGTTGCAACAGTATATTTTGGATAGTAACTAAGTACAGTACTGTCATTTTTGGAGGACAGGTTGGTAGATGAAAGATGGTAGTGATCCATAAGAACATATTCAAAAGCGTTATACGTAAATGGTTGTACAGTAAATTAATAATTTTGTTTGCAAATAATGTAAGCACTTGGTTCATGTATACATGATTACATGACACGTACTCATTATAATTATACACTATATAATAATGACAAAGCTAATGATGACCATTACTCGGGTTTAAATAAATGTATTTTGTTTTATAAAGTCGGTGGGTTGAGCCTTAATTTGTTTGGCAAGAGGGATCGTAATTTGGAAAGGGGGGGGTGATCTCCCATGGTGGAGGGGTGCAGAATATTAAAATAACTGTTTAGTATGTTAGGCACATGCTTATAAATCATGATATCCTTCCTGTAATGGTTTTGCTGTACTGGTGTGAAGCGGTGTCTTAACCCCAATATACAGTACGTACTAAATAAAGGTGGGTCGGTTAACGTCCTTTGGCCGTAGGGAGGATCGTGTACTGCCTTGGGAGTGGTTGGATTCGGATCATGCCTTGCAATACATTTCTGGCCAAACTTCTATTCTATTTAATATAGATACGTTATTTATATTAGTTGTAAGACTTGATTTTGTTTAAGTATATCAACATGCACATTAATTTTGCCATTTAATTAGATGTGTGGATGAGCATCTCCCCTATCCTCTTCCCTAACCATTATTGGAATGGGTAGTGACAACTCTGGTAGTATATATAAATGTATTACTTATACACAGTAGGCGAATTTGCTAAGATTGTGTACAATTTTGTTTAATTAATAAAATGAGATCCATAACAATAACTTCACACTGGTTTATAGTAATGTACACGTCTAATAATGCTAAAGTATACACTAGCTTAGATCTACGTCTGCAGGAGATGCAATCTCAAACTTAAGTTTTAAGCTTAAAGAGAGAGCAGTAGTAACATTTGAGGGCACTACTGCATGGTATTGTAGGGTGTAAAAAATTTAGTAATCTAGACAAACCACTGAAGATGATGTAAATACTGATTGGTTGGGTAGCTGTAAAATTTGATATATTTGGATGCCGGATGTAACATCCTGTTATACTATGTGCTGTCCTCGTCATATTTAGTATCTTGTCAGGATTAAAAAAAAGTTAGATTTTCAGTTTAAAGATGATAGACGAACGCTATTAAACCCTATCTTAGAGATGATTTGATTGAATGACCAATTATATATAATATATATATATATATATATATATATATATATATATATATATATATATATATATATATATATATATGTATATATATATAAGTAATTTATCACTTATTTTGAAGGGTGTTGACTTTTCGATAAAGATATATTGTGTGTGTTGTGAGGACGAGTTGGTTTTATGCCTAGTGTGATCTAAATGGCTTATTTTGAATGTTAAAACCTCGAAACATTCACAGACGCTAGAGGAAGCAGATGTGCAGCATTTTCTACAAAAAAAAATCCAATATGCCAGAGTAAGTTGAGCGTCTGACATTCGCACCATAGGTGGTATTATTCCCTGTAACAGTAACATCCATGCACATGGAGACAAAAATACAATGAGCATTGGATAACAAGTTGAATATGCTTGAAGTAACACTATTCGTGGTTTGAACACGTAATGCCGCATTGGAAGAATGTCATTTCCATACAATTATGACCCCCCTTGCAATTTCCGGTGTTGGAGGACCTCCAACCCCCCCCCTTAATAGGCCGCCTGCTGACTGACCCAATCGCCTGTCGAACCCCCCCCCCCCCTCCCCCGGCCACCAGCGCGCACTACCAACACTCCGCTCACCTAAATTAACTAACCCATCCTCCTGCTAAGAAAGTACTTAGCGTAGTGATGTGGACCATCATACATATAACATTACGTAATTATAAAGTAGAATTTGGTACTATTGAATTTAGACAAACGGGAAAAGATTTTAAGATTTTATATTTATGCTAGTAATAAAATATATTTATCCTAGGCTTAATACATACCGAGGAGTGATATAGCACACATGTGCTATACTAGGCGTATGAATATTAAAATTTGGGTTTTAGCTTTATTTTGTACAGACTATAAATTGAATAATACCAAATTCTATCAGATTGTCCATTACGTCAATATATGTACGATGGTACACATAGTACAGGAGCCTGACAGCTGAATGGACAGCTCTTCGAATTCGTAGTCCTGAGGTTCCGGGTTCGATCCCCGGTGGAGGCGGAAACAAATGGGCAGTTTTTCACCCTGATGCTCCCGTTCACCTAGCAGTAAAAAAGTATTTGGGAGTTAGACAGCTGCTACGGGCTGCTTCCTAGGGATGTGTAACAAAAAGGAGGCCTGGTCGAGGACCGGGCCGCGGGGACGCTAAGCCCCGAAATCATCTCAAGATATAGTAACAAAAAACCATCTAACCAGGAGGATGAGTTGCCCTCATCCACTCCCTCTCCCACCACCATTTGCCTGCCCTCCGGTCGTCCCCCCCACCCCTCCTCTCCCAAACACTCCCAGCATCCAACCACTATCCTTCCCCATAATCACTCGCGGGCCCTCCTCACCATAATCACTCGCGCCTGCCCCCTCCCCAACATGGCCCAACCAGTTGGGCCTGACAGTAGAGCGACGATCTCGCGTCATGCATGTCGGCGTTCAATCCCCAACCGTGTTAATGGTTGGGCATCATTCCTTCCCGCTCCCCCCGTCCCATCCCAAATCCTTATCCTAATCCCTTACAAGTGCTATATAGTCGTAATGGCTTGGCGCTTCCCCCTCCCCACCACTCGCGCATCCCCCTTTCCCACCTATTTGTTTGTACCTTGTTCAAGTTCAAGTTCAAGTATGTTTATTGAGATAAGCAAGAAATACATCTCAAAGGGATAGAGTAGCTTAGGCTATTTCTACCCCCCTCTACTTCAAGTCCCTCAAGGGGCGCACAAATTCAGTGAGTCAAATACACAAATAACATTACAAGAATCCCATTTAACATTGCAGGTTAATATAGCAAGTACAGTATATAATTGTCACACTCTTGGGGCAAACTTTTTGTAGCTCCTAAGTATACTGTCTATCATACCATTATCACACATCCAAACAATTTGATGTGGTACGCTATTTATTTCCTTATTTCTATAGTTTTCAATAAGTTGACACTCTAATACATAATGTTCTAAGGTGTGGGCGTGCGGCATACTACATAATTTACACTCCTTATCTTCTTCACTGACATCAACACCGTATTGCCAGATATATTTGTATCCTAATCTTAATCTCATGTAAATTGAATCCTTCCAAGTAGACTTTCCTTTACCATAGGTGAAGGACGAATTTGTATTTATTATTGAATAATGCTTAAGTGTGTTACTACTGTCCACCATTGCCATTCTCTTTATCATTTCTTCACCCTCTTGGATCATCTTGATTCTTGTTTTTATTTGTTTCAAGGTTAACTGACATATAACATCAACAAGAGGTTTTTCAGTGGCTCTTTTCGCTATGTCATCAACTACCTCATTCAACAGGATTCCCACATGTGAAGGGATCCACATGAATCTTACTTTATACCCAGTTTTTTCTAATTTCTTAACATTCTCTCTACACTCTATCACAATATTCTGATATACTGGGCGTCTGCTATTTAAAGACTCTAACGCTCCTCTGCTGTCAATAAAGAAGCAAGCATTTTTACCACATTTAACTACTTCCTGTAATCCTGCTAATACACCTTGGAGTTCAGCCTGCGTTGAAGAGACATTGTCAGTTAAGCGGCGTCCAATAACAGTATCTACAGTGCCGATGTCAGTGTACTCCCTGATCAAGACTCCACATCCTGCCTTCCCATCCCTAGCTACTGACCCATCACAATATACATGTAGAGTGTTTTCTGTAGGCAGTTTTTTAATTATACAATCATATGTCGCCCTCAGCTCTCCTATTTCATACATACTTTTTTTCTTTTGCAAGGGAGTAATTACTACATCTACATTACAATCCTCCCATGGTGGTGTGACTTTTCTCTTGGGCACAGCAATACACTCTGTAATAACATCATACTTTATAACATTAGAACATAAGTTATTCATATATACTCTCTTCTTCATCATACACTGTTCACTACTTCCCACCTTTTGAACCGAGAGGATTAATTCATTAGCTCCCCCACCTCTCATTAATCTAATGGCAGAGGCTACATTTATCTCTGAAATTCTATCCCCAATACTCTGCAGATTAAGCTCTATCCTCATTATCTCAATCATAGCATTTCTTGGGCATCCTAAGATAATTCTCATGGCTTCATTTTGTACCTTCTCCAACTTGCCCATCCTACCTTTACCAAAACAAGAAATGACAGGTGCAGCATAATCAATAAGAGATCTTACAGTACTCAAGTATATCATTCGTAGCACAGGGACTCCCACTCCCTTTCCACAGCATGCCAAGGCCTTCAGAGGTTGTAATCTCTTCCGACATTGACCCAACAGTCTGTTCATCTCAGCTTCCAAACTCTCATGGGTATATCCAACATATATGCCTAAATATTATATATATTAACTCTCTCTATATTTTTACCATTTATTTTCAATATAATGGGCCTCCGACTTCTACATTCAAACTTGTATAGTTGTATAGTTGTCATATGCAAGTGATAGTATGATAAAATTTCGCTACTGATCCTGAACGCCGTGAAGGCTCTCGTGTATACACCTTCCCACTGTGTACCTACTCTTAGATCAGCAAATAAAGCTTCGCCTGTAAATGTCAAAAGCTGGTGTTTATAGTTATTACTCAATTATTCGTGGTTATCAGTTCCCTAGGCAGCGTCTACCGTTTGTTTTTTTAATACAGTGCTTAGTAATCTCATAATACTTTTGATAGCAATTTCCTTGACGTCATTAACACGCAAGCTTGGAGCGTGCGTGCATTGAATACATCCTGTATTGAATGTTATGGAGTCATGAATAGTGTCTTGTATAACTTACAAAGTGAAAGCTGCCATGACGTGTATTTTAAGCTTACTGCGTACGTGACGTATCAGATTTATTAAGAGAAGCAATTCGTTCGAGTTAGTGACGTGGCATCGCGATGGGAAGGATGGTCATGGGGATATCACACACTAGCACCGAGTTTGTCAATTCAGTTAGAATTGTGCAACACTGCATTCCATTACATGTGTGCTTGTTTGCCACACTGCATTCCATTACATGTGTGCTTGTTTGCCACACAGGCACATGTTCCTCTACAGTATAAATGTAACTTTTTTTTGTATTGCATATTTGCAAGATAAATTCGGTTTGTATTTTAAATAAAAAATAATTGTAGACTTATCCATTTAAGGTAGATATGTATTTGGTAATTACATTAAATACACGAAGCGAAGCTGGATCCTTCGCTTTCGTGTATCTATCTTGAGATGATTTCGGGGCTTTTTTTTTGTGCGCGCGTGTGTCCGTGTCCCCGCGGCCCGGTCCTCAACCAGGCCTCCACCCCCAGGAAGCAGCCCGTGACAGCTAACACCCAGGTACCTATTTTACTGCTAGGTAACAGGGGGCATAGGGTGAAAGAAACTGCCCATTGTTTCTCGCCGGCGCCTAGGATCGAACCCAGGATCACAAGTCCAGCGTGCTGTCCGCTCGGCCGACCTGCTCCTAAATTTCTAGGATAATTATGTCACATATATAGCTGATGATCAATAAATGTCAAAGGTGCATGTGTGGTTTAGTGTAAATGAGAACTCTCCTACATTAATCTTAGGCCTATGTATAACATCTTTTAATTATCCTCTACTTTTTTCCCATTTCTTCTTTACAGGTGGGCAGGGTTACCTCACAGGTCACCTTACAGGTCACCTCACAGGTCACTTCACAGTCACACTCACAGGTCACCTTACAGGTCACCTCACAGGTCACTTCACAGTCACCTCACAGGTCACCTTACAGGTCACCTCACAGGTC
>WNGS01169498.1:51861776-51874809 GCA_020271785.1 Procambarus virginalis
ACCTCACAGGTCACCTTACAGGTCACCTCACAGGTCACTTCACAGTCACCTCACAGGTCACCTTACAGGTCACCTCACAGGTCACTTCACAGTCACCTCACAGGTCACCTTACAGCTCACCTCACAGGTCACTTCACAGTCACCTCACAGGTCACCTTACAGGTCACCTCACAGGTCACCTCACAGTCACCTCACAAGTCACCTTACAGGACACCTCACATTCACCTCACAGGTCACCTTACAGGTCACCTCACAGTCACCTCACAGGTCACCTTACAGGTCACCTCACAGGTCACTTCACAGTCACCTCACAGGTCACCTCACAGGTCACCTCACAGGTCACCTCACAGGTCACCTCACAGGTCACTTCACAGTCACCTCACAGGTCACCTCACAGGTCACCTCACAGGTCACCTCACAGGTCACCTCACAGGTCACCTCACAGGTCACCTCACAGGTCAGGAGGTAAACCTCACGAGTCTGGCGCCCTCTACACCATGTCATCAACGAGGTCATTCAACCCATGATTTGCTAATTAATATGCAAGTTCATTAACCTTATAAATATGATAATGAGCCACCAAGCAAACTGAATATATATATATCCGAGAATGACACTGGGAGTCGAACCTCGATAGACCATTTCCCATTAAGACAAGTGAGAGCATCCCCTACCACGACATGCAGGGGGAAATTATCAGGGGAAATCACCAAGCCACTGCGACTATAGCACTGGGAAGGGGTCGGGATAAGGATTTGAGATGGGACGAGGGATGGGGGGAGGAGGAATGGTGCCCCAACCACTTGGACGGTCGGGGATTGAACACCGACCTGCATGAAGCGAGACCGTCGCTCTACCGTCCAGCCCAAATGGTTGGACCGCTCTATCAGGAGCGGTACCTAAAAACACCGGAGAATACCCTGTGTTTAGGAAGAATCACAGGATTACCCCACAGGAGTCTGTGTGGGTTCTTCCCTTTTAAAGCAAGCCCCATAGTATGTGTTACATCTTAGTGTCATATCTCTATCTTAGCCTGATACAGCGTCTACCTCCCATGTTAGAGGACGGGTGTTCGAGACTCCCAGTGCCCAAGGTGAATGAAATATCAATAGATATTGAATATCAATATATACAATACCAAAATACTGAGTATAGATACAGAATATCAAAATAAAATGCCAATAGATATTTTGAGCATCTATTTGTAATAACATCTGCATTATAAAGCAATAAAATTTTAGAAAAAAATTATTAATTTACTGGATAAAAACAGCAGGAAGTACCGAGTGAGAAATATTTGAAAGTCGTGAGAAAGTCTCTTTCATACATCCTATTACAAAGTCAAAAACTATAAAACATATGATAAATGATTCTAACGCAGTCAGATTCGACAACACGTGTTGAAATTGTTAAGCTCTTTATGATGGAATAAAGTTGGATACAATGTGTGAAACTTGGGGGAGTTTAAAGCACAGAGGGGTGTGCAGCCCCTAGGAGAGCAGCCCTTAGGAGAGGGGCAGCCGTTAGGAGAGGGGGCAGCCCTTAGGAGGAGGGCAGCCCTTAGGAGAGGGGGCAGCCCTTAGGAGGAGGGCAGCCCTTAGGAGGGAGGGGGCAGCCCTTAGGAGGAGGGCAGCCCTTAGGAGGAGGGCAGCCCTTAGGAGGGAGGGGGCAGCCCTTAGGAGGAGGGCAGCCCTTAGGAGGAGGGCAGCCCTTAGGAGGAGGGCAGCCCTTAGGAGGGCAGCCCTTAGGAGGGCAGCCCTTAGGAGGGCAGCCCCTAGGAGAGCAGCCCTTAGGAGGGCAGCCCCTAGGAGAGCAGCCCTTAGGAGGAGGGCAGCCCTTAGGAGGAGGGCAGCCCTTAGGAGGAGGGCAGCCCTTAGGAGGGAGGGGGCAGCCCTTAGGAGGGAGGGGGCAGCCCTTAGGAGGAGGGCAGCCCTTAGGAGGAGGGCAGCCCTTAGGAGGAGGGCAGCCCTTAGGAGGGCAGCCCTTAGGAGGAGGGCAGCCCTTAGGAGGAGGGCAGCCCTTAGGAGGGAGGGGGCAGCCCTTAGGAGGAGGGCAGCCCTTAGGAGGAGGGCAGCCCTTAGGAGGAGGGCAGCCCTTAGGAGGAGGGCAGCCCTTTGGAGGAGGGCAGCCCTTAGGAGGAGGGCAGCCCTTTGGAGGAGGGCAGCCCTTAGGAGGGCAGCCCTTAGGAGGAGGGCAGCCCTTTGGAGGAGGGCAGCCCTTAGGAGGGAGGGGGCAGCCCTTAGGAGGGCAGCCCTTAGGAGGGCAGCCCTTAGGAGGAGGGCAGCCCTAGGAGGGAGGGGGCAGCCCTTAGGAGGGAGGGGGCAGCCCTTAGGAGGGCACGTCCCGAACAAGCCTTCGAGAAGTGGACAGCCCATCTAATTATTTTCCAAGATCTTCAAAATAAAGCAAAAGAAGAGCTTAAGTCAACTCTCTCGCAACAATTTGCAAATAGACGATAAGCTATTAACCGATAGTTCAACATAAATGATCAACTCCCCTTCTTCAAAATGGAAGCCACACTACTAACCCTCCACAGTTCCGGTATTACCCTCGAATCTAATGATTTATTCAATTCCAAGACAAGGGCTTACCGAGATCATCTTCACAACTGTAAAGGACCCTGGCAGCTACTGAGAAGAACGTGTTGGTCTTGAGTTGATCTGATTGTTTAATAACTTCCTCCTTCCCTCAGGAGGCCTGGTCGACGACCGGGCCGCGGGGACGCTAAGCCCCGGAAGCACCACCTCAACGTGGTGGCTACTAAATTTGTCCACTTGTTCTCTTCACCACCTGCATGGATTTGTTCGATTGCAGGTAAAAATATATATAGTTAAATGAACAAATCCGCAAGGGCCGTGACGAGGATTCGAACCTACGTCACGGCCCTTATGGATTTGTTCATTTGATGCATCACGCTATTGTGATTTCTGTGTGTAAAATATATAGTTCTTCTCTGGTCAATAGTGAAACAAAATATAGAGAATAACACTCTTTTTGTCTTTGTCACTGAGTTACTTGATCTTTCTTATTCTCTCTCTCTCTCTCTCTCTCTCTCTCTCTCTCTCTCTCTCTCTCTCTCTCTCTCTCTCTCTCTCTCTCTCTCTCTCTCTCTCTCTCTCTCTCTGCTCTCTCTCTCTCAAGTATGATTGAAAGATTTCCCACAGCTGAACTCTGGGAAGTTTTGAGTCAGTTTAAAATTGGTTTCTCTCCTCTGAACGCTTCTGTCTTCGAAGTAAATTAGGTGAGAAAATACCTATATTTTCTCTCATACTTGAATTCTCTTCCTGCCACATTTATCGTATTGTTTCTCTTCCTCCTTGCTTCTTGTTCTCTTTCCCTTCTAAGTCTAATTATCCTCCTCTCTTCCACTCTCTTTTCCTACGTCTTGACTCTCCTTTGTATCGTCTTCATCTTCTTACTGCTGTTTTTTCTCCTCGTCTTCATTCTCTTCTTTCTTCTCCTCTTCCACATTTTTGTTTCTTCATTTCCAATTCCTTTTCCATCAATGCTTCTCTTCTGTTATTTTCCCTAATAAAACATGCTATAACCAAAGCCTTTTCTTGTGCCACTCTAAAATAATATATCAACGTATCTATTATCATCTAAATATGACAGATCCGCCTAACTTGTTAAATAAAAACAAACACATATCAGACAGGTAAATATTTACATGTCAACATAAACACGACAACAAAAACATTGACCTGACTGCGCAACTAACCCAGGAGATTAATTCTGAATGTAGACCGAGCGAGAGATTGAGTAGGGGGGATGGGGGTAGATGGTAGATAGTAGATGGGTGTAGATAGGAAAGTTCACATTTGTACTTCTAGTTGTACTGGCGATAGTTTGTGGTTGTGGAGGAGTTGCTGCACTTGCAATTGTGGTAGTTTAAGCAGAGATGGTAACGGGAGTGGTGGTTGTAACAGTGGTGGCAAGTCCACAAGCTGTCACGCAAAATGATAGTGCTTCTAGCTACTATCGCTGACAGTACAAGATATGCACTGTTGCCCCTAACAAAGTCCACTTTTGTGCTATTAAAACACGAGAAAATGGAAACAGGCAAACCTAGCGTTTCCCCAGACGCCAGGGGAAAGTACATATTTGGTACATATATGTATTAAATTAGTCCTCAAATGCCATATGATAAACCTAGATTGCTTATGTAGACCAAGGGGTCAGATTAGGTTAAGGTTTTAGGACCGTTTTCTATGGCTTGTTCCTATACGCGATATGCCCTTTAGAATTCAGTATTACAAAACGAAAACTTTTTGCGGGGTACAACAATTTCAATTTTGTACAGCACTCGTAACACTAGCAGCAGCAGCAGTAAAGACAAAAGAACGGTAGGAACCGCAATATAGATCAAATAATACCAGTAGCGATTCCCTTTTTAACACTGTTAATATCAAATCCCTTAACATCGGCTGTGTTCAAAGTGATACTGAGCCTCTGAATGTGCTTTTGTGCAAATATCGATAATTTCATGTTGCTAATTTTTTAGTTTAAGCTGTATGCATCCTATTGATTTGTGCTTGAAGTTATTTGGCATGGCTCGTGTGTGTTTTAATGTCTGTGCATTGTAACAACTTTTATTTAGAATTGGTTGGTTACTATGTGAGTCTGGGAATTGCCGGTTTTGTCATTTTTATTTTTATTATTATTATTTGAAATATAATATTATGTATTAGAAGCGAACACTCTTATGTATTCAGAGTTAAATGGCAAGTTTTTCCCTGAATGCTCTGTGTTCCTTTCTCTGAGGCTGTGGGTCCCTATAATTGCACCAGAGGTGGTACCCCCCCCCCCCTATATTATGAATTATTCTTATTTTCATTATATTTTTATTATTAGAGTTTGAGATTAAAGTCAACTATAAATGAAAGTATTTTATGAATTAAAGCATTTTGATATTGTTTAATTGTTAACCCCTTATGATTTTGAATTTCAATTCAATAACAGCAAGGGACAGAAAAGCTCGCCATCACACAAACCCGATTTAATGACCTCGTATCGTCTCTAATGAACCAGCACCCAAAACAAAGCCCCCCCTACCCCCCACCCCCGCCGCCACCTCTAACAACCCAACGAATCAATGAGAGTAATTAAGACCCGTGGACACGACTCTTTGACCTGGTGTTTGCTGAGTTTCTGCTCTTAAGACCAGAAGAAACTAGGGACCAGATTCACGAAGCAGTTACGCAAGTACTTACGAACGTGTACATCTTGCCTCCATCTTTGACGGCTTTGTTTACATTATTAAAACCAGTTTATAAGGATGAAAACTTCCCAATCAACTGTTGTTATTGGTATAACAGCCTCCGGGCTTCAGAGCTCATTAACTGTGTTAATAATTGTAAACAAAGCCACCGAATATTGAGAAAAAATGAACAGGTTCGTAAGTGCTTGCGTAACTGTTTCGTGAATCTGGCCTAGGACGTAAACCAGGAAAAGATTGATGTAAACTAGGTATTGATATTAAATCTTGTGTATTTTGAGTATAGGGAAACTTACGAAGGTAAACTGTGTACCTCTCCACTAGGGGAGCAATGTTTAGCTTTTTATCAATATTCCAGTGGTGTAGCGATTAACATCTGCTGGGGTCGAACCCTAGATAATGGGGGATGATAGGATACCGATCTGTCATTGATCGTCCCAGTTCATCCAGCGATTAGCGAATCGTGTTCTAGCGAAGACAAGCAGGATCACGCTTATGATGAGCTGATGAGGGAGAGCTCTTAACCTCCACACTGAACTGGGAGTGAATGAACTCTTAGCCTCCATCTCTGGACAAATTACAAGAACTACTCCATTCCTATTAATTTATATCAATGATTAGATGTCTGTCGAATGTGGAGGTCATACGCTTGGGACTAGACTGACCCAAATATGTACTGTGATTCCTGTGGGGTATGTGCTCAACACGGTCAGGTCGAGGTTGGCACACGAGAAACGAGTGCCAGTTGACACACTGCCAATTGAAACTCATGAAGATTTTTGAAATAATATAAATCACTGAACCCACGATTTCAGTTTCTTTCTACCTTTTGTTTTTTTTAAATATCATTATGAACTCATGTCTGCAAGACTTCAAAATCTGCGATACCATTTTGCCTGTAATTAGCAAAATACACAAAAGGGCTGCCATCACATACCAATCTTCCCAAACTCTCCCACTGCGAGCAAGGTGGCCAATATCTCACAATAGAGATAGAGAAAGCGACAGAGGTGAGTGACGGAAACAATGAGAGAAAGGAAGAGAAAGAAAGCTTGCGTCAAACATTTAGACGCAGCATGCCGAGTACCCCTTTCAGTGTGCGTGTGAGCCTGTTTATATATATAAATATATATTATATAAATATATAATATGTAATATATATTATATATATATCATATTACATACACGATGTGATACAATATAACGTAACATGGTATTAATAAATGTTTGATAACATGCTTTGGCAGGATTAGGTATTTCTGGTGGAAATTGAAACTGGGTTTTCTCTCACTCTATCTATTGACAATAAACGGGTTGAGTAAAGCCTAAAATGGTTTAGGTTGTGCCACATCTTTTTTTGTTTAGGTGAATACAAATAAAACAGGTGCGTTAGAGTAAACTGGTTTAGGTGCCTTGAGATCAACTGGTTTAGTCTCTATTAATAAATTAATATGTTGTGTAGAAATAACTCACACACACACACACCACACACACACACACCACACACACAACACACACACACCACACACACGCACTCACGCATGCTTGCGCACACACAATCATCAGTTGATTGACAGTTGAGTCACCAGTTGACTGACAGTGAGAGGCGGGCCCAAAGAGCCGAACCTCAACCCCCCTACAGCACAACTGGGGCGTACACACCACACACACACCACACACACACACACCACAACACACACACACACACACACACACACACACCACACACACATGCGCTAACGTCCTTGCGGCCGAGTGAACAGCGCCCGGGAGCATATTCCAAAGGGCACCGGTCGATTCCCGAACAGTAATCGAACAAAGGGTAAATGTTTTCACTGATGCCTCTATTCACCTAGCATTAAACAGGAAGCTGGGACATAGNGAAGCAGCAGAGAGAGAAGGGAGACGCAGAGGAGAGATTTGTTTGCCACCTGTGAGTCTAAATCCATCATGAGGCAACATATTTACCAGGAGACAAGCTAGGAGACACACGAGCTAGGAGACACACGAGCTAGGAGACACACGAGCTAGGAGACATCCAAGCTAGGAGACACACGAGCTAGGAGACATCCAAGCTAGGAGACACACGAGCTAGGAGACATCCAAGCTAGGAGACATCCAAGCTAGGAGACATCCAAGCTAGGAGACACACAAGCTAGGAGACATCCAAGCTAGGAGACACACAAGCTAGGAGACACACGAGCTAGGAGACACACGAGCTAGGAGACACACAAGCTAGGAGACACACGAGCTAGGAGACACACAAGCTAGGAGACACACGAGCTAGGAGACACACGAGCTAGGAGACACACAAGCTAGGAGACACACGAGCTAGGAGACACACGAGCTAGGAGACACACGAGCTAGGAGACACACGAGCTAGGAGACACACGAGCTAGGAGACACACGAGCTAGGAGACACACAAGCTAGGAGACACACGAGCTAGGAGACACACAAGCTAGGAGACACACGAGCTAGGAGACACACGAGCTAGGAGACACACAAGCTAGGAGACACACGAGCTAGGAGACACACGAGCTAGGAGACACACGAGCTAGGAGACACACGAGCTAGGAGACACACAAGCTAGGAGACACACGAGCTAGGAGACACACGAGCTAGGAGACACACGAGCTAGGAGACACACAAGCTAGGAGACACACGAGCTAGGAGACACACGAGCTAGGAGACACACGAGCTAGGAGACACACGAGCTAGGAGACACACAAGCTAGGAGACACACGAGCTAGGAGACACACAGCTCAACAAGTTGAGAGTAACAGCCATCCCTAGAACTGATGATAGAAGCAACAATCTGCAACACTAACAGACATGGGATGAGTGATAAAGCTGGGAGGTGGGAATGAAGCCCCAGCAAGGGCTAAGGAAGGATCTGGGAGCACAGGACGCCCGTAGGAGTTGACTTGAAAGCAGGAAGCCATGATGAAAACCCATCGTAGACCATGCTAGGAGGGCTGGGAGCCACTGGCCATGCTAGGAGGGCTGGGAGCCACTGGCCATGCTAGGAGGGCTGGGAGCCACTGGCCATGCTAGGAGGGCTGGGAGCCACTGGCCATGCAAGGAGGGCTGGGAGCCACTGGCCATGCTAGGAGGGCTGGGAGCCACTGGCCATGCTAGGAGGGCTGGGAGCCACTGGCCATGCTAGGAGGGCTGGGAGCCATTGGCCATGCTAGGAGGGCTGAGAGGGACTGGACATGCTAGGAGGGCTGGGAACCAATGGCCATGCTAGGAGGGCTGGGAGCCACTGACCATTCTAGGAGGGCTGGGAGCCACTGGCCATGCTAGGAGGGCTGGGAGCCACTGACCATGCTAGGAGGGCTGGGAGCCACTGGCCATGCTAGGAGGGCTGGGAGCCACTGGCCATGCTAGGAGGGCTGGGAGCCACTGGCCATGCTAGGAGGGCTGGGAGCCACTGGCCATGCTAGGAGGGCTGGGAGCCACTGGCCATGCTAGGAGGGCTGGGAGCCACTGGCCATGCTAGGAGGGCTGGGAGCCACTGGCCATGCTAGGAGGGCTGGGAGCCACTGACCATGCTAGGAGGAGTGCTGGGAGCCACAGACCATGCTAGGACGGCGGCTGGGAACCACAGACCATGCTAGGAGGGCTGGGAGCCACAAATAGCGCTCAGCACAGATCTTGGCACAACTCGTCATGATAGAATTCATTTTCGAGGCCATGATCCCCGCTAGAAACCTCGCTGAGGACGGTGCCAGGAACCTAACTGAGCCCCACAGACCGGTGCCAGGAACCCAGACGAGTGCCACAAACCGTGCTAGCGGGCGACACTGCGAGCCACAAACTAGGATAGGGGGGGCCAGGCGGCTGGGTGCCATGAACCACTGGTTAAGTAGGTCATTAACCGGGTTCGCCCATGGAACGGTTTCTGAGCCAGGTCTGGGGTGGGTGAATAGCCTTTGGTAGGCAGCCACCGAGCCATAACACTTGGGCAGGGAGGGAGGGAGGGAAAGGCAGGGAGAGGAAGGGAGGGAGGGAGGTAGGAGGAGAGCATCATATGCACAAACAAAATGAGCGAATTCAGAGGAGAAAATGTGAAGTACGTTAAGGAGTAAATGAATAAAAGCGAGAGAGAACGAGAACGAGGGAGAGACAGCCAGTAAGAAGGAAAATGATAACGAGAGAGAGAGAGAGAAAGAGAAAGAGAAAGAGAAAGAGAAAGAGAGAGAGAGAGAGAGAGAGAGAGAGAGAGAGAGAGAGACAGAGAGAGAGAGAGAGAGACAGAGAGAGACAGAGACAGAGACAGACAGACAGACAGACAACAAAACAAAACAATGAACAAAACTGGACAGTGTACCACTACAATATCAAACCATCAATACAACCAGTACTTAACATGAGAATTAATCACTTACATCAACAAATTTCTCTAAATGAAAATCCAAATCAACATTACTCTTAAAATAATAACAACCAAGTAATTCAGACAAGAAAAATAGCCTGAATCACTCATAAATTATATAACTAAAGATTATCACAAATTATCAGATCACACAATTACTATCATCTGGTCTCTTGTGGCAGCAATAGATTCTCTCACTTATTGACTGATCAACATTAGGCTGAGCGGGAGAGTAAACACAGTGTGATGAACAAGCGGCCATATGGTAGTTCCTTATTTATTTACAGTAATTAGTGTCTGAATTTATTTACGTGTAGGTGTTGAATTGTTTGTTTGGGGGGGGGGGGAGGGGAGAGGTTTTGTATTTGTATTCACCTAGTTGTGCTTGCCGAGGGGGGGTGAGATCTGCTCTTTCGGCCCGCCTCTCAACTGTCAATCAATCAACTGTTACTAACTACTAGCTTTTTTTCCACACACACACAGGAAGCAGTCCGTAACAGCTGTCTAACTCCCAGGTACCTATTTACTGCTAGGTAACATGGGCATCAGGGTGACAGGAAACTCTGCCCATTGTTTCTCGCCGGCGCCGGGAACTGAACCCCGTTCCACACGATTACGTATCCAACGTGCTGTCCACTCAGCCACCAGCGTCGAGTGTGTGTGTGTGTGGTGTGTGTGTGTGTGTGTGTGTGTGTGTGTGTGTGTGGTGTGTGTGTGTGTGTGTGTGTGTGTGTGTGTGTGTGCTTGCCACTTGTGCCTGCATAATCGAGCTATTAGCTCTTGGACCCCACCTTTCTAACCTCTATTATTTTCCTCTATTATGTCTATTATGATTAATACATATAATTATCTCTAAAGTCTGAGCATACGAATGTGTGAGCCACCGAGGATACCTGATCAACAGGCTCTGATTTATACGTCAGGCTGCAAGCAGCCGCGTCCAACATCCTGGTTGACCAATCCAGCAACCAGGAGGCCTGGTCGAGGACCGGGCCGCGGGAACGTTCATCATTAACACAGTTCAACCAATACTTACCTGGATTATACCTGGAGAGGGTTTCTGGAGTTCTTCGACTCCCCGATCTGGGGCCAGACTTGACAGTCTGTCGTACACTGTTTGAAAAAAATTATTACCTTAATAGACCTTTTGGTAATGCAGGCGACGAGTCACAATAACGTGGCTGAAGTATGTTGACCAGACCACACACTAGAAGCTGAAGGGACGACAACGTTTCGGTCCGTCCTGGACCATTCTTAGATCGATTGTGACCATTCTCAAGTCACAATCGACTTGAGAATGGTCCAGGCCGGACCGAAATGTCGTCGTCCCTTCACCTTCTAGCGTGTGGGTCTGGTCAACACCTTATGGTAATAATTTCGCAATGTCTATTTTAAGAAATTCGCTGAAATTCGTAAGAGGCGAATACCTCCAGGGGTTGGAGAGGGCTTCTGGGGCCATTCAGACCACGGGGGATCTTGAGAGATAGTCGAGTTTATATAAGATAAAAAAGTCTCATGCCCCCCCCCCTCAATTCATGGGGGAGGGGGATGGTATCTGTATTCGCAGCATATCTGTTGATGTCAAGACGACCATCTTTGGCTACATAACCACTGGTTGTTGGGTGGAGAGCATTATCGTAGCTGGTTGTAGAGGGCCTGGGGTATTGTCATCGCTTTTGTAAGGTGACAATCACGGCACCTATACAGAGCAACAATCAAAGCGCCTGTGAACATCAACAATGCCTCTTAACAGCGTCAATGATGCCTCTTGTAAACATCAATCACGGCGCCAGAGAACAGCAACAATCACAGCGTCTACGAACAGCAACAATCACAGCGTCTACCAACAGCAACAATCACAGCGTCTACCAACAGCAACAATCACAACAATCAACAACAATCAGAGCCCCTTCAAACAACAGTCTGTTGTTGAGTTGCCAAGTGCTCAATAAACCAGTTCAATATACATTATACATCACCTATAATGTCATTCACTGCAATGTAAATAAATTGTGGGAAACCTTTACATATCGGAAGCAATTATCGCTAGAATAAATAAACAGCGGGAAACAACAATACAGTATATTTTATACAAAGAATAAATTTACCATCAATTTGTTCACCAGTGAAAGAGAGACTAGATGTTGGGACGTTTGGTATTTTGATGCGTATTGTTCAGTGTTCAGTTGTTCATTAGAGTGGGATTAGGAGATATTTAGAGCACTTGTGTGTCCTGCGGCGCCATTATTGTCTCTTCACTAGGAATTTGTTGGAAACTTTGTTTCACTTGAGTCATGCATGGTACCACCTGAGCTATGAATGGTACCACTTGAGCTATGCATGGTACCACTTGAGCTATGCATGGTACCACCTGAGCCATGCATGTACCACCTGAGCCATGCATGGTACCACCTGAGCCATGCATGGTACCACCTGAACCATGCATGGTACCACCAGAGCTATGCATGGTACCACTAGAGCAATGCATGGTACCACTAGAGCCATACATGGTACCACCTGAGCTATGCATGGTACCACTAGAGCCATGCATGGTACCACCAGAGCCATGCATGGTACCACCAGAGCCAAACATGGTACCACCTGAGCTATGCATGGTACCACCTGAGCCATGCATGGTACCACCAGAGCCATGCATGGTACCACCTGAGCCACACATGGGACCACCTGAGCCACGCATGGCCTGACGCATCAGTGTGTACTCATAAATGAACAAATTATCATTTAACGAAAAGCACTGTGAACGTAATTTAGTCTAATGAGTGTCAATACAGCCCGGTCCCAAACACAAACAAACTAAAGTGTATTCACGAAGATAGACTTGTGAATCGAGTGCTTCTGATTTTTCGCCATGTTATTTTCTGAATTGAAACAGACAGATGTTTTTCAAGCGAAGATAATGCACATTTTAAAAAGTAAAATTGGTTTTAATTTAAATTTGTGTATTGCGAGTAATATGTCTGGGCTGGGAGGAGGAACGTGTTTATTTGTTGAACAAATCCACAAGAGCCGTGACGAGGATTCGAACCTGCGTCCGAGAGCATCCCAGACGATGCCTTAATCGACTATTTGTTGAGTTGATAGTCGTACGTTCTCCTGATAGTTCCCTCACCTTCTACCAGTAAAGAGTAGCAACAGTCAGCCTACTCAAACCTGTCGTCTAAATGCAGGCGATGAGTCAAATAACGTGGGTAAAGTATGTAGACCAGACCACACACTAGAAGGTGAAGGGATGACGACGTTTCGGTCCGTCCTGGACCATTTCAAGTCGATTGTCTTGCCGTCTAAACCTTCTAGTACCCGTGTTACTAGGGACGGTAGTACTAAATATGGTCTCTTCCACCCCCAAAATAAATCATATTTCGGCAATTAACTTTGCAGAGGGTCTGAAAATGAAGGCAATCGCATAACCTAACAA
>WNGS01169498.1:51884316-51886816 GCA_020271785.1 Procambarus virginalis
CCCACCGCCACCTCTAACAACCCAACGAATCAATGAGAGTAATTAGACCCGGGACACGATCTTTGACCTGGTGGTTGCTGAGTTTCTGCTCTTAAGACCAGAAGAAACTAGGGACCCGATTCACGAAGCAGTTACGCAAGTACTTACGAACGTGTACATCTTGCTCCATTTGACGGCTTTGTTTACATTTATTAAAACAGTTTATAAGGATGAAAACTTCCCAATCAACTGTTGTTATTGGTATAAACAGCCTCTGGCTTCAGAGCTCATTAACTGTTTAATATATTGTAAACAAAGCAACCGAATATTGAGAAAAAATGAACAGGTTCGTAAGTGCTTGCGTGACTGCTTCGTGAATCTGGCCCTAGGACGTAAACCAGGAAAAGATTGATGTAAACTAGGCTACTTGTATTAAGTCTTGTGTATTTTGAGTATAGGGGAAACTTAACGAAGGTAAACTGTGTACCTCTCCACTCAGGGAGAGCAATGTTTGAGCAGTTTTATCAATATTCCAGTGGTGTAGCGATTAACACCTGCTGGGTTCGAACCTAGATAATGTGGGATGATTAGGATACCGATCTGTCATTGATCGCCCCAGTTCTCCAGCGATTAGCGAATCGTGTTCTAGCGAAGACAAGCAGGATCACGCTTATGATGAGCTGATGAGGAGGAGCTCTAGCCTCCAACACTGAAGTGAGAGAAAACAAACTCTTTGCCTCCAACATTGAACTGGGGGAGAATGAACTTTAGTCTCCAACACTGAACGAAGGAGAATGAACTCTTAGTCTCCAACATGACTGAGGGAGAATGAACTCTTTGCCTACAACCCTGGACAAATTTGCAAGAACGACTCCATTCCTAATAATTTTTATTAAAAAAATAGAATTAGAATGTCTGTCGAAGGTGGAGGTCATACGCTTGGACTAGACTGACCAAATATCTACTGTGATTCCTGTGGGGTATGGCTCAACACGGTCAGGTCGAGTTGGCACACGAGAAACGTGCCAGTTGACACACTGCCAATTGAAACCCCATGAAGATTTTTTGAATAATATAAATCACTGAACCACGATTTCAGTTTCTTTCTACCTTTTGTTTTTTAAAATATCATTATGAACTCATGTCTGCAAAACTTCAAAATCTAGCGATACCATTTTGCCTGTAATTAGCAAAATACACAAAAGGGCTGCCATCCATACCAATCTTCCCAAACTCTCCCACTGCGAGCCAAGGGGCCAATATCTCACAATAGAGATAGAGAAAGTGACAGAGAGTGAGTGACGGAAACAATGAGAGAAAGGAAGAGAAAGAAAGCTTGCGTCAAACATTTAGACGCAAGCAATGCCGAGTACCCCTTTCAGTGTGCGTGTGAGCCTGTTTATATATATAAATATATATTATATAAATATATATAATGTATATATATATATATTATATATATAATTACATACACGATGTGATACAGTATAATGTAACATGGTATTAATAAATGTTTGTGATAACATGCTTTTGGCAGGATTAGGTATTTCTGGTGGAAATTGAAACTGGGTTTTCTCTCACTCTATCTATTGACAATAAACGGGTTTGAGTAAAGGCTAAACTGGCTTAGGTTTGTGCACATCTTTTTGTTTAGGTGAATGCAAATAAAACAGGTGCGTTAGAGTAAACTGGTTTAGGTGCCTTGAGATCAACTGGTTTTAGTCTATATTAATAAATTAATATTGTTGTGTAGAAATAACTCACACACACACACACACACACACACACACACACACACACACACACACACACACACACACACACACACGCACGCACGCATGCTTGCGCACACACAATCATCAGTTGATTGACAGTTGAGTCACCAGTTGACTGACAGTTGAGAGGCGGGCCCAAAGAGCCGAACCTCAACCCCCCCTACAAGCACAACTAGGTGCGTACACACACACACACACACACACACACACGTGCGCTAACGTCCTTGCGGCCGAGTGAACAGCGCCCGGGAGCCATATTCCAAAGGGCCTCGGGTTCGATTCCCGAACAGTAATCGAACAAAGGGTAAATGTTTTCACCTGATGCCTCTATTCACCTAGCATTAAACAGGAAGCTGGGACATAGACACCTGCTACGGGCTGCATCCCGGGTTTAACTGTGTGAGAAATATATGTAGCAGATATGATAGATAAAAATAGATTGGGCGTCAGCACATTAGGCAAAACCGGGGTCCAAGAGCTAGCGGCTGAATCTTGCAAGGACAAGTAGCAATGGGAAGGGTAATTATCAGGGGAAAGCACCAAGCCATTACGACTATATAGTACTTAGAAGGGGTCAGGATAAGGATTTGGGATGGGACGGAGGGAAAGGAATGGTGCCCCAACCACTTGTGGACGGTCGGGGGATTGAACACCGACCTGCATGAAGGGAGACCGTCGCTCTACCGTCCAGCCCAAGTGGTTGCACAAACAGTAAATGCAAATAGTAAACAAACACACATGCCACC
>WNGS01169498.1:51891816-51894901 GCA_020271785.1 Procambarus virginalis
TTGCTGGAGTGGAAGTATAACAACTTGATGAGTTTGTAAACAATCGTCTTATCGCTTTGGTTTTAGTGTTCATCTACTGTGACAGGTTAGGTTAGGTTAGGATAATTAGTTTGGATGTGTTATGTTAAAGAGTTTGTTTGTCCGTTAGTTCTAATGCCTGTTCGTCTGTTAGTTCTAATGCCTGTTCGTCTGTTAGTTCAAATGCCTGTTCGTCTGTTAGTTCAAATGCCTGTCCGTCTGTTAGTTCTAATGCCTGTTCGTCTGTTAGTTCTAATGCCTGTTCGTCTGTTAGTTCTAATGCCTGTTCGTCTGTTAGTTCTAATGCCTGTTCGTCTGTTAGTTCTAATGCCTGTTCGTCTGTTAGTTCTAATGCCTGTTCGTATGTTAGTTCTAATGCCTGTTCGTCTGTTAGTTCTAATTCCTGTTTGTCCACTAGTTCTAATGCCTGTTTGTCTGTCAGCTCTCTGCTTGCTTGTCTGTCGGCTCGCCGTATTGTACTGTCAGTTCTAACATATACAAATGTGTGCTGACCAGAGCGAGGATTCGACAGGGAGTCAAACGTCAGTATTTTGGTCTATTACAAATGTAGATTAAGTCGTTGACTTTATGACTTTTTGAGGGCTTTGGGGATCACCGCTGTCTCCTGTTCTGTCTCCTCGTTCTCTTTCTCATTCTCCTTTCCCCAATCTTCCTCAACTTCCTCCTCCGCCTTCTTTTTCCTGCTCTGCCTAATCTTCTTACTCCTCTTCCTAATCTTTCTTGTGACAGGAACTCCTTCCACATATCGCGCCTCTACAAGTCTCAACGTGTAACCACATGCAGTTCTACCACATATAGTCTAAATCTGGACGCACAAGTCACATATCTTTCGGTCAACAATGTCAGACAACTGATAATATTCTTCATTCTTGCGGTTAATATAGGCTCACCTGAGGCCAGATTAACGAAGCAGTTACGCAAGCACTTACGAACCAGTACAGTTTTTCTCAATGTTTCGCAGGTTTGATTACAATTATTAAACAGTTAATGAGGTCCGAAGCACCAATAGGCTATTTATAACAATAACAACAGTTAATTGAGAAGTTTTCGTGCCTTTCAACTGTTTAATAAATGTAACCAAAGCCGTCAAAGCTTGAGGAAAGATGTACACGTTCGTAAGTACCTACGTAACTGCTTCGTGAACCTGGCCCCTGTACAGCACCGGAGAGAATAACAGTGGAACAGAAATGTTAGCAAGTTGCTGGAGTTGCAAGTTGCAAGTCTTTTCCATTTAACTCTGCAAGGGGCCTGCAGGAGCACAGCCCGAGGCGGGGCTTCAGATGCCTGCACACATAAAACTCTGGAATGGAAAAGGTCATCTAATGAGAGATTTGTTATTTTTCGAGGCACGAGACCTTTATGATGGGGGGAGGAATATGCCTGGTTGCCGAGGTAACGGTACTCCTTACCTGAAGGAGGGCAGGCAGCGAGAGAGCCCCTTGCCTGCAGGAGACCAGTGTGTGTGTGTGTGTGTGTGTGTGTGTGTGTGTGTGTGTGTGTGTGTGTGTGTGTGTGTGTGTGTGTGTGTACTCACCTAATCACCTAATTGTGCTTGCGGGGGTTGAGCTTTGGCTCTTTGGTCCCGCCTCTCAACTGTCAATCAACTGGTGTACAGATTCCTGAGCCTATTGGGCTCTATCATATCTACACTTGAAGCTGTGTATGGAGTCAGCCTCCACCACATCACTTCCTATGCATTCCATTTGGCAACCACTCTGACACTAAAAAAGTTTTTTCTAATATCTCTGTGGCTCATTTGGGCACTCAGTTTCCACCTGTGTCCCTTGTGCGTGTGCCCCTTGTGTTAAATAGCCTGTCTTTATCTACCCTATCAATTCCCTTCAGAATCTTAAATGTGGTGATCATGTCCCCCCTAACTCTTCTGTCTTCCAGCTTCTGTCTGTGTGTGTGTGTGTGTGTGTGTGTGTGTGTGTGTGTGTGTGTGTGTGTACGCAGTGATTCTGATACAACGGTTCAGTAACACAATAAAAGAAAACAGGGATTCAGTTAACATTTAAGTGTAATTTGTGAGAGAAAGTTAGAAGCGTGTGAAGTCCACTATGGCATGTCTGAGCGTGGGAACAGCAGCTGGGGCGTCCAGCCCTGGTATCAGTGAGGAAGCGTCCAAGGTCGCCACCACTTGACCCAACCTAAAGGCTGGTTAGTGTGAGGAAGGGTCCTCACGTGGTTAGTGTGAGGAAGGGTCCTCACGTGGTTAGTGTGAGGAAGGGCCCTCAAGTGCTTAAGTGTGAGGTGGTGTCCTTAAGTGAATATGAGTTAATAACACAGACTGGAGTAGATACGAGTGAGGGAAGACCGAGTTACTGTAAATGATTGTAGGAGAGTAGACAACAACCTTTAACTGGTTATTTGGAGAGACGACAGCCTGTAACTGGTTGTATGAGAGGAGACGACAGCCTGTAACTGTTGTTTTAGAGGAGACGACAGCCTGTAACTGGTTGTATGAGAGGAGACGACAGCCCGTAACTGGTTGTATGAGAGGAGACGACAGCCTGTAACTGGTTGTTGGAGAGGAGACGACAGCCTGTAACTGGTTGTATGAGAGGAGACGACAGCCTGTAACTGGTTGTTGGAGAGGAGACGACAGCCTGTAACTGGTTGCATGAGAGGAGACGACAGCCTGTAACTGGTTGTTGGAGAGGAGACGACAGCCTGTAACTGGTTGTATGAGAGGAGACGACAGCCTGTAACTGGTTGTATGAGAGGAGACGACAGCCTGTAACTGGTTGTATGAGAGGAGACGACAGCCTGTAACTGGTTGTATGAGAGGAGACGACAGCCTGTAACTGGTTGTTGGAGAGGAGACGACAGCCTGTAACTGGTTGTTGGAGAGGAGACGACAGCCTGTAACTGGTTGTATGAGAGGAGACGACAGCCTGTAACTGGTTGTTACAAAGACGACGACAGCTGCTGGTGACAGGAGGAAGCCAGAAGTGTAGAGAGGAAACGACTTGTGACATCTGCACTCCGGTTAGCGGAGAAATCTATGCTTCCGGAATGAGCAAATTACTTCTGGCTGGGTGTT
>WNGS01169498.1:51902940-51947280 GCA_020271785.1 Procambarus virginalis
GCTCATCAGACATCATACCGACATCAAATTTTGTACCAAAACAAAACAAAGTTAAAGGTAACTGATGACCCTGGAAAATTTAACCTTCGTGTACTAATGATACTAAAACACGTCATTGTTATTCATAAACATTCACACACTCATTGCAATCACGCATAATCTATAAAAAAAATACACTGTTGTTGCTTCTATTAAGAGAATTCATTTGCAATCATTTTGATACAAAATATAATTATAACTCGATAACATAGAAAACAAAATGTTTGTAAAACATTTTTGCATCGAACAAAACCACACATCAGAGTGAAGAAAGGACACCATTTCAGTTGGCTACTCTACTTCCTAATGGGCAGGGATGGACTGAAATGCCGGCATTTCTTCACTTTTCGATAAATGTCGGCATTTCTTCACTTTTCGATATGTGCTTTGTTCAGAGCCCAGAATGCTTACTGACAGGAATGAACTGTGGGGTTGAACTGCCAAAGTGTTAATAGTCTTAAAAACAGTAGTTTCTAAACAATTTAAATATTAAAGGTATACGTAAGAAAATAGAAATAAGTGGAGTGAGTACCTGTAGTCTCAATATCAACAGCCCAGTAGTGAAATTGAGGAAAAATAAAAATGCAAACATGATTTGTTTTGCTAGTGCAAAAAAATAAAATGGAAAAGAATTTCCATGGGGGGAAAAACAGAGGTGCATATTAGTGCAGTGTAGATACATTCAGAAATTATTAAATTTCAGTAAAGTAAAAAGAAAAATGGGAAGCTTAAAATAGGCATGCTAGCATTGGAAGATATGTTGTCAAATGATGAAGAGGAGGGGGGGGGGGGTCAAGAAAAAAAATTGTGCAACAAGTTCCCTGAAGGTATAAAGAACTAGTTTAACACCAGAATGTAATGTTAGTGGTATAAACTGCATATTTGAGTACACTATACAGAACTATAATAAAACTACTGAAAGGGAACAGGAGTGCATTTAGAGTACAGTACATTGCGTGAAGATGTACATAACATTATACATTGATGTGCCTCATAACTGCCTCAATTATGCATGTACATTACATGCATATACTCTACTGTAATTAATTATAACAAAACCAACTTAATACCTTTCCCACCCCATTCACTAGTTATTGAACTCCACAACACTCACTCCCCTCTCATTCGACACCACTGTGTAACTTGTCTATATAACAAACCATGTTATGCATATTTTCAGTTAGCATGCAAATTTGTTTCCTTTCTTCTTTCTTTTACATGGAAAGAAGATTAAGTTTTTTATATTTTAACAAATTCAATGACTACACACTTTGAAGTATGAAGCATTAGGATGATGCTATGTGCTGCAAATGGGGGTACCTAATATTTTATTACAATGCTCACTTATTTCTACTGATTGAAATGATTCAATATAATTTGTAATGAAATGAATCACACTTATGATCATACTTAAAAATTGTATCTTCCAAGAAAATAATGGAGCATTTTTGGGCTATAATAAATTTGCAAAAAAGGTTTTAAATGGGCTACAATGCTTTATTTCAATAAATACAATACTTTTTGTACTTCATCAACATCAGGTACAGTATTAGATACTGAAAGAAAATTAGCAAAAAAATAACAAAAATGGTATTCAACTACGGATAACAAATAAGGTAAAATCACGGACGAGTCACTTTCAACTCGCTTTTACAAAATAAACTGCTGTACTACAAGAATAAAAGTTCCCAAGTCAATACCCAAGATACTATTCAACAACACATGCCAAACCCACCTGAAGAATGTATGGGTAAATAGCCTTTTCTTTGCGACCGCACTTCTCCTTCACTGCCTCCAAAAAGCGAACTGCTAGAGCAAAATCGTTGTTGCGCCTACAGGCCTTCAAGGCAGCAATGATAATTTTAGGCTCTGGCACCAAATCCATACCACACAAATCGTTCATGGCCTGGAAAGCAACATAACAATCCTTTAATATATTTAAAACATTAAAGCAAGGACAAAACTATATTACACATTTAATAGGTTTAAGGCCTGTGACAAAAGATTATTGATGTGTGTATTTATGTGGGTGATTAAATATGTATGTGTATGTATATATGTATACGTATATATATGTGTATGTGTACAATGTACATGCATGTATGAGTATGTGTACATGTATAAATAACATTAATAATTTTGTAACTAGCATCAAAAGATTGTTATTTGCTTAGCTAAACGAACTAGAGGGTTCAGTTCCTGAACCGATTATGTGCCTCTGTAATCGTTTACACCACCACCCACGGGATCGGTATGGGTGTGCATAATAAAGAAAGAAATTGAATTGTATGCAATTGAAAACTTGAAGATGTTAACTAATCTGAATTTTGAGTTAAGTACAGGATGCAGTGTGTGGCCTCACACGACTTAGTGCCTAGGAGTGGGGTAGTCAATTTTATTTAAAAAAAAAAAAAAATCCTTAATTTTCATTTAAATGTGCAATTATATAACTGTGTTGAATTTAAGGTTAACTAGATAGGCTTTGGCTATAACTTATCAAAGAGATATCTAAGGGCCAGCATATTTTGGGATACAAATAGTGTGGTCAAATTAGTACTGTACTAAGAGTGTGAAGATTAATATAATAAACAGCAGCTGCTGTAGGTGAAGTAATAGTGGCAGCAACAGCGGAGGCGGCAGTAAATGTACCAATATAAAATCCATTAGTGTCTATGTCAAGCAGATCTAGCTCTTTGAGCCACACCTTTTAGTTACTGGTATTTGTACCTAGTTACCTTGAGGTATTTTCGAGGCTTAGCATCACCGCGGCCCAGTCGTCGTCGTGCATCCCATCATCTCAAGATAACCTCCCCGTGGCCCGGTCCTCGACCAGGCCTTCATCCCTAGGAAGCAGCCCGTGACAGCTGACTAACACCCAGGTACCTATTTTACTGCTAGGTAACAGAGGCATAGGGTGAAAGAAACTCTGCCCATTGTTTCTCGCCGGCGCCCGGGATCGAACCCGGGACCACAGGATCACCCGACCAGCTCCCTATCATACTAGAAATCAAAATACAGTGTACCTGTAAACATGACTAAGAGTGTACTATGTTGTACACAAAATTCTAAACCCTACACTCACCTTACGAATCTCCCAAGCATCAATTTCAGGCCTTGAGAAATAAGCTTCATATCTAGCATCCAATTCTTCGTCAGTTTCTTTCGAGTGTTTGGACATGCTGCGGCTCGCTGTGGCTGCAAGAGAAATACTGTTATGCTCACTTGCTATTATCCTATGCCCTTTCTCTAGAAAATGAATTCATTTATCTGTGAACTAAAAACTTTTTAAAGCTTGAGCACTGCCACTAGGCCAGCCACTGTTTGGTACATAAAGAAAGCAAAAGTGTAAATAATTATGTACTAGCCCAAGCTAAACCATTTGATCAGTTCACAAGCACAAACTCTTCAGCCAAGCAATAGAAATAATCTGGCTTCTAAAGAGCCAATACTAAACCTGGAGATATGGAAAAAAATACCACCATAGCCTAGAATTAGTAGGTTTTGATTGCTAGCTATCAAGAGATGTATCCCCAGGCTGTCATGCCATCATTTTAAGAGGTAACTAACACATTTACACCTATGTTAATTATCTTTGAATCGAACTTCATATTTGTCGTACAATATTTTAAGAGTTTCCAATACCTAAAGTACTTTACAGGTAGATGTTGAAACATAAATAATTTATAACTAATGAACTACATTTCAAATATGTTAGGAACAGTACAGTAACCTAAGCTATACTGAATAGGTAAATAACAGAGGGCTACAGTACTGTATCCCCAGCTACCACGGCGCTGTATCCCCAGCTACCACGGCGCTGTATCCCCAGCTATCACGGCGCTGTATCCCCAGCTATCACGGCGCTGTATCCCCAGCTATCACGGCGCTGTATCCCCAGCTATCACGGCGCTGTATCCCCAGCTACCACGGCGCTGTATCCCCAGCTATCACGGCGCTGTATCCCCAGCTATCACGGCGCTGTATCCCCAGCTATCACGGCGCTGTATCCCCAGCTACCACGGCGCTGTATCCCCAGCTACCACGGCGCTGTATCCCCAGCTACCACGGCGCTGTATCCCCAGCTACCACGGCGCTGTATCCCCAGCTACCACGGCGCTGTATCCCCAGCTATCACGGCGCTGCATCCCCAGCTACCACGGCGCTGTATCCCCAGCTACCACGGCGCTGTATCCCCAGCTACTACGGCGCTGTATCCCCAGCTATCACGGCGCTGTATCCCCAGCTATCACGGCGCTGTATCCCCAGCTACCACGGCGCTGTATCCCCAGCTACCACGGCGCTGTATCCCCAGCTACCACGGCGCTGTATCCCCAGCTACCATGGCACTGCATCCCCAGCTACTACAATACTGTATTCCCAAATATTATAGTTCTGTATTCCCAGCTACTACAATACTGTATTCCCAGATATTATAGTTCTGTATTCCCAGCTACTACAGTACTGTATTCCCAGCTACTACAATACTGTATTCCCAGATATTATAGTTCTGTATTCCCAGCTACTACAGTACTGTATTCCCAGCTACTACACTAGACGTCCTTCAGATGCTTACAAAACACTGGCAAGCTAAATTAAGTCAATAGGAAAAAATTGTGTTTACTCTTGTGGATAAACAACGCTGAGGTGGCGAGAGAAATTGTGGCAATTGAAATTGAAATTGTGGAATTGAGAAAGAAATCTTGATAACATGTTAGATTTTACCTTAAACAATTAAAACAAAAATGTGTATCTACCTGGTATAAAGCAGACTGGGGAACAGGAAGCCGTAGTACTTACCACGGTAACTCCTGCCGAGGGCTTACATGTTGTAACCCATCCAGTTAGTGGCCAGATCCACCGGTGCTTAACCTGAGCGAGCACATCACCTCCCAGCTATACAAGCCGTTCGATTAATGGTTCGCGTTTACACAAGCAAACATGTCCGGTGAGCGGTGAGAGTCGGGTCCCAGGAGTGGTCAGCAAGGTGGTGTGTGTACATACCTGCAGGTAGCCTGGAGGTGGTGGGGAGCACGGCGGCCCTGACGAGGCAGGAAGCCCTGGTGATGGAGGAGCGCAACATGGTAGTAGGAGAGGTGGATGACGACCGCCGGCTGCTGCAGTAATGGTAGCTCACCCACACAACCCCTCTCTCTTTCTCAGAACCTCCTCCACTACTTCTCTTCGTAACTATATATTACATATTTATATTGCCAGAAAATTATTACAAAAATTAAACAAATGAATAAGTATGAATATTGTTATTATTCAATTTAAAATCAACGTTTCGTATCCATTATTTTTTATTATTATTATTCTCAGTATTATCATTATAATAATGTTTATCTGTTACACTTTATATAGTCTTATGTTGAATAAACGAGTAAGAACTGGGTTGTAAATCATTGATAAATATAAAAATAACACACTGATAACATTTAAACCCAAAACTCTAAATATCTTTAACACACAAAATTAATTACTATTGTCATCTTACCATCTCATTTATCTTAGACAAAAGACAAGTGAAAACCCTGAAGATAATAAGTAAAGGCTTGTAAGATATAGAATGGAAGTTTAGGGGTTCTGAGGACTGGAGACGCTGCCGCCCGGCCTCCACCACTAGTACTCACCTAATTGTACCTCAAGGAATAATTTCCGTTGTCGAATAGGTTGAACTATTGACCTTGATGCAACCCCACAACAGTTGGTTAACTCCCGTGCACCTATTATTATTATTATTATTATTATTATTATTTATTATTATTATTATTATTATTATTATTATTATTATTATTATTATTATTATTGCCAGGTGAATAGAGGTATTAGTTGAAAGAAAACGTGCACAATGTACCAAGAATCGAACTCTCAGGATCCCCGATTGTGAGTTATAGGCTCTAGAGACTACTATAGGCTCTGTTACATCAACATTTGAAACTTTGGGAGGGCGATTAATACTTGTGCTTGGGCTAAATATTTATTTAATAATTAAATGAACATCTTAGTAATATAATTGAAAATAATAAGTAAATTATAAGGCTTTCAATAAGTGGCATAACTGACAGTAGTAGATAATAAGTGAATTACAGTATAAGGTTTACAATAAGTGGCATTATAATTAAATTAACTGTACTAAATGGTAATGTATCCGTCCTCCTAAGGTTTCCCAAGGTCAAGAAAACGGTCAATGTAAAGTGTCCTCTCCTAAGTTGACCAGACCACACACTAGAAGGTGAAGGGACGACGACGTTTCGGTCCGTCCTGGACCATTCTCAAGTCGACAATCGACTTTAGAATGGTCCAGGACGGACCGAAACGTCGTCGTCCCTTCACCTCCTAGTGTGTGGTCTGGTCAACATACTTTAGCCACGTTATTGTGACTCGTCGCCTGCATATGTCCTCTCCTAACCTGCCAGAGGACTCAAAACAAAAAGCGGGACAGTAAGTCACTTTCGTACGTATGACAATTTTAGTACGATAATTTTTGGCTGTATGTAACGCATACGAGCGAGAAGCGACGTTTCTTTGTAAGAGGACAGGTTGATGTATAACCTGTAAATAATGGATAATTATAATTAGTCTTCGCGGGAAACTAGCCTAATTTACAGTGTATCTAGTGTAATAGGTAAAACAATACGTAAATTATAAAACTTATATATAATAAGTAAAATAAGCCACAGGAAATTCAGAGAAGAATGCTGCGGGCGAGGGGACTGGGAGCGGCGCGGCGAGCCCTCAACACACCCTCAGGGCGGAGCGTGAGGGTACAGTGATGTAGGGAAACCCCACATTTCCTGGTCGTCTGAATCACCATCTACATTGTTTGGTGGTGCAGAGCATCTTCTGTCTTCAATATCATGGGAGATCTTGCTATCTCCCCACACTCAGCACTGGCGTTCTTCACGTGATGTTTCCTCCGCTGTCTCCGTTTTCCGCTTCTGTGTTGCCTCGCCAGTTGCATCCTAACTTGCTTCGTTGCTTGCGTTGTGGGCCTACTGCTCGTCGTCTACTGCACACGTGCTTGTTCAGCAAGCTTAGTTGCAGGTTTGGTTAAGTCTCACTAGAAATATCAAATAGATATTTGTTTCTTGTGTGGTGCCCGTGGGTTCTGTTCAAGCATACGGATTATCATTGCCGTTCAGAATTTGATAGATACAGAGCACACTTGAAGAGAGTTGAGGTGCTTAACGTAATCATGGATTGCAGTAGGTTGAATTGAATTGAAATTGAAATAAGTTTNTACTGAAGAAGGACGTCGACTGACTTACCAGCGAGTAAGTCATTTTCATTTTAGGGAGGGGAAGAGGCTTTTCTTTAATACAGTACATCCAATATTTTAGTTATACGCTTAAGTGAGAACGTCCTAGATTCATGGAAGAAAAATTTTGCTTTTGTCCTACGCATTCATGGGGTGAAAAGAGTTCAAACCTAAGATACCCCCCCCCCCTCCGCTCCTTGGACTGTCATGCTTAAGGAGCCCTGCTAAGCATACGACACCGAAGCAGTGCGTCACTTATGCCCTTAAGATTCAGCAACTCTCAAAGGTATCAACACTTCACACCAAGCAACGCTGACAGCGATTTATTTAGCAGATTATCTGTGCATTCAGAAGAGCACCTTTGCAGTCCACATATTTTGATCAGCAGTTGCTACCTGAGTGGCGATGCCTCATGATTACCTTCCTGGGAGATCTCTCGCGTCTGGGATCCTTTCGGACGTAGGTTCGAACCCTCGTCACGGCCCCTGTGGATTTGTTCCTGGGAGTTATTTGCAGTCATGTGCGCAATGAGTTATCTATATTATGCAAGATATATAGTGTCAGGATTAAAAAAAAGTAGCATAATTAAGTTTGTAAGACAAAATTTCAGCTCCCAGGTCCCGCTTTTCCTTTCTAACTGTCTGTGTTTTACTGCAGTGATTCCTTACCCCCGGGTTTGTCTCGTTCCTATGGCTCTTGTCTGGAACTATGTCATAGTTTTTCTGTTCTTTCAGTGTAATTAGGCTCTTGCGTTTGTATTCCCACAGCTCACTCCTCTCTAGAGCTTTGTAGGAATTTATATATACACACGAGTCTTTACATTCTTGTACAACCACTAGCACGCATAGCATTTCGGGCAGTTTCTTTATCGTAATTTGCCCCGGAATATGACCCGTCAAATAGTTTAACAATCAGATACCTTCTCACTGCTGGGTGGACAGGCTAGTTATGGATTGGCGTCCGGTCAAATCTCTCCGGCCAGGATACGAACCTAGGCCAAAACGCTCGTGAGGCGTCGGCCGAATGTTTTAGCACTGCGCCACGGAGACTACATCGCCTTATAATGAACTCCTTGTCAGAGCCATGGTAATTTGATTGGTATTTATGTCTGAAGTAACCTACTACTTATCAATGAAGCAGTTGGAGTTCCGTGATCTCTTATTCAGTCTTAAATCATTTGTAAGCAGTGACGCATTTCTCGAGGTAATCAGTCTCTTCCACAGATGAAATTTTGCAGTTAATGTATTGGATAATGTGCTGACGGCCCTGGAGTATTGTGATAAGCTAATTCAGAACTTCGAAGTATGCTAAACGAGCCTTAAATTGACATGTTCTTCTTGGTAAGTAGCGCGTCTTTATTAAAATTGACGAAAGGTCTTAATCAGTTCATCACAAAACAGTTAGCATGTTGTCCATTGTCAGCGAATGAATATGCGTGTGGAACAATTGAACCGTGTTTAGCATCCACGTTTCCATTCAGTTTACGAAAGAGGTACGTATTCAGGGGCCGACCCTTTGATGAAGCCGATTGTTTTAATGGTCCAAGCTAGAATGCAAGGATGATGCCAGTGTCTTCTAAGAAAGAGCTCTGCGAATCATTAAAAGTATCCCAACATAACTGGAGCCGTCTGTAATTTTAAATCAGTTCCGGCACATCCTCTCTGCTGTCGTAGTCAATGAACTACAGTACAAAGTCTTCCGATGTCTTGTCCATCAACTTTGTGTGTGTGTGTGGGGGGGGGGGAATAGATTTTCCATGTCGGCGGTCACATCTACCGAATGGTAAAGTACTTTAAAGATTATCTTGGCAATCGCTTGATCTTTAATGTGAGCTGTTTATCTGGCTGTATGGTATTAATAGACTGCGGTGTTTGTTACCAGCATCATCGTTGAGGACTAATTTGTAACTATCAAGGATACATGGCTTTATCAGTTATCTTGAGACGATTTCGGGGCTTTAGTGTTCCCGCGGCCCGGTCCTCGACCAGGCCTCCACCCCCAGGAAACAGCCCGTGACAGCTGACTAACACCCAGGTACCTATTTTACTGCTAGGTAACAGGGGCATAGGGTGAAAGAAACTCTGCCCATTGTTTCTCTCCGGCGCCCGGGATCGAACCCGGGACCACAAGCCCAGTGTGCTGTCCGCTCGGCCGACCGGCTCCCTCGACTCAGGATTTCTCCAGTTGCACGAAACATTCCTGGCACTTCCCAGCTTGCTGCCGTCTTTTGATAATTTCTTATTTGTTGGTAGCATGCACAAGAATTACATATGATGCCTTTAAGCCTGTTCAATGGATCCACTGCCATCCAGCCTACTACTTTACATATGATTTCAGCTTACATGTGCGATGATTTGAGTAACCCTTGAAATTTTTCAGTGTGCTGTAGCAGCTAAAAGTTTTTTTAATTAATTGCCAAGACTTTTGTGAAATAATACACATTGAGCTTGTCTGTGCTATCATCCACAATGTAGGAAAATGTATATTGTATGCAATGTTCATGGTAGCATCTCTGTTGGCATAAAATTCATAATTTATGTAACAACCCACCGGAAAGGATACTTTGGTCTCTGTCTCGGTCGGTCTCTCTCACCCCTGAAATATCCAGATCTCTCCTCCAGATTAGACACGCGTGCTCGAGGCCACCACGTCTGACCCTCCCCAGGAAACGTCCCACAACATTTGACTAGGTTCTTCGTACTAATTTACCGCCAGTTCAACATCAGGTGTAAGGAAACTTGCCACAAACGTCTTGTCCTGCCAGGGGATCGAACCCGGGCGTTTCCGTTGCGAGTCGACTGCGCAGTTCACATGTGTTACGACACTTCTGGCTCTTAATTAATTTAGGGAAACATGTGGTCTAGGTCTAGTAGCAAGGGTGTACATTGGCTGTCTATAAGATTAATTTGTCAAACTTTTAGCCACCAACTGAAGTGATAGCGTTTAATAATGTAAAGTAGTGTTATAATTGTAAGCATGCTACATTAAGTTCTCAGAAGCAATATTAGAGACCGAGTAAACAATAACGCCATTCTCAAGCGCAACCAAAGCTCCGAAAATGTGCATACTCTCAATTAAAAGCAGTAATGCTACATAGGTTTTTCACATTTTTCACATGTGATGTGAAAAAAAATATTAGTAGTTGGAAACAGTTGGCCGAGAGGCGGACCGAAAGAGCAGAGCTCAACCCCCGCAAGCACATACGTGAATATAGGTTACACAAACCAAAACACTCGTTTTATGTGACAGTCAAATCTGTGTTCCTAAATTGTAGTTACCATCAATGAGCAACAAAACATTTTGGCATTGTTAGTTACATCGTAGTTGCATATTCGCCATTATGATTATTGGATATTACAAGCCAAGCGGCAAGTCTACACCTAAAGGTCAGAAAATTTAGCCTTACACAATCAGCACAACAGAACATTCTGCAACTACATTAACAGGCCAGTCCTTCCCACACGAACTATAGCTCCAAGCCCCTTTAATCTTTAAAACTTAATCATTAACCATGGCAGTAATAAATCTTCGTCAGGGCTGCCTGCACGTAAAAATATGAGATTTGAGTGGCATCAATTAAGGAAGAAAGGCTAGTGACAAGCAAGGCCAAGTCATCCCTAGGACCCACCGTGCGCAGAATACCAAGTGCCTCATTGATCAAGCTTGCATCATTCCACTGCACATACTGCTCAAGTCTGCCTACACTGGTGTATCAAGAGCAACAGTAATGTCACCTTTAACCAACAAACTAAAGCAGACCTCTACTAGTGAAGTTGCCTATCATGGCGCACCCACACTGCTTCTCCACATTTCCCAACTCGATTCGCAACTTTTTGCTTCATTTTTATCTTAACATTGGGAAGTTTGACCACTTTACTCTGCTGCTTTAACATCGTCCTCTTACTGAACGCACTATATTATTTACGCAATCGACCCAGACGTAACAAAATTGCGGTGATTTAGGGAAATTAAAAAACACTTGACGCGGTTAGAGTAACAAGTACAGTATCTGCTTCGGTATGTTTGATTTACAGTTAGGCTAGTCCACTTTTTTTTTACGAAAGGGGAAACAGAACGAGTTGGTTAGTCTCCCTTTCAATTAGCCCTTACGAAATACGGCAAAATTACATGATAAATTTGCAGTGTAATACATAAGCTTTCCCAACATCACGTTTATATTGAAAATTAGCAAACACTGAGATAGCTTTAAACTCATGTTACGTGAACCGGGTCAAAGGTCCGAACCTCCAGTAATTCCGGCTTTGTAGTAGTAGTAGTAGTAGGCATCCTTCAGTCTCTGCAGACTATGGAGTTGCGCTCTGGTTGTTCTCCAGGGCGCAAAGCCTGGGTAGATCGATATGGAGAAGCTGTTGCCCATGCAGCAGGTACCCCCCCCCCTTCTACGTTGCTGAAATTATCCAATGGAAAGGCAAACGCCAATACACATGGTTCCAGCAACGTCGCAGGAGCTGCCAGAGCGAGGTCGAAATCGACAACGAACTGCCTTAAGGGCTCCAACTCTAGGATTTTCCTCGAGGGTGACATCTGAAGCCTTTCCCAAAATAGGGGTATGGCCGCAAGGCAGCGGAGGTTTAGACTCAGGGTTTTCCTTCCCCTAGATGAGCTGCCTTCCCAGGCTAACGAGTCCCATCTACCCGTCTTTGAAGTATCAGGTAGCAAACCCACACTATGGATGCATATACTATTTACAAAATCAGTAGACAGCATTTAACATGTAAAAGATGTTATACATAGGCCTAAGATTAATGTAGGAGAGTTCTCATTTACACTAAACCACACATGCACCTTTGACATTTATTGATCATCAGCTATATTATGTGACATAATTACCCTAGAAATTTAGGAGCAGGTCGGCCGAGCGGACAGCACGCTGGACTTGTGATCCTGGGTTCGATCCTAGGCGCCGGCGAGAAACAATGGGCAGTTTCTTTCACCCTATGCCCCTGTTACCTAGCAGTAAAATAGGTACCTGGGTGTTAGCTGTCACGGGCTGCTTCCTGGGGGTGGAGGCCTGGTTGAGGACCGGGCCGCGGGGACACGGACACACACGCGCACACAAAAAAAAAGCCCCAAAATCATCTCAAGATAGATACACGAAAGCAATTTCAACTGATAACCCAAAAGTTTAATATATTTTACCAGCATATGATTATTATTTATTATTATTATTATTATTATTATTATTATTATTATTATTATTGAGTAGCTTTCTGAAGGATCCAGCTTCGCTTCGTGTATTNAACTTGACAGACTTTTAAAGATGATCTCTTGGATATACAATCAGCTAGTTTAAGATTTTAGTACACAACCTTTATAGTTTAAGAGCTAGGAAGAAACAGCAGAGATAAAGGGCAAATCCCATCTGTAGTCAGAATATTGGTCATCATGGGTCAATTTGATCACACTACTTCTCCATAACTACTGTCATTAAATCGTCCCGAACCTGTGTATACATTACATATACACAGTGATTTACTGTACATTACTTTTCTCTATAGTTACTTCTAAACATTATCTGGCAGTGTCAACTAAGCCTCTGCACTTAAGAGCATGTATCATTAACTACTGTATTTGAATTAAAGAATTTTGATTGAATCACACTTCAATCTATGCAATAACACTACCAAATTTAAGGCTGAATGTCAAAAATTATATAAACATGAATATAAATAATAACCAACCTTGCAAATGCAGGCTACCTATCCACTAGAATATAGCGTGTAATGTATGGAAACGATCACTATAATAAATGATAAGTGAAACGTTTGCATCTGCCTTGTTAACTAGAACATTTCTCATACCACCACCAATCCACAATGTACACATATAGTATATATATAGATTCTAAATTTCACCACATCTTAGCATTTCTACATTCATTTACTCAGTTTTTTCAATGTACTGGTCATTGTTCTGTGCCAAGCACTCTTCTATTAGTCTGTACCAAAGTACTTCTGTCCAAAGTGATTTGGTGCAACTGGATGAACTTCAGATGTGAGAATATGCATCTGAAAAATAAAATTCATGATGAAGTGATGCTTTACTGCCACAACTATAGTGATAACTCAAAAGAGCATTAAAATGTTGGTAAGAATTTTGTCACAGAAATTGTTATAATTATGGATTTGAATTTTTTAGAAATATGAGAGAAGCTAATGCCCAATACAAAAATAATAAAATCAATACATGTATTGAAGTTTAATAAGTAGACAATTATGAAATTAAAGCCGAACTGTAAACAGCTGAAAACTGTAAAGTAGTGGTTATATAACATGATAAATAACAAAATGTTAAAACAAATAGTGGATTAGTGTAGTTCTATTATATGACTAATTATACAATTAGAATGAAATCTGGTAAATATTTAGGACATTTTTCTTTAAATACTAAGGAATAAATGCACAATCTATAAAAATTACAGAGTAAACACTAAAAACTACAGCAAACAGAGCGAGAGGAGACCCCTATGAGTGATTATTTTACCAGTTGCATCCTCGAGGGGGTCAGTACTAGGGCCAATCGTATTCCTAAGTTACACATGCAAATGACGTACTAGAGGGGGATAGATTTTTAACATCTCTACCACAAAAATTATAATATGATGGAAGAAAGAAACTACAAAATGACCCCAGATAAAACGAAATAGCCCAGCAAGTGTCTACTAGAGTAATTCTAGAAAGTGAAAAGTAACAAAAGTAAATGTTGGGAATAGGAGGCTGGAGAGAGAGTACCATATGGGAGAGGAAACTCCTGGAAACAAAATGACTGCTGATATTACTGAATGTCACCAGAAGCCCATATTAAACTAATATCAACTGCATAAGGAAGCTGACCAATATAAAAACTGCCTTTAGGAATCTAAAATATCATTCAGAACCTTAAATACTACAGTATTTATCTTCAATTCTGGAAGCAATTTTTTTTTTTAACAAAACACTAGAGAAAGTTCAGAGGTATGCCACTAGAGAGATCAGTAGACTGAATTACACAGAAAGACATAGGAATTAAACCCCATCACTGGAAGAACAGGGTAGGCATAACCACAAATATTGGGGAAACTGAGGAGATGAGGACCGTACCTAGCACGGGTGGTAAACCAACAGGAAACCACTGGTGGAAACAAAGAACCCAAACTGGCCAGATACATTTTTTTACCAGCATCAGTAGTGAATAAATGGAATTTACCTCACCAAGAAGTGATGGAAGCAGACTCCATATACATCTTCAAATGTACGTATTACAGGTCCAAAGCCTAATAGGCTCAAGAACCTACGAAGTACTTAATTAAAGGTTAAAAGGCAGGACCAAAGAGCTAAAGCTCATGAAACGTCATGACGATATCACCCGGTTCATAGCTGGCCGCCTGCGGCAAAGAGGTTTCGAGGTGGAACGCGAAGTTCGTATACCGGATGGAGGGACCTTCTGTAAGCCCGACATCATAGCTTGCAAAGGTAATGAGGCCTTTATACTGTATTAGACACCCAGGTCTCGGCTGATAACTTCCCACTCACCCGTCCACATCAGAGCAAGTGCGACAAATACGGCACCCCAGAGATCCTTCAAAAGGTCAGGGAATATACCGGGAAGTACACAGCATCCGCCTCTTCAATAACCCTTAATTGGAGGGGAGGATGGTGCAAGGAGAGTGCGCGTGGTCTACAGGACATGGGTCTCACCAAGAGCGACCTTGAGATTTGCTCTGTGAAGGCCCTGACCTGGACATATTCCATCTACAGAATATGGTCCAAGACCACATCTAGGGGCAGACCACCTTAGTCCCAGGATCAGCGTGCACAGGGTGCATAAGGGTCAATATAGTCTCGCTTAGGCGAACCGCAGCCAGGATAGCTGGTAGCCAACTATCTAAGCAGAGTCGTCATCTGGAGTACCACTTCTAATGGTGTCTCACAAGAAGGTGGATGACCTGGCCGGAGCCCACGAGTGGGTAAGGCGGCAGCCGGAGGGATCCCCATGCGCATACATGATATCCCTCCCGCTCTGGGGCCTTGTTAGGAGCTTCCACTATGTCTAGTTTTCCATGTATGCCGACGCCAAGTCATCAATCCTGCCGCTTAGGCAGCTTGCTGTTTTGGCCTTCAGCGTTAGTTCTTTTTTAATGATATACTGTGCACCCCAACCTGTGTGTGCTGTGTCCCATATAAGAAAAAACCAAATACAAAAGAATTTCCCATTTAATGTTTGTTTGTTTTTCAGGTTATTATTGTGTGTTATTAGTATCATCTTAACTCTTGTGGGTTGTGATGAGATCTGCCATTTATGTGTATTTTAGTTTGTGTTTGATTGGGTATTAGGTATGCTTAGGGGTGCCTTCTCGCCATGCCCTGTGGCTGGGGGGAGTGGTGCCCTGAAGCTACATAAACACCCTATACCCCCCCCCCCCCCCCGAAGTGGCAAGGCGAGTTAGGGGACAAATTGCAAGCACAATTAGGAGTGGTATTTCCCAAAAGTTAATACAATAACTCAATTAGATTACAAATTTCCATTTAAAACCAGTAAAAGTATTGTGAAAGAAATGAGCCAAAATTTGGTTTTGAGCAAGTTGTATCAAAACTCACCTTGGGAAATGCACTAGTAATGGTACGTGCTGCCGCAGGAGTGGAAAATAAGTTGAGGAGTATGATGTTCTCTTCATCCACAGCATGTTCTTGAAGAACATTTACTGCTTTGATCACCGTGTTACCTGAACCTAAAATAATGCACAAACCAACTTTTAAATGAAATCCTTAAATATATATGGAGTTATAAAATCATTTATCCATTTACAGTATCATTCACACTATAGTACTGTATGGTATACAGCATCACAAACAAACCTTTACCCCCCACCCCACTCCAGCAATAATCAACAGCAGCACCCGCTACATAATCTAAATGCTCATCATTTAGCCACTTACTCATAATTGGATACATGAGGAGGACTTTCCGTTGGCTAATATCTTCTGGAAATTTTGCATATACAACGCGTGCCTCATGAGTTTCCAGATCCGATTCAACTAGAATCTTTCCCAACCTGATTGATCGACAACATGATCGTAAACCCTGTAAATAGAGGAAAAATACAAATGCTCATTAAATACGTACCTTTTATTAAGTCTTTCACAAAATTACAAATTTTCTAAGAATTATGAAGTTAAAAAATTAGGCATTTTAATGAATGCATTTGTAAAAAGTTATTTTTTGTGATAATGCTTGTGCAAAGTAATTTTCCTACATTGCCTTTTATCCTGTTAAATGCTGATAAGCCCATGACCCCCATGAAACAATTTTTATAACTACTGACAACTACTTTGTTCTTGTTTTAAGGGAGGATAACCATTACTGAACAACCGACAAAATTTACCATCATTTTAGCAATTAAAAAATGGACTACTTTTCCCGAGTTTTCCATGTTTACAATGCTGCCCTGCTACAAATTTTACCAACACATATGAAGAATCATACAATTCTACAATTTTAAGGATAAGTAAGTGGGCATCCACTAGAACAATTGGCTTGTGTGCTCTATAGCCGGTCAACTGTTCCCAATCAGAGATTGTCTACAAAAATACTTTATTGCTCTATAAAGTAAAAAAAAAAGTGATGAAAAATATCCGACATGTCAAATTTTACAATGAAGGCCGTGGGCTGCAGGACTAGTAACTTTGCAAACAGTATTGAATAGGGCTGGGCTGTTATCAGATATTTGGCTTACGCTTGGCATATTTCTTTGTAGGATATTGTACAGTACATGAATTTCTCTTCAAACTATTATAACCAAATTGTTTTTAAATTTATTTTGTCAAACTCCACCTTACTTCAGATGGCAAATCAGTTTAGTGTTTACCATCTTCTGAACATTGAATGCATAGGAAATGTTAGGTGGTGGCGAGGGAGATGAGGTGGTAAGTAGGACAAGCACGAGGTTCACAGCATAACAGTGCTTGTGTAAAATGAAGAGTAGGGAGACAATGGACGAGCTTGACTGCTTTGAAAAGTTGGAAAATGGGCATAAAGCAATCCACCCTTAAAGAATTTTGGCAGACAGCTGCCAAGAGATTCACAGCCAAGTCTTCAGCATTGAGACGTTAGGCATCTGCTATAGGTTCAGGCATTTAATTTGATCCATTAGGTTCCAGTGAACACTAGCCCACCAGTAAGACTTCACGCATCTACAACGATCATAAATAAATCATAAAAAAGTGCTGCTTTTTCTGCAATGTTCCCCCCTTTTTTTATTTTTAATTGTTCTCAACACATTTTATATTTTAATCTCAATTAGTATTAAGTTTTAGTCTAACGTTTTTCCTGCCCGAAACGCTTTGCGTAATAGTGGCTTTAGGCATTGTATGTACTAGCTCTATCTATAAATTTATAAATTTTTGTAAAACCTCTTGTATGTATGTACCTTACCTGAATAAACTATTTATTTATTTATTTATAAATTGGGACTAAAAACTACCACTAGGGTAACTAAGTATTAAATTTCCATTTATTCCAAAAACTTTTGCACCCACAACAATGGGTTATCCGTTAGCTCCAAGGTCTAACCTGCGAACACTGTATACGACTAGATAGCTCATTTAATTTCTAATAGAAACCCCATTATCTCAATTTCTTCTCTTATCTAAAAGAACACCTACACAAATTACAATTACAGTAACCGAATGGAACACTAGTAAGAGTACAGTATTCAAGGTTTGGGTTTGTTACATTTGTGTGCCTGTACAACAATATCTGCAGAAAAATGTTCATCAAATTTTACCTAATAATAGTTGGTTGCGCCTGTGTAAAAAAAAAAATAATACAGTAATAATAATAATAGTATCCAACACTATTCTAAATGCACACATCAACCACATATTTATCATGTGTTCATCATTGTATTGTTACTCTTTTATAAAGATGTTACCGCTTTAATTTCTATTATAGTTACAGTACTGATGTAATACCAAAATAAGATACACGATTACATTTTGCCTGTAAAGGGTCCATACAATATTTTACAAACCTTTTTTTATCAATTCTTTTATACCACATTTCTAGAAACAATTTACAATACGGCTGGAATGATTTATTTATTGTAAAACAAGAGAATGAACTCACCTGCTCCATAGCTTCTCCAGATCTGACAATGGAAACACCACAGTTGCCTTTAACAAACTGCAAGCCTTTGTACTCGCAACCCGTTGGTGTTGTAATGGTGCAATTTGAGTATGGCAGCTGATTGAGACCCTCTTCAACCACCAAGCGAATCTAAGAAAAATTGCTGTGGTATAATTTTATTATGCCTTAAATATTACAAAAACTAACTACTCATTAGTGTACAAGAAAATATGCCATACAACATGCATCCTTCCAACATGCTGTACAGTACAATGCAATCTTGAAATCTTAGACCAGTTATAATTACATTAACTTTAAAACTTTGGGATGGTTTAGTTACTAAAACTACAGCATTTCAATTTTAGAATTGGGGCCTAAACTTTGAAATATGCACAAACTCGGGACCAACTTTGCTTCGTTGGGGACAAGCAGCCTGTATTTAAATGCACATGTTAGTTATATATCGAGGGTACCCCACCCCCGAAGAACTACTGATCCTTCCCAGAATGCAACCCGACAACAGTTAACACCTGGGGTACCTATTTACTGCTAGGTCAACAGAGGTATTAGGCGAAATAAAATGGGACCAACCATTTCGGTCCAGCCCAGGATCCCTGATTGCGAGTCGAGATGGGTACTTAAATAGACACGGTGCAAGTGAAAATGGTGAGGAAATGCAAATCAATCACTTGGTATGAACATAAGATACCCGAGAGTAGTTTAATAAGAAGGATGTACAAAGATGAAACTACGGTTATCTCATGGTAGAGCCAGAGGACCAGAATCTTGGAAAGGAAGATTAACAAAAAAAGGTGGGTGGACTTGTGCTGTTTAAGGAACAAAAGATATGTGGGCAATAGTCTCCTGAATAGGCTTTTGCTGTGGCCACTCATTGAGAGCCATCAGGAGGAAGCAAGGTATTGCAGCTGTAAATAGGATAATTACTGCTGGGTGGCACAATCCAATAATGAAAACACAATCAGTTATAAAACAGGTGACCAGTAACATGACAAGCCATAGAAGATTAGCAAAAGCTGTCTGGTCCCACAAAATGGCCACAGATTTAGCCAAAACTGAAGGGCAGCGCTAACAAACAGCACATGCCGAGAGTGATAGGACTTCTGGACCGAATGAGGCAATAGGTAGTTAAAGGATAAAACAAAAAGCACTGAAGCACATCCTAATATGCAAACCAGTGAGAGGCACAAGGAACAGACACATTAGTAATAACTACGGATAAAGCATACAAGATAAACTTTTGAAGGGATGAGACATCAGCCACTTGCCATGTAATTCTGGTACTAAATATTTTAATTTTTGTCAAAATACACACATTTGTAGACTATAGGAGAGAATCATTCAGATGTGTCCGAAATTCTCTTGCCGTTAGAGTCTGCTGTTACTAGAGTTAGGGCGACCAGTAACCAAATCAGTCCCTGTGGCGCAGTGGTAAAGCAGCGGCATTTTAGTGCATTGGCCTGGGTTTGTATCCTGGCCGGGGAGGATTGATTGGGTGCCAATCCATAACTGCAGCCTCTGTTCACCCAACAGTGAATGGGTACCTGGATGTTAAATGATTTGGCAAGTCGTATTCCAGGGAAAATTAAGAATAAGGACCGGCCTGAAACACTATGCATGCTAGTGGTTGTACAAGAATGCAAGAACTTTTTGTATAAATAAATAAAAATTGAATAATCCATTGACCAGTCAGGTCCTTATTTAAACGGAGGCCACACAAATGTTAAATCAGGACTAGTTATTCAGTTATATTAGGTAAAAAAATCTGCTCTTTAGTTTGTCATACCTGTGAACAAGAGCACTGGACTTCATTACAAGTGAGAATTAAGATTGACATCTAGGAAATTGTATGTTTGGGAGACAGGCAGCACATGCAGCTGACCAATTTATTCTTGTGTTAATGCAATGTTTGTATTATTGTATATTTTGCTTCCCTTTTATGTAAAATTATATTTCCTACATAATTACTTTCATGTGTTCATTATCCATACAGTACATGGCTATCATGTTCATCTTCCTAAAACCCTTCATAATTTAATTTATTTTCTACAATATGGCACAGAGTAAATGTATGATCTAACTAGTAGACAAAAGCTTCAGAAAGATAACAATTCTAAAATATTAGATCATATGCCAATATTTAAACCATTGCATTTTACAGTTACTTACTAATCTGTCGGCATAGAATTTGAAGTCGCTTGTTGTATTTCTGTAAAAAAATTTACATTGCATAAATTCTTAATAAACACATTGTATAGCATTAAGCTTGCTATTTAATGGCATATACTGTAGTAATAGTTTATTCAAATATTGCCAATATTAAGATTATAAAGTACAATGTTTCAACACTGATTAATCTATCAATTTATGCAGGTATGTCCTTCAGGAAAACGGCATTTATCAAATTATATACATTTTCCAAGTACTGTAACTTCATTATTTCCAAGTATAGTACTATTTAAGTGCATCTGTGTCAGTTAAATTGAACTAACTGCATTACACAACACCAAACTTGCCTGTCCCGGATGATTGTTTGTAGTTCCTTGACTTGCCCACTACAAGGAATTAGTCTAAAGTATGGACCAAAACATTCGACAGGTTGCATTTGGTTTTCAGTGCATGACTCGGATTTATCCACATTCTGAACACATTCAAACATTATAGAAATAAAAAATAATGTTGGGTGAATGAAAGAAGGTATACTGTACTGTACAGGAGTTCCCCAANGTGGTACTGCTACGTAGAGGCACACATGACCCATCAAGTCATCCTGTCCATGATGAACACCTTCCAGGGGATAAATATAGCGTTGATCACTCCCAATTTCTGTGCAATAGATGGGGGGCATACAGTCAGGTCCCCGTCCTGGCCATAATGATCACCTGGCTCCTGGTAGCGGCCGCAGTTGCTCAGGGTCACCATAGGCTGTCAACGCCAGAAGACTGGTGTTGACGGCAACCTTGACGCAACTAAGACGTTCCTTGATATGACAGGTCTTGCATAATTGGTAATAATTTTTTCATAATTAGTAATTTTGTTTACAAATGAAAGCATAATTGTACATAGCTGTAGGAGGGGAGAGGATGAGAGAGATGTGGAAGGGGTGAGAGGCACGTTAGTAGTAATGTTTGTGAGGTGGGGGGGGGGGGGGGGGGGAAGTGGCAGGAGGGGAGTGGTGCATAACTTGCCAATACACTATCAACATTGAAAACTCTTAGTACTCTTAACATATTGTAGAATGTCACTAACATTTTCAAACTGTATCGAGATATTCCGAATTATAAATATTTTCCAGTCTCCACAATGCAATGTACTCTACCTGTACCCAAGATTGTCTATGTACTATAACAATTATGTGATGCAAGTAATGCTAGAGCTGGAGCATTAATTACATCGTCAGATTAAAGTGCTCTAGCAATAATGCTACAGCACTGTAATCACCTGTGCTCAAGTACTCGACAACCCATCATTTACTGTTTACGTCTCCAGCTCTGTTCATGTAGAACATAAAGTGCCCTGGGATAGCATTGTAAAAGCCTTCCATCACCCCCTGTGATCCTCAAAAACCAATTCTACATTATGTGTACATCTCTATCTATGTAAATGAAGAAAAAAAATTCTATGTACAGTACTGTACTGTTGGCATTTCAAAGGAATGGCTACTTCTGTGGTAGAAATAAGATAACCCCAGCTATTTGTTGTTCATTCCAGTATTTCTACATTCAATCCTGGTTTGCAGTTCCACTTCTCTGCAAATAACTTACTTCTGTCTACCAATTTCAGCAACCTCCTTTTAAGAAATATTTGAATAGCCATTACAATGCTACAAGGTGAAATTAAATGCAACAACTCCTGTACATTATATATTTGTGAATTAAATTAAAATTGGGATCATCTCCCACTGTACAAATTAATCATTTCCCTTACAAAACACTTAAAGATTCCCAATTAAATTGGGAACTGTATTAATATTTATAATACAACTCTTGGGTAACTCGTATGTTCAGATCACTACTGACCATGAACAATCCATAAGTATAAGTACTTGTCAGGCTCTAGAGTATCCCTGCACGTTATGGAAGGATTCCTTGCCACTAAAAATTTATGCAGTCAGGGATCAATTTCATTCAAATACAGTAGCAAGGGCAAGCTCAGGCTTGTCGTATCCCAATTCTTCTGGAGTGCTGATGCCAAGATCTTGCAGGGTTGGGTTGATCTCCTGTGGGATAATCAAGGTTATCAATACTACTTCACACCAATATTAATTAATAGTTCACATTTACCAGACCTGTGTGTAGGATTATTGTAAGAGCTTGAGCCCTGGGCAGGGAGGATTGACTAGGCACCAATCTGTACACCCAGCACTAACTGGGAATCTTGTTGTAAATAAATTTTTGAGTCATGCTCCAGGCCGAAAATAGTAGGGTAAACCGTAACATGAGCTCACAGCCTGCTAACAGGAGTCAGAATATGTCTATTCATGTACCAACCTGTACAGTATTTAGAAACCATAAGATGAATACAGGTTAAAACTAGATACTGTACTGTTATATTGAAGCATATTATTAAAGTAATTGCTTGCCTGCATTTGAAATGAGGTGCTCATCAGACATCATACCGACATCAAATTTTGTACCAAAACAAAACAAAGTTAAAGGTAACTGATGACCCTGGAAAATTTAACCTTCGTGTACTAATGATACTAAAACACGTCATTGTTATTCATAAACATTCACACACTCATTGCAATCACGCATAATCTATAAAAAAATACACTGTTGTTGCTTCTATTAAGAGAATTCATTTGCAATCATTTTGATACAAAATATAATTATAACTCGATAACATAGAAAACAAAATGTTTGTAAAACATTTTTGCATCGAACAAAACCACACATCAGAGTGAAGAAAGGACACCATTTCAGTTGGCTACTCTACTTCCTAATGGGCAGGGATGGACTGAAATGCCGGCATTTCTTCACTTTTCGATAAATGTCGGCATTTCTTCACTTTTCGATATGTGCTTTGTTCAGAGCCCAGAATGCTTACTGACAGGAATGAACTGTGGGGTTGAACTGCCAAAGTGTTAATAGTCTTAAAAACAGTAGTTTCTAAACAATTTAAATATTAAAGGTATACGTAAGAAAATAGAAATAAGTGGAGTGAGTACCTGTAGTCTCAATATCAACAGCCCAGTAGTGAAATTGAGGAAAAATAAAAATGCAAACATGATTTGTTTTGCTAGTGCAAAAAAATAAAATGGAAAAGAATTTCCATGGGGGGAAAAACAGAGGTGCATATTAGTGCAGTGTAGATACATTCAGAAATTATTAAATTTCAGTAAAGTAAAAAGAAAAATGGGAAGCTTAAAATAGGCATGCTAGCATTGGAAGATATGTTGTCAAATGATGAAGAGGAGGGGGGGGGGGGTCAAGAAAAAAAATTGTGCAACAAGTTCCCTGAAGGTATAAAGAACTAGTTTAACACCAGAATGTAATGTTAGTGGTATAAACTGCATATTTGAGTACACTATACAGAACTATAATAAAACTACTGAAAGGGAACAGGAGTGCATTTAGAGTACAGTACATTGCGTGAAGATGTACATAACATTATACATTGATGTGCCTCATAACTGCCTCAATTATGCATGTACATTACATGCATATACTCTACTGTAATTAATTATAACAAAACCAACTTAATACCTTTCCCACCCCATTCACTAGTTATTGAACTCCACAACACTCACTCCCCTCTCATTCGACACCACTGTGTAACTTGTCTATATAACAAACCATGTTATGCATATTTTCAGTTAGCATGCAAATTTGTTTCCTTTCTTCTTTCTTTTACATGGAAAGAAGATTAAGTTTTTTATATTTTAACAAATTCAATGACTACACACTTTGAAGTATGAAGCATTAGGATGATGCTATGTGCTGCAAATGGGGGTACCTAATATTTTATTACAATGCTCACTTATTTCTACTGATTGAAATGATTCAATATAATTTGTAATGAAATGAATCACACTTATGATCATACTTAAAAATTGTATCTTCCAAGAAAATAATGGAGCATTTTTGGGCTATAATAAATTTGCAAAAAAGGTTTTAAATGGGCTACAATGCTTTATTTCAATAAATACAATACTTTTTGTACTTCATCAACATCAGGTACAGTATTAGATACTGAAAGAAAATTAGCAAAAAAATAACAAAAATGGTATTCAACTACGGATAACAAATAAGGTAAAATCACGGACGAGTCACTTTCAACTCGCTTTTACAAAATAAACTGCTGTACTACAAGAATAAAAGTTCCCAAGTCAATACCCAAGATACTATTCAACAACACATGCCAAACCCACCTGAAGAATGTATGGGTAAATAGCCTTTTCTTTGCGACCGCACTTCTCCTTCACTGCCTCCAAAAAGCGAACTGCTAGAGCAAAATCGTTGTTGCGCCTACAGGCCTTCAAGGCAGCAATGATAATTTTAGGCTCTGGCACCAAATCCATACCACACAAATCGTTCATGGCCTGGAAAGCAACATAACAATCCTTTAATATATTTAAAACATTAAAGCAAGGACAAAACTATATTACACATTTAATAGGTTTAAGGCCTGTGACACAAAAGATTATTGATGTGTGTATTTATGTGGGTGATTAAATATGTATGTGTATGTATATATGTATACGTATATATATGTGTATGTGTACAATGTACATGCATGTATGAGTATGTGTACATGTATAAATAACATTAATAATTTTGTAACTAGCATCAAAAGATTGTTATTTGCTTAGCTAAACGAACTAGAGGGTTCAGTTCCTGAACCGATTATGTGCCTCTGTAATCGTTTACACCACCACCCACGGGATCGGTATGGGTGTGCATAATAAAGAAAGAAATTGAATTGTATGCAATTGAAAACTTGAAGATGTTAACTAATCTGAATTTTGAGTTAAGTACAGGATGCAGTGTGTGGCCTCACACGACTTAGTGCCTAGGAGTGGGGTAGTCAATTTTATTTAAAAAAAAAAAAAAACTTAATTTTCATTTAAATGTGCAATTATATAACTGTGTTGAATTTAAGGTTAACTAGATAGGCTTTGGCTATAACTTATCAAAGAGATATCTAAGGGCCAGCATATTTTGGGATACAAATAGTGTGGTCAAATTAGTACTGTACTAAGAGTGTGAAGATTAATATAATAAACAGCAGCTGCTGTAGGTGAAGTAATAGTGGCAGCAACAGCGGAGGCGGCAGTAAATGTACCAATATAAAATCCATTAGTGTCTATGTCAAGCAGATCTAGCTCTTTGAGCCACACCTTTTAGTTACTGGTATTTGTACCTAGTTACCTTGAGGTATTTTCGAGGCTTAGCATCACCGCGGCCCAGTCGTCGTGGTGCATCCCATCATCTCAAGATAACCTCCCCGTGGCCCGGTCCTCGACCAGGCCTTCATCCCTAGGAAGCAGCCCGTGACAGCTGACTAACACCCAGGTACCTATTTTACTGCTAGGTAACAGAGGCATAGGGTGAAAGAAACTCTGCCCATTGTTTCTCGCCGGCGCCCGGGATCGAACCCGGGACCACAGGATCACCCGACCAGCTCCCTATCATACTAGAAATCAAAATACAGTGTACCTGTAAACATGACTAAGAGTGTACTATGTTGTACACAAAATTCTAAACCCTACACTCACCTTACGAATCTCCCAAGCATCAATTTCAGGCCTTGAGAAATAAGCTTCATATCTAGCATCCAATTCTTCGTCAGTTTCTTTCGAGTGTTTGGACATGCTGCGGCTCGCTGTGGCTGCAAGAGAAATACTGTTATGCTCACTTGCTATTATCCTATGCCCTTTCTCTAGAAAATGAATTCATTTATCTGTGAACTAAAAACTTTTTAAAGCTTGAGCACTGCCACTAGGCCAGCCACTGTTTGGTACATAAAGAAAGCAAAAGTGTAAATAATTATGTACTAGCCCAAGCTAAACCATTTGATCAGTTCACAAGCACAAACTCTTCAGCCAAGCAATAGAAATAATCTGGCTTCTAAAGAGCCAATACTAAACCTGGAGATATGGAAAAAAATACCACCATAGCCTAGAATTAGTAGGTTTTGATTGCTGGCTATCAAGAGATGTATCCCCAGGCTGTCATGCCATCATTTTAAGAGGTAACTAACACATTTACACCTATGTTAATTATCTTTGAATCAAACTTCATATTTGTCGTACAATATTTTAAGAGTTTCCAATGCCTAAAGTACTTTACAGGTAGATGTTGAAACAAATAATTTATAACTAATGAACTACATTTCAAATATGTTAGGAACAGTACAGTAACCTAAGCTATACTGAATAGGTAAATAACAGAGGGCTACAGTACTGTATCCCCAGCTACCACGGCGCTGTATCCCCAGCTACCACGGCGCTGTATCCCCAGCTACCACGGCGCTGTATCCCCAGCTACCACGGCGCTGTATCCCCAGCTACCACGACGCTGTATCCCCAGCTACCACGGCGCTGTATCCCCAGCTACCACGGCGCTGTATCCCCAGCTATTACGGCGCTGTATCCCCAGCTACCCCGGCGCTGTATCCCCAGCTACCACGGTGCTGTATCCCCAGCTATCACGGCGCTGTATCCCCAGCTATCACGGCGCTGTATCCCCAGCTATCACGGCGCTGTATCCCCAGCTATCACGGCGCTGTATCCCAGCTACCACGGCGCTGTATCCCCAGCTACCACGGCGCTGTATCCCCAGCTATCACGGCGCTGCATCCCCAGCTACCACGGCGCTGCATCCCCAGCTACCACGGCGCTGTATCCCCAGCTACCACGGCGCTGTATCCCCAGCTACCACGGCGCTGCATCCCCAGCTATCACGGCGCAGCATCCCCAGCTACCACGGCGCTGCATCCCCAGCTACCACGGCGCTGCATCCCCAGCTACCACGGCGCTGCATCCCCAGCTACCACGGCGCTGTATCCCCAGCTACCACGGCGCTGTATCCCCAGCTATCACGGCGCTGCATCCCCAGCTACCACGGCGCTGCATCCCCAGCTACCACGGCGCTGTATCCCCAGCTACCACGGCGCTGTATCCCCAGCTACCACGGCGCTGTATCCCCAGCTACCACGGCGCTGTATCCCCAGCTACCACGGCGCTGTATCCCCAGCTACCACGGCGCTGTATCCCCAGCTACCACGGCGCTGTATCCCCAGCTACCACGGCGCTGTATCCCCAGCTACCACAGCGCTGTATCCCCAGCTACCACGGCGCTGTATCCCCAGCTATCACGGCGCTGTATCCCCAGCTACCACGGCGCTGTATCCCCAGCTACCACGGCGCTGTATCCCCAGCTACTACGGTGCTGTATCCCCAACTATCACGGTGCTGTATCCCCAGCTACCACGGCGCTGTATCCCCAGCTACCACGGCGCTGTATCCCCAGCTACCACGGCGCTGTATCCCCAGCTACCATGGCACTGCATCCCCAGCTACTACAATACTGTATTCCCAAATATTATAGTTCTGTATTCCCAGCTACTACAATACTGTATTCCCAGATATTATAGTTCTGTATTCCCAGCTACTACAGTACTGTATTCCCAGCTACTACACTAGACGTCCTTCAGATGCTTACAAAACACTGGCAAGCTAAATTAAGTCAATAAGAAAAAATTGTGTTTACTCTTGTGGATAAACAACGCTGAGGTGGCGAGAGAAATTGTGGCAAATTGAAATTGTGGAAATTGAGAGAGAAATCTTGATAACATGGAAGATTTTACCTTAAACAATTAAAACAAAAATGTGTATCTACCTGGTATAAAGCAGACTGGGGAACAGGAAGCCGTAGTACTTACCACGGTAACTCCTGCCGAGGGCTTACATGTTGTAACCCATCCAGTTAGTGGCCAGATCCACCGGTGCTTAACCTGAGCGAGCACATCACCTCCCAGCTATACAAGCCGTTCGATTAATGGTTCGCGTTTACACAAGCAAACATGTCCGGTGAGCGGTGAGAGTCGGGTCCCAGGAGTGGTCAGCAAGGTGGTGTGTGTACATACCTGCAGGTAGCCTGGAGGTGGTGGGGAGCACGGCGGCCCTGACGAGGCAGGAAGCCCTGGTGATGGAGGAGCGCAACATGGTAGTAGGAGAGGTGGATGACGACCGCCGGCTGCTGCAGTAATGGTAGCTCACCCACACAACCCCTCTCTCTTTCTCAGAACCTCCTCCACTACTTCTCTTCGTAACTATATATTATATATTTATATTGCCAGAAAATTATTACAAAAATTAAACAAATGAATAAGTATGAATATTGTTATTATTCAATTTAAAATCAACGTTTCGTATCCATTATTTTTTATTATTATTATTCTCAGTATTATCATTATAGTTATGTTTATCTGTTACACTTTATATAGTCTTATGTTGAATAAACGAGTAAGAACTGGGTTGTAAATCATTGATAAATATAAAAATAACACACTGATAACATTTAAACCCAAAACTCTAAATATCTTTAACACACAAAATTAATTACTATTGTCATCTTACCATCTCATTTATCTTAGACAAAAGACAAGTGAAAACCCTGAAGATAATAAGTAAAGGCTTGTAAGATATAGAATGGAAGTTTAGGGGTTCTGAGGACTGGAGACGCTGCCGCCCGGCCTCCACCACTAGTACTCACCTAATTGTACCTCAAGGAATAATTTCCGTTGTCGAATAGGTTGAACTATTGACCTTGATGCAACCCCACAACAGTTGGTTAACTCCCGTGCACCTATTATTATTATTATTATTATTATTATTATTATTATTATTATTATTATTATTATTATTATTATTATTATTATTATTATTATTGCCAGGTGAATAGAGGTATTAGTTGAAAGAAAACGTGCACAATGTACCAAGAATCGAACTCTCAGGATCCCCGATTGTGAGTTATAGGCTCTAGAGACTACTATAGGCTCTGTTACATCAACATTTGAAACTTTGGGAGGGCGATTAATACTTGTGCTTGGGCTAAATATTTATTTAATAATTAAATGAACATCTTAGTAATATAATTGAAAATAATAAGTAAATTATAAGGCTTTCAATAAGTGGCATAACTGACAGTAGTAGATAATAAGTGAATTACAGTATAAGGTTTACAATAAGTGGCATTATAATTAAATTAACTGTACTAAATGGTAATGTATCCGTCCTCCTAAGGTTTCCCAAGGTCAAGAAAACGGTCAATGTAAAGTGTCCTCTCCTAAGTTGACCAGACCACACACTAGAAGGTGAAGGGACGACGACGTTTCGGTCCGTCCTGGACCATTCTCAAGTCGACAATCGACTTGAGAATGGTCCAGGACGGACCGAAACGTCGTCGTCCCTTCACCTCCTAGTGTGTGGTCTGGTCAACATACTTTAGCCACGTTATTGTGACTCGTCGCCTGCATATGTCCTCTCCTAACCTGCCAGAGGACTCAAAACAAAAAGCGGGACAGTAAGTCACTTTCGTACGTATGACAATTTTAGTACGATAATTTTTGGCTGTATGTAACGCATACGAGCGAGAAGCGACGTTTCTTTGTAAGAGGACAGGTTGATGTATAACCTGTAAATAATGGATAATTATAATTAGTCTTCGCGGGAAACTAGCCTAATTTACAGTGTATCTAGTGTAATAGGTAAAACAATACGTAAATTATAAAACTTATATATAATAAGTAAAATAAGCCACAGGAAATTCAGAGAAGAATGCTGCGGGCGAGGGGACTGGGAGCGGCGCGGCGAGCCCTCAACACACCCTCAGGGCGGAGCGTGAGGGTACAGTGATGTAGGGAAACCCCACATTTCCTGGTCGTCTGAATCACCATCTACATTGTTTGGTGGTGCAGAGCATCTTCTGTCTTCAATATCATGGGAGATCTTGCTATCTCCCCCACACTCAGCACTGGCGTTCTTCACGTGATGTTTCCTCCGCTGTCTCCGTTTTCCGCTTCTGTGTTGCCTCGCCAGTTGCATCCTAACTTGCTTCGTTGCTTGCGTTGTGGGCCTACTGCTCGTCGTCTACTGCACACGTGCTTGTTCAGCAAGCTTAGTTGCAGGTTTGGTTAAGTCTCACTAGAAATATCAAATAGATATTTGTTTCTTGTGTGGTGCCCGGAAATTACCGGAAAGTAGGCAGATGGATCTACAATTTCCTGACCAACAGAACCCAATGTGTAATAGTCAACAAAATAAAATCCAACCCGTCAACCGTTAAGAGCTCAGTCCCCCAGGGTACTGTGCTTGCTCCAGTACTTTTTCTCATCCTCATATCGGACATAGACAAGAGCACAACCTATAGCACTGTATCATCCTTTGCAGATGACACTAGGATCTTCATGAGAGTAGGCAACATAGAGGACACGGCGAACCTCCAGTCAGATGTAGATCAGGTCTTTCTATGGGCTACAGAAAATAATATGGTGTTTAACGAAGACAAGTTCCAGCTCATGCGCTATGGAAAAAATGAAAATATAAAAACGGAAACCACGTACAAAACTCAGGCAAATCATAACATAGAACGAAAAGGCAATGTAAAGGATCTGGGTGTACTCATGTCGGAAGACCTTACCTTTAAAGAACACAATAAAGTAGCCGTCACAACTGCAAGAAAAATGACAGGTTGGATAACAAGAACTTTTCACACTAGAGATGCTATACCGATGATGACACTTTTCAAAACGCTTGTGCTCTCTAGAGTGGAGTACTGCTGCACAATGACAGCCCCTTTCACTGCTGGTGAAATTGCTGACCTGGAGAGCGTGCAGAGATCCTTTACTGCTAGAATCCACTCGGTAAAACATCTAAACTATTGGGACCGACTAAAGAGCCTAAATCTGTATTCCCTTGAGCGCAGGCGGGAGAGATACATAATAATTTACACGTGGAAAATATTAGAGGGGCTGGTCCCAAACCTGCACACAGAAATAACATCACATGAGACCAGAAGACATGGCAGGATGTGCAGAATACCCCCGTTGAAAAGCAGAGGTGCAACTGGTACTCTGAGAGAGAACTCTATCAACATCAGAGGCCCGAGACTGTTCAACACGCTTCCACTACACATAAGGGACATAACTGGCAAACCCCTCACAGTGTTCAAGAGAGAACTGGATAAGCACCTCCAAAGGATACCTGATCAACCAGGCTGTGACTCATACGTCAGGCTGCGAGCAGCCGCGTCCAACAGCCTGGTTGATCAGTCCAGCAACCAGGAGGCCTGGTCGATGACCGGGCCGCGGGGACGATAAGCCCCGGAAGCACCTCAAGGTATCCTCAAGGTAAGGTGCCCGTGGGTTCTGTTCAAGCGTACGGATTATCATTGCCGTTCAGAATTTGATAGATACAGAGCACACTTGAGAGAGTGTGAGGTGCTTAACGTAATCATGGATTGCAGTAGGTTGAATTGAATTGAAATTGAAATAAGTTTATTGAGGTAAAATACACACAAAGGGATGAGGTAGCTCAAGCTATTCTCACCCCGTTCAGTACAACGTGTTCATACATATATAGACACACATCACAAGCAATAAACATATTGCCGAAGATGCTGAGAGATAAACATACATTTCCTCCTTTACATAAGTAATTTTTTGCAATAGGTGTCCTGAGTAATTGGAATTTGTTATTGTTCTGATTGCTCATTTATATCGAGTAAGAGTGAGTCGTATGTAATTTTGAGTTGTAGATCCGCGTAGGTGAGATGGGTAGATGAGTGAATAATTAAATATTACCAAGGCAGAGCGAGGTATCGAATTATAGAGAGAATGCCTGCTGTTTTAAAGACTTTCTTTTATATTTCGTATATGATAATTGAAGTTCAGTTTGTTGTCAATATGAACAGCAAGCAATTTCTCATTTACTCTGCTCTTAATTATTGCTAATCGATAGTCTAATTTGATTGAGGGACTTAATTCCGAACAATATATAAATTATTTTTTTCAATGTAAGGGTGAGTTTGTTCGCAGTCAGCCACAGTTGTAAATTTTTGAGTTATGTATCCACTGTGTCATTCAGAATAAGTGAGTTAGCATTTTATAAAATTATGAAGGTTGTATCATTAGCAATTAAACAGAATTTGGTTTCAGGTGTTGTGTATGTGGCACTTAGTATACTAAGTGTCACACATCATCAGTGATATACATCAGTGATTATAATCACTGATGTAAATGAGAAAACGGAATGAGCATGAATACTACCCTGTGGAACGCGTACACTGTTAACTGGCAGTGTGGGAGAAGTAGCATCGTTCACAGATTGTACTCACCTACAATCTGCAGTTTGTACTCACCTGCAGTATTGTACTCACCTGCAGTTTGAGAAAAAAGCTATTGTAGTTAAGGGTATCAAAAGTCTGTCACAGGTCAACAAATAAACCTATATGGGGTACTCATTTTTGTCAAGAGCTGCACGCGGCAAGTCAAGCATATAGATTAAAGTGTGGGTCTGAAGTAATATATGAAGTAATACACAAACAATAATGTAGTTGAAAAAAGTTAAGGTGACATATGTGCCTTGGGTGATGCGTGAAGCAGAGGGTGAGACATGTTGCCAAGGGTGAAACGTGTAGCTGAGGGTGAGACATGTTGCCAAGGGTGAAACGTGTAGCTGAGGGTGAGACATGTTGCCAAGGGTGAAACGTGTAGCTGAGGGTGAGACATGTTGCCAAGGGTGAAACGTGTAGCTGAGGGTGAGACATGTTGCCAAGGGTGAAACGTGTAGCTGAGGGTGAAACATGTTGCCAAGGGTGAGACGTGTAGCTGAGGGTGAAACATGTTGCCAAGGGTGAGACGTGTTGCCAAGGGTGAAACGTGTAGCTGAGGGTGAGACATGTTGCCAAGGGTGAGACATGTTGCCAAGGGTGAAACGTGTAGCTGAGGGTGAGACATGTTGCCAAGGGTGAGACATGTTGCCAAGGGTGATATATGTTGCCAAGATGACCTAGTGTATATGCAGGGGATTTGTACACGGATAAACTTTCTGCTATATTAGACTAGGTTATTCAGATAGACATATGCATGTATTACAAAAGATTAATATCGGCTAGAATTTTCAAATGACTTCTTAAAATATATGAATGGTCTCCACTTATAACTCGCATATAGATTGCACCATAAAAAAACACCAATTTGAATAAGTTGTCAAATTAGTTTCACATAAAACCACAGTTATTAATTCTGACATCACCCACTTTAAATACCCTAAATTCTCGTTTTTTTTTGCCCAACCACTTGGATTGAACGGTAGAGCGACGCGCTTCTTGCAGGTCAGCGTTCAATTCCCAACATTCCAAGTGGTTGGCCATTTCTTTCCTTCGTCCGGTCTAAATCCTTATCCTCATATCCCTTCTAAGTGCTTCGCCTGATAACTCCTATCTTACCTCGTCACTTTGACAGCTGTATACCCCATGCTGCTTCAAAATTTAATATAAATATCGCTGAATGCAATGATTGTTTGATAACCTGTCCGAGTGGAAATTTTGTTCCGAGGTGAATCTAATACAACAACAAATTCCTGACTGTTTATACAGCAGGGATCAATCACGGTTGACATGGGTGCGGGAGGCAGGTAATGGAAGGGTAAGAGTCATTCCAATTCTTTTCTCATAAATTTCTGCAATGTGGAGAGACACGTCACACTGCATATAACGGGGCCACGTTCGTCACGACAACAGGTGTTTAAACTTGGCGCGTGTTGCTTAGGTTTACCTGGACCAATCACCGCCCTCCACGACCAGTGTCTGAATCCGAAACCTTAAACTTATACCTACTAATACGTGGGCGTTACCATATATACTACAAGTTATTCGGCAACTGCTTATGGTTAGTTTGCATATCTGAGTAATAGAATAAAAGTGTATACATTTCACAGAAGATTTAAAGTGTTATATTCGAGTAAGGTGGTTACTAATAAAACAAGCAAGATGTTGGCAAGGGTTTAGAACACGGGGAAGGTTTGTTTACGGCCAAGTGGTAAGAGGGCGGCAAGAGCCAGGCAGAGCCACAGTACAGCATCTCTCTCTCCAGTCTTCGCTTGTCACCAGTTCTGGTGTGGGTTCTACACCCTCAGTTAAACTACGGCACCTTTCATCATGAGATTGTTAATAGGTAAGAAACAGGCTGTTAACTGGCAAGACTGTATCCCAGGGCATGACGTATTATCTTTATCTAGATTTAATTGTACTTGAAATGGAATTAATCTTTTTCAAAATTTTAACGTAATATTGCATAAATGTATCGGCTTGTATGACTGATCTTTTCAGGGTGTTGCATTATACAGTAGTTTCCCCATTGTCTAGAATATGAAGCATGTTAATCTTGTTACACAAGAGGGAAAAAAAAAAGACCTTGCTAACATATTTTAAAACTTCTTTAACTAACTCAGCTGAGCCTAACCTAAGGTAATATATCCTGGTCAAACTGTAAAATTTTGTCATGGAAAATGCTTTGATGAAAAGTCTGTACAATTTTATCATACCCCACCTGTTAGGTTTAATGAGATTTCCTAGCTACGAATGAGGTCATTCATACAGTCGGCTGCCGGGGCCCCTTTTGATATGTAACAGATACATAAACTTATTCTTTATATCAAACCAAGTCATGTTTTAAATTTACTGCTACATAAAGATCTAATGCTTTGTGTTCCACCTAACTGCAAACATTTCTTCAGAAAACTCGGAGCCTCTTATAATACCCACTGTCCAATGCTAACGAAAAGAGTCGCAACTGAAAGGTTAAACAATCCGTGGCTTACTAAGGGTATACTTAAATCTATTAATAAAAAACATGGCCATGAGAAGAAGTATAGGTTAGAGGGTCATCTTCAAAGAAGTTTGAAGGAGGTACTCATCAATGCTGTCCAATATAATTAGGAGAGCCAAAACAAAATATGAAAATAAATTTGATCAAATTAAGGGCAACATTAAGGAAAGATCGCGCACTATTTCCCAAGTATTAGGATCAAAGAAGATATTTAATATGAAACCAATACTCCTATCCAATGACAATGGTGTGCTTTCTGCCTCTGACACTGCTATTAAATTCAATGGTTTCTCCTCATCCATTGGCACATCCCTTGCAAATGATATCCCATCCTCCCTAACTAATGTTAAGGACTACCTTAAAGGAAACTATCCAGTCTCTGTATCTAACTCACTAATTCCTCTGTTAGAGAGAATCCTTTCTCTTAAAACAAAGTAAAGAGCTCTTGTGCAGGCGATGAGTCACAATAACGTGGCTAAAGTATGTTGACCAGACCACACACTAGAAGGTGAAGAGACGACGACGTTTCGGTCCGTCCTGGACCATTCTCAAGTCGATTGTGATGAACTTTGAAATGGATAGACAAACTAACACACTTTGTAGCAATCTAGTTCACACTGCTCCTCCTGCTTCTAATGCTGCTGGTGTCTACTCTATTTCCTGTTCATCTTGTCCTCTCCAATACTTTGGCGAAACTGGCTGTGCACTGAATGACAGACTTAAAGAACACAAGAGAAGTGTTAAGTCTGCAGACACTAACAATGCTCTCTTCTGCCATGTGAGGGATTCTAATCATCCCATTGATTGGTCTTCCTCCAAAATAATCTTTCCTGCCTCTACTCTACACAGTCGCCGTCTTGTGGAATCGGCTCTAATACACAATGTACCCAACATGAACTTGAGTCCTGGCTTTGTTGCTGTGGACACTTCCCTTTCACAGTATATACTCAAATGCTCTAATCTTTCTAACAAACGTGACCTAACATAAGCCTACCCCGTTCCATTTATCTTTCTTCCTCTTTCCTTTTCTTTCTCTCTTCTCCTACGCTCCCTTGCTATCCTCTTCTTATTCCTATTTCCTTCTCATTCGGTGGTTATAATAGGAGCTGCCTCGTATGGGCAAATAGGCCTTCTGCAGCTCTTATTATTATTATTATTATTATTATTATTATTATTATTATTATTATTATTATCCCCTCTACTACACCTTACTTTGCTCCTCAGCTCTCTTGCCTATTTATTGCCTGTCTCTACTTCATCACAATCGACTTGAGAATGGTCCAGGACAGACTGAAACGTCGTCGTCCCTTCACCTTCTAGTGTGTGGTCTGGTCAACATACTTTAGCCACGTTATTGTGACTCATCACCTGCATAATTCCTAGTTAGTTGTAATATTATTACCCGGCCTAAAGAAGTACATTATAGCCTCTTTAAAAAAAAAAAATTCTTTAATTTTAAAGCTATTGCTGCAAGTTGTTTATCTAAGGTATTTAGGTCTGTTTCCAATTTGTTGTTCTTAGATTGTTTGTAACTTTTTTGCCTAGTTATTTCCAGATAAACCTACAGGCTCAAAGAACGGCTGGTGGGTCCTTACAATTATGGATAGGTTAAATACAATAGTTGGTATTTTGATGTTATAAACATTTCTGAGTGCACCATAGAGGTTACTTGACACGTTAAATATAAATTCAAATAATAATAGGACTAGTATGATATTGGAGTCAGATTTGTCACTGTCTTTGACAATGGTTTACTAAAATTATGCAGTGAAAGGCATTTAAACAATTACGATGTTTATTATTAATTGTAATGTAATTTAATCCACAGTTATCTACGCAGTCTTTGTTGGAGGAGCTTCAGCGCTGTACTCGCCATCAAGTGGGGTGATAGATCTTACACCATCAAATTTCCAGCAAGAGGTGATAAATAGTGACGAAGTATGGATAGTAGAATTTTATGCCCCTTGGTGTGGACATTGCGAGGCACTCGTACCAGAGTACAAAAAAGCTGCTCAGGCCTTAAAGGGTGTTGTGAAAGTTGGTGCTGTTAATGCTAATGATCATCAAAGTTTAGCGGGACAGTATGGAGTGCGTGGATTTCCTACCATCAAAATCTTCGGTTTAGACAAGAACAAGCCGGAGGAGTTCAATGGACAACGAACAGCTCAAAGCATTGTGGATGCGGGCTTGAAAGCTGCCAAAGAAAAAGTAAACGCCCAGATGTCTGGAAAGAGGAGCAGCAGCAGCAGCAGTGGTGGTCGTGGTGGTGACAGTGGCAGCAGTGGTAGTGCTGATGATGTAATAGAACTGACTGATAACAACTTTGAGAAACTAGTTCTAAAATCAGATGAACAGTGGCTTGTTGAGTTCTTCGCTCCCTGGTGTGGCCATTGTAAAAACTTGGCACCTCACTGGCAAAAGGCTGCCACAGAGCTAAAAGGCAAAATTAAGCTTGGAGCTCTAGATGCTACTGTGCATACTGTTATGGCAAGGAGGTATGGTGTACAGGGCTATCCTACTATAAAGTTCTTCAATAAGGGAGAAGTGGAAGAGTATAATGGAGGTCGAACATCATCGGATATAGTGGCCTGGGCTAATGATAAGGTTTCGGCAAATGTCCCACCTCCAGAAGTAACGCAGATTACTGATGAGGAAAGTTTGCAAGAAGCTTGCAAAGAACATCCTATCTGCATTATTGCTGTCCTTCCACATATTCTTGATTGCCAGAGTAAGTGCCGTAACAACTACATTACCACATTGACTAGACTTGGTGACAAGTACAAACAAAAGATGTGGGGTTGGGTTTGGTCTGAAGCCATGGCTCAAAGTGATCTAGAGCAAGCATTGGATATTGGTGGTTTTGGTTACCCAGCTCTAGCTGCACTGAATGCCAAAAAGATGCAGTTCGCATTGTTGAAAGGATCATTTAGCGAAGAAGGAATAAATGAGTTCCTACGTGATATTTCCTATGGACGTGGACGAACCGCTCCAGTTCGTGGTGCGCAGTTGCCTTCTGTAACAAAAATTGAACCATGGGATGGCAAAGATGGTGCTCTACCAGAAGAAGAAGATATAGATCTTTCAGATGTTGATCTAGATGATGTGATTGACACTGCAAAAGAGGAATTGTAAAAGAAAGTGTTGGGCACAATTTCTAGTTCTCCAAATTGAAATGGAGTTAACCATAGTAAACAAAGGCATATTTTCTCATGTTGAGAACAGACTTTGTGAAATGCAGCTTCAGGTTATTATGGCTGTGAACCAAGGTCTGAAATTAAAATGCCTTAAGAGATTGGAAAGTTTGAATTTGATAGAGAATGCTATTAACAAAAGTAGGTTGCCTAATTTAATACACAGAAGCTACTTGGGCAGGTTTTTTTTTTTTTTTGGTTAATCTAAGGTATTGAGGTAAAAAAGATGCTTCATGTTTACATTCCAAGCATTTGTCAAAGCTACTTATACTAATTTGTCAGTGTTTTTAACATGCTTGCGAGTAGTAAATTTTGAAATGTTTCAAATTAAAATTTAAAGACAAGGTTCTTGAAATGATTAATAATTTTCTTCTGTAGAAGAACTGAGAGCATGAGTTTTTGGAACTGATCATTGACATGAGGTGAAATTTTGGTAATTTCTAAGAAGTACGATTGTATTTGCAGTTGTTTGCTTATTGCACAAATGTAATATTGTGTGAATTTTTTGGAAGTAAAATTTTGTCTAAAATATGTTGACTTTCCTTTTACACAAATAAGATTTTTGATGGTGGCATCCTGAATATCTAGGAAGTTTTGAATATTTTTTAAGTACTCTGTGAACTTTTTGGCTGGGCAATTTTTGTTACTTTGTCCTAGTTTCCTTACTAGCTTCCGAGGAAAAAAACGTAGAAATTGACCTAATAATTGCCAAGTACCTAGGTCAACTAAGAATCTAAGAGCTAATTAGGGTTACAGAAGTCTGGGCCAGGATTCAACAAGCATTTATGCATCTATCTATTGGCAATCTTTGTTTATTTATTCAAACTGTTTATGAGCATTGAAACTTTCCAACTGTTATTTTTACACACGGCCTCCAACTGCTTTAGAGCTCAAGAACTTTCCATTTATTACACAGCAAATATTTTTGATGCACAGGCTCATTTAACTTTAGACCTTTAAGCTTTAGACCTTTAAACTCAGGCAGATTATTCCAAGTCTTTACATATTGCTTTCCTACTATGGGCACATTTGTGTTTTGTACTCTGTATTATGTTAAGGTTCTCATTTTTACTGCACAGAAATTTATCACTTAAGCATGATTTTTTGCTGTCCAGTCGAAAATTATCTGCTTGTAGTTTTCAATGTCTTCAGCAGAGGTATTTTTATGCTGATTTTTGCGTTCTGTAAAGGATGACATGAAGCAGACTTATTTTTGTCTATCTGATAGGAGAATATGGAAAAGCAGTGGTGCAAGGACTATACCCTGAGGTATAGAGCTTTGACCATTATATTTGGTAGACTTACTTTTCTGTTTGACAAAAAAAAAAAAATAGTATCCACCATCCTACTTTACCACTGACTTCATTGTGTGCTATCACTCCATGGTCATAATTATTGAATGTGTTTGCGAAGTCCGTATATACCATGTCGGCATTCTATGATTTCGTCGTAGGGGTCAAGTAGCTGTGAGGCATGATCTTCCCGTTTTAAATCCATATTGGCCTACATTGGAGGTCATTGGTCTCCATGAAACTGGTGAGCCAATTCCTGACCACACAAATACTGTACTTTTGTGGGATGTTAGTGCAACTGGTCTAGTTATGGTATTTTTTAATTAAATAGTGTAACTGATCTGGCTCCTATTCTTTGGCCAGAAAAAATTTAGCCACCAATGCCATGACAGTATTACTTATGACATCACTAGTCACTTTCAACATGGAACAAAGAGGCCAGGTTAAATAGCTGTTACTCTTCATTCTTAAGTTTCACTCCTATCATATCCAGCCTTGCCATTTGAATTTGCTGTTAATTAGCAACAATTTAGGGGAGTAATTAGTAAGTATGAATCAATATCCTGTAGTATGACGAATATTTAAAAAAAAGAAATGGATAGTTATCTGTATTGCATGATAAAGTATTTGTAGGATTGGCATTACAATAGGAACCACACAAGAAAAAATATCAGTAATACATTTAAAAACTTTTATTCCATAATTGACAGCATACACTGCTTTTTGTTATCTGGGAAGTACCGTCTGAAAAAGGCTTCAAAAATTGACAAGCCCATTAAGGCTTTGCTAAAAAATTGAGATTATAAAGATTGTGCAGTAATAAATACTATTCCTTCATTTGACGAAGAAAAATGGAAAAAACTATATTCAATATGGAACACGTCATGGGTATATAATATATATTTATATAAATAGGAGTCGTCTGCATCAGTCGACATGCAATGATGCAAAATAAATAAATACTCCAACAATTCCCTCACGTGGTTTAACAATATATTGTGTCCTGTTCCTGAGTGGTAAAGAGACATTGTTCTGTCACCAAGGGAGGAGGAGGAGATATGAACTCTAACGTAGGAATGTTGTGAGGACATTCTGGTAGTTACAATGAGACTTGATGATTGAGTGAGCAACAGGATGAGATGGCACAGACTAGTTAAAAAAATAAAAAATAAATGCATAAAAGTTTACCATTCAAACATGGATTTGCCATATATATATATAAAGGTCTCCTCTGAATACGTTTATTTTCTTCTCGCTCCTCCGAGGCTATGGGGTCCCCACATTGGCACCAAGAGGTGTACCCTCACCCAACTTTATATTATATATATATCATATTATATAATATATATATATATTATATATATATATATATATATATATATATATATATATTATAATATAATTATATATACTATATACTACCCCAGTAACTAGAAAAACTCACACCCCAGAAGTGACTCGAACCTATACTCCCAGGGAGCAAACGCAACTGGTATGTACAGGGGATGCCTTAAACAACTTGAACAACAACACGACCCGGACATAAGGGAAAGGTGATAGCCGAGGCTATCATTGAACCATTTTCCTTTTTCCTTCCCTTCCCCTCCCCCTTCCTTACCCCTCACACCCGACCAGCACCTGGATGGTTTATCTTGGGCATAGCAGTTCATCAAAACATCCAGGTGTCCGGCGAGGGAAATGTTCATATAGCCTCGGCTATCACTTCCTTAGGTCCGGTCGGATGGTCAAAGTGGGTTTAAAGGGCATATCCCTGTACATACCGGGTGCGTTGCTCCGGGGAGTATAGGTTCCAGTCACCTCTGGGTGTGGAGTTTACAGTTTGTAGTATCCTCTAGTCCTGGGGGACCTTATTCAGGCATGCTTTTGCATAATATTATATAATATATTAGTACCAGCAGTTTCAAATATTAAGATAGTACAACGATGATGACATGAAAGATCAGTTTAGCAAAACTGTATACTTTGACTATGGGGATTTATTTATATAGCATAAACAGACAGCTATAATCAGATTACTGACAGACGAAACAAGAATCATTGATGGATAAGACGACTGATACGTTGAAAGTTAACTAACATTATGGGCTGGCCCAGGAGGCATATGGGAGGTTTATGAGGTCCTCTTGCTGGGTGGTGGGCGTCATGGGGTTGAGGGCGTTGGGAGCCCATGTTGTTGGGAGATGGTGGGAGTAGGCTGGTGGGGGGAGGAAATTGCTCATGCCATTCTCCCATTGGTTTACTCCCCACTAACGCACGCTATACAAAGGAAAGGTAAAAACACCGGAAAGTAAACAATAAACAAGCCTAAATTTTTATATACTTTTAAAAACCACAATCCAAATAACAAAATATTTGTTCCATATACTCCAAACCAAAATGGTCATATAGCTGGCGTTCCCTGACTACTCCCCCTTATTATCCTGGATCTATATATTTCGATGCCTGGGTTTTGGTTGTTGTTTAGAGTTCAGCCTACTCGGAAACAAGTTTCCAGTAGCACGGGCTATGGTGGAGCCCGTAACTTACCTGCCACGAAGGAGTGGGCAAGAAAGCAACGGACCCTATGGTTCGCCTCGTGGACAGGAAAAGTCTCCCGTTTTCGATTGCCTGCTGGGAGGGGGGTATATATAGACCGGTGGGACCTCTGATTGTTTCACGGGGAGACATCTCCCGTACATGCCAGGGTGCAGAGCTGGTCTAACTTCACACAGATCTCCAGTATTATCTATTGAATTACTTGGTAAATGGCCTCAAAAGGGAGCACCCACTTAACGGGCTATCTTCATGCCCCGTAGCACCTCTGGGAGGCGTATTTAATTTCATCAATCAATCAATCCTTCTAGATGTTTCAATACTGGTAGGTGTTTCTGTGCCTGTGGGCACCTCTATTTCTTCATGGCCTCTATTCTATCATTTTCAAACCATAATCGTTGTTCGCTCTAGTATGTTTTTGTTTTACTGGGTTGGCAAGGGCATCAGGCTTCCTGGTTCCCCTTCGAAGCCACTAGGATGGCAAGTGACCACTCACGGTAAATTCAGGAAAAATCTTTGTAAAATATGCTTTTTATAGCTGTGTTGAAAATTATCATTTTATAATTAAAAATGTTATTTGTAGAATAAAGGGAAAAATATGCTTAAAGGAGTCAAATTTAAAAATATAACCCCGGTTTACTAATGGCATGTTTTACAGTCAACCATAGAGTGCCCTACAAAACCCATACCTTTACCTGATATGCTTGCTAACATCATTTGGTCCCAATTTGGGTCCGGACGTATGGCATTTCATGGGGTCGTGGGAATCATGTAGCCCAGGGCCACCTATTAGTGGCCTTGGCACCAAGCCTGATGTGCCTCCGCAGGGACAAACAGTGTGTGCCCTGATGTGCTCTCTGGGCCAGCCAAATGATGCCGTTCCTTCCTGGGGGCCCTGAGTGGCCCCTAGCCAGCCAGACTTCTCTGATGCTCCCCTTCGGGTCACCGCTGTTCCCCCCACACAACCCTGATAGTGAAGGGAGGGGAGAGTTGTGGGCAACATTGATTAAGTGGGGTTGTTTTACTAAGAGATTTGAAAACATGGAGTGTGTATTTTACTATCGTTGCCTGGCAAGATCTGAAGTTTATAAGCTCTTGGGACCCCCTGCACTTTATAACAATTATTTTTCCCTATTATGTCCTACATAATATTATTCCTACACAACACCACACTGAGCCCTTCCCTCACTAGGTGCACTTGTTTTTCTAGCCCTCGGTGGCGTGTGGGTGTACTCACAGTATTGCCTTCGCTAAGGATAACGTAAGCCTCTGGCTCTTTGTTCAGACGCAAAGAGAGAGAAGGGAGAAAGGAAGAGAGAGACGAGGGCAAGAGAGAGATGAAGAGAGAGAGGGCAGATGAGAGAAAGAAGAAGATGAGAGAGAGATTATAGAGAGAGAGAGGCGGATAAGAGGAGGGAGAGCGAAGAGACCCCCAAGCAGAGGGAGTCCCGAAATCACAAGCCAAAAAGTTCCCCAAGGAATGTCCAGAGGATGAGTGACGAAGACCGGATTCCGAGCAAACAATCACCCCCCACAAAAAAAAACCCCGCGGGAGGCCTCCGAACACACACACTCCCCAGAACTGGTCCTACTGACAAGTCAGATCATCACACCGCAGCAACCAGACTTCACTTCTCCACCTAAGATAAACACCGGGACGGATACGAATCATCTTAAACCCTCCTAGGGGTCCGTCCAATGTCCAAGAAGTGACTTCCCGTCCCTGCTGGGACTCCTCTCTCCGCAGTACCTGTGCAAAGGGGCAAATCAAAGGCACTAATACAGTTTAAATAAAAATTACTAAGTTTAGTTGGTCTAAAACTTTATTTTTAAATTTTTTTTTAGAGATTATTCGGAGCACCCTAAGACCTCTGGCACAGCCCCAGCGGGTCTTGTGCAGGAAACGCTGGATGAATACTTATACAGGCATGTACTATGATATCAATATATACTGCTATGTGTGCCCATCCACAGATACCACCTGTTTGTGTGAACTAGCAATGATTTCCTAATACAAAATTATGATAAT
>WNGS01169498.1:51963445-52005436 GCA_020271785.1 Procambarus virginalis
GCGCCTCCACCAGGTAGTCTTCTCTGATGATCTGCTCCACACGTATCTTGGCCCGTGCTGTCTGCATGGTGATTCACTACTATGTGTGTATGATAGGAAGGGGCAAATCGCATCTCACCAGGATCCAGTGTCCGCCCAGAAGACCCATCTTCCATCTGCCCACCTACAGCTGCCAGAGAGCTGTGCCTTGCATCACCACTTGTAAAGATATAGTTGTTCCACCATCATATGCTACAGTCACCAGCTCCACTGTGGAAGTAACCAGCTCCACCACATGGAACATCAGCTCCTCCATAGGACCTACCAGCCTCACCTCAGAAGCCATCAGCTCCTCCACTGGAGCTGGCATCTCTACCACATGGAATGCAAGCTCCTCTACATGGAATGCCAGCTCCTCTACATGGAATGTCAGCTCCTCTACAGGACATACCAGCCCCACCACAGGAGTCACCAGCCCCACCACATGGAATGTCAGCTCCCTACAGGACATACCAGTGCCACCACATGGATGTCAGCTCCTCTACAGGACATACCAGCCCCCACCACATGGAATGTCAGCTCCTCTATAGGACACCCAGCCCCACCACTGGGTCACCAGCCCACCACATGGAATGTCAGCTCCTCTACAGGACACACCAGCCCCACCACATGGATGTCAGCTCCTCTACAGGACATACCAGCCCCACCACAGGAGTCACCATCCCCACCACATGGAATGTCAGCTCCCCTACAGGACATCCCCGTGCCACCACATGGAATGTCAGCTCCTCTACAGGACATACTAGCCCCACCCAGCCCCACCCACATGGAATGTCAGCTCCTCTACAGGACATAACTAGCCCCACCACTGGAGTCACCAGCCCCCCACATGGAATGTCAGCTCCTCTACAGGACATACTAGCCCCACCACTGGAGTCACCAGCCCCACCACATGGAATGTCAGCTCCTCTACAGGACATACTAGCCCCATCACTGGAGTCACCAGCCCCACCAAATGGAACATCAGCTCCTCCACTGGAGATGTCAGTCCCATCACAGAAGTCACCAGCTCTACCACATGGGATGTCAGTTCCTCCACTGGAGACACCACCTCCACTGCAGAAGATACCAGCTCCACCTCACATATCAACTCCATCATATCCACCACAGAAGTGAGCTCTAGCACCATCACAGGAGATGCTAATTTCATCACAACCAATACAGGAGATATCATCTCTACCTCACCTACCACAGTAGATATTAGCTTCACTACAACAGCCACAGAGAACATCACCACCAATGGGGAAGGGGAAAACAACACTGGTGGTGTTGTGAGGTGTGATCCTGTGTGTCCCAAGGCAGGTGTCCTGGTGGCAGACCTCAGCAATTGCCACAGATATTTCGTGTGCGTCTACGTTGACAGTTTGGCTCCCCGCCCCATACGTGCCACTTGCCCAACACTCACACCTGTCTTTGATGTCACCAAGCGACGGTGTGTGGCCCAAGCCCCGTGCTACCAGCCTTGTGCTCCACATTTACTGCCTTCAACTCAAGTATCACCTGCTGCCACTGGGTCCACCACATCTGACCTACTTTTACCAGTCAACTCACCTATCTCAGGTGGTTCACTTGGTCCAGGTGGCTCTCCTGAGTCAGGTGCCTCAGGGGAGGTTGGTTGGTGTCCCCACAGTGGGTATTTTGCTAGAAGTGAGGGATGCAGCAGCAGCACCTTCACTCACTGCTACCAAGAGAGTGAAGGTGGTGTGAGTGTGGAGGAGCGGTGCCCCACTGGGCTGGTGTTCAATACGGTGTCCACCTATCCTTACTGCGTCCCACCTTCCCAATGCCCGTATGATCCAGCCACCAGCACCAGCACAGTCAATGCCACAACATGTCTCCATCCTGGTAGCTTTCCCAAGTGTCGCCATTGCTGCCCACACTTCATTCAATGTGAGCCGTCATCTTCCGGCCGCGGCTACCAGCCCGTAACAAGAAAGTGCCCTGGAGGGCTGGTATTTAACACAGACCCAAGGTACCCTGTGTGTGTACTGCCTCAAGATTGCCCCTCAGGGCAGCCACACACGAGCAAGTGCGAGAAAGAAGGCAACTACCCAGCATGCCCTGGCTGCTGCAGAAACTACTATCACTGCACCAGAGATGGACGCCTCCAGCCCAGGAATTGCTCCTTCTCTCTTGTCTTCAATCCTAACCCAGAATATCCCTTCTGTGTCCTCGCGTGGAACTGCCCCTACCGTCCTGATGGTTCAAGGCGAACCTACTCACCCCACCTATTCCAGTCCCCTCCTTGACAATTCCATGCTCTAGCTACACCCCCTCACCATCTCATCCTCCTGTTCCAGTTTTTTCTTGACCATCCCACTTACTAATGTTCATTCTAGACAGTCTCACGTATCAGTCTCCTTAGTTCCACTTACTTCATTCCTCTGTGATCAACCCATAAGCCACCCTCCCACACTCTGCCTACCTGCTCCAGTCAACTCCACCACCCCTACCCACCTGCTACAATCTCCTCCATCTAACTCCAAAATACATGTTATTTTATACCTAACTATAAATAATTTGAGTTATATTCATAATGTAATGTTTTGTTGCTTTCATTGCCTTATCAGTTAATGATGATGATGATGTGGTATTACCTTCATGTAGATTATTATTAAATGACAAAATGTCTTTGAGTTTCATTATTATCTTTTCTTAATTAATATTTGTGAGTCAAGACCCACTAATGTGTGTGAACCACAACTGCTTGGCAAACACTTGCCATGAACTCGAACTAATAAGATTATTAAACATTCATCACATAACAGAAAATTGTAAGACTGAAGAAAATAAACAATTTAAAAGACTAAACACATGCCACTAAGCATTCACAAGACTAAACTCACATACCACAGAACATTTACCACAAGACTGAATAATCCAATCATGTGAACACATCAGAATTGAACAAAGAGCATTCAGTTGGACTATGCCTTAATAATAATCAACAGGCATAATCATCCAGTGCTGACTGTCAGTGTCATTATAAATATATGTCAATCAGTGCCAGGATTAATGTGTTACTGACCACCACTGCCAGGATTGATGTCTGACAATCAGTGCCAGGATTAATGTGTTACTGACCACCACTGCCAGGATTGATGTCTGACAATCAGTGCCAGGATTAATGTGTTACTGACCACCTCTGCCAGGATTGATGTCTGACAATCAGTGCCAGGATTAATGTGTTACTGACCATCACTGCCAGGATTGATGTCTGACAATCAGTGCAAGGATTGATGTTTACCTCTAATAATATATAGCAACTCACTAACTTACCAGTTTCTATAATTATTAGTCTAGAAGTAGCTCCTGCAATACGATTCAGCTGGACATTATTGAAACTCTTAACAGTTGCGTTGAAGATGCTTGCAAGGGGGAACTAAACCCTCAACATGCAGCTGTTATCATTATTGCCACCTCAACTGTATGCAAAAACAAAATTAAACAAAATAATTTTCTTATATAATATAAAATACATTTGCATACAAAAATAAGGAAAAGGTGAAAAATTAAATATTTACATATTTTCTGGTTTTGTGAGGTGAAAACAGTAATTGTGTGGCGGGGTCAATGCATCGGTAGACACCTGATGTGTCAACATGTTGACACAATGGTACAGAGAAGACTCAGATGTTTAACATCGATGGTATTATGTTTCCTGTCTCACTTATTAGTTTAAACAATGTATTTTGTGCTGAATAACTCAATTTATGTATACATAATTCATTAAAACAGTAAGTACAATACTGTACTGAATATAGGCTTATAATGTAATATGTATGTAAACTTGTTCCTGGTACAGCTCAAAGAAGTGTTTTCCTACCCACTACTTTGCTGTGATTCTGTCTGGGTATGTCATCCACAACTGAATTCATACACTGGCAGTAAAGACCAAATCACCATTTGATGATAAACTCTGGTCCCAAGTACATCATAACCTTATCTTCCTCATCTTAAGGTCATCTTGAGATGATTTCCGGGCTTAGCGTCCCCACGGCCCGGTCCTCAACCAGGCCTCCTTTTTGTTACACACCCCCAGGAAGCAGCCCGTAGCAGCTGTTTAACTCCCAGGTACCTATTTACTGCTAGGTAACAGGTTGTATAGTAAAAATTACAAAACAATAGCAGAATTTTTTCATGGGTCTCGGCTAACTCCATTACATCCACAGATAGGTAAGCCTATAGAAGCATTATGCAGACAATGGGTCACAGTGACATGGCTGAAGATATTATGATTAAGCTACACATCAAAAGATGAAGAAACGTTATCATTTCTCCATCTTTTGATGTGTAGTTTGGTTTTTATAGAAGCCTTATAACCATATTTACATCACTGGCATAAAAACTGGACAATAATAACGAAAATCTGCAAATGACGGTGGCTCAAGCAACCAACAAATGATGATTTCCACATGCTGGAAATCATCCAGCATGTGGAAAGGCTGTAAGTTGCACACTCTAATTACCTAAGTGGAGTTACAGAATGAGAGCTACGCTCATGGTGTCATATCTTCTCAGCAAAACGGGACTCTTGCCGTCTTGATATACAGTACTCTGAGAGAATACCAAGTTTTGCATGTCCTGTTCACTTTTTATAACATTAGTAGTAATGATGTGTTTCCAAGTACCCAACACCTTTGTTATTACATGAACAGAAATAACCTTCAAGAAAATTACTGAAATAGTGGAAATATTATTTCTGAATATTAAAGCTCTTGGTAAATAATACAGCCTTTTGACCTAAGCATGTATACACACACTAGCAGTTCCTAGAATATTTCACTCTCTTCATACTACTGTGATACTGACTCTCAGACTCCAACATTAATGCAAGAGTAAATTATGTGTAGTTAGTTTAGTTAATTTACTATGCACCCTATACCCATTTTGTTGACATACGTATGAGGCCAAGCATGAGTAAACTGAGAGGATAATTACACTTTACTCATTACTAAATTAAATTTACTGACACAGTAAAGTATGGAATAATGTATGAATGATAATATAATATTCATACACCCAAAGTATTCACAGAGGTCTTAACTGTTAATAATTGTTAATATAGTAAATCTGAATTTACTTCACTAGGTGGCAACTACTGTAAATCTCCGAGGTACTGTATATTCCTACATAAAACCTGATAACATGCATTATTATGTAATTTGGTACTATAGAGCGTATCTTGGACTAAATATTCTTTTGCAGTCCTACAGTCCTGTTATGAGTGAATATGACTATCAAAGAAGGTGGAGGTGGTTAGGATGGACTGCTTTATCATAACCTGTGTAATTATCTAAGTGTAGTTACAGGATGAGAGCTACGCTCATGGTGTCCCGTCTTCCCAGCACTCTTTGTCATATAACGCTTTGAAATTGCTTATGGTTTTGGCCTCCGCCACCCACTTACCTAACTTGTTCCAACTATCTACCACTCTGTTTACAAAAGTGAATTTTCTTATATTTCTCCGGCAGCTTTGTTTTGTTAGTTTAAATCTATGACCTTGTTTTTGAAGTTCCAGGTCTCAGGAATTCTTCCCTATCAATTTTATCGATTACTGTTACTATTTTGTACATAGTGATCATATCGCCTTATTTTTTCTTCTATCTTCTAGTTTTGGCATATTTAATGCCTCTAACCTCTCCTCGTAGCTCATGTCCTTCAGTTCTGGAAGCCACTTAGTGGCATGTCTTTGCACCTTTTCCAGTTTGTTGATGTGCTTCTTAAGATATAGACACCATACAACTGCTGCATATTCCAGCTTTAGTCTAACAAAAGTCGTGAACAATTTCTTTAGCATTTCTCCATCCATGTATTTAAAAGCAATTTTGAAGTTAGAAAGTGTAGTATAGGCTCCTCGCACAATGTTGTTAATGTGGTCCTCAGGTGACAGTTTTTATCTAGAACCACCCCTAGATCTCTTTCTTTATCAGAATTCTTTAAAGATTTCTCACATAATTTATAGGTTATGTGGGGTCTATGTTTTCCTATTCCACATTCCATAACATGGCATTTATTCACATTAAATTCCATTTGCCAATTGATGCTCCATATACTTATTTTGTCCAGGTCTTCTTGGAGGGCATGACAATCATCTAAATTTCTTATCTTCCCTATTATCTTAGCATCCTCAACAAACATGTTCATATAATTCTGTATTCCATCTGATAGATTGTTTATGTAGACAATGAACATCACCGGTGCAAGAACTGAACCCTATGGTACTCCACTTGTGACATTCCTCAAGTCTGATACATTGCCTCTGATTACTGCCTTCTGACCATCATTGCCAGGATTGATGTGTCCCTGACCATCAGTGCCAGCACTGATATGTCCTTAACCATTAGCCTCCATCTGTACATCTGCTCTAGTCTCCACCTATGTCTGGGGCATACGAAGTGTTCCTTTAGTTTACAGCTCTCTGGGAGATGACAGTAGGATCTAAGACCTGCACTGGCATCAACATTATGACATCACACCCCTCGAGCAAGCCATATAAGGGCTTAAATTGTTGACACAGTACTGATGACAAGGGATGCACACTTTTCTCAGGTCTTGGACCCCACCCAGAAAAAGAGGCACCTCTACATTTTATTGCACTGTGACTTGGCAAGCTTCAATTAATCTCTCACCTTTTATAGGTCTCATATTATATTTTACAAAATACCAGTATATGGCTGGATATAGTAATTGAAAAAAATTAGTTATGAATACAAATACTTTATTTTCCTTTTACCAAAATTATTCATTATATTTACAGTTGATATAAGATGTCTGAAAAAATCATTCGAGGGGAAAAATATGCTATTTTATATTATGTACATAAAACTTTCACAGAATAATACATATAATATAAATGTAATATTCAAATTTTGTAGAATTTGAATACAGTAATATATGTGAAATTTTGTAATCTGCAATTTTCTAAAACTGTAAAAAACTAATATAAAATATCTTTTCAATAATCAATTCATAAATGCTATAAACTACAATTTACAATGCATTTATAAAACAAAATTCTGTACTGTATATCACAAGTCAGTCTCTATAGTTCAATTCTTACCTCTCGTTCATAAACATATACAACAAGTAAAAAAATATTATCTGCAAACACGTTCAAAAATACATGGTTTGAACCTTCCATGTTAAAATAGGGGCATAGATGTCATAGGCACAAGCAGTAAAACTGAATCAGAGGTGGGGCTTTGACCTAATGAGGTGTATTGGTGCACAATACTGTAAGGGAAAGAGGGGCCCATCCCCCATCTAGAGGTAAGGAACGGTGGTACATTTAATTATGAATGGGATTATTGTCATATTAATATGTGCAAGTCAGAAGAGATGATGAGCTCACTTAAATTATCAACATCATGGCCCATCCTTACCTAGCTATATAAGTACAGTGGCACCTCGATTAACGAGTTTAATCCGTTTCGGCACCGTGCTCGTCATGTGGAAAACTCGTCTTGCGAAACAATAACAAAACTATTGTAAAAGGTGTCTGAGAACCAGCAGAAACGCTCGTTTATCGAAGAAAACCTTGTTAGTAGAGACAACTGTTCTGCGAGTGGCTCGCTCATTACTCGAAACGCGTGCAGATAGAGCTGCTCGTTAATCGAGGTGCCACTGTATAAACAAATTAAATATAGTAACAAGACTCATGTGGCTACACCAGATGTCATGTAGCTAAGTATTGCTCGGTCATTCAATGACCCATAGAAATTCTAAGCGAGACCTGGCATCGACTATGATTATAAAAAAATATGCTGCATTATCATAGTCTTCTACACTAAGCTTTGATTTCTCTTTTTGTTCCAAAAGGAGTTTAATGCTTTCGTGGACTTCTACGAACAACAACCTTTTCTAAAGTTTTATCTGAACTGTTCTGTGAAGTATTGATGAATTATGCATAGCTTTCTGTGATGAACCTAATTTATTATTGGAACTATTTTCTGTTATTATGACAACATTTTGTGCAGCTGAACTTGAAAATCCCAAATGCAACTGCCTTTTGGCTCGACGGATCTTGACCGGAACTGCTAATGTGTCAGTTATAGACCGCATGTCTTTTGCTTTCACCGAGGAACCTGATGCAACGGCTGGACTTGAGTACTTATCTTGACTCTTATTAATGTTTTCTTCACTCTCGTCCACATTTGAAACCTTGTGAGACACTTCTGGTGATAAGATTCTCATTTTCTTTACAGGTGTATTTTCTCTCTCTGTGATGCAACTCTCTGATGATAACTGTCGCTTCTGGGAAAAGGTTTGTTTGTCTTTACTGGGATTGGATGATATAACTGGACTTGCCCTTCTTGGTGAGCTTGTATTTTCTGATGCATTGAAATTGGCTTTCCTTGTGAAAGTTTTTGGAGACCTTGTAGCTTCCCTATCATTATGTATAACTGAGATAACATTATGAACATTGATACATGACAACTTACTTTCTTGAGTAGTGCTTGCTGTAATATTTGCTGTTCTTCTACGTCTACGATGAACAACAGTTTGTATTATTGAATCAGAATTGCTTGAAGATGACGGCAATGTATTTTGGATTGAATTAACAATTTGGCTGCATGATTTATTGACTGTAGTATCTGTGCCATTAATCTGATCTTTCTTAGTTTCCAGCAAATGACTTTGAGCAGGAGCTGATTGAATAATGTTTTTATCTGCATTTCTAGAGACTGGGTAATTAAACTGTATGTTGCTCTCAAATTCCATCCTAATATCATTTAACTCGAAACATTCAGACTTTTTCTTTGCCATGGAAGGTCTACTTTGGCTAGTTCCAAAGATATCTACATCCTCAGTGTTCACAACTGAAACAGACAGAGGTTTAGTTTTTTCTCTAACTGCCTTAGTCAAGTCAGAGTCAGCAAACCATCTAGCATCTTTTTTGTTTTTTGGATTGCATCATTGGGTGAGACTTTAAGAGTTCTTTTAGAAGGTGACTCAATAGGAGTACTTTTGAATGATGGGGATTGATATACTATTTTCTTGCACGGTGACTTGTGTGGAGTTTTCCTGCACGGTGACTTGTGTGGAGTTTTCCTGCACGGTGACTTGTGTGGGGTTTTCTTGCATGGAGTTTTTCTGCATGGCGACTTATGTGGAGTTTTCCTGCACGGTGACTTGTGTGGGGTTTTTCTGCATGGCGACTTATGTGAAGTTTTCTTGCATGGCGACTTGTGTGGAGTTTTCCTGCATGGTGATTTGTGAGTCTTAAGGGGGGATTTTTTGGGAGTCTTTAGCAAAGGCTGCGGCAACTTTGGTCCACTAGTATCTCTAACAGGCAGCTCATCAGAAATAATATTTGGCAATGGATCATTCAAAGGAAAGTCCACTGTGCTTATGGTTTCATCACATTTTTCCACTAAGTCTGGTGTTGAGGCTTCTGTATTATTTAGTATTTCTTGGTTCATGTCGATATCTATATCGGAAATATCCGTGATATCAACTACTGAATTAGTGTCAGAGCTTGAGCTTGAGCTACTGCTGCTGCTACTACTGCTACTGCTGCTACTACCACATTTGCTACACTGACAATCACTGTCAGAATCCGAGTTACTGGAGCTGCTAGAGGAGTTGCCATCACTGGGCCTTGAAGTCTCTGTATGCTGTTCAAGATGGTTCACCTCCTCAGCAGTACTGGGATAGGATGCTGCACCAGAATCTTGCATGACACCTACTTTCACATTTGCAATGTTAGATTCAAATGTGTCAGTCCGGATGTCATCAGAATGTTGACTAACATTACTGACAGTCGTTTGATTAGGACTGTATAAAAGAAAATCTGTATCATTATTTTCATCTTTACCACTACTATGATTGCCAAGATCTTTTTCTTCCATGTTATCATTACTGGAAATCTCCTCCCTGGAACCATCACACTTGCTGGCAGCCAGCAAACTATCTGTGAATACCAAATGCGATGATTTAGAGAACTCATCTTTTCCACCAGAGACTTGAGGTACTACTGTACTATCAGAACTTGCAATAGGATTACTTCCAGAATCACTTAATGCCAAATCACTCTCAACTATTATGGCAGATGCATCATAAATTTCTCTCCTATTGCAAGTAGCATTATCCTTCTCAGACAGCCGTATTTTTGACAACTGGGCTTTTGATCTTGTAGTGATAGATTATTGGAAACATCTACAGTCTTCTTAGGTAAAACTTTAGTCTTTGGTGTATCATTTATTTCAGTATTCTTTTCTTGGTTACAGAAATCAAGGTTATCAAAATTATTTTCAACATTTTCATTTGCTTCAAAAATATTATCTATACTTTCATCTTTTTCATTATCCTCCATGTTAGTTTCTGACTCTTCAGAAATAAATTGTAGGAGAGACATTTCAGAGTCATTACTTGAATTATCATTGTCAGAGGCATATTTTTCATTGTGTCGTTGTACAATCATATCAATTGTGTCATCACTGCCTGATGCTGAAGTTGTTTGGTAAGTACTAGTTTGGAGTGGGACAACCTGGAAAAGATCAGCTGGGTAGAATGTAGCATCTTCGATGACACTCCTAGCATCATACGATTTTCTTTTTTGTAGTTGTTTTTTCATAACTTCTGTGGAGTCTGCCTCATGTTTTATTTTACTTTCAACTTTTCCAAAGGCCTTATTAAGCACTCCGTCACTATTATTGCATTTTGTTTTACCAGACATGGTTTCTTGTTTTCTTAAATTATCCTCCTTAAATTTAGCTAACCTCCTAGATGACCTAATTTGCTTCACTTCAGATATGTGCCCATCATTTTCCTTGTGCAAGTCTTCTTGATACTTAGGTTCAGTATCCTCTGCTTTACTAGAGTTACATTTATTCTCTGGCTTGTGAACTTTGAGCTTCTCCACTATCGCTATCTGCTGTTTGAGTTCCACCTCATTATTCAAAACACAAATATTGGCATGACCTTTAACTGATTTCTTGACTTTTGAAATTAGAGTTGCTGCTTCGTTTTCTTCACATTCCTCATCATCCAATTCACCATCCTCTTTTTCATCATCATCATCATCCACAGAGCATTTTGAAGGAGATCGAGACAATATTCTCTGTAGTAATTTAGTATCAACAGGTATTTTAGTAGAACTTCCTTTCACTATGTCTTTATCCTCCAAGGTTTCCTTACTATGGTACTTTTCACCTAACTCATCTCCCTCACTTAAGCCTCTCCTCCTCCTCCTCCTCTCATTATATGTTTCTTTTTCTTGCATACCGTTGATAGAATTGTCTCTCTGTCTTATATCAGCAGATTGAATTCTTTGTCTGGAGCTTGCTCTCATACTACTCTCTTGCTCTGGTGAAGATGTACAAAACCTTGACCTTACAGAATCTTTATTTTGATCATAACTGTTAGATGGCCTTGTCAAGCGACTCTTTATTGACACTCTTTGCCTCTTATTTGGCATTTCATCTGAACTTTCCTGCCATTTCCTCTTGTGAATGTCTCTCTCATCCTTGCCCTGAGGTGAACAGCCTTTTTGATCCCTATATGTTGTTTGTTCCAACAGTCCTTCGCCTTTTCTTGATTGATATCTATCTTCTTTCGTTGTTTGCTGGCTAACACTATGCTTGTGAAGTGATACAAGGGGTTTTTCACTTCTTAATGAGATTGTAGCTTCTTGCTCATGGAGGCTGCTCCTGTCAGCATTGTCAGTCCTTTCTCGTTGTAGTTGAGAAGTTCTGCTTTTGACAGGGCTTCCTTTAACTCTCTTTCTTGAAACTTCTTGTATAAAATTCTTCTGAGTCAGTAATTTATTTTCTCTACACATCAAAGGACTGATACCTTCCCCTATATTAATCTTTTTGTCAAAACTCTGGCTTATTTTTCTAAGTCTACCACCTAGTTGTCCAGAATGGCATTCCTTTTGAGGAGAGCTGTTTCTCAAGCGACCCCTTTTGTCACTTATTTCATTGCATGCGGGTGACGGACTACGTCTCTCTTCACATTTTTCGTTTATTTCTCTTACGTCTAAATTTTCTTCTTCGTGTCTTGGCGAATTGCTTTTCTGTCTATTTTGAAGTACATTTTCTTTGTAATCATTATCTTTATCCCTTCTTGGCAATATTCTCACAGGAGAGGTACTCTTTTTTTCATAACTCTCTCCTTTGCTTTTAAAGCACAATCTCTCGTGAACACTTTTTCGCTTTCCATCATCCTTACTTAGCTGTTCACTAATGCCCAGAGTTAATAATTTTTCCTCCTTTTCCTGTTTGCTACGTAAATTATCACTGCCTAATCTCTCTGCTCTTTCATCGTGTACATTCATGTTGTGATAAGTTAAAGGTTCAATATTCTCACTGTTCCTGCTAAATATGTCACCTTCCTTTTCTGATAAACCAACATGTTGCTTATTTTGTATCAGCGTAATGTCATGAGAAGGTTCATCATCCTCACTCTCATCAGTTCCCTCATCATACAAAAGCTCCTCTTCCTGTGGAAAAAGACTATCTTCACATTTGTCATCAAGGATGACATCTGCAATGTTCTCTCCAAGTTCATGGCAAAATGCTTCATTTTCCTTGTTTTTGCTGTTTATGCCACTCTCTACTTGAGAATCTCCTACGTCATCACTGCACTTTTTGTTTTCTAACGCTTCATCAACTTTTTGACTCTGAGGTGTTTCACTTTCAAAACTAACAGATTTGTTATTAGCACAATCTTTGACATTCATGAAATATTTATCACTGAGTAAATCACCATAAGCTTTTGCTGTATGACTATGTGCTCCTTTTGACATACTCTCAGAAGCAGTGTAAGCTTTCCTTCTTCTTTCACGCCCCAAAGATTCTCCATCACTTCCTTCCTTCGGTGTACTTGATATGGCAGGTACCATTTTTCTTAGTTTCTGGACACTAACACCATCTTCTCCAAGTTCTTCACTCTCTGCTGCTGCAACTTCATTGTTCCTCTCAAATTCTTCACTATTCAGTGAAAAAGTCTCATTATCCCACTCAGGTGCTTCAATTTCTAATGCATCATCATCACACATACTGTTTTCTGACACAATATGTGTATGTCTTTCAATACTGGGTGTGCATTCTTTACTAGTTTGTGCATGTTCTTCACTTGCATGAGCATGTTCTTCACTTGCATGTTCTTCCCTTACGTGTTCATCTTCTTCACTTGTATTCAAGTATTCTTTACTTGCATGCAAATGTTCTACACTTTCATGAAAATGTTCTGCATTTGCATGCAAATGATCTTCACTTGCATGTGAATGTTCTTCACTTACATGGGAATGTTCATTATTTGCTTGTGAATGTTTTTCACTTGCATACAAATGTTCTTTGCTTGCAGGCACATTTTCTTCACTTTCTCGTGGATGTTCTTCATGTGAATGTTCTTCACTTTCATGTGAATGTTCTTCACTTTCATGTGCATGTTCTTCACTTTTGTGTGCATGTTCTTCACTTTTGTGTGCATGTTCTTCACTTTTGTGTGCATGTTCTTCATCTGAATGTTCTTCACTTTTGTGGGCATGTTTTTCACTACAGTGGGAATGTTCTTCACTAATATGGGCATGTTCTTCACTAATATGGGCATGTTCATTACTATGGGCATGTTCTTCACTAATATGGGGATGTTCTTCATTACTGTGAGCACGTTCTTCATTACTGTGGGCATGTTCTTCACTACTATAGGCATTTTCATTACTATGGGCATGTTCTTCACTAATATGGGAATGTTCTTCATTACTGTGAGCATGGTCGTCGTTACTGTGGGCATCTTCTTCACTGCTGTGGGCATGCTCTTCCCTACCATGGGCATGTTCTTCACTACCATGGGCATGCTCTTCCCTACCATGGGCATGTTCTTCACTACCATGGGCATGTTCTTCACTACCATGGGCATGTTCTTCACTACCATGGGCATGTTCTTCACTACCATGGGCATGTTCTTCACTACCATGGGCCTGTTCTTCACTACCATGGGCATGTTCTTCACTAATGTGGGCCCCTCCTTCTCCAGCTATTTTATGTAATGTCTCATCTACAATATTTTGTCTCACTCTCTCATTTTTAAGAGACTTCAAATATTTGTGTTTGTTTTTCACATTTAAAATCTGTTTTTTCTCATCTGACAGCTCATCTTTTCTGTGTTTTTGTTTTGACATGATAGCTTTTAATCTTCCATCTTTCTCGTCTTTTAGTTCAGAAGGGTCACTGATGTCTGCTTCTCGTGCCTTCTTGGCTACTCTTTCGTCTTTTGACGGGATATCTTTCTTATTAACCTCCTCTATATCCCCACACTCCTCGTCTTGTAACTCTGCCTTGCTTATTTTTCGCTCTCGTGACTTTCCGTACCTTTTGTCTGGCTTTTTAGACTTCTCACGCTCTTTTTTTATTTTTAGTTTTATTTTATTTGTTTCTTTCTGGCTGAACTCTCTTTCACTTGCATCTTTTACTCTCGACTCAAAATCTTGTCTTTTCTTCTCTTGGGGTGTCACATTATCTAATGAATTCAACAGTATTTGATTATTTCCTTCTCCATTTGGTTTAATTTCTTTTGGTATCTCGTTTGCTTTAATTTCTTCCCATTCTTTTTCTTTTGGCACTTCTGTTTTTCTTTGATCTTTTGGATCCATTTCTCTTCCTACTGACTTGTTTGTATTTCCCTTTTCCTTACCCTTTGAATTAATTTCTTTTCCTTTATTCTCCTTTGGCTTTTCTTTTTGTTCTTCCTCCTCTGATATAATTTCTTTTTTCTCTCTCTCCCTTGAATTAGTTTCTTGTCTTCTTGTGCCCTTTGATTTAATTTCTTTCCTTTCACTCTCTCTTAAATTTGTTATGCATCCTTTGTCTTTAGATTTCATTTCTTTTACGTCAACACTTGAATCCTTCTCTCTCTTTCCTTTCTCTTCTGAACATCTCTTTTTTTCCTCTCTCTTGATGACTCATCTCTCTCTCCTTGTTTTGCCTCAAAGTCTCTTCTTGGAATGGTGTTCAACTTCTGTTCCTCCTCCTCCTCCTCCTCCTCAGACTTCTTTGTTCTTCTACATTTATATTGTGATTTTCCTTTCTTTTTTTCATCTCTTGCATTTCTCCTTTCATCCTTGAGTTCTACTTTGCAAATACTTTTATCTTTTTCCTTTGTCTCTATGGTATCTAAGTTAGTTTTGTTTTTCATACAGTTTGTATTGTTGTCTGTCTTTGATATTTGTTTACTTCTTGCTTCACAATTTGTCATTTTACCACTACCTTCAGTTTCTGTATTGTTTTCTATAATTAATATTTTGCTGCCGTGTCTGCTTAAACTTTTTCTAACTGTAGTTCCATCTTTATCTTCTGATTCACCTTTGAGTATTTCACCTGATGCACTATGGTCTTTAATGGAACTCAACACTTTGATTTCTTTACAGGGGTGTGACACCATGTCACTAATTGTTCCATTTACCTCTATGCCCTTTGCCATTTTTCTTGTTACTTCAGATTCTTCAATGTTAGCAGCTTCACTGTCCGGAGTATCTGTCACATCCGATATAACATGACTCCCTCCAACAAATGACAATTCTGTGTCATTGACACCTTTCACTTTAAATTTCTCAGTGTTTTCATTACCCTCTTTTATGTGATTTTCACTATCATTCTGAGCATTAATGCCTATTTCCACAGTTAGATCTTTGGTACTAATATCTTTAAATAGCATTTTGTTCTTCTCTACATCTGAGCTACCACCTTTCCCTCTCAACGTAATGTGATGGTTATCATGTTGTGATTTAGGCTTATCCAACACAGGCAGATTAGTCTTGATTTCAGGATTCTTCTGACAGATGTTGACACTTTCCTCATGAACTGAGTTAACATTCTGCAAATCATCATCTATTTTACTTTTGTTTTCTTTCTTTTCAATATTTGAAAGCACAGCTGAGGCTTCCAATTCATTATTTACCTGTCTATTAATATCTATTAATTTAAATGAAGCAGAAGAATTAGAACTAGAATTACCTGTTGACTGCTCTAAACCTGAACTGATTAGCTGACCTTCAGATTTCATTTGTGGCTTTTTAGAGGTTTTAAATTTTGCTGCCATTCTCTGACCAAAGAGTGATTTTGTCAACATTTCATCATCATCATCATCTAAGCCTCTGGAATTTCCACTTTCCATAAAATTACTTATCATGCCTATTTTCAAAAATTGGTTTTGCTTATCAGGCACTTCTGGCGAATCTGTGCATGTTGCAGGTTTTGTCCTAGTTGTCTCTTTTGGGGTAAAGCCAGAATCTATGTCTGCATGGTTCTTAATAGTATGCGATTTGTTAAAAGCTTAATATTGACATCTGCTGTAACTTCTCTTGGAACACATGACTGTGAGCTCTCTCCTGCTTTTAAGACACTGCCTGCAACATCATCTCCATTCCCTATTAATGATTCTTGTTTGTTGTCTTTAAGTTTACTGTACTGTGCTGTGGCAAATTTACCACCACTCGATAATCCTTGAGAAGTAAACAAGCGTGTGTTATTATCGTTATCTTTCTTACCAAGAATTTTTATTTGATTTCCACTTTGAGCAGCACCTGTGACATCACCTTCAGTGCACCTTCCACTTATATTCAAAGACTGCCTTCTGATTCCTAACCTAGAAAACACGCTTCTTCTCTCCTTTCCATCTTCATTGTGTGTGTTTAGCCTGTCATGCAAAATATCATTTGTATTATTTAAAGTTATTTTTAGCCTACCTCCAAGTGTCTTGGTGCCACGTGTCTGTGAACTATCCTTGAAACTTAAAGATGAACTCTGAATTTCCAAATTGGCTTCATCCTCTTTCATTGTTGAAAATCTTGCCCTTTTCCTGTTAAATTTCTCAACTGAGAACGTAACCTTTTCACCTTGTTTTCCCATCATGCTCTGGAGGTTGCGAGCATCATCATCTGAGAGCGAGTTAACACGCTGCCCTCTTACACTAAGCTGAATCCATTTGGAAATATTTCCTTTTCTAGAAAATGTTGATTCACCCTTACTGCAAGAACATTCCTTTTCCTCCTTCTGCAGGCTCTGTAACACAGAAGAGATTGAACTTCATTTTTTTAATTTATTTAAAATAATATGTTACTACGAAACATTACTGAAGGGCTTTGAACTTGCCTAATTTTTTGTGATTTTTGTCAATTTCATTCAAATTTAAGCCGATTTTTATTCTCTAAGTTTTACCATAACCTGCTCAGCCCTAAATATAGTCAATGTCATGAATCTTGTGATATACCAGATGGCAAATGTTTCTGGAAGGTAATAACACACTGGACACCTGCTAGAATGAAAATCAGTGCATCTGAAAACAGGATGAAACATAATTACTTGTAGTTTGTTCTAGTATTTCAATCGACATATTTGGTTGTAACAGAAAATAAAGGAAGTTTTCCAGTAAAATGAGACTGTGCTTTCACTGCACCAGAATTTGATGCCAAAACATGTATAAAAAATACTTTTGTAGTGATTGTGATATTAAAATGTGTACAAAAGGCATTATATAGTTTGCATTAACCAAACTTTAATAATATTTTTAATAAAATAGCAAATGTTGTATGCAAAAAAATTATGGTTGGAGTGAAAGGGGTCTGGTTTAAATATCTGCTCAAGCTGAGTTCAATGTACACAGTTAACCATGCAATTTTGAAAATCTGGACACCACAGATCAGACTAGGTCACACACTGAATTGCAAAGTTAATCTAATATTATTAATTGACAAATGAGATCAATTATGTGGTAAATTGTTCATGTATGTGCTGGGTGGGGTGCACCTACATATAGCATGGCTGACAGCATTAGCAAGGTCAATATGGGAGTCAGTTTTTCTCATTTGTCAGGATTTAAACTACCAGAAAAAAGATCAGAATTGTTGCTTGGAGAGAAAAAGGTTATAAATTTAAAGATTGTTTGGGATAAAATAGAGAGCCTTTTAGGACTAGTAAAGATAAATTGTAGATCAGAGACAAGGATATGGTGACGAGGCCTAAGCATAATAGCACTATAAGATATATTTAAAATGACCTTATAATTCTACTTTGCAAAAAATTATGTATCAGAAATGCAATGGATAAGTACAACTTTGTGCACAGAAAAAGGTTTGTTACCAAAGTTACTAATTATCATACTAAGGGCAATAGATTAGTTCCCTGACCAAATCAACAGGAAAGGAGAAGGCTATCTTTGTTAGGGTAAAAATTACATAATAAATTAATCAGTGTTAAAACACTGCGACCATTACAACAGAGCAAAGCAAAATATTAAAACAAAGTTCTGTGTGCAGTATTTTCTAAAATACATAGAATTTAAAATTAATGATACTTATATCAGTTCTTCAAATTTGGATAAGGAGTTTCACCTTAATTTATATTTACTTTTCTTGTAGGATTCCGGAAAACATCAAACAAATGAGTGAATTAAGAAATGTAACAAAAATGGTATGAAACTTAATATTTTAAATACTGTAAATATTTTTTGGCATGTGCTCCAAAATTCTTCTAATCAATGATTTTTTTAAATAAATAAGGTTTATCATTATATTAGGTACTAATAGCCAGAGATGTGTCAAATCATGGTAACTATAAGTATTTATGAGGAAACCCTAATTTCCTTAACACGTGAAGTGCAGTTATCGTCACGTGTTAATATTAGTTATTATAGCCAAGTTTTTACAATGTAAATATGGTTATAAACATCTATGTGGATGCAGTGGAGTTAACTAGACACATGAAATATTTATACAATTTTTAATTGCATACAATCAATGAGGTTATTTCGTGCCAGAAGCTAAGAAATTACTGTATAGTCAAATAAAAATTTGGTATTTCTCGCCAGTTTCATTTTACAATATTTCTGGACAACATTACCAGACAATAGCGGCAAAGAGGTGGGTTGCAAGAGACTTTTTGAGCTGTACTTAACAGATCTAAAAGCAAACAGATCCAAATGTAATATGGAATACACATTACATTTTAGGCCTACGTACAGTGCTTAACACTATAGCACTCTACGAACATGACTTGCGCCTGATTTTTTTCTCTTGAGTCCGAGCATCGGACATGATATGCATCTGTTAAAAAAATACTTGTATAAAACTCATTTATTATCTCATCGACTTCGGGATAGTTTCAAAATGAGTGCCTTTAGAGTGCACACAATTTGATACCAAAATGAAAGATGTAACACGAAACTTGATGTCAGAACACTTCAAAGATTATAAATATGTTTTTGGTCAAAATTTTAAAATATTTGTTAAAATTCTATTTATTGTGCTATTATTATGGGACTAGTTTTAAAATGCACACCTTTTGATTGCGAACAATTTGATACCAAAATGAAAGATGTAACACGAAAATTTATGTCAGAACACGAGAAAGATATAAATCATTTTGTGATAATGAGCGTTCAAAATTAAAATATTTGTTAAAATTCCAGTTATTGCTCTATTATTACGGGAATAGTTTTAAAATACGCACCTTTATATTGTGAACAATTTGATACCAAAATGAATGACGTAACACAAAAATTGATGTTATCAAACTGAACGAGTATACATATCCTGTGTATCGAATTTACTCAGTTTCTATGATCGAGCAACAGAGATATTACAGGAAAGAGATGGTTGGGTTGACTGGACCTAAAAAAGGCTTTCGACAGAGTTCCACATAAGAGGTTGTTCTGGAAACTGGAAAATATTGGAGGAGTGACAGGTACGCTTCTAACATGGATGAAAAATTTTCTGACTGATAGAAAAATGAGGGCTGTGATCAGAGGCAATGTATCGGACTGGAGAAATGTCACAAGCGGAGTACCACAGGGTTCAGTTCTTGCACCAGTGATGTTTATTGTCTACATAAATGATCTACCAGTTGGTATACAGAATTATATGAACATGTTTTGTTTGCTGATGATGCTAAGATAATAGGAAGGATAACAAACTTAGATGATTGTCATGCCCTTCAAGATGACCTGGACAAAATAAGTATATGGAGCACCACTTGGCAAATGGAATTTAATGTTAATAAATGCCATGTTATGGTATGTGGAATAGGAGAACACAGACCCCATACAACCTATATATTATGTGAGAAATCTTTACAGAATTCTGATAAAGAAAGAGATCTAGGGGTGGTTCTAGATAGAAAACTATCACCTGAGGACCACATAAAGAATATTGTGCGAGGAACCTATGCCATGCTTTCTAACTTCAGAATTGCTTTTAAATACATGGATGGCGATATACTAAAGAAATTGTTCACGACTTTTGTCAGGCCAAAGCTAGAATATGCAGCGGTTGTGTGGTGCCCATATCTTAAGAAGCACATCAACAAACTGGAAAAGGTGCAAAGACATGCTACTAAGTGGCTCCCAGAACTGAAGGGCAAGAGCTATGAGGAGAGGTTAGAGGCATTAAATATGCCAAAACTAGATGACAGAAGAAAAAGAGGTGATATGATCACTACATACAAAATAGTAACAGGAATTGATAAAATCGATAGGGAAGATTTCCTGAGACCTGGAACTTTAAGAACAAGAGATCATAGATATAAACCAACTAAATACAGATGCCGAAGAAATATAAGAAAATTCACTTTCGCAAACAGAGTGGTAGACGGTTGGAACAAGTTAGGGGAGAAGGTGGTGGAGGCCAAGACCGTCAGTAGTTTCAAAGCGTTATATGACAGAGTGCTGGGAAGACGGGACACCACGAGCGTAGCTCTCATCCTGTAACTACACTTAGGTAATTACACTTAGATAATGACATTAGGCTGAGGTGTACAAATTGGTGCTCGTTCACGGGTAACTTTAGGCTTTGCTGCAGGGAGTCACGCCAGGCTTTTGGACATTATAAGCATATACACCTGCTAGGAATTTAATTGCGAACACAATGATACTAAAACGAATGACGTAGCACGAGAATTAAGGTGAGAAAACTGAAACGAGTACAGTATACACATTTTACGGATTTTGTGCGCTCACAGGTAACTTTTGCCGACTTTAGGCTTTGCTGCGGGGAGTCATGCTGGGCTTTTGAACATTATATGCATATACACCTGTAGGGAATTCTATTGCGAATACAATGATACCAAAACGACCGCCGTAGCACGAGAATTAAGGTGAGAAAACTGAAACGAGTATACACGTTTCGGTGTCGCCGAAATGCTCACCCGCATGATCGCCTACATGCCGGATGCATGACCTCTAAGTGGGCGGCGTGTATGCCCGGGGCGCAAAAGTGTTAATCACTGTTTTTGTCAATTATGTATAAATTATTCCACATATGTAAACCAAAGAGAAACAACAAACACACAATCATCACAGCTCCTGCCTTTCTTGGTGTCAGCAAAATTGCATCACATCAGTCCTTGGATCAAATGACCCACCCAGCAATCTCCCAGTGTGCACAAAACACAAAAAGGCTGACATTTGTGGGGATTTTTTTTTTTTTTTGCATTTCCTTATTTTTTGCATGCAAATGTATTATTTTGTAAGTTTTTTTTCATACAAGCAGAGAGGCACCTTTGATTATAGCCACATTAGGGATTAAGTTTGTAGTGAAACATGTAATATGACAAATCGAATTAACCTTGTATGAAAAAATAATGCTTCATAAAGTGTTTCATATGACATAGAACACACATTCACCCCAGCAAGCACATCTAAGTGAGTATGTATTCACTCTCACATTCATCCACTGTCTCACTCACTTTCACACTCTCACTTTCTTTTACGTAATTGTCCTTAGGCAAAACCAATTAAAAACTTCAGTACAGTACTTTAAAACATACTTGCATGAAAGCAGAAAATTCCTCCTTGTTGTATGCTGCAACACGAGATACAATGAGGTCTAGGTCATCTCTAGGTATCTGGCGCATTGCCCTCCGAAAGATGATTGCTTCTTTCCTAAGGTTAATACAGTACATTATTTACAAATAAATATTCCATAGCTTTAAACAATACTGCATTAAATTTATATTTTGACCATGAACTAGTGTAAGCCGGCATACATTCATACCAGATTGATCGATTGACTGATTAAGTAAGTTTCTGAGCTTTACCCCCCTAAGGTCAGTTTTCCTGTCATTGTGTAAGTAAACTGTGGTGTTTGGACAGCACCCCAGTGACTCTCTGGAGTTTTTGGCACTGCATCCCAAGCTTCCTGTGATTATTTTGACGCACTAGGAGCAAGGGTCAATATCTTGCATTCTCTCTATATGGGGAAGCACATGAGGATCATAGATCAATGCAATACCGAGGTGACTCGACCAAATACAAAAAAATCCTTAAAACTACAATCAGACAATATTAATTCTTAGGCTGCAGACATCATTAATTGTTGATTCACAGGGTAATTAAGGAGTGTGGGGGAGAAGGGGAGGCTTGGGGGGTTATGGGAGGAGGGAGGGCTTGGAGGAATGGAGGGGGGGGTTGTGCATAGGCAGGTATGATCATTTCTCCATAGCCACTGTCTAAGAGTTAAATGACATACCCTCTCATTTTCTGCACTCTAAGGGTGAATTTTACCAAGAAAAATCTTCATTTCATTTCATATAATGGACATCTAGCAAGAAACCTGATTATTCATTAGTTTTTTCATCACTAGACTTTTCTACTGCTCAGCTCTTTAACCAAATTTGTTCAAACAGTAGCTTTATGACTTGCCTAAGGGAAAGAACAGTATCATATCATTACATATCAAACTTAAAATATAAATCAACCACAGAAATATGCTTTAACTATACTCAATCATTTTCCACACTCCTCAACTCCTATTGATGCTGTCCTTCAACAAAAATTTATAAAAATAAAATTAAATTTCTTTGTACATTTTCACTTACTCTCTCTGTAGTGATCTTATCTCAGTGGTTTTTTGTCGCAGTTGCAATATGGCTGTTTTCCACAGAGCTGACACGTTGGTGAGCAATGTTGCATTGTCTTTCTCCAGGCCACTGCACCGCTTCTCAGATTCATCCAATTGCTTCTTCAGGGTTTCTTGCTCTAAATTCAGCTTAGCAATTTTTTCAACCAGCTGATAATGAAAAGTAAATTGAGCATGATTAAATTATTTATGATGTTTTCTATACAGTATTATATATGCGTACCCATTACCCTAATGATATGAAACATTAAACGAATTAATTAAATTCAGCACATTGTACTAAAAAAAATAAGAAAAAAGTAAAACATATAGCAAATGGATTTAATTTTTGTTAGTCAGTATTTCTAGAATAAATTACAACAAAATGGGACACAAGTATCATATAACAACTAACCTCATCTCTGTCTCTACCAACAATAAAGTCTTCAAAGAGATCCATTTGAGAACTGATTTTACTCTTTGGTTCACTTTTTCGTCTTGTTTTTTTTGTCTGCTTTAAAGACATATGTTGCTCAACATTATTTGCTCACTGCTTACACTCATGAAGTCACTAGCACATGATCTACCAAGATGATATTCAACGTTCGTGGAGTGCTCATCTTGTGAAAGATTTTCTGCAAGCGTGGGGTTTTTTGCACGTATGAGATGTTCTGCAGTTCTGGGGAGTGCAGCCCATGTAGGGTGTTCTGCATGTGTGGGATGTTCAGCATAAAGGGAGTGTACTGCAAGTGGAGGGTGTACTGCAGGTGGGGGGTATTGCAGGTGGGGGGTGTACTGCAGGTGGGGGTGTACTGCAGGTGGGGGGTGTACTGCAGGTGGGGGTGTACTGCAGGTGGGGGGTGTACTGCAGGTGGGGGGTGTACTGCAGGTGGGGGGTGTACTGCAGGTGGGGGGTGTACTGCAGGTGGAGGGTGTACTGCAGGTGGGGAGTGTACTGCAGGTGGGGGGTGTGCTGCAGGTGGAGGTGTACTACAGGTGGAGGGTGTACTGCAGGTGGAGGGTGTACTGCAGGTGGAGGTGTACTGCAGGTGGAAAGTGTACTGCAGGTGGGGGGTGTACTGCAGGTGGGGGTGTACTGCAGGTGTGGGGTGTACTGCAGATAGGGGGTGAACTGCAGATGGGGGGTGAACTGCATGTGATGGGTGTTCTGTATGTATCGGAGGTCCAGTATGTGTAGGGTGTCGAGAATGTGTGGGCATGTGCAGTGAATCACTGTCGCTAACAGAAGAACTTGGCTGGCATACTGTCTTATTCTGATCTGGCAAGATAGTGTCCATAAACTACCTTTAATGATTTCTTTAAATCAATCCCTTGCTGGCGGGCAATACAGGTAAGAATGAACTGCACATCTTTGTTGGTTGAAATACCTGGGTAAGAATCTTTCTTTGCACTATTAGGAGGCATACAATTATCATTTTTCACTTTTGGTTGAATTTCCTTGCTTGATTGTATTTCTGAAGTGTTTCACTATTTTCACAAATGCTGTTATTTTCAGACTCTACATTTTCTGTCAACTCATTTTTATTTAGCAAGGTGTTACTAGTTCTTGTGGGTACTGCATTTGCACCACTTTGTGTACAAGTGTGGACATCACTCTTTTTATCTAATTTATTTTCAGGCAAAATTTTACCTTCATTACTTGCACTCGCACAAAGTTTACTGATTTCTTGTTCATGGCTTTCTGACACAGCTAAACACGGCGCCTCACATTCCTTGTTTTCACGAGGAGAGTTTATTGGCATTCCAAGTTCTAAAATATATCAGCATCATCTACATCATTATTGTCAGACACTACCAATGGCTTTGTTTTTAACGGGGAAACTTCCAAGTCACCATAAAGATCACTTTCTTCAGAGTCACCATCTGAGCTACTTGTTTCATGGTCATACTCCTCTTCAGATGTTCCACTTCCAAGATCTTCCATGGTTATATAAGTTACTCAGCACTTGTATCTGTTAATTAGGTCATTGATATTCTGAAATGAACAAAAGTACCACATGAGAAATTTTGACTGATATAAGTTATCATATGGAAAAACTTGGCACATAATTCAATATGCAGTGAATCAGGATACATGGTTAACTACTGCAGATGTGCTTCAATCACAGAGGAATCAAGAAAGGTATCCACAGGCCAGAAAATTTCAGGCAATAGGTAACATAATAAACATGACAAAGGAGAGGAGGGGCTGAAATTATTACAGGGTTCTGTAATGAGTATGGTACTGTATATAGAAGAAATATAAGAAGCTTAGGGAGAATAATAATTTTAAAGTTTAATAAGTACAGCCTGGTGTAATTAGCATATACCAACTCATCATACCTAATGGGCAATTCATCTTTATTATATCTTTAATCATTATTTATATGTTTGTGTGTGCACACAATAAGATGGTCAAAATTTGTGCCAAATAATTATTTAAAAATAGATTGAGAAATAATATGCATGCCCTGCGATTGCCAAGTCAGGTTAGGCTAAGTAGGATAGGTAAAAATTGGTGGGGTTATTTGGTAGTTATTTTGAATCATGTACATTTTGTTATACAAACATAATTATTTGGTTATGATAATGATTACATTTCTAGTCAGCATATATACATTTTTGCCTGTCCTACATTGACAGGGTTTCAAGCTGTGTAGCTATATTACATGTGTAGTAGGGTATTGAAAACTGTACCACAGTGTGTGACTGTGTCACAATTATATCACAGTTATCATGCATAAATACATTTTTATTTCTGCTTAGAAGTTATAACAGCTTTGCAAGTTACACTGTAGCACAAAAGTCAGCACATTCATCAAAATTAAAATGTCCAGAGTTAAATTCCCCAGGTCAGAACAGAAACATTAGGGCACATTTCCTTTCACCTATGCCTTTATTCACCCAGAAGAAAATGTGTACCTGGGTGTTAGGCAGCTGTTGCATCCTGGGAAAGGTAAGTAATTTCCAAGAAAGACTGCAATAAGCCCAACAGGCTTCCTGTCCTAACAATGAGAAGCCTTATTCAGCAAGTTAATGTATCAGTTTACTTTCTACCACATTTATTTTGGCCATTCATATACAGCAAGGCAAACTTGGAAGGGACGGGAATTTTCAGGAGAAAGCGCCAGGTCATTACGACTATATAGCACTGGGAAGGGGTCAAGATAAGGATTTGGGATAGGATGGGTGGGGGGAAAGGAATGGTTCTCAACCACTTGGATGATTGGGGATTGAATGCCAACCTGCATGAAGCGAGACCGTCACTCTACCGTCCACCCTAAGTGGTTGGAAGTGTCAGAGTATTATTACCCATCCTACCTTCTATGGACATATTCCAAGTCATTTCAAGAAGCAGATTATATTGGAAAACTGGGCTGTGCTTTCTTAGCATTTCAAAATATATCAGAACAATTAATCCTAACCAAATCTAAAAGGTTTGTGGAAATATTAGATGTAAGCCTATAGGGCACTACTGTATTAGAATGGAATACCAGTGCTAAGGACACGAAGGTTGTAGACTTAAAAGACTCCACCGACTTGTTAACTCCATAACCAAAGTTAAGGCTCAGTGTACGGACACCCAACCAGTACTGATTAGACACAGGCTTGAATTAGGTTATTTTAAAACCTGTTGGCGAGCCATCTTGTCTACGAGGTGACTTATATCACTAAAACTCTTAAGACCAGTCCAACCAGAAATTCTGGGTAGATGTGGAAATGAAAAGCTTATTAGTTAATTAGGCCTTAGGTCTTAAAACAACTAAGCTTTCATTACAAATATATACGAATGAAATATAATTACAAGAGATTGTGTGAGTCCTGGAGGTAGAGATGATGATAGTGGAGGGCTGGAAGTCCCGACGCACCCAGGTCTATGTTATTGTAAACAAACTCCCGAAGCGGAGCGCGCCAAGTGAGGACAGAGGAAGGTTGGGGAGCGCCGCCACCCCTGAGCCAGGGCCACCCTAGCACCCACTCACGGACCAGGGCCACCCTGGCACCCACTTATGAACCAGGGCTACCCTGGCACCCACTCATGGACCAGGGCCACCCTGGCACCCACTCATGGACCAGGGCCACCCTGGCACCCACTTATGAACCAGGGCTACCCTGGCACCCACTCATGGACCAGGGCAACCCTGGCACCCACTTATGGACCAGGGCTACCCTGGCACCCATTTATGGACCAGGGCTACCCTGGCACCCACTCATGGACTAGGGCCACCCTGGCACCCACTTATGGACTAGGGCCACCCTGGCACCCACTCGTGGACTAGGGCCACCCTGGCACCCACTTGTGAACCAGGCCTACCCTGGCACCCACTCATGGACCAGGGCTACCCTGGCACCCATTTATGTTCCAGGGCCACCCTGGCACCCACTTGTGGACCAGGGCTACCCCTGGCACCCACTTATGGACTAGGGGCCTCCTTGGCACCCACCCATGGATTCAGGGGCTACCCTGGCACCCACTTATGGACTAAGGCCTCCCTGGCACCCACCCATGGATTCAGGGCCGCCAGCCCTCGAACCCCACCCCAGAACCGGGGCCATCATCCTTGGCCTTAATGGGAGAGCCGAAATTATCCCAGCTGAATTATGAACTGGAATTCCGTCTTTGCTTTTGCGACTTCGTCAGTGCGATTCCATCCATGGTTTATAACCCTATGGGTGAAAAGGCATCGAGACTCTTTTCTGTCCCACATTGTGGCTAGTTGAGCTTGAAGCTGTTGCCCATTATATATGTGTTACATTTGACTTTTTAAAGAAGTAGTCTAGACTAATATATTTTAATTTCAATGAAGTCAGTTCTATTGTATCTGTAGTGTTGTTAGTCTTTTGGCCCTCAATCGATCCTTGTATGAGAGTTGACTTAGTTCTGGCATGTTTTTTGTCATACTAAAAAGTTTAAACGTTCTTTTTGAGGAGAGTTTGTAGTTATTGTTAGTTAAAAGTACAATAAATTTTATAAACAAGTAATTCAAACTAATGAATATGTACTCTTATTCAAATTTGGATACTGGCTATACAACTATGATGAGATCGACTTTTCATGAAGACTTTTAGGTAGTACAATAAGTACGTACAGTACTATAGGTGAATGAGTAACACCAGGTTTTTAGGTAAACGATTTAATTATACAGTTTACACTACGAGGAGAATAATAATCACGAATATAATAATATGGTGTGGAAATAATTGCAGAACTAAGTCAACTAGATTCGGGGCTAACAACACTGAGGCATGACAGGCGGATCTCATCGAAACTTAAAATACTTAACAATTTGGAGGATGTAGATTCAGACAACTTCTGTGTTGCAGTGTTGTTAGCCCTGAGTCAACTGTTTCTGGCATGAGAGTCGACTTAGTTCTGGAATTACATTTGTCGCCTAGAGCTGAACTTTCTTCAAAGCAGATGTCTTTCTGAAGATGAGGTCTCCATGCTTGGATGCAATAATCCAAGTGGGGCTGGAGAGGATTTGAGTTCTTCTATTCCCTGAGCCAGGCCTAGGGCCAGCGCACCAGAGTTATACAGTTGAATAACTTCATTTTCCTTAAAGCCAAAGGTTCGTTTGACTATTTCTAGGGTTTGGTTCGCTTTTTTTTTTTTTTTTTTTTTTACTTTAACTCCCACTTATTGTACAATTTTCAATGATTGTTGGATTCTTCTCCAATTAGGTTCTTTTCTTCCTGATTCTATTGCAAGGTTTAACGGTGTTGATTTGTTAGTTATAACCATATTTATATACAAGAAGATATTTATATACAAGAAGGTATGAAAGTATACATACATTAGTGATTAAGTGAAACATTCTTGCAAAGCCACTAAAACGCATAGCGTTTCGGGCAGGTTCTTTAGCTAACAAATAAATGTAAGGATAGGTAATAAATAATTTGTGCAGAACTGACAGTAATCCTGCCCTTAAGCGGGATCCATCAGCATGGTAGGGGCCCCCCATTGCATTGTTTTGTTCTGGGTCTACTATGTTGTCAACCATCACTATCCCTACATTCATCATAATCATCAGCACCATTATCATTACCATCACATCATCATTTATCGTCATTACTATTTCCTTTTCTTCAAATTTTCAAATCTTTTAGACAAGTCATCAAAATCTATGTCTTCGCGAGTGTTTGTGTTATTGGGAGAATTTTTGGGAGTGGCAGGCGGGAGCAGATCATCTGCTGGCAACTCTGGCAGGTCTGGCAACCGGTACTCATCTTGCTCCCCTACCTGTTAGATTTGACAGGTAATGTTTTATATATATATATATATATATATATATATATATATATATATATATATATATATATATATATGTTATTAAATATGACCGAAAAAGTAAGATTAATACTTCTAACACGAATTTTCTCAATTTCCTTATGTTTCTTTTTACTGATGACGGTAAATTAAAAATCAATTCTCCAAAATTCACCAACGTACCTGTGGATGAAACAATCGGGATGATATTGGACCGAGTGTATCGAGACCCGGCCTGTACTCCCCTTGACGTGCCAGAAAATATCCTGAGGAAACTACTCCAAGCTTGTACTAAGGAGGCACCCTTCTTGAGCCCGGATGGGCACATGTATAAGCAAGTAGATGGGGTCGCTATGGGTTCTCCCCTAGGCGTCCTGTTCGCAAACTTCTACATGGGTACTATCGAGGAAAAAGTCTTAGTCGACTTGAACTTGAAACCGGCCATATACTGCAGGTATGTTGACGACATTTTTACACAGGTACCTGATGTCAGACATCTGCAGGAGCTGAAAGAGGCGTTTGAGCAGAATTCTGTGTTACGTTTCACTTACGAGATGGAGAAGGATGGGAAGCTGCCCTTTCTAGATGTAACAGTCATGGAAAGGAGCGGAGGTTTCCACACTGCAGTCTACACTAAGGAAACAAACATAGGATTGTGCCTAAATGCCAACAGTGACTGCTCAGATAGGTACAAGAGGAGTGTTGTTAACGCTTATGTCGACCGTGCTCTCAGCCACAGCTCAGAATGGAAGCAAGTCGACGAAGAACTCTGTAGGGTAAGGCAGGTCCTAGTCAACAACGGCTTCTCCAATGGTTTCATTGAAGACATCATAAGAAGGAAAGTAAAACGCCATGCAACCTCTGAAGAGACAACTAATACAACACCTATACCCCCTATTAGACTATTTTACAGGAACTTCTTCTCCACAGCTCATAAAACGGAGGAAAGGGTCCTGAAAGATATTGTTAATAGAAATGTTATCCCTACAGACAAAAATCAGAAGATACAACTAACGATTTACTATAAAACCAAGAAAACTGCCAACCTACTCATGAGAAACTCTCCAGACACAAAGCAGAACGCTTTGAAAGAGACAAACGTCGTCTATGCCTTCAAATGTCCTCTTGGGGACTGTAAGACCCAAAAAACTCAGTATATAGGCAAGACAACAACATCTCTTTCCAGGCGTTTAACATGCATAAGCAACAGGGCTCCATTAAGGAACATATACTCTCTTCCCACAACCAAACCATCACCAGAGAAATCTAACAAACAACACAGAAATCATCGATAGATACAGTGACAACAGGCGGCTTGACATCTGCGAGGCACTACACATCAAGAAGTCAACACCAGCAATCAACAGCCAATTAACGTACAACTATATTCTACCCACTTCAAGACTCCGCTCCAATATAGAAACATCAAGAAATATGGGCCAATAGGCCTTCTGCAGTTCTATTGGGACCCGACTTCTACTTCTACAAATCTATACCCCGTTTTCCATGTTCTGTGTTTCACCCACTAATGTATTACATCACCTCACCCAAATGCAGGTATAAGAGCCAATGTTTGTTTCATAAAAGCATAGTTGTGTAGATAAACTAAAAGTCTTTGAAAATGTAATAAGTTTTACGAAACGCGCTCAAGTGTCGCGTCAGACTAGAAATAAAGAATGAATTTTGGAGAATTGATTTTTAATTTACCGTCATCAGTAAAAAGAAACATAAGGAAATTGAGAAAATTCGTGTTAGAATTATTAATCTTACTTTTTCGGTCATATTAATAACATATGTCTACAGGAACGACTCTACCAAAATATACTAATATTATATATATATTATATATATATATAATATATATATATTATATATATATTATATATAATNGGTATGGTGCCCACACTCACAGCTGTGGTATGGTGCCCACACTCACAGCTGTGGTATGGTGCCCACACTCACAGCTGTGGTATGGTGCCCACACTCACAGCTGTGGTATGGTGCCCACACTCACAGCTGTGGTATGGTGCCCACACTCACAGCTGTGGTATGGTGCCCACACTCACAGCTGTGGTATGGTGCCCACACTCACAGCTGTGGTATGGTGCCCACACTCACAGCTGTGGTATGGTGCCCACACTCACAGCTGTGGTATGGTGCCCACACTCACAGCTGTGGTATGGTGCCCACACTCACAGCTGTGGTATGGTGCCCACACTCACAGCTGTGGTATGGTGCCCACACTCACAGCTGTGGTATGGTGCCCACACTCACAGCTGTGGTATGGTGCCCACACTCACAGCTGTGGTATGGTGCCCACACTCACAGCTGTACTCACCTAGTTGTGTTTGCGGGGGTTGAGCTATGGCTCTTTGGTCCCGCCTCTCAACTGTCAATCAACTGGTGTACAGATTCCTGAGCCTACTGGGCTCTATCATATCTACATTTGAAACTGTGTATGGAGTCAGCCTCCACCACAACACTACTTAATGCATTCCATTTGTTAACTACCCTGACACTGAAAAAATTCTTTCTAACGTCTCTGTGGATCTTCTGGGTACTAAGTTTCCACCTGTGTCCCCTTGTGCGTGTTCCACCCGTGCTAAAGAGTTTGTCTTTGTCCACCCTGTCAATTCCCCTGAGAATTTTGTAGGTGGTTATCATGTCTCCCCTTACTCTTCTGTTTTCCAGGGTTGTGAGGTTCAGCTCCCTTAGCCTTTCCTCGTAGCTCATTCCTCTCAGTTCCGGGACCAGTCTGGTGGCATACCTCTGAATCTTCTCTAACTTCGTCTTGTGTTTAACTAGGTATGGACTCCAGGCTGGAGCTGCATACTCCAGGATTGGTCTTACATAAGTGGTATACAGGGTTCTGAAAGATTCCTTACACAAGTTTCTAAAGCCAGTTCTTATATTGGCCAGTTTAGCATATGCCGCTGATGATATCCTTTTGCTGTGGGCCTCTGGGGACAGGTTCGGTGTGATATCGACCCCAGCTGTGGTATGGTGCCCACACTCACAGCTGTGACATGGTGCCCATACCCGCAGCTGTGACATGGTACCCATCTTGAGGTTATCTTGAGATGATTTCGGGGCTTTTTAGTGTCCCCGCGGCCCGGTCCTCGACCAGGCCTCCACCCCCAGGAAGCAGCCCGTGACAGCTGACTAACACCCAGGTACCTATTTACTGCTAGGTAACAGGGGCATAGGGTGAAAGAAACTCTGCCCATTGTTTCTCGCCGGCGCCTGGGATCGAACCCAGGACCACAGGATCACAAATCCAGCGTGCTGTCCGCTCGGCCGACCGGCTCCCTGCCCACAGCTGTGTCATGGTGCCCATACCGCAGCTGTGACATGGTGCCCACACCCGCAACTTCAAAGGCAAATATGGTAAGTTATACGCAAGACGTCACTGCTAATCCAGTCGATAGCTGGAGAGGCGGTTCTCAAGAGCTGAGAGAACAAGTAGGCGAGTATACAGAAAACCACACACACACATGCTAAGCAAGTTCAAATCCGGATGTCCGCCCAAAGACATTGAGAGTCACACGTACACACATGTACACCAACAATTGAACGTTCTGGTTGAGGTACGCTGGGGTGAGCGTCCCCTGGAGGAGTGTGTTTGACTTGGCGGACCCACTCACGCCGGGGGGGTCCATCGGATGCTCTCTCGTCACCTTCCTTTTCGCCTTCACATATACCACCTTCCAGCGCACACTGTATGCTCCTTTGTCTTCTCTTGTGCATGAAGGTGCAAAACGGAAAGGAAGGAATATTGATCAGGATATATAATGGACGCAAGGTGCACGAAACGTGGCAAAGCCCAATGATGGCGTTTATCTGGTGGAAGTTAATTGCAAGAAGCGAGCAGAGGTCAGTGGCCGCACTAACACATACATAAGGGGGGGACCAAACATGTCCTGGTAAGACTACTGCAGCAGGCGGTGCAGAGGGAGCACCTGGACGCTCCACGACTCGCCCGCCGCCACTTACAGCTGTCGCATCTCCTGACGAAGAGCCTACAATCGTAGTATTTTAAGAACAATTCACCAGTCACAAGAACTGTGCTCGATTTATGACAGCATAATCTAGCTTTCATATAATTAGGCTATTAGCTATGCAAACACCAGTTAAGCAAGGAACAGTACCCTAAGTGTTTTTACTGGCCATTACCAAATTATATATTTGTGAATCGAGACTGAAAATTGGTAATAAATACATATTAGGAGAGTGAAGCCTACAACAAATGTGTTGTTTCAAGGACGAACACCGGATGTAAACTGTAACTGGACTAAGATTTATTGAGCAATAAACAAGCGAATTCTTACTGTGAACGATGACCTGCACTGGAGGACTTGGCTTGTGACCTGTGCACTATATATATACAAAATTACAAACTGCCGATAGAATCATGGCCGGTGGCCCTACACTCATCATCCTGGCGACGACGGGAATTTTGCTCCTGATAGTGTGTTTGTCGGAGGCCAACTCGACCTCCTTGCTGGAGGACATAAAAAAGGATGACCTCAGCGAGTACGACTACAGCGAGGAGGACGCAGGCATCCATGGGACGGAGAAGGTATGGTGTGTGGTCGCCCTCTGGGGTCGTCCACAGACCCACCACAGCCCTTGTCTGTTTTAGCCAAGAGCTGTGTAGCTTTAATGATTTTTAGTCTCTCCTATATATTTCTTGCTTTTATTATGCCTAACCCATTATCTAACCTAATTTATGCTAATCAAATTATATACTATCTTGGGTAATCTTGCAAAAACTGAAACGGTCTACATCTAACTAAACGAGTCTTCAAATTCAAATTTACCGTTTTCCAGTTTCTATCTTTCTACATGTTGTTGGACGTTGAACAACCGTGGGCCTCTGATGTTCATACAGTGTTCTCTGATTGTGCCCAGAGGTGCCATGGGCACAATCAGAGAACACTATGAACATCAGAGGCCGACGGTTGTTCAATGTCCTACCAGCGAGCATCAGAAATATTACAGGAACAACCGTGGACATCTTCAAGAGGAAACTAGATTGTTTCCTTCAAGGAGTTCCGTACCAACCAGGCTGTGGTGGGTATGTGGGCCTGCGGGCCGCTCCAAGCAACAGCCTGGTGAACCAAACTCTCACAAGTCGAGTCTGGCCTCGGGCCGGGCTTGGGGAGTAGAAGAACTCTCAGAACCCCATCCACCAGGTATCAACCAGGTATGTTCTGTGGTGGACGGTATCATGGAGAGCTTAGAAAGTCAGGCGTCTCACCATCGTCACTTCTACACTAATGACGATGGTGTATACCGTCGTGCATGTCCCCGTGGTGACTGTACACCACTGTCACTACTGCATGTCCCCGTGGTGACTGTACACCAGTCACTACTGCATGTCCCCGTGGTGACTGTACACCACTGTCACTACTGCATGTCCCCGTGGTGACTATACACCAGTCACTACTGCATGTCCCCGTGGTGACTGTACACCACTGTCACTACTGGATGTCCCCGTGGTGACTGTACACCACTGTCACTACTGCATGTCCCCGTGGTGACTGTACACCACTGTCACTACTGCATGTCCCCGTGGTGACTGTACACCACTGTCACTACTGCATGTCCCCGTGGTGACTGTACACCACTGTCACTACTGCATGTCCCCGTGGTGACTGTACACCACTGTCACTACTGGATGTCCCCGTGGTGACTGTACACCACTGTCACTACTGCATGTCCCCGTGGTGACTGTACACCACTGTCACTACTGCATGTCTCCATCGTGTATAACTTTATCACTACTGCATGTGTCCCCATTGTGTTTACCATTGTCACAACTGAACATGTCCTCATGGTGTATACCATTATCAGTACTGCACATGTCCTCATGGTGTATACCATTATCAGTACTGCACGTATCTCCATGGTGTATATCTTTGTCACTATTGTACATATCCCTATGGTGAATACCAGTCACTATTGTATGTCCCCCATGGTGCATACCATCATCACTACTGCACATGTCCCCATGGTGTAAACTATTGTCACTACTGTACCATGTCTCCACACACACAGGGGCCTGATGGCTGAGTAGACAGTACTTCGGATTCGTAGTCCTGAGGTTCTGCTGGGTTCGATCCCCAGTGGAGGAAGAAACAAACGGGCAGGGTTTCTTTCACCCAGATGCCCCTGTTACCTAGCAGTAAATAGGTACCTGGGAGTTAGACAGCTGCTGCGGGCTGCTTCCTGGGGGTGTGTAACAAAAAGAAGGCCTGGTCGAGGACCGGGCCGCAGGGACGCTAAGCCCTGGAATCATCTCATCTCGGATACGGTGTACAGTACAGTACAGCATTATTACTACTGCACATGCCGATACACCATCGTCACTACTGCATGTGTCTCCATGGTATACACCACCGTTACTACTGCATGTGTCCCCCCCATGATTTATATATTACAGTATTATTTTTGCCTGTACCACCCCACAATTATAGGGACCAGCTGTATAAATAAATTGCAATCATGTGTCAGGAGCAAAATACATTTATTGTCATAAATGCAGAGGTATGTAAACTTCAATAAGCACTTAATTAATTTGTTTAGTGTATAGAAGTATACTTTACATAATTTGAACATAGCTCAATAACAGTATTCTCACTCTGAACACAGTTTGTATTCAGAGATGTGAGTTGGGCAGGATTTAGATTATGCTTCTGAATGCCATCTTTAATTTTTTTCTAATTCTGAGATTATTTCCAGCTGTATATCTGATATATTCCAGATATCTTGTTGGTTACTGTTTTTGGATACCTATAGAAACATTATACACATCAATTATTCTTAAGGCATATTTTCTTGTAGAAAAAGATTAGAGATTTTACTTGTAGATGATACCTCACCTATTATGGCTTTATTAAATCTACCAAAATTACATTTGACTAATGCTTGCAGTATATACAAAAAATTAAATGAAGAATGAGCTCTGTGAGGCAAAGGAGATCGAGGTCAGTGATGGTGAAGGAAGGACTAACTCATCATAAAAAAAAAAGAAGACTAGAATCTGCACCTATCAAACACTATATCATCGAACAGAATGAAGCAAAATTAAATATTGCTCCCCTTCATGCTAAAGTAATAAGTCTTATATAAAGGTAAAGCATAACACAATCCTTCATGTCTTGCCTACACCTCATTAACCTCACTGCTCTGTTTTATCCCTTTTATAAGCATTAGTACTGTTTATATCTGTTAGATTTGATAAACGCCCAAACAAGGAAAGCATCACGTACATATAAAGTGTACTCTCATTTTGGTGTTTCTCTAATGCATTGTCGTCAGCACTTTGTGATCTCTACAACTACAGTAATTGGAATTTCCTACAATTGTAATACTTCTGGTAAAGACTGAATGGCCAGTGATTTTAAATGTCTGAAAAAATAAACTCATGCTGTTAGCCAGAAGGGTGATTCCATAGTTATAAAATTATATCATTAGACTGTGAATTATTTCTTCAGGTGTAGGTGTGGACATGAAGCCAGGCAGCAAGTTGCAACGAGTGCGAGGATGGATACCCATAATAACTCTTGATTATTTGCTCCATACAAAGTTTAGCTTACTAATACCAACACTTCGCAAGTTCCTAGTTCAAAACGATACAGATTGAGATTAAATAATTAGCCTTCTCCCCATTGTTATGATTACTAAATTCACTTGGTAGGACATAGGTTCTGATTTTTAGGTTTCTGTTCTTATCTAAAAAAGAAAAAAAGAAAAAAGTACAAGATCTTTTTAGATTACAATACTGTATGACCCAGATGCTTTAAAGAATATTTCACTGGAATCTATATCTAGAAAAGAGAGCTAAGAGGGGAAAGAGGAAAGGAAAAATTTATTTGAGGACCATCATCACTAATGGCCTTAATGGGGACTGGAAGTCAGCAAGCTGTTAGAGATCCTCCATTATTTTTAATGATTCTTATACCTGAATTTTGAACTAGAGTACTATCTTGGCATTGCAATTTTGGTGGATTGGCAATTCCATGTGTTCGTTACTCTATAGATGAAAAAGCATCTCCTGTTTTCTGTCCTGCATTTAGCTTCTTGAACATGAAGCTGCTACCCTTTGTATGTATTTACATTTGTTCCATAAATCAAAACTCTTTACCTTCAAACCGATGTTTAACCAAGTCTTTGAAATACTGTACCATATTCATGTATTCACGAACATTGCAGACTCGCAGTGGGCTGTGTGTTCCTGACTGCAGCAGAGATGGTGCCATCAGGCTGGACCGAACCTCTTGCAAGCACTACTTTGTGTGCAGCCTCCAGCACCAGCACCTGGTCCTCCTCCGCTGCACTTGTCCACCCCACGCCCCAGTCTTCAACAGGTACCGCCAGAAGTGCTCCAAGAGAGCTCGATGTCGGATCTCCTGTTCATCCCATGACCTATTGTTTGCCACTTGGGACCCTGTCATTTATGAGGGTCTCCAGTGCCAGTCTGCTCCTCTTCATCACCATATACCTGCAACCACAACTGTCACCATACTTGCAACCATGCCTACTGTATACCTACCTGCAACAACAACTGCCACTACACCTGCAACCATACCTACTGTATACCTACCTGCAACAACTGCCACTACACCTGCAACCATACCTACTGTATACCTACCTGCAACAACAACTGCCACTACACCTGCAACCATACCTACTGTATACCTACCTGCAACAACAACTGCCACTACACCTGCAACCATACCTACTGTATACCTACCTGCAACAACAACTGCCACTACACCTGCAACCATACCTACTGTATACCTACCTGCAACAACAACTGCCACTACACCTGCAACCATACCTACTGTATACCTACCTGAAACAACTGCCACTACACCTGCAACCATACCTACTGCACATGTAACAACTGCCACTACACCTGCAACCATACCTACTGCACATGTAACAACTGCTACTACACCTGCAACCATACCTACTGCACATGTAACAACTCCCACTACACCTGCAACAACACATGCCACAACACCTGCAACCACACAAGTCACCACACCTGCTACTGCATCTATAAGCACACCTGCAACCACACAAGTCATCACACCTGCTACTGCATTTATAACCACACCTGCCACTACACTTGTAACCATACCTACTGCACCTGTAACAACTGCAACCACACCCGCAACCACACATGTCAACCCACCTGCTACTGCATCTATAATCATGCCTGCTACTACACTTGCATCTATAATCACGCCTGCTACTACACTTGCAACTATACCCATCACATCTGCAATAACACCTACAACCACACCCGTCACTACACCAAGCACTATACCTGTCTCACATGCTACACCCATTACAATTGCCACGCTTGCCAACCCAACCACTGCCACAACTACCACATCAGATCCCACCAGCATCACTTCAACTACCATCTTTGACACATCCATCATTACTAATACTGCCACCAGTTCCATTGCTGCAGCCAGTACCACCACTCCCAATTCTGACACCACCCTTAGCCCAACCACCACCACAATCACTGCTATCTCTATTAGTAGTATTAACACTAATGTCACAGTTTCAATCAATGCTCTCTCAAGCACAACAACAACATTTGCTGTTGTTCCCCCATTTCTGGGTACAGCAACAACCACCATTACCACATTGTCCCCAGCTGCCATAACTACTCACTCACCAGTCACTGCTACTATTAGTGTACCATTTTCTGTTATCCTGCCTGCCACAGTCACTAACTCTCCTGAAGCTGTAGCATCACCAACTGTCACTTTGCCCCTAAATGCCATATTTGATTTGATTCCACCATATCCTGCAACTTTCACTAATATTGACAAAACTTGGTTTACCTTACCGTCTACCATTACCACACTATCCATAGCCACCACCATAGAATTTGCATCTACCATTACACCGACCACCATACCCGAAACAGTGTCTACCACATCCACCATCGCCACCAAGCCACCATTAACATCTATGGCCAGCACTATACCAGAAACTGTACTTACCATCAGCGTATTATCACCAGCCTCCGCAACACCTGTGTCAGTGTCAGGTTCCTTGGACTGCAACGCCATACAGTGCATGTCCATCAACTCTCGGGTACAGGACAAATACAACTGCAGCAGGTACTACAAGTGTGTCCTGCAGGAGGGCCGCCTTGTGGCCCGTCCCTACATCTGCCCAAATGTTCTGCCCGTTTTCAGCCACTTTCTTCAGCTCTGCCTCACAGGAATCAAGTGTCGTGCCCCATGTCCCACAACCACAGCTGAGGCAGCAGATGTTGTAGATGTTTTGCCCGGAGATGTTGGCAATGTTACAATACCTCCTGAAACATCTGTTTCTCCACTGTTGACAGATTTCAACACAAATTTTACTATGACATCTGAGCTGTTTGCAGACATAACAGCATCACCTGAAATGGCTACTGGTTTGATACTAATGCCAACAGATACTGCTGATGAGGTCATAACATCATCCAAAAATGTCACAAATATAACAGAATTATTTGAAACATCTACATTATTTCCAATATCGGAAAAACCTGTAATCATCCCAGTAACAACTGATACACCTACGGTAACTCCCTCATCAACTAATGCATCAAATGTACCAATAATTGACATATCTGCTGTAGGTCCAACATCATCTGATACAACTTCATTTGTCTCAACATTACCAACCACATCTGAAATCATCTTAACAGCCAGTACAAGTGAAACATCATCTGGGTTATTTATTATACCTGTTATAACAGCAGCAACATTAACAGATGATGAAATACTGTTCGAGACAAGCACAAGTGCTGCATCTGCTGACACAGTTTCAGCAATATATGAGACAACGACTGGAGTTCCAATATCAACCAAGATGACAGAGGCAGGATTTGATGCACTAACCAACACAACACAGTCTCGACCTCATATATCAGAAGAGGCAACAGTATTCCCCGGAATGCCGGAAGTGGGCCAAGTCACTGCAACACCTGGATGGGAGGGAACATGTGAATTATCATGTCGATCACCAGACATGAAGGTGGGAGATCCTCGTGATTGCCATTACTTCTTTATATGTAAATTCACTGACAACTTGATGCTGAAACCCATCAGGGTTAAGTGCCCACTCAGACGACCTATATTCAAAGCTGGCACAGGTGAATGTGTAGAGAGGTTCCCTTGTTTGGCGAAGTGCCCTGCTTCTACCAACCTCATCTTCTTGCCACCTCCACAACCCACCTCCTCTTCCCCACTCGTCACATTCTCTAACTCGACACCAGCCACATACACCTCCCTCTCCCCATATCCTACCAACTTTGACATAATTACTAATACAATAGACACTCCTTCATCTAATGGGACATTTACAATAGGTGGCACTACTTCACCCTCAACCATCACAACAAATCTTCCTGCTGACTGCAATCCTACATGTCTAGTTGCTGACTCCTGGTTGGCAGACCCAACAGATTGTCATTTCTTTTATGTCTGCCACTTTATCAATGATGTCATAGCCAGACCTCGCCGAATTAGATGTCCAACTAATCGACCAATTTTCAACCAGGAGCTTGGAAGATGCACTGCTGAAGGTCGTTGTATCACCTCTTGTAAAAATTTAACGAGCACAAGCGAGATGAACATGTCTCTAGCAGAACTTGATGCACCTAACTGTCACCCCACTTGTGTCCTCCCTAATTCTCGCATGTCAGACCCTACAGACTGCTACTACTATTACATCTGTGTCATCCTTGACAGCCTATCCCCGAGGGCTGTCCGCACCAAGTGCCCACAGTCAAAGCCATTTTTTGACAGTAGGAGAAAAGTTTGTGTGGCAGAAGCCGAGTGCATTATAACATGCAGCCAATTGAATTCAACAACCACCTTTACAACAGCACCTTCACTTGCAGATGATGTCTGTAACCCTGTGTGTCTTAAGCCAGAGACTGTAGTGGCTGACCCACGTGACTGTAACCATTATTATATCTGTTCAGCCACTGATGGCATAATAATCAGTCCCACCAGGATGCGTTGCCCATCACATCTCCCTGTCTTTGACCACAGCACGAGCAGCTGCAACAGGAATGCCAAATGTGTGGTGACTTGCCAGTCAAACACCACAGCCACCACCACAACCCCAGCCTCTACCACATTATCTTTATCTAACATCTTAAGCAACAACACAATGGTCACCAGCACTCCTGTCAATGATGTCAGCAGCACTGTGGGTCAGGGGCACAGGCCAAAGCAGTGTCGGCCCAACTGCACTTCACACAACACAATCCACCATGATCCACTTGACTGCCATTACTACTATGTGTGTATGATAGGAAGGGGCAAATCGCATCTCACCAGGATCCAGTGTCCGCCCAGAAGACCCATCTTCCATCTGCCCACCTACAGCTGCCAGAGAGCTGTGCCTTGCATCACCATTGTAAAGATATAGTTGTTCCACATCATATGCTTACAGTCACCAGCTCCACTGTGGAAGTAACCAGCTCCACCACATGGAACATCAGCTCCTCATAGGACCTACCGCCTCAACCTCAGAAGCCATCAGCTCCTCCAATGGAGCTGGAATCTCTACCACATGGAATGCAAGCTCCTCTACATGGAATGCCAGATCCTCTACATGGAATGTCAGCTCCTCTACAGGACATACCAGCCCACCACAGGAGTCACCAGCCCCACCACATGGAAATGTAGCTCCCTACAGGACATACCAGTGCCACCACATGGAATGTCAGCTCCTCTACAGGACATACCAGCCCCACCACATGGAATGTCAGCTCCTCTATAGGACACACCAGCCCCACCACTGGAGTCAC
>WNGS01169498.1:52007980-52032810 GCA_020271785.1 Procambarus virginalis
TTCCTAGTATATAGAAGCCCTCATCTACTAATATAAAGAAACCCTCACCAACTAGTATAATGAAGTACTCCCCTCGTATAATGAAGCATTCGTCTGGTATAATGAAGCATTTATCTAATATAATCAAACTCATTCCCTAGCATAATAAAGCTCTCATCCCTTATTATAGTTGCCCCTAGTATAATGTATAATATTATACATTATAGCATAATGAAGCGGTCTTTATAGTACAATAAACAACATTATAATTAAACACTTTATAGTACAATGAAGAACTAGCCCCTAGTATAATGAAGCACCTTGTATAATATAATGTCACCTTGTATAATAAAGCACTCATCAAGTATAATGAAACGTTCATTTAATATAATGAAGCACTCATCCCTTAGTATGTGATATACAGGTTCTGAAAGCATCATTATACCTTACCTTGAGATGGTTTCGGGGCTTAGCGTCCCCGCGGCCCGGTCCTCGACCAGGCCTCCTCGTTGCTGGACTGGTCAACCAGGCTATATAGATATAGTCATTACAGATACTTATAATTAGCGTATATTTTAATAGATTTGTATATGGGGGGGGGTCATGATCCAACTACTGACTCTCCCCAGGATATAACCCCACAACAGCTGACTATCTCCCGGATATCTATTTACTGCTAGGCGAACAGAGGCATTAGGTGAAAGGATCCGTGTTCAACCATTTCTGTCCCGTCCGGGAATCGAACCCAGGATGCAAGATTGGGAGTAGAGAACGGAGCCAACTATACTAAGGAAGTAAAATATTGGTACGCTATGCACCCCATTACTCATTTTGTGAGAGGTAGTTTATTGTGCACCTCATACTCATCCTGTGAGCGGTAGTGCAAAATGATGATTGCAGAGAGCACAGAAGGTCTTCAGCAGACCTTGGTGGATGGTGTTGACAATGACTTACAGTTATATGCCAACATAACTAATTTTTGCTCTGTAATTGCTGTGTAATAACACTGTTCATTGACGTTACACACACACAAAGGCATCACAGTAACATATGACTATATCCAACTTCCAAGATAAAATCTCTGGAGCAAGATAATGGCATTGAACCACCCTCCTGGGAACCCTCTTTATTAGAAGCAAAATATGGAAACTGTGCAAGAATTTCAGATATTTTTTAATTAAAAATCAATTGATGTTCCATTTTAAGTAACATTATCATAGAGATTTCTCTAAATGGCAAAATGTTCACAGTGTACGAGATGATCTAGTGCCTGTCTTTGTCCCCAGGCTTGACAGTTCAGGTCACCAAAACGCTATACAAGCTGAACAGTCAAAGATGAATGTTGCCAGGCAGTGTTGGAGGTGCGGTAATACCTCTCAGTCTACCGGTGTGGACCAGAGGGGCTCCGGGAGGCAGTGTACCGGTGTGGACCAGAGGGGCTCCGGCAGGCAGTGTACCGGTGTGGACCAGAGGGGCTCCGGCAGGCAGTGTACCGGTGTGGACCAGAGGGGGCTCCGGCAGGCAGTGTGCCGGTGTGGACCAGAGGGGCTCCGGCAGGCAGTGTGCCGGTGTGGACCAGAGGGGCTCCGGCAGGCAGTGTGCCGGTGTGGACCAGAGGGGCTCCGGCAGGCAGTGTACCGGTGTGGACCAGAGGGGCTCCGGCAGGCAGTGTACCGGTGTGGACCAGAGGGGCTCCGGCAGGCAGTGTGCCGGTGTGGACCAGAGGGGCTCCGGGAGGCAGTGTGCCGGTGTGGACCAGAGGGGCTCCGGGAGGCAGTGTGCCGGTGTGGACCAGAGGGGCTCCGGCAGGCAGTGTGCCGGTGTGGACCAGAGGGGCTCCGGGAGGCAGTGTGCCGGTGTGGACCAGAGGGGCTCCGGGAGGCAGTGTGCCGGTGTGGACCAGAGGGGCTCCGGCAGGCAGTGTGCACCACCGCCGCTAGAAACTAACAATAATAACAACATAAAGATAAAAGACGAGACGTTTTTGACCACAAATATGTTATAACACACCCCTGTGGGGAGGGGGGGGGGGCTAGCTCCCGGCTGAATAGACAGCACGCAGGAGTCGTAGTCCTACGGGTTCGATCCCCGGCGGAGGCGGGAACAAATGGACAGTTTCTTTCACCCTGATATTCTTATTCACCTAGCAGTAAATAGGTACCTGAGAGTTAGATAGCTGCTACGGGCTGCTTCCTGGGGATGTGTGTACTCCCTAGTTGTGCTTGCGAGGGTTGAGCTATGGCTCTTTGGTCCCGCCTCTCAACTGTCAATCAACTGGTGTACAGATTCCTGAGCCTACTGGGCTCTATCATATCTACATTTGAAACTGTGTATGGAGTCAGCCTCCACCACATTACTGCCTAATGCATTCCATCCGTTAACTACTCTGACACTGAAAAAGTTCCTTCTAACGTCCCTGTGGCTCATGTGGGTACTCAGTTTCCACCTGTGTCCCCTTGTTTGCGTCCCACCTGTGTTGAATAGTTTATCCTTGTTTACCCGGTCGATTCCCCTGAGGATTTTGTAGGTTGTGATCATGTCTCCCCGTACTCTTCTGTCTTCCAGTGTCGTAAGGTGCATTTCCCGCAGCCTTTCCTCGTAACTCATGCCACTTAGTTCTGGGACTAGTCTAGTGGCATACCTTTGGACTTCTTCCAGCACCGTCTTGGTGCTTGACAAGGTACGGGCTCCATGCTGGGGCCGCATACTCCAGGATTGGTCTTACATATGTAGTGTACAAGATTCTGAATGATTCCTTACACAGGTTCCTGAACGCTGTTCTGATGTTAGCGAGCCTCGCATATGCCGCAGACGTTGTTCTTTTTATGTGGGCTTCAGGAGACAGGTTTGGTGTGATATCAACTCCTAGATCTTTCTCTCTGTCAGTTTCATTAAGTACTTCATCTCCTATTCTGTATCCTGTGTCTGGCCTCCTGTTTCCACTGCCTAGTTTCATTACTTTGCATTTATACTCGGGTTGAACTGTGTGTGTGTGTGGTGTGTGTGTGGTGTGTGTGTGTGTGTGTGGTGTGTGTGTGTGTGTGTGTGTGTGTGTGTGTGTGTGTGTGTGTGTCTGAGAGAGAAATATATGCAGTAGATATAAAAGGAAAAATAGATTGGTTAGGAAGGCAGGGTTCAAGAGCTAATAGCTCGATTCTGCAGACAGAAATAGTGAATAAAAATAGTAAATACACACACACATACCTCTGTACACCAGTAGACTGACAGTTGAGAGGCGGGACCAAAGAGCCGAAGCTCAACCCCCGCAAGCACAACTAGGTGAGTACACATACAAAGACACTAAGCTTCATATAATCATATACCAACACTAAGGAATGTTCAGCCTCGTCGCTCTCTATACAGTATATGGTTCCCCATAGTAAGGGGCAGGACGCCTGTTAGGCCTATCGAGGTCTCCTAAGGCCAACTACGTACTGACTTTTCCCAGGATGCGAACCACAACAGTTATTTAACTCCAGGGAACCTATTCACTGTTAGGTGAACATAAGCATCAGACGAAAGGAAACGTTGCTTAAACGCCTGTCCTGCAGCGGAAATCGAGCCACAATCCTTTCAATTTTGACCGGACTGCGCTGACCACTGTACCATAGAACCAAAACAAAGCTCTATTAAAGTTCACAACCCCGACCATTACCTGAGAGATCCTAACCAGCAACACCAAAATAATCGACAGGTACAGCGACAACAGGAGACTTGACATGACAGAAGGAATTCACATCAAACACTCACATTAAGTTATCAAGAGCCAGCGCACACCTGGGTACGTCTCTACATCAACACAAACAAAGGAAAACTGCCAATTCACGCTCCGTCTACAGCCCTAGCCGACCAATGAGAACACAGGAGCAGATTACTGTGTTGTGCTGTTAGGGTAACCATCTCTTCGCTAATTACTCCCGCAGCTGTGGCGTGGTGCCGACACTCACAGCTGTGGTATGGTACTCACAGCTGTGGTATGGTGCCCACACTCACAGCTGTGGTATGGTACTCACAGCTGTGGTATGGTGCCCACACTCACAGCTGTGGTATGGTACTCACAGCTGTGGTATGGTGCTCACACTCACAGCTGTGGTATGGTACTCACAGCTGTGGTATGGTACTCACAGCTGTGGTATGGTGCCCACACTCACAGCTGTGGTATGGTGCCACACTCACAGCTGTACTCACCTAGTTGTGTTTGCGGGGGTTGAGCTATGGCTCTTTGGTCCCGCCTCTCAACTGTCAATCAACTGGTGTACAGATTCCTGAGCCTACTGGGCTCTATCATATCTACATTTGAAACTGTGTATGGAGTCAGCCTCCACCACAACACTACTTAATGCATTCCATTTGTTAACTACCCTGACACTGAAAAAATTCTTTCTAACGTCTCTGTGGATCTTCTGGGTACTAAGTTTCCACCTGTGTCCCCTTGTGCGTGTTCCACCCGTGCTAAAGAGTTTGTCTTTGTCCACCCTGTCAATTCCCCTGAGAATTTTGTAGGTGGTTATCATGTCTCCCCTTACTCTTCTGTTTTCCAGGGTTGTGAGGTTCAGCTCCCTTAGCCTTTCCTCGTAGCTCATTCCTCTCAGTTCCGGGACCAGTCTGGTGGCATACCTCTGAATCTTCTCTAACTTCGTCTTGTGTTTAACTAGGTATGGACTCCAGGCTGGAGCTGCATACTCCAGGATTGGTCTTACATAAGTGGTATACAGGGTTCTGAAAGATTCCTTACACAAGTTTCTAAAGCCAGTTCTTATATTGGCCAGTTTAGCATATGCCGCTGATGATATCCTTTTGCTGTGGGCCTCTGGGGACAGGTTCGGTGTGATATCGACCCCCAGCTGTGGTATGGTGCCCACACTCACAGTTGTGACATGGTGCCCATACCCGCAGCTGTGACATGGTGCCCATACCCACAGCTGTGACATGGTGCCCATACCCGCAGCTGTGACATGGTGCCCTTCAAAGGCAAATATGGTAAGTTATACGCAAGACGTCACTGCTAATCCAGTCGATAGCTGGAGAGGCGGTTCTCAAGAGCTGAGAGAACAAGTAGGCGAGTATACAGAAAACCACACACACACATGCTAAGCAAGTTCAAATCCGGATGTCCGCCCAAAGACATTGAGAGTCACACGTACACACATGTACACCAACAATTGAACGTTCTGGTTGAGGTACGCTGGGGTGAGCGTCCCTGGAGGAGTGTGTTTGACTTGGCGGACCCACTCACGCGGGGGGGTCCATCGGATGCTCTCTCGTCACCTTCCTTTTCGCCTTCACATATACCACCTTCCAGCGCACACTGTATGCTCCTTTGTCTTCTCTTGTGCATGAAGGTGCAAAACGGAAAGGAAGGAATATTGATCAGGATATATAATGGACGCAAGGTGCACGAAACGTGGCAAAGCCCAATGATGGCGTTTATCTGGTGGAAGTTAATTGCAAGAAGCGAGCAGAGGTCAGTGGCCGCACTAACACATACATAAGGGGGGGACCAAACATGTCCTGGTAAGACTACTGCAGCAGGCGGTGCAGAGGGAGCACCTGGACGCTCCACGACTCGCCCGCCGCCACTTACAGCTGTCGCATCTCCTGACGAAGAGCCTACAATCGTAGTATTTTAAGAACAATTCACCAGTCACAAGAACTGTGCTCGATTTATGACAGCATAATCTAGCTTTCATATAATTAGGCTATTAGCTATGCAAACACCAGTTAAGCAAGGAACAGTACCCTAAGTGTTTTTACTGGCCATTACCAAATTATATATTTGTGAATCGAGACTGAAAATTGGTAATAAATACATATTAGGAGAGTGAAGCCTACAACAAATGTGTTGTTTCAAGGACGAACACCGGATGTAAACTGTAACTGGACTAAGATTTATTGAGCAATAAACAAGCGAATTCTTAGACTGTGAACGATGACCTGCACTGGAGGACTTGGCTTGTGACCTGTGCACTATATATATACAAAATTACAAACTGCCGATAGAATCATGGCCGGTGGCCCTACACTCATCATCCTGGCGACGACGGGAATTTTGCTCCTGATAGTGTGTTTGTCGGAGGCCAACTCGACCTCCTTGCTGGAGGACATAAAAAAGGATGACCTCAGCGAGTACGACTACAGCGAGGAGGACGCAGGCATCCATGGGACGGAGAAGGTATGGTGTGTGGTCGCCCTCTGGGGTCGTCCACAGACCCACCACAGCCCTTGTCTGTTTTAGCCAAGAGCTGTGTAGCTTTAATGATTTTAGTCTCTCCTATATATTCTTGCTTTTATTATGCCTAACCCATTATCTAACCTAATTTATGCTAATCAAATATATACTATCTTGGGTAATCTTGCAAAAACTGAAACGGTCTACATCTAACTAAACGAGTCTTCAAATTCAAATTACCGTTTTCCAGTTTCTATCTTTCTACATGTTGTTGGACGTTGAACAACCGTGGACCTCTGATGTTCATACAGTGTTCTCTGATTGTGCCCAGAGGTGCCATGGGCACAATCAGAGAACACTATGAACATCAGAGGCCGACGGTTGTTCAATGTCCTACCAGCGAGCATCAGAAATATTACAGGAACAACCGTGGACATCTTCAAGAGGAAACTAGATTGTTTCCTTCAAGGAGTGCCGTACCAACCAGGCTGTGGTGGGTATGTGGGCCTGCGGGCCGCTCCAAGCAACAGCCTGGTGGACCAAACTCTCACAAGTCGAGTCTGGCCTCGGGCCGGGCTTGGGGAGTAGAAGAACTCTCAGAACCCCATCCACCAGGTATCAACCAGGTATGTTCTGTGGTGGACGGTATCATGGAGAGCTTAGAAAGTCAGGCGTCTCACATCGTCACTTCTACACTAATGACGATGGTGTATACCGTCGTGCATGTCCCCGTGGTGACTGTACACCACTGTCACTACTGCATGTCCCCGTGGTGACTGTACACCAGTCACTACTGCATGTCCCCGTGGTGACTGTACACCACTGTCACTACTGCATGTCCCCGTGGTGACTATACACCAGTCACTACTGCATGTCCCCGTGGTGACTGTACACCACTGTCACTACTGGATGTCCCCGTGGTGACTGTACACAGTCACTACTGCATGTCCCCGTGGTGACTGTACACCACTGTCACTACTGCATGTCTCCATCGTGTATAACTTTATCACTACTGCATGTGTCCCCATTGTGTTTACCATTGTCACAACTGAACATGTCCTCATGGTGTATACCATTATCAGTACTGCACATGTCCTCATGGTGTATACCATTATCAGTACTGCACGTATCTCCATGGTGTATATCTTTGTCACTATTGTACATATCCCTATGGTGAATACCAGTCACTATTGTATGTCCCCCATGGTGCATACCATCATCACTACTGCACATGTCCCCATGGTGTAAACTATTGTCACTACTGTACCATGTCTCCACACACAAGGGGCCTGATGGCTGAGTAGACAGTACTTCAGATTCGTAGTCCTGAGGTTCTGCTGGGTTCGATCCCCAGTGGAGGAAGAAACAAACGGGCAGGGTTTCTTTCACCAGATGCCCCTGTTACCTAGCAGTAAATAGGTACCTGGGAGTTAGACAGCTGCTGCGGGCTGCTTCCTGGGGGTGTGTAACAAAAAGAAGGCCTGGTCGAGGACCGGGCCGCAGGGACGCTAAGCCCTGGAATCATCTCATCTCGGATACGGTGTACAGTACAGTACAGCATTATTACTACTGCACATGCCGATACACCATCGTCACTACTGCATGTGTCTCCATGGTATACACCACCGTTACTACTGCATGTGTCCCCCCCATGATTTATATATACAGTATTATTTTTGCCTGTACCACCCCACAATTATAGGACCAGCTGTATAAATAAATTGCAATCATGTGTCAGGAGCAAAATACATTTATTGTCATAAATGCAGAGGTATGTAAACTTCAATAAGCACTTAATTAATTTGTTTAGTGTATAGAAGTATATACATAATTTGAACATAGCTCAATAACAGTATTCTCACTCTGAACACAGTTTGTATTCAGAGATGTGAGTTGGGCAGGATTTAGATTATGCTTCTGAATGCCATCTTTAATTTTTTCTAATTCTGAGATTATTTCCAGCTGTATATCTGATATATTCCAGATATCTTGTTGGTTACTGTTTTTGGATACCTATAGAAACATTATACACATCAATTATTCTTAAGGCATATTTTCTTGTAGAAAAAGATTAGAGATTTTACTTGTAGATGATACCTCACCTATTATGGCTTTATTAAATCTACCAAAATTACATTGACTAATGCTTGCAGTATATACAAAAAATTAAATGAAGAATGAGCTCTGTGAGGCAAAGGAGATCGAGAGTCGGTGAGGAAGAGGGACTAACTCATCATAAAAAAAAAAGAAGACTAGAATCTGCACCTATCAAACACTATATCATCGAACAGAATGAAGCAAAATTAAATATTGCTCCCCTTCATGCTAAAGTAATAAGTCTTATATAAAGGTAAAGCATAACACAATCCTTCATGTCTTGCCTACACCTCATTAACCTCACTGCTCTGTTTTATCCCTTTTATAAGCATTAGTACTGTTTATATCTGTTAGATTTGATAAACGCCCAAACAAGGAAAGCATCACGTACATATAAAGTGTACTCTCATTTTGGTGTTTCTCTAATGCATGTCGTCAGCACTTTGTGATCTCTACAACTACAGTAATTGGAATTTCCTACAATTGTAATACTTCTGGTAAAGACTGAATGGCCAGTGATTTAAATGTCTGAAAAAATAAACTCATGCTGTTAGCCAGAAGGGTGATTCCATAGTTATAAAATTATATCATTAGACTGTGAATTATTTCTTCAGGTGTAGGTGTGGACATGAAGCCAGGCAGCAAGTTGCAACGAGTGCGAGGATGGATACCCATAATAACTCTTGATTATTTGCTCCATACAAGTTTAGCTTACTAATACCAACACTTCGCAAGTTCCTAGTTCAAAACGATACAGATTGAGATTAAATAATTAGCCTTCTCCCCATTGTTATGATTACTAAATTCACTTGGTAGGACATAGGTTCTGATTTTTAGGTTTCTGTTCTTATCTAAAAAAGAAAAAAAGAAAAAGTACAAGATCTTTTTAGATTACAATACTGTATGACCCAGATGCTTTAAAGAATATTTCACTGGAATCTATATCTAGAAAAGAGAGCTAAGAGGGGAAAGAGGAAAGGAAAAATTTATTTGAGGACCATCATCAATAATGGCCTTAATGGGGACTGGAAGTCAGCAAGCTGTTAGAGATCCTCCATTATTTTAATGATTCTTATACCTGAATTTTGAACTAGAGTACTATCTTGGCATTGCAATTTTGGTGGATTGGCAATTCCATGTGTTCGTTACTCTATAGATGAAAAAGCATCTCCTGTTTCTGTCCTGCATTTAGCTTCTTGAACATGAAGCTGCTACCCTTTGTATGTATTTACATTGTTCCATAAATCAAAACTCTTTACCTTCAAACCGATGTTTAACCAAGTCTTTGAAATACTGTACCATATTCATGTATTCACGAACATTGCAGACTCGCAGTGGGCTGTGTGTTCCTGACTGCAGCAGAGATGGTGCCATCAGGCTGGACCGAACCTCTTGCAAGCACTACTTGTGTGCAGCCTCCAGCACCAGCACCTGGTCCTCCTCCGCTGCACTTGTCCACCCCACGCCCCAGTCCTTCAACAGGTACCGCCAGAAGTGCTCCAAGAGAGCTCGATGTCGGATCTCCTTTCATCCCATGACCTATTGTTTGCCACTTGGGACCCTGTCATTTATGAGGGCTCCAGTGCCAGTCTGCTCCTCTTCATCACCATATACCTGCAACCACAACTGTCACCATACTTGCAACCATGCTACTGTATACCTACCTGCAACAACAACTGCCACTACACCTGCAACCATACCTACTGTATACCTACCTGCAACAACTGCCACTACACCTGCAACCATACCTACTGTATACCTACCTGCAACAACAACTCCACTACACCTGAACCATACCTACTGTATACCTACCTGCACAACAACTGCCACTACACCTGCAAATACCTACTGTATACCTACCTGCAACAACAACTGCCACTACACCTGCAACCATACCTACTGTATACCTACCTGCAACAACAACTGCCACTACACCTGCAACCATACCTACTGCACATGTAAACAACTGCCACTACACCTGCAACCATACTACTGCACATGTAACAACTGCTACTACACCTGCAACCATACNTGGTGTTGCTGCATGAACACTTATAAGAGTTCTCGTCTAACGCTTGACGTTTCATTTTATGATAATTTTTTACCGATTCATTGCCACCAATTCTATCCAACTTGACAGTAACTTTAATAATAATTATTCTCTTGAATAATCTTTTGCTTATCTCTAACTCACATTATACTCCAGTTCTGAAATAGGCAGAAAATTGCACCTAAATTATTATTTTCTTGTCAGGTCAAGAAGATTATCAGCACAAGAACGCAAAAGGAATTAATTGTTACAGTCTATATTGGATCCGATTCTACTCTAGATGACTGTCACATACATCTTGTAAATGAGCTGTTTGCTGTGGAAAAAAATATTAAGTTGCACCAACGAAATGAAGAAATGGAAAGGATTGTTGTTGAAGGGTCCCCTTCTAAAAGTAAGCTTTGTCCAGTGATATGCCTCGGTTACACCTGTACCACTATATACACACCTGTTGTTCCTTAGATGTCCTCTACCACATGCACACTTGCTGTTCCTTGGCTACACTTGTACCAAAATTAGTGACCATAGTAGGAAATCTTAATGAATTTGCATTTTATTTTCTTCTAAGTTTCTGGTCAATATCTCCAACACCTCATCATATTACAATAACTTGAATCTAAAAATACTTAAGTTTGCTCAAGATTCAGTTTATTGACTTGAAACTTGATACACTTGGACTATTAAATGTATTGGGGTGCTTAGTTATTGTTGTATTAGGTCTTAAAACACCATGGTGTATAATACAAGATGTGTAGGCCAGTGTAATGATTCACATTTTTATTTATGAATATTTCATCAGGAAAAAATGCTCCCAATTGTTCAACGTGTAAAGACAACCCAAGACGCAAGTGTAAGGACTGTGGGTGCAACGAATGTGGTGGGAAGGAGAATCCGGAGAAGCAGCTCATGTGTGACGAATGTGATATGCCATTCCATATATATTGTCTCACACCACCAATGGAAAGCATACCTGATGTGGATGAGTGGCAAGTTAAACAAAATTATATTTTATTTGTTGCAATGAATTGTTCTAAATTAAATAGTGTAGCTGGTGAGAGCAGCAGTATTTCTCTCAGTTTAGTAACTTCATATTTCTGATCCTATTTGAGTTAACAGGTACACATTAGAATATAAATAACTATTTATCTACCAATAAACAAAAGGCATGTCCATACCCTAATATTTTGCGAACTTGTAACAGGAAATCTTAAGATGTAGAGTACAAAATTTTTATTACATAAAATAATAAACAAAAATGCATGTAAAATTATATCCACCTAACTCAAAAGAAAAGTTAACTTGCTGGGTGCCTAGTATTAAAGTGCTGAGCATTTTAGACCATGGATGCCATGTTCCAATGCGAGACTACATGCTTTTTCATCACATTGTCTCAATTACCTAAATTTACATGCATACAGATACTGTACAGTATATTTGATTTCTAAGAGTGCGTGACTATCGCACCAGCACTGCCCGCTCTGTTTTTTTTTTTATGATCATCCTTGCATCCCTGTCCTGAGCATTCAGGTTGGAACACATCTCAATTTCTTCCGACATTAGGCAAAAATAGCCTAATATCTTTAACTTTTTTTTTTTTTTTTTGCTATACAGTATTATTTCCCTTTTCTATCGGAATATTTCTTCTTAGTCCTCAAAAATGAGGAACTTGGTCGTGATAATGAACAAATGAATGTTGGAGTTTCAAGAGAAGACATATTTCATGGATATATACTAGTTACTTGGTGGAAATTATGGTCCCATGCCAGCTAGGGAGTGTACAAGTCCTGTGAGAGCAAGTTAGCTGTTCATAGTGACTATTCACATTGTGGGTTATGGTACTGGTTAGCACCCAGGTGGCCAACTAGCATTTTGCAGATTGATGCTTGGCTTCAAGTAGACCACAAAGTGTCAGATGAAAGAGTGGTGGTGATTTTTTTATATATATAACAGGGAGCCGGTCGGCCGAGCAGACAGCACGCTGGACTTGTGATCCTGTGGTCCTGGGTTCGATCCCAGGTGCCGGCGAGAAACAATGGGCAGAGTTTCTTTCACCCTATGCCCCTGTTACCTAGCAGTAAAATAGGTACCTGGGTGTTAGTCAGCTGTCACGGGCTGCTTCCTGGGGGTGGAGGCCTGGTTGAGGACCGGGCCGCGGGGACACTAAAAAGCCCTGAAATCATCTCAAGATAACCTCAAGATTGGAGTTTTTTTCTGGGCTGTATGAAGAAATCTCCAATACTACCCTTTTCCATTAATGGGTGGATGGAAACACTTAAAAAGATCCACATTGTGTTGTTGAGTTGAAATATCTTGAGAGTGGGAAAATATGTTGCAATGCTCTGAGCATGACAATGCCCATTAGAAGACTGAAAAAGTTAAGAGGTATACAACAAGGCTGGTGCCTGCACTAAGGAATTTAAGGTATTGTTGAGTTGAAATATCTTGAGAGTGGGAAAATATGTTGCAATGCTCTGAGCATGACAATGCCCATTAGAAGACTGAAAAAGTTAAGAGGTATACAACAAGGCTGGTGCCTGCACTAAGGAATTTAAGGTATTCAGACAGGTGAAGGGATCAAAATTTAAACTATTGAAGAGATGGGCAAGAGGGAATATGATCACTATACAAAATACTGAGGAAAGTAGATAAGATGGACAAAGACAATCTCTTTAATTTGATGGAACTGAGACAATGGGGACATAAGTTGAATCTGGATATAAAAATGAGTCAGAGGAATAATAATAAGTACTTGTTCTCAGTGAGACTGTTAAAAAAAAAGTGGAATGCACTATATTAGTAGAAGTAACCAATTCATTCACATCTTCAAAAGTAAATGTGAAAAAAAAATAGCAGCTCAAACAAAATTTAACACTTGGTATAAATGGAATAGGAGGCGTGGCCCAAAAAGCCAAATCTCATTCACTGTAGACACTCGAATGTAAACATTGTTCTTAAATAAATGCTATTATTTTACTTTGTTTCTCCATGTATTTATTTTTTTCACTGGTTACTTTATTCTATTTAAACTGCCTGCATTCTTTGGTTCTTCTTTCGTAGCACAACAAGCGTGTTTAATTCTTTAGCTTATATTTAGGTGTTCATTTTAGTTAGCAATTTTATCAACTGATACCTGGCAACAATTACATTAGTCTCAGCACTTGTAAAGGAAAATTCTGTGTTCAAATGTCAAGAAATAGATATATTGTACTGATTGATTTTACAGATAAAATTTAATTCATTATTAATATTAAAGTGAGGAATTGGGTAATGATTAGGTTAATGAAGTTAATAATGAACTATTTTGAAGTCCAGGATGAATCAAAACATTATTGCTTTCCCTTTTCATGTGAGAGTTGGATTAAATATTTACAGCCATATTATTGTGATTTATTCTCCAAATAATAGTGAAATGTATATTCCCAGGTTCTGTCCTTTGTGTAAAAATGATGATAGTGAAATAGTCAAAGCTGGTGAGAAACTGAAGGAGAGCAAGAAAAAGGCAAAAATGGCTTCATCAAAGAGCAACACATCACGAGACTGGGGGAAAGGCTTTGCTTGTGCTGGGCGACAGAAGATCTGCACCATTGTTCCACAAAACCATTTTGGACCCGTGCCTGGTGTTGAAGTGGGAACTTTGTGGAAATTTCGATTACAGGTAATATTGGTAACATTTATAATTATCATTAACATTTTTATATTCATTTATCTATGGTCATTCGATCCATATTTTTATATTCATTTATCTATGGTCTTTCGATCCATTATAATTATATACATAATATATATATATATATATAACACTTCTGCTGGTTTAGTCATAAGCGGTGTACAGTATAAGGAAGTTTAGTTCGTTATTCACCCCCCCCCCCTACCCATCCTGAGAGTGGTAGTGGACCCCATACCCTCCCTGTGTGCAGTAGTGGGAATACAGTAGTTACAGAGGCATATAATAGTATCAGGGACTGAACCCCAAAATTCATTTAACTAATTTTGTCAGTCTTGATAAGCTGGTTACACAGTTTATTGAATTATTATAGCAATAATGGGTTTGAGAATGATCACAAGTACAGCTTCTAAGCTAAGCAACTTGCATATGTAGCAAGGAAATTTTATCATTTGATTTGCTTATTATACATGTAATCTCCCAACTCCCCATCCAGTGGGTAGCTGTGGAAAGGTTACACTTGCCCATATTTACTACCTACTGTTAGCAAACAAGATATTTGGCTAAAAATTTCTTATTGTAGTTTGTGATGCTAATATGTTACTGGCGGGGGGCTGTCCATGCAGAAAATTTTGCATTTGTTACTGTAATAAGGGTATTTATATCAATACTAAGATGACTTAAAGAGTGGCAAGCATTCAAAACAGGGTAAAGTTACCTTGTATGCAAAGCTGTTGGCCGCCTATATTACAGTGAATTATATTTAGGCTTCAGAAGCTGGTATACATCGTCCGCATGTTGCTGGAATCCATGGACGTGAAAATGAAGGTGCCTACAGCATCGTACTGTCCGGTGGCTACGAAGATGATGAAGATAATGGGGACTCCTTCACTTACACTGGCTCAGGAGGCAGGGACCTCTCTGGCAATAAAAGGACTGCTGAGCAATCCTGTGACCAGCAACTGACTAGAATGAACAGGTAAAGGCAGAGAGGTTAAGAGGTACTATTTAGCACGTTTGTATTACCTTCATTATGGACCGTTTGTGTAGCGAATTAGCTTGGGTGCCTTTTTATGTAAATATTGTATGTGTTTTATTCAGTATTTTAGTTGGTTCAAGAGCATATTCAAGTTTGTTAGAATCAAGATGGTGATTGTGATGTCAGAAAAGAGAGAGATTTTCAAGAAGTTTAGGGATTCGGATTGGTAGAGTACCAATAAGTTACTGTTTTTGTGATGGTTATAAATGTTGTCTTTAGCTTGGAAATATTTAGGCAATGAAAGGTGTTTTACTTGGAAATATTTTATGCATTAAAATGCATGGTACAGGGTGAGTGATGAAGCAATAGAAAAATCATCTAAATGACTGTACTTGTGGAGAGTAGCATGTTAAGAGAGTATTTGTGCATAAACTAAAGGTTTATCTAATCATATGGTAGTGCTTTCTAAGGAAAGATTGAGTAATTAAAAGATGATGGTACCTTGAAAATTGAAAAGGTGAAAGAATCGAAGTAGAAATGTAGATAGTATAAGCATAAAAACAAAATAAGATAAAAATTTTGGGGCCAAACTTAAGAAGTGAACCTTGGTTATGTGTGATGTATACAAGTTTTCAGTTAAAATTGTCAAACTGGTAGAAGAAGAGGATGTACTTGCTGGAATATTGGAGTGGCAAGTTCAGTTAATTTTTTGGATATAGAATAAGAGGCAAGTACAGTGGAAGTGAAGGGTATGTAAAGTAAAATTTAAGATAAAAAAAATACTTATCTTCTAACCATAGACACTGATAGGCAAGCACAGGACTGTTACTAACACCAGTCGGAGCTAATGAAGCCTGGAGTATGTCTGCGAGTGGGTTCTAACTGTTTTATACTTTTTCAAGCCCAGTCTGTACCAGGCTTGACTGATAACTTGGTCCAACAGGTTGTTGCCTGGAGCAGCCCGCAGGTCCACATATTCATTACAACCTGAGAGTGGTAGAAACAACCAAAACTTCCTGCAGGAAGTTGTCTAGTTTTTTTTAATGAATTCACTTAAGCCCAGTGTATCAGGAGATATGCTGTCCCAGAGACTACATTTTTCAAATGCTCTTGTGCAAATGAACCTTATCCAGTTATATATATATTATATTATAAATATGAAAATATGTATGTACTGTATGTATATAATAATATTGTGAATACTTTATCATACTGTAGTGGGAGAAAGTTGGTGTTGTAATATGGAAAGTAGCCAAAGAATCATAAATAGGAGATGGGGAACCCCTTTACTTCTCACAGTTAATTACAAAAATATCAAAACAATGAATGTTATTTATCTTTATCAGTTTTTATGTATATTTTACTTCTGGTAATAGTATATTTTGTCTTTGTGTTCCAGAGCCCTTGCTTTAAATTGCAATACTCCTGTAAACAAAAATGGGGCAGAAGCTAAAGACTGGAAAGGTGGCAAGCCTGTGCGTGTGATTAGAAATTCAAAAGGTCGTAAGCATTCAAAATATGCACCAGAGGAAGGCAACAGGTAAGATCCATAACATATGATAAAAACCCTGCAGTCAACCCCTCTTAGTTAAACCATAAGTTGAGGAGAGGGGCAGATGAGGGAGAAAACAAAGTAGAATTTCCTGAAGGAAAGGTAGCAAATGAGTACTTAATAATTAGTGTGTACCTGTCAGTGACTATGAGGAACTGATCTAGCTCTAATGACCCACCTTCTAGCCTTTCATGTCAGCCAAGATTATTACCTCCATTAATGTTCAGATTCTGTTTCATCATTTTCTTCAGTTTATGAATGGAAGTGACTTCTACATTTAATGCATTCCACTTGCAAACCATGCATATATTCTATGAAAATTTCCGTACATCTCTACGACTTCATTTCATATCTAGCTTCCACCAAAGTTGTCTGGTCCTGCCTCTTTTCAATTTAAATAATAGACTTGTTCAGAGGATAGGCTGCAGAAGCATTGATTCTTGGAGCCACTTCAAAGTTGTCCACCTTATTCATTTTCCTATTTAGACATACAGAATGCCTTTAATGTTTAGCAGTATTCTTTGTCTTGAACACTTGCATCAATTGTTGCAATACTTGCAGCATTGTTTTCATGGTTGTTTAAGCAATTCTTAGTGAATTCAAAGTAAAACAAGTTGATTAAAATGATACATGGCAATAAGACTGGGCTGGAAAGCCATTGTTTTTGTCTCATTCCTCTGCAGTACGGTATTGGTGATAATATAATAAAAAAATTAAATATTCTTTTCAATTTGCTTAACTTTTAGGTATGATGGCATTTACAAAATTGTAAAATACTGGCAAGATAAGGGTAAAAGTGGCTTCAAGGTGTGGAGATACCTGTTGCGTCGTGATGATCCCACATCTGCACCGTGGACAGAGGAAGGCAAGAAGAGAATCAAGGAATTAGGATTGGAAATGCAGGTTTGTACTCTTTGAGTATATGCATCCAGGTATTATATTGTTATAATTAAATAAAATTCCTAATTCAATTTATTTTATAACACTACAGTTCTAATGGTAATTTTTCTTCATGAAATGGCAGGGTTGGTCAGTTTTCAGGCTTTCTCCATTTTTACTTCCCCTTGATAAGATCCAGAGCCAGTAGGTGTATGTTGGCCAAGGCAAAGGTGTAATTTTGGCCACTGAATTAGATGTTTTGGTCGAGGTTTGTGTTGCATTGTAACATTCCATGAAACCACTGTTTCACAGACTGGTTAAAGTGAGTTGTCTCCATGTTGACCAGACCACACACTAGAAGGTGAAGGGACGATGTTTTGGTCCATCCTGGACCATTCTCAAGTCGAGTTGTCTCCATTTTATTTATGTACCTAGGGCCATGCAAAAGTTTGCTACATTTCAGGTACTCTTTTCATCTCCAGTATGTTCTGGCCTAACTCTGTGTTGCCAAAATCTCCAATTGCTGATGCCTCCATCACTTATTTCTTTGCAGCATTTTGGAAACATAGTAAGCAGCTTAGGCCTAATCATACATGAAATTCACTTTTCTGAGTGAATTTAGTGTACAATTACACTTGATTTTTCTCATTCCTTCCCTTGTACCTTATCTTGTGTTGTCAGGGATATAGGAATAATACTGGGTCTAGATGACTGTTGTGATAATGCTGCCACCTGATGAAAGCCAGCTGTAGTGAGCTATTAGGTTGGGAGTCTGTGAGCATCAATGAGTGCATGGGGAAGGCTGTGAGTCTTTAATGAATTGGATTTCTGGGTGTATCATGTGTGTGTGTATACTCCAAACAATATAGTCGAGCCTAACCTTGCCATATCTTTGCTTGATGGCTGTTGTATATCTACTCTAGAAATTATAGTCAAGATAGGAGAAGCCTAAACATGTATTTTATATGATATCTTTCATATTTTAGTATCCTGATGGTTACCTGGAAGCACAAAGAGAGAAAGAAGAAAGAACAGCTGATGAAGACAATGAGTCAGATCAAGAGGAGGAAAACAAAAAGAAGAAAGGCAAATCTAACAAGAGGAAGAACAGCCAAGATTTTAGCAATGAAGTAAGTAAATCTGAAAGTTTACAGGTTAATTTAACTTGATTAGTAGATGTGATGCTGTGCCGGGCAGTGAGTATGTTAACATACATTTAATTGTCTTATATGCCAGCAAATAATGTAGATGGCATAGCTGAATATGGTTGTGTGTTTACAGATTACAAGTTTGCCCAATCACTTATTAAGCTTTGTTCACAGGGAACTGGGGCTTCTGAAACCAAGAAAAGGAAAAGTATTGGTTATACTCTTGAAAATAAAGTGCAAAACCTGATTAAAGAGGACTTGAGAAACAGCAAAGTTTGGGAAGAATGTAAATCGCTGCTTGCAGAAGGTCGCACTGTAAGTACTACTACTTTGTTGTCATTCATAGCTTTGGAAAAAAAAATTCACGTCTCCCTCCCCACTTCTTGTACCCACTCGTGTAGTAGCAATCTATATCACTTGTTGTAAGTCAGATTTTAAGGCTCTGTAGATATAGTAAAATACAATTTATTCTTTTTCTGTATAACTAATATTGATACTAAAACTTTTGGTGGTTTTTGCAGCAATTCTTGAATGGTGTTGAGGAAAGGTTCTCTTGCGTGTGCTGTCAAGAACTAGTCATCAAGCCAGTCACCACAGAGTGTAAGCACAATGTATGTCAACCTTGCTTGCAACGATCTTTCAAAGCTGATGTTTTTACATGTCCAGCTTGCAGATATGATCTGGGTAAAGACTACAGTATGGAAATCAACAAGTCCCTTGGTAATTGTCTTAAAACACTTTTTCCTGGCTACGATGCTGCACGTTAGATTACTGAACAAGTATTTGTTTTGTTCTGTGTTACAAATATGGTGTGGAATATGACCTTAGATTCTTACTAGTGTTAACGTTAAAATCAATTGGTTTAACTACCCACACACAACCTAACTTCCTCTTATCTGTCCGTGCATGGATGTGCACCTGACATGCTCTTTCCATATACAGTACTGTACTACTACAGGAGTGATCTTATGATTTCCCACTTTTCTTTCTTTACATGATTTTAAAATAACTGATAATTTTTATTAATTATAGTTGTTTACTGTTGCCTTACAGTTCTTGTAATGTGCTGTGAACTGGAATTGGGGATATCCCAAATTAGCACCAATTTGTACAAACTAGTATTGTGTTCTCACCAATGTGCATTACCCATCTTGTTAACCATTTTATGATGCATGTGCTTTCTCCATCTTCCTGTTACTCTTAAGTGCATTTTAGTACCATTTTTTATGGTACTATTTTTAATAAAAATCATTATTTTCCAATACTTTATTTCTCAAATAATTATCCAATCAAATTTAACTCGCTTCCTTTCTTCAATCCATGTAAATGGTACCTACTTCCCCCACCCCTCCCCCATACCTTTTCTAACAGTGTCACACTAAAACATGTCCAGATATCCTTGTCACCCTTTTTTTTTTTCCTTCGTGGTGCTTGCAGCGTGGTATAGGTTAAGGAATTTACTTCGGCTGGACTGAAGTGATAAACTAGAATATATTGATATTTTGCAGCTGATGTTACTAATGCAGGTTCAATTTTGTATTGACATGCAAAAGTAATAATGCAAGATAAAGATTTTGCTGTTCAGCCATGAAGATGTATTATTTGACCAACAGACACTTGTGGAAGGCAATGTTTGACCATGCAAAGCTTAAACAAATTAAATTTTGACGTTAGTGACTTGGGTGATTATAAAGCATGCATGCGTGTAACACAAATATAAGTAGGTGTTCAAGCATCCACTTAACAAAATTATTAACCTTAAAATGACTATACAGTATTATGTAATGTTATATGTATTTGATCTCCAAATTTTTCATTTGAAGTGTAAAGCCAATGCCTGGCCCTAGTAGGGTACTTGCACATTTGGTATAAAAAAAAATGGTCTTGTCTACCTAACCTAATCTTCCCTCTCCTAAATCCTTATCCTTATGTCCGTTCCAAGTGCTATATAGTCGTAATGGCTTGGTGCCTTTTGGAAAAATTACTATTTCTATAATGATGCATTATGGTGCTCATCTAATAAATAAGACAAGCCCCTTTCAAAATGGCTTAGTGTTAACATTTAATAATTGACTTCTTTGAGGTAAGATGAGTTCACTAATGAACAAATCCACAAGGGCCGTGACGAGGATTCGAACCTACGTCCGAGAGCATCCAAGACGCTGCCTTAATCGACTGAGCTACGACATGGTCAAAAGAATTGTAACCAGAAGTTCTACTAAACTTAATTGGATCCTGCAGCCTCTCTGAGACACAAACCAGGATTTTACACAATTCCCCCCATGCACTCGAGCTATGTCAATAAGCCGTTCTACCTCTTCGCCCTTACTTCATTACACACACAAATCACAATAGTGTGATGCATCAAATTAACAAATTCGCAAGGGCTGTGACGAGGATTTGAACCTACATCCGAGAGCATCCTAGGCGCTGCCTTTATCGACTGAGCTACGACGATTAAGGCAGCGTCTGGGATGCTCTCAGATGTAGGTTCGAATCCTCGTCACGGCTCTTGTAGATTTGTTTATTTGATGCATCACGCTACTGTGATTTCTGTGTGTAATGAAGTAAGGGCGAAGAGATAGAACGGCTTATTGACATAGCTCGAGTGCATGGGGGGAATTGTGTAAAATCCTGGTTTGTGTCTCGGAGAGGCTGCAGGATCCAAGTAAGTTCAGTAGAACTTCTGGTTACAATTCTTTTGACCATGTCGTAGCTCAGTCGATTAAGGCAGCGTCTGGGATGCTCTTGGACGTAGGTTCGAATCCTCATCACGGCCCTTGCTAATTTGTTAACTTGATGCATCATACTATTGTGATTTCTGTGTGTAATGAGTTCACTATTAAGAAATGGCTTTAGTCAAGTAAATTCAATTATTTTCTGTGTTAGCATTTTGTCGTGGAATTTACTTTGCTGTGGGAAATTAAACAATTAATAGAATTTTTGTATGTAAGCTTATTAAATATTGTAATAAAGCAGGATTGTCTTATTATATTAATCATTGATTGTTTTATAGTATTTTTATGATTTTATTGGAACTTAGATGTAAGTTTTAATTATATTTGTATTTACACTGTTTAAGTTTTAAGTGAGCTATGCTAGAACACTGGCAGTGTATTGTTTAACTGATTAAGTTGAACTGTATTTGCATCGACAAAGAATATTAAGGTGCTTAAGTGCCTTAAGAAAACCTGGCGTTCAGAGAGGTTTCCATTATATCAAAAGTTTTTGTTGTAGGACAGTTGAAACTTATATGCTCAAGATCATAATAAAAAACAAGAGTACCGTATGTGCCAAAGATTTGTACGTGTATGATTTGGTGTTAGAATGTTATTTTCCTCCATAAAAAGTAACTTTTGTAATGTAAAAAATGTATTTGAAGAGTATGGCAATTAGAGTAATATGGAAATGATAAGCTGTTTGAGTGTTATGACTGTTTATATGGTAGTAAACTGTTACAAATAAACTAGATATTGGTTGTTGCTGTAACTTTCAAATAAAGATGAAATTTGTTGTGTATGTCTGAATTCCCCCTTGTAGCATCATACTTTGAATGTCATTTAATTATTCAAAATCTCCAGTTAATCCACTTTGGTTATCCTCCAAAGTGAACAACATGCAGGCATCACTACTTTCCTTCATGGTTCAACAGTCTCAATTAATCTACGTTATGAATAATTTTGTTACATGTTTTGGGAAATATAGGCTACTAATACTTGAAAGCAAATTCTTTGTTTCTGTTTGAGCATGAGGAGTGGCTTTATACAAAGAAACCTGCTGTCAAAATGCCATCTTGGACTCATGTGGTATTGGTCGCAAAAGTTACCTACTGAAGCCGTTTGAAATTTGATTTGGTTCAGTGCCATTATGCCTTTGAGTTGGTATGATTCAAGTCCTCCCAAAAATGGTACATGCATATTTACCCGTGTGCTTGTGTGACAGCAGGATTAGCTCTAACCCTTCTGGATATCCGAGAAAGCAACTGCAATTTCAAGACTTGCTAGATTTTGGTTTAGTTGAATTTAACAATCTCACAAATGCAGTTATTTTTGTTTTTGTAATTTTCAGTATCTAGTACTTTGACTCCTCAGTATTTTTCTTGCAGTATGTAAAGGTTCAGCTTTGAATAAATAATTATGTGGAGCCATTGTAGAACTGTAGCACCATTAAAGTCACATGCAAAAGGATCTTTTCTTTGTGCTCTTAATGGCATCTTGAGTAATGTCAATATAGAACCGAAGTTAATGGTCAACTTAGGATGTTACACTCCCATGTAAAGGGAAACATTTTTTATTTAATATTCTCCTTGGTAACTGTTAAACTAATCAACCTGTCCTCTTCCCCACCAACATAGACTTGTTCGGCTGAAGGCATAATGTTAAGCTCCTCTTTAGTAAATACAGTACAGAGATAAAATATTTAAAATACTACTCAATTCTTCGTCATTATCGGTTATCTGACCTGTCTCAGTTTTTAATGGACCTATCCTTTCCCTAATCTTTGTTCAATATAACAAAATTTAGCTGGGCAAGTTACAGTCTTGAGCTAGTTACAAAATTCATTGCACATCGTCACAAATCTGCAATCTCTGCACTTCAGTGGACGGGCATTGTGTATTGCTTTACCCAGGGCCTACTATGATGGTAAGATGCCTCTGCCTGTCATACTGTAGTTACTCCACTGCCCCCGCCTACCAGCCTTGTACCTGTTGCATTACAATCATGGACCTTCGAAATTTTTGTTGGAGGTACCTTACATAACTTCGGTGCAATCTAATTATTAAGCACTTGTGCCTGTACAGAATATGAATTTCTCCTTGCATTTCTTCGACTAGCTTTTCCAGCATCCACCTATGTCCTATCTTTCTCTCAATATAAAGAGGTTGTCCTTGTCCGCCTTGCCTATTACCCCCAGCTGTATCTTGTATGTTGTACTGTATGCATATTCCCTCCTTCTTCCCATCTCTAGGGTGTGTGTGCGTGTGAGAGTGAGGGAGTGTGTGAGTGAGAAGAATGGCAGTGTTTGTGGAGCGTGCGGGCGCGCAGACTAACCTTGCGTAAACATAGACTCTCCCCGCTGTAGACTTCCAGACTTAACTAATGACCCCTGCAACCTCCCCCACCTACCATTCTCATTCTTTCTCTTTCTCTTTCTCTTATTCTTCTCTTCTCATATTATATATATTATATATTATATATATATATTATATATATATATATCTATATATATATATAGATATATAATATATAATATATATAGTATAACCTTAGATTGTCAATAAGCAGTCTGAGAGCAATAGTACACCAAAGATTTCAACAAAATCTTGTACATCTAAGGCAAAGTGAAATCGACACCAGTAATTCCATCTCTCATCATACTATCATGCAAGAGGAGCCACACATCTATGGTCATCCAATAAAATCAGCAGACTTCTAGATGTTTCTATTGCTCGGCTTAGACTCGGTTACAAGTATCTCTGGGAATTCTCATTATTGCTGATGTAGACTTGACTAAATGTAAACTCAACAAAATATTCGCACACCCTCCGTCACTATGTGATGGAGTGCGAAAAGATACGTGAATTACGAGACAATTCTATAACAAATGTTCCAAAGATGTGTAAATATTTCATTCAAAATTATCTGCTACCAGAAATTTAGCCATATATCCCCAGTTTGCTAACTGTAGGTAGTAACTGAGTGATTGTAACCTATCCACCGCTGCCACTGGATGGGGGGCGGTGTGCAGGACAGTTTTAGTTTAGTTCATTATTATGCACCCCATGCCCATCTTGTGGGCGGTAGTGGAAAGGGTTACAGAGGCACATAATGGGCTCAGGGACTGAACCCCACAATTCATTTAGCTAAGCAAGTTACAATCTTGATGAGCTAGTTACAAAATTCAATATAAGTCGTCACATCAACAATGGGTTCGAGATCGACCTCAAGTACAGGTTCTAAATTAAGCAACTGACATATGTGGAGAGCTAGTGTCAAAATTTATATGTTTGTCCTGCACACCGCCTCCCATCCAGTGGGCAGCGGTGGATAGGTTACAATCACTCAGTTACTCTACAGTTAGCAAACTGTGCAGGACAAACATAAATTGTGACACTAGCTCCACATATGTCAGTTGCTTAATTTAGAAACTGTACTTGAAGTCGATCTCGAACCTAATGATAATTCGATGTCTATGGAATTTTGTAACTAGCTCATCAAGATTGTAACTTGCTTAGCTTAATGAATTGTGGGGTTCAGTCCCTGAGCCCATTATGTGCCTCTGTAACCCTTTCCACTACCGCCCACAAGATGGG
>WNGS01169498.1:52033468-52059178 GCA_020271785.1 Procambarus virginalis
ACATTTGTTGGAATTCAATTTAAAGATAAATTTCAGTGCAAAAGTTGAAACCTCTTTATAAACTTCCTAGAAATGTCTCGCACATACTAAGATTATACACTCCATCATCCCACGACACACTGGTTAAGCACTGTGTGTATAATACATATATATATATATATATATATATATATATATATATATACATATATATACATATATATATATATATATATATATATACATATATATACATATATAATACATATATATATACATATATATATATATATATATATATATATATATATACATATATATATATATATATACATATATATATATATATATATATATATATATATATATATATATATATATATATATATAAAACCACGCACCTTCTTCTCCAAAGACCTGGCGTCGTCGCTGGCGGTGTCATCGTCAACGCGCGCCATTCCCACGATGGCTGAGGACCCGCCTTCCTCCTCCTCCGGCAGATCTGGGAACTTGCCTGTCTCATGCCTGTACCACATCGCAGTCCCGGCCAGGTCGCCAGCAGGAGAGTGCAAGGGGAAAAAAAAGAGTGTTGTGTGGAGGTTTCAGTGTTGGGGACAGAAGGGGGGGGGTCTGTTGCCCTTACCAAGGTCCATTTTAGGCCAACGACTGACATTCTCCAAGTGATGCATCTCGTAACAGTCATCTAACGCTTAGGTGAATTAGATGATAGGTGATGGGGGGCCTAACAAAATTTTTTGGTTTTTTTGCCAACAAAAAAGTGGCAAATGCCAAACAAAAAAGTGGCAAACACCCAGCAAGAAAATGGCAAACGCTAAACAAAAAAGTGGCAATTGGCCAACAAAAAAGTGCCTAAAGCCCAACAAAAAAAATGGCAAATGTTCCAAAAAAAAAGTGGCAAACACCCAACAGAAAAGTGGCAAACGACCCAAAAAAGGGCCAAACGCCCAACAGAAAAGTGGCAAACGCCTAACAAAAAGTGCTAAAAGCCCACAAAAAAGTGCTAAACACCCAACAAAATAGGGCAAACGGCGAACAAACAAGTCCCAACAAAAGAAGTCCCAAACGTCCAACAAAAAACTATCCATTAACAAGATCCGTGGGGATTTCTACCATCTCTAACCCGGCCGGCTACCACAAACACACACACGGGTGGTGCTCACTTCTTCTGGAAGATCCATTCACGTATCTTGTCCTCCAGGGAGGTGAGGAGGTGGGTGCCCTCCTCATACACAATCTTGGTTTGTATGCGCTTCTGAAGATCATCGAGCTCGGCCTTCCTCTCTTCCTGGGCTGCGTACCTGACCTCGTGGACCTTCAGGAGCTTCTCATCCCAGCTGCGGTCCAGTGTCGGGTCTGGACGCTGCCGGAACATCGCCTTGTCACACTCGAGAGTTGAATAACTGATTATAAATGAGGAATCGATACTTTTCTCATCCTCCTGTTAAAATCTGACGTTGTATAAAATACGCTTGAGAGAATGATAATTTTAAAAAATGGTTGTCGTCATAAGCTGTAGCAGCTTAGATACAAATCCGCAATTCTAACATATATGATCAAACTGAAGACATACATAAAGGCGCGCGAGAAGGCCAGTACCCACCAGACCTAAGAAGAGCTCCTCCTGTAAGCGCATCTGAGCCACTTTGCGCCTTGCTAGCATGCCGCGGGTGACGGCCTGGAGGCGCACCACAGCCACCTCCACGGACACCTGCTGCCGGCCACGCCCTCGATCTCGCTCCTGCAGGAGACAAGTACACTCTAACAAACACAAGTGCTCTACATGTCCTTGGTTTCGCTCGTGCGTGGGACACGTACATGTCGGACAATTAAGTAAGTAATTATCAAAAGAAGGCACCAAGACGGGAAGGCTATGTAGCACACAAATCGGACAAACTTAACTATTTTGTTAAGTTAAATTCAACGTTTCTCGTGATTTCAACTTGCTGCTGAAGTAGTCACCATTATCATGCTGGAGTACCTGCGCTAAAAAATAATCAGCAATTCAACTCTTGATCTAAACTGGTAAGTCAGTTTGATTTTTAATACTAGGAATCATGTATTCTTATTTAACCGATATTTGATCACATTAATTAGGATTTTACCACAGGCTCCTTCATAAGTACAACTATGTGAGTACCTGTCTGGCAAGCAGGTCGCGACGATGTTCGGCCTTGGCTCGGCCCTGCTTGGCCCGCTCATGCTTCTGTAGCAGGAGTATAGCTTCGGACACCGTCAAGGGTGACGCCTCGTCCTCAGACACAGCCTCCAGCCCAGCACGACGCAGACAGTCGTCTATCAAGATATTCCTCTGTGAAAAATAAGTGGCTTAAGTATAAGCAAAGTTTGTGAGCTTTATCACATTAAGTACAGTAGACGACTTACCTGAAACTGACTACAGTGGCGTGATGTCTAGCCCTTTAGGCGCCACCTACTATAGCCTGGTTGTACCTGATGCGGTTTTGTTTTTTAGCTACTGATGTTCGAGTTCTTTTGTGAATGGTGTGGGCTTGCACGATTTATTTTTGTTTTTAATTTGTTGGCCGCCCATGTACGGTACGAGTTTTAACACATTTGCCCTTCCAGCTTTCACCTACTTCATCTTGTCCAAATTTCCTCTCACTTTAAAATGGCTGTTCTTGTCTATTCCATCAGTATCTTGTATGTAGTGACTACGTCCCCTCAGTTCCTTCTATCCTCTAGAGCTGTGAGATTACGTTTCCTGAGCCTCGTGAGTTTCCTCCACGAACCTTAGTTCTCTTAGGCTTGCAGTGTCACATGCAGTTACTGCCCCAGTCTCACATAACACCATGCATGACTTGAAGAGATGACCCTACAACTCATGGAGAACAGGCAGTTCGTCTCACTTCCCGTGCAAGCAACTGGAGTATCAGTGCCTTTCGTTCCCTGTTTGGGGTTATACGTACCTAGCAATGTACGTATTGTGACTAGTGACATTATTTCGCTTATCCCTTGTCTGGTTGTGATTGTGTAAAACACTATAGGCTCCAAGTATCAATATATGTGTATGATTTCACCCAATTGCCAACTTCTTTAGGGATGGATATAGCCTCTCCTTCGCTTAATTACTGACCTCTGTGATGATGGTATAGCTTCTCCTTCACACTGTCCACTGACCTCTGTGATGATAGGTAGCCTCTCCCTTCTGACGTAGGTGGGGATGGGGACGATGAGGTCGTGGGGCGTAAGGTTAAGCTCGACCATGACGTCGTCACAGTGATGTACATCACTCAGCTCCAGAGCCACCAGCTCATGCTGCAGGAGGAACGGAGGTGAGAGGTTAACATTAGTCACCATTGTATACTCCTTGCCTCCCTCTACTTCTACATGTACATCAATACTGCTCACCCATGAACACACTGTACAAAATTATTGGAAAGTCTGACTTTTAACCCAATACCCGACAGCTCTCGTGACAATTTTGGCCACGAGCTGAAAAATGGAAGCTGAAATTCCGGACTTTTGGAGAATTTTTTAGTCTTCCCGGACGCAAATTTTGACACCTAAATCCAGACCGTCCTGGAAAACACGGACATATGGCAACCATAACGTAAATCAACCCAGGATAGAATGGTCTCAAACTATTATGTGAGGGTAGGAAAACTCTCGAAAGTGGTCGGAGGTAAATCAAAAGCCATTGTCGGGTACGAACTCTGGCACTGCATAAGGCTAAGTGACTACCTAGCACACCAACCACCATGTTTCGAAACAAGCGAGCTGTATTTTTCAAATTACAGTACTTGTATGTTATCCACTACATGGAGACATTAGGATCAGACCAAATTGCTGTCAAAACATAGTATAGGCGTTCTGTGTTTGGGATGTATTTGTTTGTGAATGTATTTACTCACCAGTACTTGTCTAACATAGTACCCGCCACTTTGCTTCATGTCATATGTTTTTTATAAAACACTATACAGGTATAGCGATTGATTGATGAAGATTAAGCCACCCAAGAAGTGGCACGGGCATGAATAGCCCATGAACAGGTATAGCGTCTAGCTTCCAGGCATGTACCACTCTCCCCTCCTCACCTTCAGCTCAACGATTCTGCCGATGGTGGCGTCCAGCAAGCGACGCAGCAGCAGGCGCTTTTGTGGGTGGAGCAGGAGGTCGTAGCAGGCGTCGATCTGGCGGGCGGCGCTCAGATACTGGACATACACGCGGCGCATCTTGGTGGCCACCTCAGCCCGTTGCTGGCGAGGGCAGACAGGCCAACACAACGCGAATCAATCAGTGCAGTATAATGTACCGAGTAATAAATACGTCCCTATTTAGTGCAATGTATAATGAAATACATAACAATGCAGTGCAATACAAGACAACACAATGAAATACGCAGTCCATTTTCACATTATTAATGAAATATTGTAGAAAGTATAACACGAACCAAAATCTGTTTTATAATATTACTTTCATTGTACATCATACAAACAATATTGTTTAAGGTATTACTCTCGTTGGGGATCTAAGGTACAATCATGTTAAAACTTATAATAAGAACCATTACGCGAACTAACTTATTTACGATTAAGTGTATTTTAAGCATGTTAATGGTTTTTACAGGAACCATTTACACTATTATTTCTTGCCATAATAACTATCAATGTGTCTGCAAGAAAGCTATTTTTTCACAGGTGGGTACGAGAGAAGACGACTTGTGATTCTAAAAAGCATCTTTCACTTCTTATAGCTATTCTAATTCTTTAACCAACTAGTTTTACCCTGGAACACGACCCCAAGTACTAATCGCTTTACAACTACTGGTGGGTCAATAGTGGCGAACAGTTACGCATGGGTTAGCAGGCAGTTAATTGTCACTCCTGTTCATAATGTGTTACCTGCATATTGAATTGTTCCTCGGCCAAATAAACAACTTTAGTTTCGAATGGTACTGTATAAAATACTATACATTATACATTTTTTTTTTTTTTTTTTTTTTTTTTTTAGATATATACAAGAGTTGTTACATTCTTGTACAGCCACTAGTACGCGTAGCGTTTCGGGCAGGTCCCTGAAATACGATCCCCTGCCGCGAAGAATCGTTTTTTCATCCAAGTACACATTTTACTGTTGCATTAAACAGAGGCTACAGTTAAGGAATTGCGCCCAGTAAATCCTCCCCGGCCAGGATACGAACCCATGACAGCGCTCGCGGAACGCCAGGCGAGTGTCTTACCACTACACCACGGAGACATAAATGCATGAGTATAATATTATTTCGTCATTGACATTATAAGAAGTTTACTGAGGCACAAGGGAGTATTACTATTATGAACCCCAAGATGAGCTTAGGGCTTACGAAGCAGTTTTTTTAGTGAATAAGCAAATTGCCTCAGAAAAGGAAAGCCAAAGCTTGCTTCGACGGGTTTTGCACGATGAATATAAATCTTGAAACACTTCATATAGCAGAGCTAGTATATACACGTTAAAAAACATGTACACTGCTCGACATCTTAAAAGACCATGATTGGCAATATCAGACGAATTTTAAGAATACAAACACTAAATATCAGATCCACTGTCTTTGATAATGAAAACTCACGGAGCAACAAAATCAGTGCAGGTATTTACTGTCATAACTAGAATACGACTAGGCTACTTGTGTATCGGACAGTTCATTTTGTATCTGGAACTAGATCACATGAAATGTAAAATGCTTGGACAAAGACACGGTCACACAATAGAGTATTACATCTAAGGCCGTTAAAATTTTACCATTTTGAGCTAAATCTAAGCACACCGTTAAGGCCGGATCTAACTTTCTTAGGACCAAGGCCAAAGCAGGTTAATGGGCCCCACCCTCTGGTCAGAGTACCTTTTCAAAGGCTAAAGTTTAGCCTAACTGTTTTCGGGCCCCCAAGTCAAAACAGCTAAATGTTAAGCGCCATACGAAACGTTGAAAACCCGTACGACAATGTTTACAGTACAGGAATTACACAGGAAAAAATCGCCAATTTTACGAAGTCACTGATTACTTCAAGTATTATTTGATATTTGTCTCATTGTTATTTTGGTGGGCTCCTTGGTGCTGGTGGGCCTCCTGGTGCTGGTGGGCCTCCTGGTGCTGGTGGGCCTCCTGGTGCTGGTGGGCCTCCTGGTGCTGGTGGGCCTCCTGGTGCTGGTGGGCCTCCTGGTGCCGGTGGGCCTCCTGGTGCTGGTGGGTCTCCTGGTGCTGGTGGGCCTCCTGGTGCCGGTGGGCCTCCTGGTGCTGGTGGGCCTCCTGGTGCTGGTGGGCCTCCTGGTGCTGGTGGGCCTCCTGGTGCTGGTGGGCCCCCTAGTGTTGGTGGGCCTCCTGGTGCTGGTGGGCCTCCTGGTGCTGGTAGGCCTCCTGGTGCTGGTGGGCCTCCTGGTGCTGGTGGGCCTCCTGGTGCTGGTGGGCCCCCTAGTGTTGGTGGGCCCCCTAGTGTTGGTGGGCCTCCTGGTGCTGGTGGGCCTCCTGGTGCTGGTAGGCCTCCTGGTGCTAGTGGGCCTCCTGGTGCTGGTGGGCCTCCTGGTGCTGGTGGGCCCCCTAGTGTTGGTGGGCCCCCTAGTGTTGGTGGGCCCCTTGATGTTGGTGGGCCCCTTGGTGCTGGTGGGCCCCTTGATGCTGGTGGGCCTCCTGGTGCTGGTGGGCCCTAGGCCATGACCTACTCGACCCTGTATACCGTACATTATTGATAATAATGAATTACCTGAAATCGTGGCCTTGTGTATAAATTTGTATTCTAGTGAGCAAAGCAAAATATGTAAAGAAATTATAATCTTTGATAATATAATTCAAACTTCATATAATACTACATGTAAATAGCAATAATTAAATAACTCTAATATCCAATTTTGAAATATTTTATAGTGTTATCTATTTACTATAATCAGTGCTTCACTATTAAACATAATAGTTACAGTTCACACAATAGTTGTCATCACCCATTATATAAGAAAATTCAAATTGTACATAAGATTGTTAATATAAAACACCTTTTTATAAACTGCCGCTCACAGGATGAATATGTGATGAACAATACTCACAGGATGAATATGTGATGAACAATACTCACAGGATGAGTATGTGATGAACAATACTCACAGCATGAGTATGTGATGAACAATACTCACAGGATGAGTATGTGATGAACAATACTCACAGGATGAGTATGTGATGAACAATACTCACAGGATGAATATGTGATGAACAATACTCACAGGATGAGTATGTGATGAACAATACTCACAGCATGAGTATGTGATGAACAATACTCACAGCATGAGTATGTGATGAACAATACTCACAGCATGAGTATGTGATGAACAATACTCACAGCATGAGTATGTGATGAACAATACTCACAGCATGAGTATGTGATGAACAATACTCACAGCATGAGTATGTGATGAACAATACTCACAGGATGAGTATGTGATGAACAATACTCACAGGATGAATATGTGATGAACAATACTCACAGGATGAGTATGTGATGAACAATACTCACAGCATGAGTATGTGATGAACAATACTCACAGCATGAGTATGTGATGAACAATACTCACAGCATGAGTATGTGATGAACAATACTCACAGCATGAGTATGTGATGAACAATACTCACAGCATGAGTATGTGATGAACAATACTCACAGCATGAGTATGTGATGAACAATACTCACAGGATGAGTATGTGATGAACAATAAACTACAGCTCAGAGGATGAGTATATGGTGCACAATAAACTATCGTTGACAAGAAGAATATGGAGTACACAATAAAGTATCAAATATAAACAGCGAAGCAATATTCGAGAAATGTTTGAACATCAGTTGTGAGTGGCGTGTAAAGAAATTGTCATTCACAAACAACAAGGGAAGGGGATGGTTTATTGGGTGCATAGTGTGAACACCTTGTTAATAATGAGGGGCTGCCCTAAGACAGTCTATCTATTTAAACTTAGTCTATCTAGTTAAAAGCAGGATCAAAGAATTTAATGTGAAACATGCTATTACACTTACCAGAGACTATTTATAATGGCATTACAATAAAATAATGTAGTTCTGCATTAATTATAACAAGAACTATATATTTAACACAAACATAGGAAGATCAAGTAGCATGTAACATAGAAGAATTCCATTTACTATATCAATCCCGTGAGTCGATTTTTTCCTATGAACTTACCTCCTGGGGAAGAAGAACCATGCAAGATTGAAAATAAACGAAATTTAAATTTACAATTATATCGTGCTACCACAATAAATTAATAATGAGGCACACAATTTGTTATATTGAATTAATATAGATGGCTCAGCAGCTCCCTGTAACGGGAGAGCTGAGCTGCAGTGCTTAATAAAGTCTTAGAACAAAGGAGCATGTCACAGGAACTAGTTGAAGACATCCTGAACGCTGATTAAGCACTAAATAAGCCACAAAGGGTAAGACGTTCCTGTTTATCCCTCTTGTTGGAACTTGTGGGAATGAGCAAGCACACACATGCTGGCAGTTCAAGGTGCAAAGAGACCTACTTATCTACCATACTGTATACTACATTCCTAAAGAAATTCTATATATCGGAGGAATCATTACGAAACAGAATGGCAATACTATATAAAGCAATACAAAAGCAAGAGATAACACAGTGCAATATTGCACTACATAACAATACTCTTTAATACAATACAATGCTGTACAGCACATTACAATATAACACAAAATACAGTATAGCATAATACAATGCAATGTTATACAATACACTACAACACATTGTTATACAGAATACTACAATATAACAACAAAATACAGTACAGAATAATACAATACACAATACAGAATAATAAAACATAAATTAAAATTGAATACAACCCAATACAATACAGCGCACTATAACAATAAAATACGAATGAAAAAATACAACACAACACAATAATCCAACACGCATTCAACTATGCAAACCTTATCCAACTATACAAACTATATCCAACTATAAAAACTATATCCAACTATAAAAACTGTATCCAACTATAAAAACTATCCAACTATAAAAATGTATCCAACTATACAAAATGTATCCAACTATAAAAACTGTATCCAACTATACAAAATGTATCCAACTATAAAAACTGTATCCAACTATACAAAATGTATCCAACTATAAAAACTGTATCCAACTATACAAAATGTATCCAACTATAAAAACTGTATCCAACTATAAAAATGTATCCAACTATAAAAACTGTATCCAACTATATAAACTGCATCCAATCATACAACTGTATTCAACTATATGTACAAACTGTATAATTAAATAATTAATTTATTAATTATAAAAATTGTATTGTTGGATACAGTTATATGATTGGATGCAATTTGTAGTTGGATACAGTATGTATCTAACTATTCAAACCGTATGGAATTGCACACACCATATATATACAACTTAACTACATTTAACTATACAACCCGTATCTCTAACTATACAAACCGTATGGAATTGTTCATACCATATATGTATAACTATATAAACTATATTTAACTTTATAACCCGTATATCTAACTATACAAACCGTATTCAACTATACAGCTGAAGAGATTTCAATTAGATGATGGGAATGTACTGTATATGTACTGTATGGGGAGCCGGTCGGCCGAGCGGACAGCACGCTGGACTTGTGGTCCTGGGTTCGATCCCAGGCGCCGGCGAGAAACAATGGGCAGAGTTTCTTTCACCCTATGCCCCTGTTACCTAGCAGTAAAATGTTAGTCAGCTGTCACGGGCTGCTTCCTGGGGGTGGAGGCCTGGTCGAGGACCGGGCCGCGGGGACACTAAAGCCCCGAAATCATCTCAAGATAACCTCAAGAAGAAGATATATACATTACGTCTCAGTCGATTAAGGCAGTGTCTGGGATGCTCCCGGACGCAGGTTCCAATCCTCGTCACGGCCCTTGTGGATTTGTTCAGTATACATAATGGGCTCGCTCACGCGTTGTATCACGTTGTATCGCGTTGTATTAAACTGCAAATTGCTTATGATGATAGTATGATTGAGAGAATTAATAGGAGGTTCACACACTTTGCGCCAAGAGTGTAATACTGTACTACTAAAATTCTTGTAATATATTTTGTAATATGTACTATGTGATGACTAGTGAATTAATGTAAATGTATTTGAAATGTACTTTATGATTATTATTTGTGTACTGTATAGATTTGTGAGCCCCTCGAGGGACTTGAAATTGAGAAGGGAAAAAATAGCCTAAAATTTTATTTTCCCAATAAACTTACTTGAACGTGAACTGTATATAGACATTTCCAAGACTACAGATGGAGGATCTCTTGATGTTATCTTGAGGTTATCTTGAGATGATTTCGGGGCTTAGCGTCCACGCGGCCCGGTCCTCGACCAGGCCTCCTCTTTGTTACACATCCCCAGGAAGCAGCAGCCCGTAGCAGCTGTCTAACTCCCAGGTACCTATTTACTACTATATTACTGTACCTATGTACCTATTCAGACGAGAGGCTGACCCGGAATATTAATTCAAACAAATGCAGTCACTGGCACACAATTGAAATGGCGACAATAATGACAAACACAAACAACAAAGAATCGTCCTAAAACAGAAATCTGAGTGAAGTAATGTTGCCAGCGAAGTCCCACTAAAATACGTTTTACTATCATCAATGACACTGATGATACGGCTGGAAACCACATCATTAAATTTTCGGATGATATAATAATTTGCGGAAAGATAAAATAATGTAATGCAAAACTACAAATCGGTACAACACACGCTATATTAATACTAAACAATGCAATACTGTACATTTTCACACAAGACTGAACATTGTAGTACAATACAATACAGTATAATACAATAGTCTAACAAACTATAATACCAATACAGTCTAATATACAAGCTATAATACCAATACTGTCTAACATACAAGCTATAATACCAATATAGTCTAACATACAAGCTATAATACCAATACAGTCTAACAATACAAGCTATAATACCAACACAAGTACAACTAACACAGTAATATAGCTAACTATTTAACACACAGTATCAATACAGTACAATGCAATATAACACAACGCAACTCATGTTAACATTATAACCAGCTATAACACGGTGTACCACAATACAATCCATTACAACATAGTACAATCCAATACAAGACAACACCGTACGGACGTGCAACTAACTAAAATTGAACACTACAAAAATGAATACAATTGATCGCAGTCACATCATAAAAAAACAATCAGCCACATTAATATCGCAACCCGTCCTCCTAAAATGACAGTACTTAACACCCATTTGGTGAAACGCAACAATGTGTACTGTTAGACCAAACAAAAGGTTCAAGTTTTGTATTATTGATTAGCCCAAATTAATGGCATTATAGAAATCTGGAAACGCACCTGAAGAACCTAACCTAACTTGTGTTATACTATGCCAAGTAATGTTTAAGTATGGGTTTTAGTTTTTTGGCCTTTACAAAATTGACAGTACAAAAATGTTACTTTGGGGGTCCAACAGTACATATTGGTACGTTTAACCAAATAGTTGCTATCAGTACTATCATTTTAGGAGGATGGGCTGACACTATAGGTGGTGTGAGTCCAGTTAAGGTAACCACGACGACATTTATAAAACTCAATCTGTGGCCCAGTGGTCAGCACAGTCGGTTTGCAACATATTAGTACGGCGGGTTCGATCCCCAGAGAGGATTAAACGTTTGCGCAAGTTTCCTTGCACCTGATACTTCTGTTTACCTAATAGTAAATTGGTACCTGAGGGGAGGCAACTGTTGTGGATTGCAACCCTGGAAGAAATCTGTGCATGTGTTGGCCTATTGTAAGACTAGGAGGGACTTCAATAAACCTATATAACAAGTTTCCTGTCCTCGACAATGGAAAATGAATAACCAATATTCACTAAGCACAGTTATAGGCATTTAAAAGGCTTCTCATTATCTTAATTCAATATATTGTTTATAGCTTTTAATTTGAATTAAGTTTATTTGTTTAAATCCTACAAAATGAAAATAATATTCTTTATTTACAAATAAGATACATTTGATGAGTTACTTGCTAGCTTAGCGCTGTCTCCTTATAGTTTATTTCCATGCTGGGTGGTCAGTAGGCTAATGTGATGACCTTAATAACCCTTTCGAGGTTGATAAGCTTTGATATGAACACCAAACAATCAAGTGTTGCGGACAATATTTAAAAAATAAAGCTAAATTTGTAAATATGTTTAAGCTACATATGTAATAAAGGGTCTTTCTTGTAGAATATTTCATTAGTGATTTTTCTTTCGAATTAAATATATGATTCCAGATGTCAGTTCAAATTAGATAATTAATCATGGTGTAATTAACAGGATAAAATATAGTTGGTGTAAGTTAGTATAGATTTAATATATTGGTTTCGCATAGTCGGGGACAGGAAGCCAGATTAGATTAATTGAGGTCCCATTAAAGGGTCTATATAAGGCTCTAGCTCTAGGCAAACTATACTGACCTAACCCTGGATGCATCCCACAACAGTTGTCTGCAGGGTACCTTTTTACTGCTAGGTAAACAGAGGCATCAGGTGAATGAAAACGGTTGCCAAACGCCTCTATCCTGCAGCGAGAATCGTACCAGGGACAATTGAGAACCGAGTGCGTAAATCACTCCAATTCAGCGTTGAATGGTAAATATTTGTCCAAGGTATTTATCTAGAGCATAAAAATTTTCATAATGCAACATATTGACAGTAAACAATCTTACCTCATGATGAAATGTTCCTTGAAGTTCTTGATCCTTCTCTAATATGGCACTCAGTGCATCCTGTGTTTTCCCCCACAGTCCATTAAACGTTCTGGAAGATAATATTAATCCGTAAATGACTACCAACTATTGTATACAGTACTGTTACAATTCTGTATAGTATTTATTCTACAATTAGGTTTACTGTACCTGAACATGATATGACAATATGTACAGCCGTCCCTGCTACTGTTGCTGATATTAAGAGCAGCACACGTCACATGCCTCGCGCCTCTGTACTCGTCGCCTGCCCCAGGAAATCTACTGCAACTTGTGGCAAATTATTATTATTATTATTATTATTAAATAAGCACAGTTAAGCAGGTGTTTGGTGAGCCGCAGAGTCCCCCGGAAAGGTGAGCGACGGTCCCCACCCCACACAGGACACCAGCAGGAAGATTATCGACACCCAATGATCCTAGACAATAAGGCGTCAGGTGGTAGTCGCGGCCGAACGGCTAAAACGCAAGACGTCTTCCAGTGATCTCCAAGGGCACACCAGGAGCCCACCAAGACCCGTCAACTGTAGGCCAAGCCGGCACCGGACACCGTCTACATCCCAGCCAGAAGATCCAACCGGAAAACGGAAGACTATTAATTTCCGTGTGACCTAAGGAGATAAGTGCGCCAGGTGTATCACTCCAGACCGTTGAAGAGGAGTGCTCAATGGCAGTATCGAGACCCAGTGGGTAAAGTAGCATCCCGTGTCTGAGCGGTGCCCAGGTAGAGCAGGTCCAGACCTCCGCTCCTCGTCAGGTGTCCCTGTTGTTTACATCGTTGTCATGGTAACAATATGATTTATTTTTTTATGGTAAGTAACTTAGTCAGTGTTTGAATAAAAAAGTAATATAAATTAGACAAATAATTGTATTTATCATATGAGGCTGCAAATTAATTTTAATATGTTAAAATTCTTGTATTCTCAATTTTTGAGCAATGAATCATATAGTAGGGAACAGGTCGATTCGTACAAACCGGGTCCGATATCGTCGGTTCGGGACACAAAAAATCAGTTCGTTCACTGACAATCTCTTTTGCCTGGGTTTGTATCCTGGCTGGAGGATTGACTAGGCGCCAATCCTTAATTGTAACTCTATTCACCAAACAGTGAATGGGTAGTTGTTAAACGATTTGGCGGGTCATATTCCTTGGAAATGTATACAACATTGATAATTTTGTAACTAGCGTCAAACATTGTTATTTGCTTAGCTAAACGAACTAGAGGGTTCAGTTCCTGAACCGATTATGTGCCTCTGTATCCTTTACACCACCGCCCACGGGATGGGTATGGGGTGCATAATAAAGAAAGAAATTGAATTGTGTGAAATGATGTTATTACATGCGTAATATGTTGTTTTAATAATATTACGGACTGATGTTTAATTTATTTGGAAATACATCACATCTCAACAAAGAGCAATACGTACATCCTGACCAGACGTTATATGATAATATCCTCACCAGTAGACAACAAAAAAATTGCAGAACCCCAGTTACCTAATAAATACCGGATTTGTAGATCAATGTTCAAGTGAATTCGGAAGTAATAATAATACAGCTGATGCCATCTGTCGGCAGAAAATAACACTATCAACAGCCTCAACAGTAGCCATAAAATACAGCTTATGCCATCTGTTGACATCAAATTATACTATCAACAGCTACCCTTCAAAATACAGTTAACGCCATCTGTTGCGTGAGCATTGCACTATCACTAGCGGAACAGCAGCCCATGAGGCGGGTTGCTGTGCTGAAGTAAGAATTTCTGCGCTTCCATGTCATTGGTAGAAATTCTTTGTTGACATTCACCACAACAGCCAATCATAGGAAGGGATCAGCTAAAGGCTCCACCCACTTAATAAATCATATTTGTTCACCACACCAGCCCTGCTTATGATATTCTGCTTCAAGTTTAATCTACTTAAAAAGTGAATTGCTAATTATTTAAAAGTAATAATTAAGTGATAATTAAATATTGCAGGCTATAACAGGTGTTATTAAAAAAATGGCCTGGCTACCTAACTTGTGACGTCATCAGTGGGAGGTTGCCTTACAAATAATATACATTATACAATGCTCCGCCCTGTTATTGAACTACATTATTCAGTAAGATGGTTGTTGTGCAAAAGGGCGTATGTCTAAATTTCCATTTCATTCATAGAAAAGAATATTGGCATTCCCTGCAACAGCCAATCACAGGAAGGTATTTGATAAACGCTCCGCCTCATCAGTACACAGATCTAGCTCATGACTTTCTGTTTCATTCCTTGTATATCCAAAATATAAATTTTTCGTTTATTATGATAATAACAAATATGAGATATAAAAGTTGTTACACAAAATGGCTAAATTCTGCCATTAAAAAGAGCTCATAGTGGATTTTGTAATATAGTTTTACGGGAAGGGGTGTTATGCCATTTTTCTAAATATCTTCTGATCTGGGTATTACAATGTAGCATTACAATGTGTCAATGTTAAGAAATTAGAAAAAAACTTGGTATAAAGTAAGATTCATGCGGATCCTATGTGAAACGTACTAGTTGTGTCCAAAATGGTAACAATACGAGAGTTAGTTTAGTTCATTTATTATGCACCCCATACCCATCCCGTGGGCGGTAGTGGAAAGGGTTACAGAGGCACATAATGGGCTCAGGGACTGAACCCCACAATTCATTTAGCTAAGCAAGTTACAATCTTGATGAGCTAGTTACAAAATTCAATATAAGTCGTCACATCAACAATGGGTTCGAGATCGACCTCAAGTACAGGTTCTAAATTAAGCAACTGACATATGTGGAGAGCTAGTGTCACAATTTATATGTTTGTCTTGCACACCGCCCCCCATCCAGTGGGCAGCGGTGGATAGGTTACAATCACTCAGTTACTACCTTAGTTACTACTACAATACGAGAGCGATCTGTCTTCTGTACCTATAGTACTCTATGCAAAATTCATATATAGATCTACTTCAATAATTAATTCTATTCTGTCGAATTAAAGTATTTTGTCTGATTTTTATAATGTGATATAAATTAGGTAGCAGTGTTTTTGTTAAGGTTGAATTAATAATAACACAACAAAGATGTGATAGGCTCCTAGCCCGCCCGGAATGTTGACATGATACACACGCTCTTCCCGCCAAATTCAGGAACACATTGCGGTCTCGAGCTGAGAGCAGAAGTCGGGGTGATACGTTCTCGATATTTTACGGTTTTAACGGGTTGTTTGATTTCTTTTTATTGACGAGCAGCGGTGAGACAAGATGTATGTTAAAGTGAGAACAATGGATGGCAGCCAGACTGCTGTCGTGACTATATCCAAACTGACTAGTGTGGAGGACTTCAGGTCCATGGTGGAGGAGAAGTTGAAGGTGGCGGCCGACAGGCAGCGTTTGTTCTACCGTGGCAAGCAGGTGAGGGGTTTACCGTGGCAAGCAGGTCAAGTGTTTGCAGCAGGCAAGTAGGTGAAGAGTAGAATTCAAAACTGACACTAGATTAAATGCAGAGGCAGCCTTGGTGCCCCTTATAGCCAGATCTAAACACGGCATTTTGTATCCATGTGGTTTCATGCAAGAATTATCCTTGTAAGCTAACATCCATATTTTCCTTTTGGAAATTAGTAATAATATAACAAATTAATAATAAAAGTAAAGTACAGAGATTTAGTTTTGGCTTCCCATTGTTGGGGACAGAAAGCATGCCAGTGACCTGCAGAACCTTCCTGAGGATGCACCCCATAACAGTTGTCTAACTCCTGGGTACCTATTTACTGCTGGGAATCTGGGAATCTTGCTGGGAATCCAAGTGTCCAGTCCAAGAATTTGTCAAGTCAACATAACGTGTAAAGTTTTAGTTTTTAATATGAGGTATTCAAAGAGTGTAAATTTTAATATTACTGATACCTATTTAAGATATTCTGTTTAGAATACTGTATTAATATCACATAAAAGTATAAAAAAAATTGAAAATTTAAGTTATAAATCTTTGTGTTATTTTACAAATATTGTAATACTATGTACATCTATGCAAAAACAATTTAGGCATTAAAATATTTTTGAAAATTTTAATGCGACGGTCTCGCTTCATGCAGGTCAGCGTTCAATCCCCGACCGTCCAAGTGGTTGGACACCATTCCTGGCCCCCGTCCCGTCCCAAATCCTCATCCTGACCCCTTCCAAGTGCTATATAGTTGTAATGGCTTGGCGCTTTCCCCCTGATAGTTCCCTTCCTCTATAAATTAGAATTACATATTAGTATAGCTCTGAAATCATTGGCCAATAAGCATGAAAGTATTCTATCAGGTGTGCACAGCCCATATGATAGTAATGAGCTGTACTCTAATAATTCTGATCTGTACTTTAGTGCCAATGCTAACTGGTTGCAAGCAGTCCTGGACCCTCTCTGCCTTTGGTTGCATGTAACTTGTAGTTATTTTCAATAAATATTAATTATGTATATGAATTTATTAATATTCTTTTCTCCATAACAGATGGAAAATGGCTACAGCATGTTTGACTACAATATTAACATCAATGATGTAATTCAGCTGATGGTTAAGCCAGTGCTTACAGAAACTAATCCAAACACTTCAAATAAGCCCAGTGTGAAGAGAGAGACAAGCTCTAAGGCAGATAAAGAAAATGTACAGGTAATTAGGTTTTTTGTTTTTGGCTTGGCAATTATCATTTAAGCCAATTTGTATACATGATTTATTATGGCGAGCTGTGTGAAATAAAGGTGGATGGAAACGTACTGGACACTCCTTATTTAAACTCCTGATGAATTTAAATACCTTGAGTAATTTAAGTGATAGTAATTTTTTCAATGGAAGATGAAAGTGAAAAGAATGCCTGGTTATGAAGACATTCATAAGTCTTCATAACCATCATGAAGACAACAACCATCACCCCCCCTGGTTGAGGGGGGGTGATGGTTGTTGCAAGAGAACTTCACATGGAGAAGTTTAATCACTGATGATGCAGTCATAACACACTTTCCCCACACTTTAAGAGCAAACCTTTCTAGGTTCTTAACATGGCCATGACCAGGGAGAATTGACTAGGCACCTATTCTTAACTGTTTGCCTCTGTTCACCCAGCAGTAATTGGGTACCTGGTGGTTAAATTGATTGGTGGGTCATATTCTAGGGAAATTAGTAGGGTAAGAATTATCATGAGGTATGGGAAGGGAAAGCTCTCGGCCTGCTAACAGGAGTTGGAAGTAGTCTGTTCTGTACCTATCTATATATAAAAAAAAAATTCACTCGCAGTTATATAAAGCTTTGGATAAGGTAACACATAAGACTCACAGAAATTGTAACCATATAGAAAAAATGCAAATTACTAGAATGAATAGTCATCTTAAATAGAAATAAATCTGACAGGAAAATGTGAGGGAACTTGCAAATTTCCATCTTGGGGTCTTGTACATAAATGGCAGGAGAAAATCCTAAACCACACCATCAAATTTGCAGATAACACAAAGATCCATAGTAAATACACAAGTGAAAACAAAGATTGATGCCTTTTAAATCAGTCTACATAATCTCCATAAATGGTCAAAAGACTGGCAAAATCTTTTCCATATTGAAAATGCAAGACCTAAGCAGGGTTTAATGATAAAAATCTTGATGACCATATCGACAAAAAGACCATACAGCAGATTGAAAATTGAAAGGACCTGGTAGTTATGATCTACCAGTTGTTGAAAGTTCTGCAGTAAGTAGAACCTGTGGTAAAAAACCAAGAGCCTTTGACTCCAAGGAAAAGAAAGTGGTCTGGACTTTTGTATCCAAGCATGAAGACTTCAACTTCTAAAAGAATAAATTTACGTTGAAAAAAGTTAAATGGAGAGTTAGGAAAGTCATCCCAGAACTAAGTGAGCTTATTCACTGTACCAAGAAAGATTGAAGGCTATAGGACTAACTATACTATAAACCAGACATGAGAGCTGATCTCATTAAAACCTTAAAAACTGAACTAATTAGCAAATATTAATCCAAACTGCTTTTTTAAAAGATTCATTGTATCTCTCACAAGGAGCAACAGCTTCAAGCTCAAGTCACAATATAGGATAGAAAATAGATGCTCTTTCTCCTATAGGATAATAAACTCATGGAATTGCCTACCCCCCCCCCCCAAAGTTGTAGGCATAGACAGTATTCCAGTTCAAAATCCTTGGGAATAATGGGACCTGGTTGTAAACAGATGGGGAGGTCATATTCCAGGATAAACTAGTAGCATAAGACTAAAGGCAATGTTCAAAGCCTGCTAGTTGTATGCTCCTCTGTCCAGCTTCGTACAAAAAAATTTAGATTTTTTTTTAATTGAGTACAGTGTACTGTATGTTTCTGGATCACCATGGCTCGAGTGAATTGAAGGTGAAAGTAAATGTTGAGTATAGCTGTAAAATATCTCTCGTTTCTTTTACAGTAATTATCTGGAATTTGTCACGTAATTTTGTGTTTACTATGTGCCTTCAGGATCAAGCTGTTAGCTCTTGATCCCCCTTTCTAACCATAGGTTGTTTAATGTACTGTACTGACTTTAACCTATATTCCTCTTATATCTACTGTGTATGTGTGTGTGTGTGTGTGTATATTTAACATAGATTAATAATTTGTTATTGTTCATCATTTCTTTACAGAACAATAATGAGAAGAGCAAGATTAGTATAATAGAAGAAGAAAGTGAATACTACAGAGTTGGAGAACTGATAGATGGAAAATATCTCTATGATGGAACATGGTGGGAAGGAAAAATTGTCAAGATAACATCTAACCCAGAAACGAAACAGACGTCGAGTGATGATGATGGTTTCCTCTACCATGTTGTTTATGAAGGGCAAGTACTTACTGTAGTTTACTTTGTGGGATTATGAAATCTTGTTAGAGCAGTCCACGTGATCAAACAACAAAAAATGAGCAGCGTTATTTGATTTTTTTTTTTGTCAGTTGTGGATATACATTTCTTATAGTTTTGGAGTCTTCTATGCAAATATTGTAATTTTTAAACAATCATCATTATTGTTCTAAATCCATTGAAGTTGATTTCATATGCATCATCATCATATTATGAAATATTCTAAATGGAATGTGCCATTGGTGGTTTCTGTTTATAATGTAGGGTTTAATAACATTTAATAACATTAATCTGGCTGGTAATTTGTGGGTTTAAGGTGATTCTGAGTAACTTTCCTTTGATTCCAAAATGCCTAGAAGACTGTCCTGCAGGGGTGCCATAGTCCCTATAGCACTGTTACCTGAAAACCTTCACTTACATGAGACTGCTAATGCTAAAGCAAAATATATTTTATGATGGCAAATGAATCCAGTGGTAGACTGGTAGGTCTAATTGATTATTTATCTACCTAGAAATGAGAGTGATGAGCCCTCGGAGCAGTTGCTAAAGAACATCCGACCCCGTGCTCACAAGAAGATAAGTTTTAATGATGTAAATCCTGGAGATATCATCATGGCCAACTACAACATTGAAGACCCTGAGAAAAGAGGACATTGGTTTGACTGTAAAGTGAGTACAATACATTTTTCTGTAAATGGAACTCTGTAATTTAGTTTTATGTTGCTCGGAGTGTTTATCTTTATAGCCCGGATGTTACTCCCTCCTGGGAGCTTATCAAAGGGTGGCCACATTAGTTGTTTCTCCAGGAACTCCAAAAGAGAGATTTGAGGAATAGTTTAAGGTAATCAAAAATAATTGTTGAAATAGCTAAGCGGATATGTGGACCTGCATCCTGCTCCAAACAACAAGATATTAGATCAAATTATTGTAAGATGAGCCTGGTCGCCGTTTGGGCTGTATGAGTAGAATAACTAGAAACACTCCAACATAAATGCTCTACCAATTTCTGCTGCTCATGCATCATTACTTTCTGCTGTAGCTTTCACTAATAACTAAATATCTTTACTCTTCAAAAAATAAAAAGTTTGTCAAGCAGGAAAAACTCCACCATTCACAGTAAATAAAGTACCAATTTAGCTTTATCCCAAAAACTTGGATTTTATATGTTAATTTTTGATGATCTGGGTTTGCATCCCTAATTTTATAACATATGGGAAACCTGGTTCCAAGTTGCATACCATTTTTAAGTTGGAAGGGACTCCATATATTGAAAGGTAAAAGAGAATCAAAATTTTACATTTTTTTTTATTATTTTTACTTTGACAATGAGCAAGTAAATTCTTGTTAACCTGTGTAGGTATGCATTACAATATCATAGTACTGTATAATATACAAAACTCTGACATGGTGTTGCTGCATGAACCACTTATAAGAGTTCTCGTCTAACGCTTGACGTTTTCATTTTATGATAATTTTTTTACCGATTCATTGCCACCAATTCTATCCAACTTGACAGTAAACTTTAATAATAATTATTCTCTTGAATAATCTTTTTGCTTATCTCTAACTCACATTATACTCCAGTTCTGAAATAGGCAGAAAATTGCACCTAAATTATTATTTTTCTTGTCAGGTCAAGAAGATTATCAGCACAAGAACGCAAAAGGAATTAATTGTTACAGTCTATATTGGATCCGATTCTACTCTAGATGACTGTCACATACATCTTGTAAATGAGCTGTTTGCTGTGGAAAAAAATATTAAGTTGCACCAACGAAATGAAGAAATGGAAAGGATTGTTGTTGAAGGGTCCCCTTCTAAAAGTAAGCTTTGTCCAGTGATATGCCTCGGTTACACCTGTACCACTATATACACACCTGTTGTTCCTTAGATGTCCTCTACCACATGCGCACTTGCTGTTCCTTGGCTACACTTGTACCAAAATTAGTGACCATAGTAGGAAATCTTAATGAATTTGCATTTTATTTTCTTCTAAGTTTCTGGTCAATATCTCCAACACCTCATCATATTACAATAACTTGAATCTAAAAATACTTAAGTTTGCTCAAGATTCAGTTTATTGACTTGAAACTTGATACACTTGGACTATTAAATGTATTGGGGTGCTTAGTTATTGTTGTATTAGGTCTTAAAACACCATGGTGTATAATACAAGATGTGTAGGCCAGTGTAATGATTCACATTTTTATTTATGAATATTTCATCAGGAAAAAATGCTCCCAATTGTTCAACGTGTAAAGACAACCCAAGACGCAAGTGTAAGGACTGTGGGTGCAACGAATGTGGTGGGAAGGAGAATCCGGAGAAGCAGCTCATGTGTGACGAATGTGATATGCCATTCCATATATATTGTCTCACACCACCGATGGAAAGCATACCTGATGTGGATGAGTGGCAAGTTAAAAAAAAATTATATTTTATTTGTTGCAATGAATTGTTCTAAATTAAATAGTGTAGCTGGTGAGAGCAGCAGTATTTCTCTCAGTTTAGTAACTTCATATTTCTGATCCTATTTGAGTTAACAGGTACACATTAGAATATAAATAACTATTTATCTACCAATAAACAAAAGGCATGTCCATACCCTAAATATTTTGCGAACTTGTAACAGGAAATCTTAAGATGTAGAGTACAAAATTTTTATTACATAAAATAATAAACAAAAATGCATGTAAAATTATATCCACCTAACTCAAAAGAAAAGTTAACTTGCTGGGTGCCTAGTATTAAAGTGCTGAGCATTAGACCATGGATGCCATGTTCCAATGCGAGACTACATGCTTTTTCATCACATTGTCTCAATTACCTAAATTTACATGCATACAGATACTTTACAGTATATTTGATTTCTAGGAGTGCGTGACTATCGCACCAGCACTGCCCGCCCTGTTTTTTTTTTATGATCATCCTTGCATCCCTGTCCTGAGCATTCAGGTTGGAACACATCTCAATTTCTTCCGACATTAGGCAAAAATAGCCTAATATCTTTAACTTTTTTTTTTTTTTGCTATACAGTATTATTTCCCTTTTCTATCGGAATATTTCTTCTTAGTCCTCAAAAATGAGGACCTTGGTCGTGATAATGAACAAATGAATGTTGGAGTTTCAAGAGAAGACATATTTCAGGATATATACTAGTTACTTGGTGGAAATTATGGTCCCATGCCAGCTAGGGAGTGTACAAGTCCTGTGAGAGCAAGTTAGCTGTTCATAGTGACTATTCACATTGTGGGTTATGGTACTGGTTAGCACCCAGGTGGCCAACTAGCATTTTGCAGATTGATGCTTGGCTTCAAGTAGACCACAAAGTGTCAGATGAAAGAGTGGTGGTGATTTTTTTTATATATATAACAGGGAGCCGGTCGGCCGAGCAGACAGCACGCTGGACTTGTGATCCTGGGTTCGATCCCAGGTGCCGGTGAGAAACAATGGGCAGAGTTTCTTTCACCCTATGCCCCTGTTACCTAGCAGTAAAATAGGTACCTGGGTGTTAGTCAGCTGTCACGGGCTGCTTCCTGGGGGTGGAGGACTGGTTGAGGACCGGGCCGCGGGGACACTAAAAAGCCCTGAAATCATCTCAAGATAACCTCAAGATTGGAGTTTTTCCCCCTAGATATATGGCTTCATGCATGGAAGGAGTGTGCATCATTGCATCACCACCTTTCTTACCCTGCACACTGAAAAGTCATATACCACCTTCCTAGATCTTAAGTCTGCCTTTGATATTGCAAATAGACATGTTATCTTGAGTGAGCTTGCAAGAATGAATGTTGGTGGTCGGCTTCTTTGTTGGATCAGGGGTTACTTATCCAACAGGAAGTCATCTGTATTTTTCCAGGGGCATAGGAGTGTAACAAGAGACTTTGAACTAGGTACCCCGCAGGGTGGTGTCCTCAGTCCTACCTTATTTAATATCTTAATAAACACGCTGTTAAACTCTATACCGAGCAAACCCAACGTCCACATCATTAGCTATGCTGATGATATAATGATACACACCACTGGGTATGCTAACACACAGAACACTCTTAACTCTGTATTAGACTCATGTCAGGACCTAGGTTTAATTATCTCAGCAGAGAAAACAAAGATACTAAATCGGCGCCCACCCAGGCAGGGAGGAGCTGTTCGCAAGATGCAACTATCTGATGGCTCCCAGCTTGACTATGTAAACAGATTCAAATACCTTGGCCTTGAGGTGCCACTGTATGGTCCTGTTGTATTCAGACTCTGTCGTCAGTATAAAGAGAGGCTCCGAGCTCTCAAGGCTGTTGCAGGTTATCACTCAGGCTATGGTGCCAATGTCAGAATTGTCAAAATGATGTACCTTGCATACATCAGATCTTTAGTGGATTATACTGCACCTCTGCTTGTTTTGATGCCTGAAAGAAAGCTTCGAGGGCTTGAAAAATTGCAGAACGAAGCCCTGAGGATAATCCTTGGGTGCCCTCGTACCACAAAGATACTTAATATGAGAAAGGAACTTAATATTCTGAGCGTTGTTGATCGTGTTACTGAAATTAACTGTCAAATTGGTATAAAAATGCTTAGGCTAACTCATCCTAATCCTTGCACAGAAGCCCTCCAGACTTACTTTATTGAAGATCAGCATTGTTCCAAATGGATAACAAAAACTGGAACTCAACTCAGAATGTATGGGGTTCATGATTTGTACCAAGAGAAACAACAACGGCACTTTCCTGCACCGTGGGAGGTTACACCCTTTCCAGTTTTAATCCCTCCCTTTCCACCCAAGAAGCAAATTAGAGATGAGCCCAAGCTTCGTCTTGAGGCAAAGCTCAACGCCTTAAGCCATATTGATGCTCTGTCCACAGAGCATTCTCTCTCTCAAATCATATACACTGATGGTTCCCTACACCGCACCACGGGTGCAGCTGGAAGTGCAGTTGTTCTGACAATGGGCGATGGCTTGGACTTTGAGTGGGGAGTCCGTATAAACAATTGGGCCTCTACCCTTCAGACCGAACTATTTGCCTTGATCCTTGCACTGAAATGTGTACAAGTCTCCAAACTTGATACATTAATTGTAAGTGACTCCTTATCATCCTTAAATGCTCTCAACTCTTTAAGACATAACTGTAACATGCTCGTGTCCGAAGCTAGACACAAATACAACAAAATTATTAAGGATGGTAACAGAGTCCATTTCATGTGGTCTCCATCTCATGTTGGCCTCCGAATGCATGATAGAGCTGATAAGTTAGCCAAAGAATCTGCCTTTAAAGGAGCCGTTGAGTGTAACCTTGGATTGTCAATGAGCAATCTGAGAGCAGCAGTACACCGAGAACTTCAACAAGATCTTGTAGATCCGAGGCAAAGTGAAATTGACACCAGTAATTCCATCTATCATCATACTATCATGCAAGAGGAGCCACACATCTATGGATCATCCAATAAAATCAGCAGACTTCTAGATGTTACTGCTGCTCGGCTTAGACTCGGTTACAAGTATCTCTGGGAATTCTCATTATCTGCCGATGTAGACCTGACAAAATGTAAACTGTGTCAACAAAATTATTCGCACACCCTCCGTCACTATGTGATGGAGTGCGAAAAGATACGTGAATTTAGAGACAATTCTATAACCAATGTTCCAGCGATGTGTAAATATTTCATTCAAAATGATCTGCTACCAGAAATTTTAGCCAAATATCCCCAGTTTGCTAACTGTAGGTAGTAACTGAGTGATTGTAACCTATCCACCGCTGCCCACTGGATGGGAGGCGGTGTGCAGGACAAACATATAAATTTTGACACTAGCTCTCCACATATGTCAGTTGCTTAATTTAGAACCTGTACTTGAGGTCGATCTCGAACCCATTGTTGATGTGACGACTTATATTGAATTTTGTAACTAGCTCATCAAGATTGTAACTTGCTTAGCTAAATGAATTGTGGGGTTCAGTCCCTGAGCCCATTATGTGCCTCTGTAACCCTTTCCACTACCGCCCACAAGATGGGTATGGGGTGCATAATAAATGAACTAAAAACTAAAACT
>WNGS01169498.1:52076828-52100744 GCA_020271785.1 Procambarus virginalis
CTGTACAGTGCCGAGACTATAGAAAGTACCTGTACAGTGCCGTGACTATAGAAAGTACCTGTACAGCGCGAGACTATAGAAAGTACCTGTACAGTGCCGAGACTATAGAAAGTACCTGTACAGTGCCGAGACTATAGAAAGTACCTGTACAGTGCCGTGACTATAGAAAGTACCTGTACAGCGCGAGACTATAGAAAGTACCTGTACAGTGCCGAGACTATAGAAAGTACCTGTACAGTGCCGAGACTATAGAAAGTACCTGTACAGTGCCGTGACTATAGAAAGTACCTGTACAGCGCGAGACTATAGAAAGTACCTGTACAGTGCCGAGACTATAGAAAGTACCTGTACAGTGCCGTGACTATAGAAAGTACCTGTACAGCGCGAGACTATAGAAAGTACCTGTACAGTGCCGAGACTATAGAAAAATAGAATAGCCTAAAACCTAAGCCAACCTAGACTAAACCTAAGCTAAGCTAAGCTAAGCTAAGCCTAACCTAAACCTTGCTTAGCCTAACCTAAACCTTGCTTAGCCTAACCTAAACGTAGCTTAGCCTAGCCTAACCTAAACGTAGCTTAGCCTAGCCTAACCTAAACGTAGCTTAGCCTAGCCTAACCAAAACCTAGCTTATCCTAGCCTAGTCTAACCTAAACCTAGCTTAGACTAGCCTAACCTAAACCTAGCTTAGCCTAGCCTAACCTAAACCTAGCTTAGCCTAACCTAAACCTAGCTTAGCCTAACCTAGACCTAGCCTAGTCTAACCTCAACCTAGTTTAGCCAAACCTAAACTTAGCCTAGCCTAGCCTAGCCTAGCCCTTTGCTCCAGATTTATTGCATGCTCCAACTACTGAGTATATCTACATTTTGTGAAAACTCTCGGATTTTACAGTCTTTTGTACGAGCAAGTAGACCAGAACTATTATAAACTTGGGTGGAGCCTGTAACTACTGCCACACTACTACTTCCCAGCAACAGAAGTCACACCTCGACATTGAGGTTCTTAGCAGCCCCATATGTGCAAGGTGCTGGGGGCCAAATCTGTGACTTAACTTTCCCATATGTAAGGGGCTGGGGCCATGTTTGTATCTTTAATCATGAGGCCACATATGTGGTAGCCCTTCGTGCTATCCCGTCCTGAACTCCCAGCCATCCTGTATGCCAGTCCCCTGTCATGTCTTTAGTGCCATCCCCTGTCATGTCATTTGTGACATTCCCTCATGAAAATATGAGTATTTTAACCATTTAATAAATTGGCAATTGGGTAATTATGTAATATAATGATTATTGGTGAAATATTTTTAACTAGCTATTGACCATTAAAGACAAAATTATGCAAATGTGAGGAAATTCACTCCAACGAAAGCCATATGAACATAATCTGAGGGATACGTCACATTGTGAAGTATAAAGTCATATATATATATATATATATATATATATATATATATATATATATATATATATATATGACTATTCGTCAAAGATTTTAAAAGCTAACCTAACCCAACCGAGCCTAACACAGCCTACCTAAGCTAATACATCCTAACCAACCAAATATATATATATACGGCTTTAACAATCGCAAAAGGCGCTTTGTCGAACCATCTTGTGTCGAATTTGACCATACACCCTTCAGCTTGTGTTGAGGACGACCCATGTAGGAAATACCCCGGGTACACGGTTAAGTTCTGACTCGTATGATATCTGAGCATCACAACCAGTGAGACGAGAGGAGAGACAGATGCTGCAGCCTCCACACACATACACACCAGGGTTCACACTTACCTATCAGTGACTACAGAGCGAGGTCTAGCTCTTTATGCCCCGCCTACTGGCCTTATATATGTTGGATTATAATATAACTTTTGACGTTCCAATTTTGTATCTAATCTGACCTCAAAGCTGTGGATGTCTGAGTGGTGTTTGACACACAATAGTTTTCTTAAACTTTCCATTATATTGACACGACTGACGCAGCTTGACACGGTGTTCTACACACCAACATGTGTACTGCCTAACATATTCCTATCTGACTTGTAAATTCCTATCTAAATGTAAATTTGTCCTGTTCGAATCAAATGTTCGTGTTGTATAACCTTGTATGTAGCCCGTTCTCGCATACAAAGATCCAAGCTCGTTAATCCAGCCGCCAAACCCGCTGTTTATGAATGAAAAACGGTTTACACACGACTCACAACTGATGACGTCCGAATACTTACTACGGAACAAGTGCTTCGCTCACGTCCTCTGTTTGAGCCACAATTCGATAAATGCTTCACCCACATATTTAAAATACAAATAATCACTAGGGCATCAGCCCGTCCTCCAAACAAAGACCCAGAAATGATTCCATGCACCCGCCAAACCCCGTTTATGAAACAAAAACGGTTTACACACGACTCACAACTGTTGACGATCGAACACTTCCGAAACAAGTGCTTCACTGACGACTTTTGTTCGAACCACAACGGTATAAATGCTTCACCCACGTACTACAAATACAAATAATCGCCAACAGAACCTAAAGGCCTAACCTAACCTATACCTATATATGAACAACATGCTAATATTTTATCATATTAATTTATATTTGAGAAAATTTCCGTTTTGAATGAACAGCATGTTAAAATTTATGGATGCGTCTGTGGGGTCGCCCGCTGGATGTAATGGACTTGAGTCAAGGACGGGTTGAGGACATACACAGTGACCTGGCAATTCGCCTCGCAACACCTCCAGACTGTAGATATAACACTAACAAGCATCTTGTGTGGCAGGTCAGCTGGAGCGGTTCAACGGACTATATATCAACAAGCTGGAGAGAGAACTGTCCAGCAGCTCGGCCAAAATAGCAGCCCTGGAGGCCACAGTGAGGAGCATTGCTGACCGGGCCAGTACCTGGGACAACATTCAGAACCACATGGCTGTCTGGACTGACCAATCCAGGACCATGGAGCGAAAACTGGATATTCTAAATAGGTGAAACAATTACTTACGAATGTCTTTCGTACCTACACTACTCATTATTAATTTTTTTTAGCTAGTATGTAATCTTATTCTAAGAAAAAATGCTTTAACTGTATTCCAATACTGAATAATAGACACCAGGCTAGCCTAGTTTCACTCGGCACAAGTTTCGCGTAGTTTGCGCCTCAATAATTTAGTAAGACTTTATACAGATTGGTTAAATTTAAATAAATCAAAATCTAAATTTGTTGTGGTCATATTAAAAATAGCTGCGACATCAATCACCATAACTCATCATGAACTCCTAGCGTACCTTGCAGGTAATTTTTAATGCATCGAAAGGCACTGCTTTCAACAGGTGGGAACACTTTTGACCCAGACAAAACACACTGACACCCTCCACATTCACAACACAACACACCCTCCACATCCACAACACACACACCATCCACATCCACTACACACACCCTCCACAAGATTCCCATTCTCCTCACATTCACCTGGGTAACTTGACAAAACAGATGACATGTAGCTGGTGGCGCCTAAGAGTTCCTGGATATATACAGGTGTCACGAGAAGCAAGACTCCTGGGAGGTCAGACTTAACGCCGTCGACGCCCTCAACCACAAGCTGACGGCGCTGGACAAGAAAATCAACGCCATGACGCGCCTCGAGTTCAAGGTGGAGCAGGTGTCAGAGCGCGTTGAGGAGGTGAGTACAGACATGCAGGGGTGAGTACAGGAATGCAAGAGGTGACTCCTTACCCTTCAACAGTAACCAACACTCCTCCTAACACACCCACCTTAGCAGTGACGCCAGCTCCTCCTCCCCACAGGTGGACTCAACAGTGAACTGGGTGAAGAAACAGATGAACTCCCCAGAGCACCCGATCATCACAGAGTTCGCTGGCCGGGGTCTCCTCTCCTCCTTGGTACAGATCGAGAACAAGCTCGACAACATCACACAGAGTCTGGCAAATGCTGGGCCCTCCAGCAGCAGCAGCAGCAGCAGTAGCAGCAGCGGCGGCGGCGGCAGCAGCAGCAGCAATAGAAGCAGCAGCAGTAGCAGTGGCGTCCCAGAATACAACACATATAAGAGACCCAGAGTAGGTACCACTCCCTATATGTGTAGAGCTGTACGAATTATATGCAGTGGTAAGCAGTTTCCCGTGGCGCAGTGGTAACACACTCATCCAAAGTTTCGCGAGCGATTTGGCCTGGGTTTGTACCCTGGCCGGGGAGGATTGACTAGGTGTCAATCCTTAACTGAACGCCTCTGTTCACCCAACAGTGAATTGGTATCCGGTTGTTAAACGATTTGGTGGGTCGTATTCCAGGGAAAATTTAGATTAAGGACCTGCCCAAAAAGCAATACGTACTAGTGGCTTTACAAGAATGTTAAAACTCTTGTATGTATAGATAAAAGACAAAAAAATATATATACATTCAGGAAATTCTATCATATTAAACATTTGAACTTTTCCTATACATTAAATTTGGTTGGTTGCAGAAAGGCTTAGTCACAATAACGTGACAAGATATGAAATCCAAAACACGCGTGTGATTTGGATATCGAGAACCTAAGGTGTTGAGAACAATGTAGGACAACACCAAGATGTAAATAGACTTCATTCATAGATGACGTTGTGCCCTTACACTACAATATGTCTGTATTCTCCTAATTGTGTTTGCGGGGGGTGAGTGAGCTTGTCTGTCTGTGAGGGCGTCATGATGTTGGGAGCCTGTGAGTGTCTTGGCGGTTCATGTCTTTAGTTGATGGTGTCCTAATAGTGCGTCTCGTGTTTCCGGAAAGTGCGTGTGTGTGAACAATGCGAGGGTCCGGACAGTGCGTGTCAGGACAATGGGAGGGTTCAGACAGTGCGTGTCCGGGCAATGCGAGTGTCCAGACAGTGCGTGTCCGGAAAATGCGAGGGTCCAGATAGTGCGTGTCCGGACAATGAGAGGGTCCGGACCGTGTGTATCAATGCGTAAGTGAACTGGGTATCCTGATTGTGTGTTTGGTGAGCTCATTCTCTAGATTTGCCAGAGTACAAAATCTGCCGTCCTCTCAATGTGTGTAAGTGAGGGATGTCCTGGGTGCGTGTCTGTGAGTAAGGGTGTCCTAAGGGTGTATGTCAGTGAGTGGGAGGATCCTGACGGTGCATGTCTTCCCCCAGCAGGTACACGGGTCGAGGTACCGGCAGGTGCGGCCCACTGTGGAGCCTGAGCCAGGAATCACCTTCACTACTGGATTTGATGGTCAGAAGTTTCTCCTTTTCCACTCGTGCAATAATTAATTAAATGTATATCCGTATTTTTCATTAATACTGAAATAATAGATATAAAGTTTTTGCATGTATCCTATCAGTAATTATCAATTTGTACAAAAAGAGTAATTTGGATATGTAAACAATTGAAATTTCATTAAATTTTCACGTTTCAGTTACCATGCACCTAATAACCAGTAAAAGCAGAGAATAATAATATTTGAGACATAGGGCGGGACAGAAATGATTGGGCGCGTTTCCCATCACCTAGTGCCTCTGTTCACCTAGTAGTAAATACGTACCCAGGAGTTAGTCAGCTTGTTGCGGGGTTGTATCCTGGGGTCAGTAATTCGACCCTTGGGGGGAGGGGAGGTCGCAATATAAGCCTACCATGTACTGTATGTATATACTGGCTGCCTGTCCCCACAAAGAATTATAGTAACATCCACCGGCCTGTCTGCCCACCAGGAGAGCCAGGGGCGTGCCACCTACACCCTCAGGACTCCCGCAGGCTGCAGGATGTTAGTGCCAAGGTGGACCTCGTCTTCGACCGACTCACTGACCCCGATTACGACTACGACTATTTCGTCAGTAAGTGGTCTGCCCTAGATGTGTCACTTTCTGCATCGCAAAACAAACATCTTTTACCTGAGAGACGCTAGTCAAAGGTCCCCCTATTTGCCCTAATGATTTTTTCCAGCTAGATTTTAAGATTTGACAGTTTTGGCATTTGCGGTTTCAGCTGGTAGGCGGTTCCATGGGTTTATAACCCTGTGGGTGAAAAACCATCACCCATTTTCAGTCCTACATATGTGGCTTGTTGAGCATGAAACCGTTGCTCCTAGTTTGTGTTACATCTGACCTTTTGAAGAAATTGTCTGGATCAACATCCTCCAAATTGTTCATTATTTTAAGTTTCGATGAGATCTGCCCTGTCATGCCTCGTTTGCAGTGCTGTCAGCCCTGTGGCCCTCAACCGGTCCTGGTACGAGAGTTGACTTAGTTACGGAATGGCTTTTGTCGCCTGGTGCTGTATTCTCTCCAAAGCAGCTATGTCCTTCTCAAAATGAGGTCTCCAACCTTGAATACATCAGTCCAAGTTGGGGCGAAGCAGAGATTTATAAAGTCACTTCCTTCTTATCCTTAAAGTCAAAGGTATGCTTGATAATTCCTTGGGTTTGGTTGTCTTTTTTTACTGCTGCTCCTATCCGTTGTGTAACTTTCAGTGGATGGTGGATTTCGACTCCAAGGTCCTTTTATTCATCAATCTGCTGTTGTAACGTAGGTTGTTATGACACACATGCAAAGTTACATTTTTCGATATTAAAAAGCATTTGCCAGTCTTCTGACCATGTGTGGAGTTCAAATAATTATTTTATTTGATAACCATATTTGAGCATTTGATAACCATCTGTCTGTTCCTGCCTCTATTTCTTTGTCTTAACACACTCCATTCACAACACTAAATACAAACAATTATAAAAAAACTCATTATATAGTATAGCATAACCCAAATGACTAATGCCTTGAATGAAAACATCTACTGTATTATAAAGAATGTCTGAGCATGGTTGATGGCAAGACGCTAGGGGCTAGCCTCGTTAAACTTTATAGGACCAATGTTTATTTTATCAGGAGTGTCATAGCGAAAGGGGGGGGGGCCTCGGGATACCCAGTGACCCTGTGAAGGGGAGGGCACACCACAAATGCCTCTCCTTCACAAAGTCTGGGGATGTGAAATGTTCAATGTAGAGTCCATAGACTTTAACATTAGTTTAAATAATAGTGAATTAACATACTGTATTGATTTTCAAAATATACATTCAGATGGCAGATTGGAATTCTGGGTGAAACCCTTTGGTTACATTGATGGGGAAGGGAGTGTATGGGCATGGAGATAAGGAAGAGATGGGCATGTGTGGATAAGGATGGACAAGATGAGGGAAGGGCATGTGTGGGGCATGGAGGGAAGAGCATACAGGTTAAGGGCCAGCATGTGTGGCCAGGGAGGGGCGAGATGGGGCAAAGGCATGTATGGGGGCAGGTGTGGAATTGGGGACTGTTTGTGTGAAAATATTGGGAGGGTGTGTTTGGAGGCTTGGAGAGGGTGTTGGGGGAATGTAGAAGGTGTGAAGATGTTGACAGAGATGAAGTGTGATTATTGAAGATTGTTACAGTGACATGGGAAGAGGGGAAGGTGTGTAGGAAAGACCTGGGCAATACTAAACACCCCTTCTAGTATACCATAAAGGAATTATAATACAGGGTACTAGTTTAATTTTGTGTATACCTGTACTATATTCACTCTTAAATTTTCACTGCAAATCAATTAAGCAATGTTGCTTTGTATATATCCTAGGCCACCTTCACCAGCGTCCTGCAGCCATGACGGCTCCTAGTAAGGGCTACAGCCATGGACTCAGTGGAGAAAATGGAGGCAACGGAGATGACGATCCTTCACCTGAGCACCTATTCGCCAGGTTTTGGAAAAGCCTCTTTTCCCCCTTCAAGAAAATGAAGAGACGGTTCCGCGTGTTTGAGAACCAGCTTGCTGCCGTGCAAAAGTATGAGACCTCACTCAGTCTATAAAACATATTACCATGGGTATTGTTATTGTTCACTCCTCTTGTGTAAAATGAACTGTTATGTGTAATATTACATTCACTTCCATTTTAGACTACCCTTTACTTTCTCTGTTTTAACCATGTTTTATCCATTCTAGCATTTGACTGTTTATCCCTGTGCTTATAGTTTCTGTGCCATCTTTCTTGTAGGATATCTTATCAAAAGCTTTACAGAAATCCATTTCCTCTACATACTTAGGGCCCCGGTAGTACAAGAATTCCAGATTCAAATCCTGCATGGGACAAAAATGGTTGGACACATTTCCTTTCACCTATTGCACATGTTCACATAGCAGTAAGTAGGTACTCAGGAGTTAGTCAGCTTGTTGTGAGGTTGTATCCTGAGCAGAGTCAGTAATTCAATCTTGGTGGAGGGGGTCCCCACGATAAAAGCCTAACATGTATGAATACACTCTGGCTTCCTGTCCCTCGACACAATGAATTATTATGATGATGTACTACCAGTTGGTTACTGTTTCTAGAAAAGCGAGCAAGTTCACTTTTCATGCAGGATTAATTTTTGACTAAGCCATGGTGTGATGCTTTACAAGATTGTGCACTGAGAGAGGAGATGAATGATTGTCAACTTGCTGATTTTCTGTATGATCTTGCCACTGTGTGATGTTAGGCTGTTTAGTCTGTAGTTTTCTGCTGAACTTACTGCTCCTTTCTTGAAGTATTCAGCACAAGTAAAACAACATAAAGCCAACACTGCCTCATTCACTCTTTTAAGGTCATGTAATGAGTCAACTAATATGGAGAGCTACATAGCAGAAGTTGGAGGGGTGGTGCAGACGAAGCTCAGGCCACTGGACCAGGCACTGAGGGAGGAGATGGAGATAACCAGAGTTGCTGTCAATGACCAGTCAGCAAGCATTGAGAAAGTCTCACAGGTGGGCCATGACTCCAGCTGAATAATAGTCAAAGTTATTGTATCAACAATTTCTACATGTACGTTAGCATGCCAAAACATATATAGTATAAATAAATTCCAAATCACATATGAGGCAGGCAAATCGGTTCTATGGGAAATATTTAAATTTAAATCTAACAGTTCCTGTATTCTGCATCATATAGATAGGTTTTTCTAAACTTTCAACTGTACCGTATATTCATTGTTCTACTGCCAACCATCAAATATCCTATGGGTAGTGACTAATATTTTTGGTTATGTGGCAGGCGGTGGGCAACGCAGCATATGCAAGTGAGCAGCTGCTAGGTCAGATGACCAACCAATTCTTGGCTCTGCGTAACATCATCCAGGAGAGGTTCGAAGAATCCAGGAACCTCATCTTACAGCACTGTGCTGGTGGCGGTAGCAAAACAAGAGATGGGGACTACACCCCAAAAGAGCCAGCTTATCCTCCTAGGGAGGATGAACGCTACACACCCAGGGAGCCACCTGCACAACCCCCCACACCAGCACCCAGAACACCCCCCACACCAGCAGCCAGGACACCACAGTATATCCCAACGGCTCACCCGCTGCCCACCTCCTCCAGGTTGGTAAACTCTCTTACACCCAATGTGTCACAGCAGTTAATGATTTAGTAATCGAGTGTTAATGATGACCTAACATGCTTTAAAAAAAATATCCTCAATTATTTATACATGAGGTTAATATTCTCTCTTTTGTTTTATTTTTTAAATAAAACAGGACTGTGGAATATCTTCACATTAACCGCTCTCCTGACCTGACTATTACAGGAGCCTTTAAAACACTGGCATGTTGTACTGTACAGTACTGTGTTTAACGGCGTTTCCCCAGACGATTTCAATGTCATCAGCACTGTATACCTGTGCTCACGTGTAGAGCTAGAGAGGCACAACAAATTATTCCTAAAAGATCTTAATTCCAGAACTGAGAATGTCAGAAATCAAGTTGAGCTTCCAGAAGTTGAACCCGAAATACACACGTTGCAAGGCGGAGAGGGCCACAGATTTCGAACCCGTTACAGATATCGATTTCATGACCCACTTCAGAGCAAAATTATAAAAACAAACACCCACTCTGTAAAAAAGGCTTTAAACAGAAAGTCAACCCAGCCTAGGAGGGGTAAGAAAAAAGGCTCTCATGTATTCTACCATAAGAAGTCAAGACGTAGAGGTCGCCCAAGGATGGGTACCGAACGGCAGCAACATGATGGGTCGCGTGTAGGCCGAGCCAGACGAAGCGTTATCAACCAAACATCGACTGCCTCAGACCTGTGAGTGTTGCCAATATGGCTGCTACTCCTTCACATTTCTGAGCCTGCGATAAAATCTCTGAAAGATGATTCTAAACATCTTATAAAGCTCCAACTCTCAGAGTGCCATGTGAACGTCTGCTACCATACCTGCCTTTGCGATCACTTCAAGTGACTTCCATTTTCCTAAAATGTATTTGTAATCTCCAGTAGCTGCTATGTGTCCATCATTAACTGCACACTCTCACCTCAACAAAGAGGAGTAGATGGGTTTTTCTTTTGTCAATGCTTTGATATGCACTCTTGTAACCAAACTATTGCAAGAGCACTGGAGGCTCGTTGGCTTTAGCTTGGCTGAGTATATGTGTGTATTACCCAGCCTGAGGACTCAACATATGCTGTTAGCCTGTAGTAGCCACTTAGTGAATGTGCGAGGTCATGCCCTCCAGTGGTCAAGGCGTCCCTCTATGTCACATATACTCAATAATAATATGATAAAGTAGAATGAGCTTGAGAATGACTTAATGAAATAACAGACATAAAATGGAACTGTTCTAACATAGATTAAACACAAACCTCACCATACTTCTCTGCATAGTGCTATCTGTAAGTATATTTTTGCATTCCTGCAATAAATAAATTATATATATATATATATATATATATATATATATATATATATATATATATATATATATATATATATATATATATATTATATATATATATATATATATATATATATATATAATATATATATATATATATATATATATATATATTAAATAGATCATTTAATGTCATTTCAGACGTTTGGGATTTACATGTTCACCGCCCTTCCCCCCTCAAAAAAAAAAAAACTATAATTTAAGTAATTTTCCCTTGAAATAACAAGATGGGGAGTATATGAGGATGTATCAGTAAGAATGTTGGTTCCTGCAGCAGCAGAGGTGTAAGGGACTGTTCTGACCTGCTGACAGAAGGGGTCTCCCGTAGCACACTCTTCAACTTCAGCCCCGGCTCACTGCATCATGTACACCAGGGGCATGATTACTACACCAGGTACACCAGTTATTCTTCAAGCACTGTTTCACTCACTTTTAATATTTCAAGCTATACAACCATCAATAAATTTATTGTTGAAAATAACATTATGAATGAATAAATATACTTATGTTTTTTATGTCAGATAATGTGTTATACAATGTTGTGGTAAATAATGTATTATCTAAATAAGCATATTAGCAAAGTTATTGTACATCAAGAATTGTACCCCTTTCCTTGGTGTATATACAATGAGTTTACTTTAGTCCTGGACTATGTTCAGGAGTTATGTATACTTGCTGGTTGGTTAGTAAGCTATTGTGGTAAGCTCAGTAAGTATTGTAGCTAACAATACTGTACGATATCTTGAGATAAGCAAGTGAGACTTCACACAGTGTATGTACTATCTGCAATAGGCAAACTTAGGATACTTGAACAAGATTTTTAGTAGTATGTCATCCCAAATAAATTATATGGACATTTCTTGAACATTGATGATATAGTTGCCTCTAAACTTAGATCTTTTCAATTCATTTACATTACGGCATAAGGTATATAAATAGTTATGTTGACAAAGTTTTTGGGTCAGATCTACATCAGCAGGTGGGACAAACTCCACGAGGTACTTAAGAGTTGAGCCTGAGCCCAGCATGAGTAGTCATAAGTCTAGAAATTTGCTGACCTTAACCACCTAGTTCAACACCCCAAACACAAGTCTCCACCCTACCATACTACTGCAGGTACTGTGACCTGGAGACAGGAGATGGGGGGTGGACGGTGATCCAGCGTCGGGGTATGTTTGGGCCTCCGTACCTGAACTTCACCCGAAATTGGCAACAATACAAGGATGGATTTGGGGATATTACCAGAGAGTTCTACTGGGGCAATGACAACATCTACAGGTAATAACTGTCTTGTTTACCACATGCTCTCAGCTTACCTTAATGAGGCATTTTATAATAATAATAATTCATTGTGTCAGAGCAACCAGTGTATATCTGTACAGAATATACATGTTAGTCTTCTATGAGGTCATCCCCAAGGGTTGAATTACTGACCTCTTCCCAGGATGCAACCCCACAACAAGCTGAGTAGCTCCTGAGTACTGTACCTATTTACTGGTAGGTAAACAGTGCATTAGGTGATAGGAAATGTTCAAAGAGATTAAATTTTTAAATTTTGCCCCAAGGGGCGAGTTTATTGGGCAGCGCCACTCATCTTGTGAGTGGACATACCGCCATAGCAGCATGATTCGAAAACGAAATTCCTGATTGTCTATTGAGAACGAAGAGTGTGGGTGCTCCCGACTGTAGAGCACCCAAGTATATCGTACACTGTGATGTGTAAAGTCCTAATGTATATCATACACTATGATGTATAAATCACCAATTGATATCATACACAGTGATTAACATTGATGTTCATCAAGGTAAGGATTAAAAATTACAAGATAATGCACAAAATATAATTTCACTATACCTGTTTAGTACTGTGCATACCTATTACCAAAAGTGATGAAGCTATGATAAAATATACATTTAAATGACTCAACACTTAGTGGGCCAGCCAGAGGCTTAGGGCCCACGCAGGATATTCGCGCAGGAATATCCCTGCCAAAAAAAAAAAAAAAAAAAAAAAAAAAAAAAAAAGGCTTGATCTCACAAGCAAATCTGTTCCATCTCAAAAAGTCAGCATTAGAAGCTGGATAATTAACTATACAGTACTGTAATGTAAATGCAGCCAGAAATATCTGGTTCAAAAATTTAAACAATTGATGGGTCATGTTTTATGGAAAACATGGCATTGAATAACTTAACTGGTTCAAGTACCTGGCCCTAAAACCTAGCAAAATAAACTTAAAACACACAATGGTGCTTCCAGATTGGTGAAAGACCAGGAGATGATGATTCGCTTTGACCTCTGGGACTTCGAGGGCAGATATGCCTACGCTGAGTACCTCAGCTTCAGGTATGTTACATCCTCACATTCATGACATGTCATGCCTGACCTGCCTGTTGCTGCATATGTCAACTGGGAAATGTCAAAAGGTAAAAAATTAAAAAAAAATAAAAAATAAAAATAAATTCCAGCCAAACACTCCCTTTGCCCCCTTGAAATATTTGTAATTGTGGTTAGTTCCAGAAATATATACACACCACCCACCTTATATGTACCACAGACAGTAAACCCACCCCCCCCTACCCATCTACCTCCCATTTACCTTCCCTTCTGCCTACAGTATTGGGGCTGAGGCCGACAACTACCGTCTCAACGTGTTTGGGTACCGTGGCAATGCTTCTGACAGCTTTTCAGCACACAATGGCTACCTATTCTCAACCTTCGACAAAGACAATGACGAGGCTCCAGAGTGCTGCCCCTGTGCTCCTGCATATGGTGGGGGTTGGTGGTTTTACAGGTGGGTTTTAATATCTCAGTTGCTAGTCTTACTTTTAGATATTACAGATCAGTGAAACACAGTCAATTTTCAGATCATTTTTTACATGGTTTTTGCATTTGTTCACAGCATATGCTCATAAGTGGCCCTAAATGAAAGAATGCAGTCTAAAAAAAGCTATTAAGGGTCAACTGCACTGCCTTACATCAGTACAACATATGCATTGTATCATATATATTATTAAAAACTATCAGGTTTTAAAATATATGGCTCTTGTAGCTCCTTTAAATGATGGTGAATAACTTGGTTTTAAAATCATGATGGTGTTTAACTTGGTCTTAAAAGACCTCAAAGAAGGGTCTTATGGATCAGAGTAATGGCATGCTCATAGAAATCATGATTTTGTCTGGTTGATACGGCCAAGGTCATTGGATGTCAAAAGAAAGACGATTTGAATCCATATTTGGGTAGTGAGATATCAGTAGGAAAAGGATTTGAATCCTTGTGATCATGGCTAGCATTATAACATGTTATCAATGTCATTTATGTACTTATTAACTTGTATACAATTTTAATTACAGAATACTGTACCTAATTTTTTTCTTTCCAATAGTTGTTTTGAGAGTAACCTGAATGGAGAGTACCACATTGACCCTAAAGACAATGACTACTACCGCGGCATTATTTGGGAGCTCTGGTTGGGCGACTACTCACTCAGAGCTACAGAAATCAAACTCCGTCCCGTGTCATCTGATGATGGCAGCCAGCCCTCATACCCTACATTGCCCCCCGAGCCACACCCCACCCAACACATTCCTGAGCTGCCACTCCGACAGCAATAGTTCCTTCCACTAATGGGGTATCCTATGGGAGATGCCACCACATGGATCCTCTTCTGCTTTTTTGTTGTGCTGCTCATTTTGCACAATTCTTGTGGGGCCTTCCCACAAGAAGGACCCATGAAAATGAAAATCTCAATTTCCTTCCTGCTGCCTCACCTCTTAGGGATCTCCTCACTTCATGCCTCATTTTTTATGTACCTCAATCCAATTCATGCTGCACACTACCATCCCTGCTACACACTACTGTCCCTGTTGCACACTATCCATTCTCCAACTCAAATTCATCATATTCTTCACATTATCTCAAGTTAAACCAGCATGCTTTTTATCTTAAGCTTCAATATTTGTCACATTACTTCTCCAAATTTCTGTCTTAAATCTCGGTTAAAACTGATGTCAATGTTTATATTTGCATATACGTACTGGGTATACTGTAATACAGTATCTCTCTGTACACATTATGACAAACATGTGTTATTAGTCCCATTTGCTCCTTCAGTTCATTATTCCATACTGTAGTTATTACTCCATAAAACAGGTTTTCTGGTTAGTAATTATTACTGTCGTTTTTAATCTGCGTGATGCTAACCTCTCACTGCCTCTCATTTTTTTCAACATTGTTATTCGTTTATAACAACAATAATAATAATAATAAAATAATAAAATATTAATAATGTAAATGAGAAAATCCTTAGGAACTGTGATGAGGATTTGAACCTATGCGCTGGGTGTTCCCAGGCACACACTCAAGACAAGTAAGCCACGACATGGTATAGGGATTGCAACCTGGTGTTCTTCTGAACACACGAATGTTTCCCGAGGCTTCCACTGAAGCTGGACCAGAATTTTCACACAATCCCGCTATGAACTCTGGCTATTCATCTAGAAATGTTCTACCACTGATGCTCCTCTTTCAATACGCAGAGTAATCACACTAACATGACCGCATGTGTTAGTGAGAAAATCCGTAAAATACTGATTTTTCTCATTGATGTGGTCACGTTAGTGGGATTACTCTGTAATAATGTAAACATAATCCAGATCTTCAATCTTTGCTACTTTGTAATACAGTACATTTTTCCTTATAACCATTTAATGATCTAAATGATCCTTTATCATAGGCTCCTTCTCTAAACTGAAGGGTATACAAAACATCCATGTATTATAAAGCACCACGTGCACACTCCACTTGTCTATGAATACATGAGAAAACTTTAGAAAAACCTCACTAGGATGAAAAGCTAATTATTTGCCAATGAATGCCGAAAACTGAGCCACCAGTGGTCGCCGGGTAGTGGGCTACCTATGGCTCCCAGATAATGGGCCACACATGACTGCTGAACAGTGGGCTACCAATGGCTACCGAGTAGTGGGCCATTTGTGGCTTCTAGGTAGTGGGCCACTTGTGGCTTCTAGGTAGTGGGCCACTTGTGGCTTCTAGGTAGTGGGCCACTTGTGGCTTCTAGGTAGTGGGCCTCCTGTGGCTGCTGGTTAACAAGCCCACCTGGATCAGCCAGGTAGTGGGCCACCAGCTTAACCACTGACCCCACACATCGGCCACACACCACAGAACATGCCGGGTGTTAAATGTCATAGGACCCCCCCTCATACACCAACATGCCATACATTAAATCTAAATATTTTCTGTTCAAAATAATTTTTATAAGGCCCTCAAAAATGAAAAACTTATATATAAGATTTTCTTTATTGTCTGTAAATATGATGAACACTGTTTGGTGTTGTACTTAATCCTTTAATAATAATTAAGCTTATTTAATATTCTGGATCATGCTGTTCTGTAGTTACTGAGAATGTTTAATTTATGCACTCTACTTCGTCACTGTTCTCTTATCAGCGTTGAGGTCAGGTGTGTGGCACACCTGCTGAACCAGGTACATGTTAAGGCCAGTGTATGGTATCCCTGCTGGGCCAGGTAGATGTTGAGGCTAGGTGTGTGGTATCACTGCTGAGCCAGGTACACAATGTGGACAGGTGTGTGGCATCCTTGCTAAGCCAAGTACACATTGAATTTAGCTGAGGGACACTATCTCTAGTGGCCTTGGCAGGAACAGCAAGCAAACAAGCGGCTTGTCAATGGCTACTGAGGGTTTTTACTAATGGAATTTTAAACTGAAATAATGTCTTGACAGTTATGGCTTCAATGGGTAGACAATTCTGTGGGTTAATAATCCTATGGGTGAAAAAGTATCTCTTGTTTGCTGTCCTATACTGTGGCTTGTTAAGCTTGAAACTGTACCCCTTGTGTTACATTGGGCCTTTTAAAGATGTGGTCTTTATTAATATCCTCCAATTTGTTCAGCATTTTAAAGTTTTCAATGAGATCAGCCCTGTCTTGTCTGGTTTACAGTGTTGTTGGTCCTGTGACCCTCGACTGTTGCTGGCTTGAGAATTGACTTTTTTCTGGGATAATTTTTATTACCTGAATTTACCAAAGGACCACTATCTCTCTAGTGGTCTCAATGAGGACAGGAAGCCAATGACTTGTCAAAGATTCTCTCGTATGTTGACCAGACCACACACTAGAAGGTGAAGGAACGAGGACGTTTCGGTCCGTCCTGGACCATTCTCAAGTCAATTGTTCACTCACAATCGACAATGAGAATGGTCCAGGACAGACCGAAATGTCGTCGTCCCTTCACCTTCTAGTGTGTGGTCTGGTCAACATACTTTAGCTGCGTTATTGTGATTCATCGCCTGCAAAGATTCTCTCATTTGTCCCGATACTTTGCATTTAACTTTTTCCAAAGCAGATATATCAGTTTTTTAGGTGGTCTTAATACTTGGATAGAGTAGTCCTTAACAGGGTGTACCAGAGATTTGCCCAGCTGAATTACCACTTTCTTTCCCTTGATGTCAAAGGTTCATTTGATGAAGTTCCCTGCTGAGCAAGGTACACATTAAGGCTGGGATGCAGCCTTCCTACCGAGTCCAGTGTACATATTAGCCAGTGGTGTGGCAGCCCTGATCAGATAGATGTATGTTGATGCTCCGGTGCACCACCCACACACCTGCTCTATAAAATTTAATTTTCTAATTATTTATTTTTGTATACATTTCCAGTAGTTAATACGACTTTCATATTTGGTAACAAATAATTATTTGCATTTAAATTTATAGTTAATTATTAAGCTTGTTATGCATCAAAATAAATTACACATGTTCTGTATTCTAAATAATACTTAATTCTGTATTTAATTCATTGCATTTTATTTTTTTAGCAAGATTAAATAAAAATGGCTTCTGTGTTTTTCTTTGTAAAAATTTGCAAATACTGTAGTCTGTTTTCTTCCATGCTAGAATCAAATAAAAAATATATATTAAAGGAGTAATAATTAAATTCATTAATATCAACCTATTTAAGTCATGATTGAATTTTTCAATTACTATACTAGTATATAATTTTTTAGCTATGTTTTGATTGTTCTTAATCTTATTACCATAAACAAACATTTGTATAATGGTCAGGAATAAAGTAACAACTAAAATATTATTATTCTGCACTTTTATTATGCAAATGATGATTCCAGCACATATGCAGTATACAGTACTTGTCAGAAATTAATACTGAACTTTTAAATGGAATTCAATTAAGTGATGGAGGGGTTACTTCCCTGTCCTTACCAGGCACGGGATGGATGCTGGGACTTTCCAAGTGATGCCAAGATACCTTGGTTAGGGCTTGGACACCCAGCACAGAGTTGATACCCCAGGCAAAGTCAAAACTCTTTGGGAAGGACTGATACACACTAGGTGGGTCTAAGACGTTCTGGGCAGAAGTGACAAGCCATTAGTCAGGTGGGATTGGAACACCCCGGACAGTGACAGGACACCCAAGGTATTGCTGGGATAACCCAGGCAGTGCCAAGATATCCTAGGCAGTGGGAACATCCTTGGTAGTGTTGAAGCATCCCAGGCAAGAATGAGACACCCTGTGAGAGACTGGTATGTTGTAGGAGAGACTAACAGGTCAGGCCTCAACCACAGCACTGCCAATTACATAGTCCTCTACTTTCAATACACACTAGATTCCTTCAGATTTTGTCCTTTCACAAACTCCAAATCAATGACAACTTCATTGTGTCTGAAGACTGGTTTCTTTTTGAGTGAATACTCCCTAATCATTCTATTCTACAAACCTGTCACTACTTTAAGACAAAAAACTCTGCAGTAGAAAATCATCTGAAAATATATCATTAAGCTACTCTGGCTGCTTTAGTAATGCTCTTGCCAGTAATTATACACTTTGTTAATATATGCATGCAAATATGTGGCACTAGAACATTATCTTTCCTATCTTTGACAATGTTGGCGGTGGAAGACAATGCAGTGAACATATTTTTTGAAGTATTCTATGATTTATAAGTAACATTATTGCAACAACTACAACTTCGTTTGTACACAAATTCAGTAATTACTTAGGAAATGCAGAATATTTCAGAACAGACAAGTTGACCACTTCAGCAGCTTTATATTACTAACAGCTTCCATTGAGTCAGCAATTATTTCTTTTCTTTTTTTTTCCTTTTTTGCCTTTAGGTTTTTTAGCTTCTGGCTTCTTGGCACCCTTGCCCTTCAGTCCCTGGGCCTCCAGTTCCTCCTCCAGGTACTTAGCTCTCTTCTTCATGATGGGGGTCTTCAGGAACCACGCCTTCATTGCTTCCTCCTCCTCCCTGCCAGAGATACACCACTCCTATCACCACAACTTCCTTATGTTATTAAGTAAAAAGTGCAGTTGATGTTACAAGTTACCACATTAAGCAACTTTCTGGCAACACATCACTGCAAGTGACGTGTAGCAGCATACTGTCACAACATGTGATGTTTTGCAAGTGAAATGCTAATCACCACCACAAGTGAACAGTATAATAATTCTCATTGCTGGAGAATGAAAGCCTATACTTGAAGCAAGGTCCCTCCCCTAGGTCAAACTATTGACCTTACCCAGTATGTAGTCCATACAGTTGCTTAACTTCTGTGTAACTATTTACTGTCAGGTGAACAAAGGCATCGAATAAAAGGAAATGTGCCAAACTACTTTTAACCTCCTGGGGATCAAACCCAGGAACCCAGACTGTGAGCCGAGAACATAGACTATTGTACAGTACTTTTCAACAAGCTGGTAATAATTACCAGTTGAAAGTGCAACAAGTGGAGTTGTAGTGACCTGTATGAAGTGGTTTGTGCTTTAAGAAAGATATTTAATTTATGTGATGTGCAAAGGTTTAAATCTTAAGATGCTATTATCTCACCACAATTCACATAAGAATATATTGTAATGACACATTAATACACACACACATATCAATAGTTTCAAAGCGTTATATGACAATACTGGGAAGACAGGAAACCACAACCATTGTTCTCATCCTGTAACTACACTTAGGTAATTACACATGCTCTTTCACTCAAACTCTCACACACATATATACACACTTCTAGAAACTACATCAGCATCCGCAGCTCTACCCTTACCTTGCTTTACTTTGCGACGATTCCAAGGATCAACATCCCCATGGCCTGGTTGGTGGTCTAGTCAACCAGGCTGTTGGACATGGCTGCTCACAGCCTGACATGTGAATCACAGCCTGGTTGATCAGGTATTCTTTGAAGGTTGAAGACTGTAAGAGGATAGCCAGTTATGGCCCTTATGCACAAAGGGAGAAGGATGAAAACTCTTGGGCCTTTATGTTCATAAGAGTTCTTTCTCTGCTTACCTATTGCACCTCTGCTTTTCAATGGTGCTATTTTTTCATATCCTGTCATGCCTTTTGGTCTTGTGTAGTGGTATTAGTGTGTGCAGATTTGAGACCAGTCCTTTTTAATTATTTTCAAAGTATAAATTATTATTTATTTTGTAATTATTTTTTATTATTTGTATTTATATATACAGTACACGAGTGCTTACATTCTTGTAAAGTCACTAGCACGCATAGCATTTCGAGCAGGCCCAATTTCCCCCCAAAATAAGACCGGCTAAATCGTTTAACAACCAGGTACCCATTCACTGTTGGGTGAACAGAGGCTACAGTTAAGGATTGACACCTACCTCCCCGGCCACGACACAAACCCAAGTCAAAGTGCTCGCGAAGCACCAGCTAGTGTCTTACCCCTGCGCCACAGAGACTGCTTAATTATCTCTTCCCCTGCACTAAGGATTACAGATTTAATAATTTTTAAGTGGTCCTGATAATTTAGATGTCACTACAAGCTGCAACCTATATCAATGGTGTATTGTTGACTGCTAATCATGTGCTTGCTCTCCTTCTGTCAGGGAAGGAGAGCAAGCACTAAGGTTTAATGTTGGTAAACCTTAGGATGATGGATTGCTCCCTCACAGACCTTTTGTGCCCTCTAATGCTTTTGCGCTACCGCTCACAGGATGAGTATGGGCTGCACAATAAACTAGCCGCCTTCGGCGGCAACAATCAATCAAATCCCTCACACAATCTGAATAACTTCCAAATTCTGCTACTTACCTATAGATGGGTTCAATCTTGCTGAGAGGGAGGATGAACTCGAGTGAGTTGAGTGGCGTCTTCTTCAGCTTGGCTAGTCGCTGGTCCGTCACCACCTGACGACATAACTCCAGCTTATTGGGTTTCCATTGTCAGAATAGGAAGCCAATTTAAGCATATTTAAGTCCCAGATGACCACTGAAGAGGGTGGCCCTTGTAAGGGGAATGGGATAATTTTGTTTCATTCCATCCTTTTAACTTTACAAGTATAATTACGTTAGTTAAAATTAGAAAACAGGGAAAAAAATAAAAATACACTTCAGATACAGAGGGGAACAAGACTAGGTGACTAAACTATCTTCAGTTGCCCGACTCAAATCAGCAAGGTGCCTCCATTATTTATTAAAAAAATAAAAATAAGAACATAAAATGGAACATAATACAACATGGAATAAATTGATCTACTCGGCAAATTATTTGTACCTTCTCAAATGAGTGAGAAGACTAGAGGCCAACTCCTCAGCAGTGAGGTGGGTGGACCCCGGCCGCCACCGGCCACGTCAGGAACCCGTCTGAGGGCGAAGCTGACGCCGCCACATCCACTACGGGCTCACCATAGCCCGTGCTACTTGGAACTTCTTGTTCCAGATAGCGAATCTCTAACAACAACAACAACACGCCGACAATGTGCGCTCAATCTTCACTTGAAATCTTTAACTCTACTTTTAACAAACATACGGTACACCTTAGGCTTTTATCGAGGTCCCCCCCAAGGGTCGAATTACAGATCTTCCTCAGGATGCAACCCACAACAAGCTGACTAACCCCTGGTTACCTACTTACTGCTAGGTGGACAGGGGCACGAGATGATAGGAGGCCACTTGGGATTCGAACCCGGAATTCTTGATTGATTCGAGAACGAACCCGACTACTACCGGGATATCAAATATTCCCTCACACAACTCTACTATTTGCAAGCATTGGCAAATGAAACATAAAAATTAATATTGACAAAAAAACAAACTTACATTTAAATAAAAACAAACTATATAGATTAATACCAATATAGTTAGACATTACATACCAGTCATTACACTCTCAAGAAAATTCCCAATGATGCAACCTATTACAGCTTATCAGCATATAAACATTAGAGCAGCTTTAGAAGATATAGAGGAACTTTAGTACATCCTTTATAGACATATAAATCTATATAATAGGATGTCTATATGTCCGTTTGTGTGTTTCTTTGTCCAAGGCTGGAGACCAGACGTTTGGGATAGCCTCATTAAACTTTGCAGGATGACCGGCAGATGTGGGGTTGGGGGGGGGGACTGTCATAACGAGATTACGGGATTGCTTAAGGAAAGATCAGCTCCTATGGTGTCACGTTTTGGGGTTGCAGTGTAAAACAATGATAGGTAAGCTCAGCACTGGCAGACTCATCTCTCCACAACCATCATATATAACTCACCACCGCCAGGTTCCAGAGAGTGGCAGAAGGTTCGCCCTCTGCAATATGGTATCTTCAGGCCACCAAGTTAGAATGGTTTAATATCCCAAAAGGAATCCACAGGGAAATAGCAGTTCGGTTATGTAGACTACGTCTAGGTTACAGATGCAACTGGGAGATTGGTGAACTCAGAGAGAACGCGTCTTCTGCCAAACAATCACACAAAAGCCACTACTTAACATTCACCTGGAATGTGAAGCAACCAACGACCTTAGAAGAGCTTTAAAAGTCCCTGAATCTTGCAGTAAAAACCCTGAAGCAAATCAACACTGCCAGTCTTCTGGTCAAAAAAGGTGTCCAGCAGCTGGACACCCTCATAAATACAGTCAAGAAGTATCCTCCCCCACGGTAGCAGCCTGATGATTACATGCGACCTCAGCACATACTATATATATATATTTACTAAATAACAAAATCTACCATTTACGGGCTATTCACGCCCGTGCTACCTCTTGGGTGGCTTAATCTTCATCAATCAATCGGTTCAATTTCCCGAGTTACAGCCCCGCTCTTGTGCCAGGTAAGTCCACTACGGGCTCACCACAGACCGTGCTACTTGCAACTTTTTATTCCCAGTAGCTGAATCTAAAACAACAACAACAACAAGGTTCAATTACCACGAGGACCCCATCCATCCACAGATCTCCAATATCAGCTGTTGGTACTGTTAATGGCTTCATCTGCCAGGTTCATCTCTCCACTACCAAACGCCTCACAACCGACAGACTCCTCACAGTAGGTAAATCCAACCCTCCACCGCCAGACGCACCTCACCTCACTCCAACCATACTCACCTCACTCCAACCATACTCACCTCACACCAACCATACTCACCTCACACACCAACCATACTCACCTGATTCACCACACTACAAATATGGCCTGACGTGTAGCCGTCACTTATCCTGGCCAACCCACTAATATCGATGTGAGGCGTCAGCTGGAAAGTTAAATCCAATGTTGAAAACATGCTGTTATGCACGTAAGCAGCGAGTACAATGGAAACACATATTAAGGTAAAGAGCATATACAGTATATATATATAGGGATAAATTTATAGAAATAGACGTCAAAATGTTTCAAAGTATCTTAGTTATAACTGAAAGGACGGTAAGAGGTACTAAGCAGCTGTGAATGTTTACCCTGACACCATTCTGGGTGATGAAGTGTCTCCACAGGTTTGCCCGGGCACTGAAGCTGGGCCGCTGGACCAACACCATCTTCTGGTACACCGACGACAGTGACTGAAACACACAACCTGTGTCACTATTTTCTCTCTCTCTCTCTCTCTCTCCTCTCTCTCTCTCTCTCTCTCTCTCTCTCTCAATCTCTCCTCTCCTCTCTCTCTCTCTCTCTCTCTCTCTCCTCTCTCTCTCCTTCTCTCTCTCTCTCTCTCTCTCTCTCTCTCGCTCTCTCTCTCTCTTCTCATCTCTGCTCTCTCTCTCTCTTCTCTCTCTCTCTCTCTCTCTCTCTCTCTCTCTCTCTCTCACAATATTGGAACTTGCAGTATCGGTATTAAGTAGAGTACATGAGAGAAGCTAAGAGAATACGGACCTTGGCGTCGCAGTTCCAAGGAGCGTTGGTGATACCTATGAATACAATCCT
>WNGS01169498.1:52119814-52131630 GCA_020271785.1 Procambarus virginalis
CACAGCTCTCACTCATGCAAGATATATAAACACACATCCTACTAAACAATACAAAATCCCATACATGGTTCTGTGTACAGTAGACAGCACACTCAATACCTGCCCCTTCACAGAGCAAATCCATTACCGCGAGAGACAACCCTTCTCCCTTAAATCTCCTGGATAGTTATTTAGGTATTTGTGATGGTATGAAAGCATATTACGATTACAGCAATAGTCTACATGGAAACTGGAAGTGACCCTTTGTCCTAAAAGGAGAATATTCCTGTGATATAACTTTATTGTATTATAAATCATTGGTTTAAAATATAAAAAATAAATGTTAAACACGTTTTCTTTGAAACGGTCTGAAGAATTTGGTTTTCTGTTAACGAAATTCTCGGGTACACTCAAATAGTTTTTGAATTCTATATATCACATTTTGTCCGTAATACACCATATTAACTTAACCAAACGTAGTGAAACCTAACCTAACACGGATAGAGAGTAGATAATAGCACTAATTATGTAGTGGTTTTGAAACCCATATCTTCGTCCCTGACGACTCCTTGCGGATTACCTGATGTAAATCAGGTCTTTCAATGGGCTACAGAAAATAATATGGTATTTAATGAAGGTAAGTTCCAGCACTAGAAGGTGAAGGGACGACGACGTTTCGGTCCGTCCTGGACCATTCTCAAGTCGATTGTGAGAATGGTCCAGGAGGGACCGAAACGTCGTCGTCCCTTCACCTTCTAGTGTGTGGTCTGGTCAACATACTTTAGCCACGTTATTGTGACTCATCACCTGCATAAGTTCCAGCACTTGCGCTACGGAAAAAAATGAAAATATAAAGGCAGAAACCAGGAGATGAGGCTACTAGCCTCCAGCATCTGACCTCCGGCATCAGACCAACAGGTGGAGAGTTCTAGAAGAGGGCGCTTTGTGTATGCCTCTGTACTCACCTATTTGTGCTCGCGGGGGTTGAGCTCTGGCTCTTTGGCTCTATCATATGCCAGAAGCGCAGATGCTCTACAGAGCCAAGGATACACGTGACAGACAGAGTGATCTATGCTCATTGTCCTCCCTCGTATGCCAGGCAGTTAATGCCCTAACTGCCACCAGTTCACGCTTTACTAGTTAATGGCTTTTTTTGTCCATGACGGCGACCTACTCGGGTTCCCTTCCTTAACTTAGCATGTTGTTAAGAAGATGGGACTGTGTAGGATGTCCCCCCCCCTCCTTCCCCTCCTCCACAATACACTAAGACACAGCCCCTCACCCCCCCCCCCCACACACCCCACACAGCCCCTCACCTCCCCCCCCCACACACACCCACACAGCCCTCACCCATCACTCACCTTCTGCCTTCAGAAATTAGAACAAAGGAATCATCAGTGTTGTGTATACACCTACGTGAGACCGTCTTTTTGAGTGTGCAGCCACGGCATGCTTTGTCCCGAAGATGAGGGAGGGGGCTGAGCTACGAGGAAAGACTAAACTGGACCTCACCTGTCTGGAGGAGAGGAAAATAGAGAAGACATAATAGCGAAGGACATATTAAGGACATATGAGATTCTAGAAGAAATTGGCAATGTGGACAACGTACCCATACACAATGATTTGTCACAAGACTTACTTGTTCCAGAACTACGAGGTATGAGTTACGAGGAAAGGCTGCGTGAATTGCACCTCACGTCGTCACGTCGCTGGAGGATGGAAGAGTAAGGGAAGACATGATTACTACATACAAAATTCTCAGGAAAATTGACAGGGTAGATAAAAAGTTTATTTAACATGATGGTACACGCACAAGGAGACGCAGGTGGAAACTTAATACCCAAATGAGCCACAGAGACATTAGAAAGAACTTTTCAGTATCAGGATAGTTGCTAAATAGAATGTATTAGGAAGTGATTTGGTGGAGACTGGCTCCATACACAATTTCAAATGTAGATATGATTGAGCCCAATAGGCTCCAGAATCTGTACACCAGTTTATTGATGGGTGAGAGGCAGGACCAATGCGCCGAAGCTCAACCCCCGCAAGCACAAGGTGAACACACCCCCTGTACCATGTGGTCAGGTTGAGTAAGCCAGACCCAGCCATTCAGTACAGGATAAGCCAGTGTGGGCGGACCTTATGGCTGGCCAGACCAAGTACTTAACTCTTAGTGTCCCTGGCCCTATAAGACCTGAAGGTGATATAAGAACCACTCACGTCCTGTGAACACCGGCTTCAGTTCCCAGCTCATATGGGTAAGGCGTGACCCTGATCCATCATGGCCCTCACGGTCATCATGGCCCTCAGGGTCATCATGGCCCTCAGGGTCATCATGGCCCTCAGGGTCATCATGGCCCTCACGGTCATCATGGCCCTCAGGGTCATCATGGCCTTCAGGGTCATCATGGCCCTCACGGTCATCATGGCCCTCAGGGTCATCATGGCCCTCAGATGATGGTCGTCCAAGGAGCGGAACGCCCCCCAAAAAATTCAGCATAGTTTTCGAGCATTTGGCCTCTGTTGACGTGGACTGGCTGGCATAATTGGTGTTTGGGGATTACTGACTGTTCACTACCCACTTCCCTATACACTCTTACAGTCTATGCCAGTTAGCGTCAGTAACAGATCTGTCATCACAGTCTTTCAACGTATCATCATTCAGTTAATTAGAATCTCAACGCGCCTCCCAACATTCAATTACCAATTTTCTGGTAAATTATCGTCTCTGACCGCTGTTTTCTTTAGTGAGATTTTTTCCCACATTAGTAATTATACATCATACAAGTTTCCTTGACTATTTTCAGCTCTTGGATACAAGAGCCAGCCCACTTGAAGTGCGGTCAAGCTCTTTCACAGTGGGTGTCTGCACACACGTTTCCGCCGCTCTCTCTCCCACAGACAACACTCTCCCACAGACAACACTCTCTCCCACAAGTTCCCACCGCTTCTCTCCCACAGACAACACTCTCTCCCCAGACAACACTCTCCCACAGACAACACTCTCCCACAAGTTCCCACCGCTTTCTCTCCACAGACAACACTCTCCCACAGACAACACACACTCCCACAGACAACTCTCTCCCACAGACAACACTCTCACAGACAACACACACTCCCACAGACAACACTCTCCACACAGACAACACTCTCCCACAGACAACACTCTCCCACAGACAACACTCTCCCACAGACATACTCTCCCCAGACAACACTCTCCCACAGACAACACTCTCCCACAGACAATACTCTCCCACAGACAACACTCTCCCACAGACAAACACTCTCCCACAGACAACACTCTCCCACAGACAACACTCTCCCACAGACAACACTCTCCCACAGACAACACTCTCCCACAGACAATACTCTCCCACAGACAACACTCTCCCACAGACAACACTCTCTCCCACAGACAAACACCCACAGACAATACTCCACACAGACAACACTCTCCCACAGACAATACTCTCCCACAGACAATACTCTCCACAGACAACACTCCCACAGACAACACTCCCACAGACAATACTCCCACAGACAACACTCTCCCACAGACAACCACTCTCCCACAGACAACACTCTCCCACAGACAACACTCTCCCACAGACAACACTCTCCCACAGACAATACTCTCCCACAGACAACACTCTCCCACAGACAACACTCTCTCCCACAGACAACACTCCCACAGACAATACTCTCCCACAGACAACACTCTCCCACAGACAATACTCTCCCACAGACAATACCTCTCCACAGACAACACTCTCCCACAGACAATACTCTCCACAGACAACACTCCACAACAATACTCTCCCACAGACAACACTCTCCCACAGACAACACTCTCCCAGACAACACTCTCCACAGACAATTCTCTCCCACAGGCAACACTCTCCCACAGACAACACACACTCCCACAGACAACACTCTCCCACGGACAATACTCTCCCACAGACAATACTCTCCCACAGACAACACTCTCCCACAGACAACACACACTCCCACAGACACCACTCTCCCACAGACACCACTCTCCCACAGACAATACTCTCCCACAGACAACACTCTCCCACAGACAATACTCTCCCACAGACAACACACACTCCCACAGACAACACTCTCCCACAGACAATACTCTCCCACAGACAACACTCTCCCACAGACAATACTCTCCCACAGACAATACTCTCCCACAGACAACACACACTCCCACAGACAACACTCTCTCACAGACAATACTCTCCCACAGACAACACTCTCCCACAGACAACACTCTCCCACAGACAACACTCTCTCACAGACAATACTCTCCCACAGACAACACTCTCCCACAGACAACACTCTCCCACAGACAACACTCTCCCACAGACAATACTCTCCCACAGACAACACTCTCCCACAGACAACACTCTCCCACAGACAACACTCTCCCACAGACAACACTCTCCCACAGACAACACTCTCTCACAGACAATACTCTCCCACAGACAATACTCTCCCACAGACAACACTCTCCCACAGACAACACTCTCACAGACAATACTCTCCCACAGACAACACTCTCCCACAGACAACACTCTCCCACAGACAACACTCTCCCACAGACAACACTCTCACAGACAATACTCTCCCACAGACAACACTCTCCCACAGACAATACTCTCCCACAGACAACACACACTCCCACAGACAACACTCTCCCACAGACAACACTCTCCCACAGACAACTCTCTCCCACAGACAACTCTCTCCCACAGACAACACTCTCCCACAGACAACACTCTCCCACAGACAACACTCTCCCACAGACAACACTCTCCCACAGACAACACTCTCCCACAGACAACACTCTCCCACAGACAACACTCCACACAGACAGTGAGTCACAATAACGGGGCTGAAGATATAATGACCAAACCACACGTCAGATGATGACGGGACGACGACGTTTCGGTCCGTCCTGGACCATTCTCAGGTCGTGTGTGAGGACCACTTGCTAATGGTCCACGACGGACCGAAACGTCCTCGTCTCTCCATCTTATGCGTGATTAGGTCAACACACACACACACACACACACACACACACACCACACACACACACACACACACACACACCACACACACACACACACACACACACACCAACATACACACACACACCACACACACACCTGGCGTGTGTGCAAAGGGCCTGGTGGATAGCGCGCAGGACTCTTAATTCTGTGGCGCGGGTTCGATTCCCGCACCAGGCAGAAACAAATGGCAAAGTTTCTTTCACCCTGAATGCCCCTGTTACCTAGCAGTAAATAGGTCCCTGGGAATTAGTCAGCTGTCACGGGCTGCTTCCTGGTGTGTGGTGTGTGGTGTGGAAAAAAATAGTAGTTAGTAAACAGTTGATTGACAGTTGAGAGGCGGGCCGAAAGAGCAGANCTAGTTAGTGTTTATAATGTATGGTTTCCATTCTCGTCGGAGTTTCAGGCCACTTCTACAAGTTTTCTTATTTGTTTCGTAGAGGTCATGTCTTGCGTAAGTGTCGCCGAAGGAGCTATTCAGGTTGGTAGCCATGTGTAACAAAGTGCTATAGGTTGGCAGCCTGTGTCAACAAGTGCCTTTAGGTTGGCAGCCTGGTGTCAACAAGTGCTATAGGTGGCAGCCCTGTGTGTCAACAAGTGCCTATAGGTTGGCAGCCTGTGTCAACAAGTGCCTATAGGTTGGTAGCCCTGTGTCAACAAGTGCCTATAGGTTGGCAGCCCTGTGTCAACAAGTATCCATGTTGGCAGCTCTGTGTTAACAAGTATCCATGTTGCAGTCCTGTGTCAACAAGTATCCACGTTGGCAGCCCTGTGTCAACAAGTATCCATGTTGGCAGCCCTGTGTCAACAAGTGCCCAGATTGGCAGCCCTGTGTCAACATGTGCCCAGGTTGGCAGCCATTTCCTCACCATCTCTGTCACAATACAAGAATGTTTATTAACAAAAAATACATTCTTGCGAGGACAACACACTTAATTGTCGTTAAAGGATTCTCACAGAGCCATTTAAATTTTACACTGTCGTTGTAAGAATATAGAAGCAAAACAAACCAAGAATTAACTTTAATTCTCTTGCGTAAGGTGATCTCCCGCTATTCTTGCTACGCATCTCAAGACACTTTTACAGGTCTTAGCTGCACCAAGACAGTTATAAAGCTTTAAATAACAGATGGAAGATGTAAACTTTCACCGAAACGTGAAAGTTGTTTAGTTTGAAAGTTTTCAGTTTCAGTTGTCAGAAAAGTTTGACGTAAAGTTGTCCATGTATAGCATGGCCCTGTGTACTCACCTAGTTGTACTTGCGGGGGTTGAGCTCTGGCTCTTTGGTCCCGCCTCTCAACTGTCAATCAACTTCTGTACAGATTCCTGAGCCTACTGGGCTCTATCATATCGACATTTGAAACTGTGTATGGAGTCAGCCTCCACCACATCACTGCCTAATGCATTTCATCTGTTAACTACTCTGACACTGAAGTAAGTAATTATCAAAAGAAGGCACCAAACCGGGAAGGCTATGGAGCACCATCAAATGTGTGGAATAATCAGAGGGCGCTAAATATCACCAAGGATGCCAATACGAGAACAGAAAGGCATAAGGCGAACGATATCAAAAGTGTCCGATTCACCAAGGATTCTATCGAGGGACAAGCGACCGCGAGGGACGGTCGGGAAGCAAGACACACGCTCGTCCTAGAAGTCAGGACATTCAACAAGGATATGCACGACCGTAAGAGGGACAATGCAATTAGGACAATAAGGAGCAGGGCGGCGCTCCATTAAGTGACCGTGAGTTAAGCGTGTATGGCCAATACGCAACCTTACCAGAGCCGTTTCCCATCGCCGGTTACGGTTGTGGGAGGACGGCCATGACGGCCAGCCTTTCCTCGTAACTCATGCCTCTTAGTTCTGGGACTAGCCTAGTGGCATACCTCTGAACTTTTTCCAGCTACCTAGTATGCTTCTATGTAGCAGGATCCTGTGTAGTACTCACGCACTGCTGGTCGGGCTGAGCAAAGCTGAATGTCACCCGAATTTACCTGAGGGCCACTATCTCGCAGTCTTGACGGGGACAGGAAGACAACAGCTTGACAACATTTGCCCTGATGATCTGATCGAGTTGAACTTTGAACCTTGGGGGGAAGGCACGGAGGACCTTGATATAAGCCTAACATATCTATATACACAGGCTGCCTGTCCCCGGAAAAAAATATTATCGCTTGTTATCATTTCCCGCTTCGGCGGGTAGGCGGTTCCATGGGATTATAACCCTATAGGTGAAAAAGAATCTGCTGTTTTCTGTTGAGTAAGTCTGGGTGCTGAAGCCACACCATCCCTGGTGTGATGGCGTGACTCCTCGACCACCTGTTCAAGAGGACTGTGTACCGTTGAAAATGTTAATGGTTCCAGAGGACTGTTTGACCTTCAAATAGCACCGATAATTAGGGCTCTCACGTAAATATCCCAGTCTGTTCTCGCCAGCGTTCCAAACGTATTGAAGTGCCCGTCCTAACCTACCAGTGGACCCATGAACAGAAAACGGGACAGTATATCAACTCCACATATTGGAAATGTCAATTTACTTACTCCACAGTGTGGAGCAGGAGCTGGGAGTCACCCACAGTGTGGAACAGGAGCTGGGAGTCACCCACAGTGTGGAGCAGGAGCTGGGAGTCACCCACAGTGTGGAGCAGGAGCTGGGAGTCACCCCCAGTGTGGAGCAGCAGCTGGGAGTCACCCACAGTGTGGAGCAGGAGCTGGGAGTCACCCCCAGTGTGGAGCAGCAGCTGGGAGTCACCCACAGTGTGGAGCAGGAGCTGGGAGTCACCCACAGTGTGGAGCAGCAGCTGGGAGTCACCCACAGTGTGGAACAGGTGCTGGGAGTCACCCCCAGTGTGGAGCAGAGCTGGGAGTCACCCACAGTGTGGAACAGGTGCTTGGAGTCACCCCCAGTGTGGAGCAGGAGCTGGGAGTCACCCACAGTGTGGAACAGGAGCTGGGACTCAGCAGACATCAGGCTGGGGACGTAATGGGAACTTGACGCTCCTAGCTCACCGTAAATCTCCCCGTACGCAGCCCCGCCACCAAAACTAACATCGTAAATACTCTCCGTCAACCATAAACACCACCAGTTATCATCCTCCACAACCTGCGTCAGGTCCTGCTTCTGCCGCTGATGAGTTTTGTCTCTTCAGGACCTCACAACCTCTGGCGACAGCTGTGTAAATGTCGACGCGGACAACTGCCTCCTGGCACGGCAGGTTCGTGTCCAGGAAGACACGAAACTGTCTGAAGCGTTGTTTCTATCATAGCTCTTAAGAGTCGCCTTTAAGAAGTCTTCATGTTTCTTGATATAAAGACCTTTTTCAGCGATATAATTCCAGCTCTCTGGGACAGGAAGCCTTGTATTGGGGGTCATAGAGGTTGCAGGGGGAGGGAGGGGGGGAGGGAGGGGAGGGATTGACAGGCAAGAACGTGGTTGTGGGAATTGACAGGTGAGAACGTGGTTGTGGGAATTGACAGGTGAGAACGTGGTTGTGGGAATTGACAGGTGAGAACGTGGTTGTGGGAATTGACAGGTGAGAACGTGGTTGTGGGAACTGACAGGTAAGAACGTGGTTGTGGGAATTGACAGGTGAGAACGTGGTTGTGGGAATTGACAGGTGAGAACGTGGTTGTGGGAATTGACAGGTGAGAACGTGGTTGTGGGAATTGACAGGTGAGAACGTGGTTGTGGGAATTGACAGGTAAGAACGTGGTTGTGGGAATTGACAGGTGAGAACGTGGTTGTGGGAATTGACAGGTGAGAACGTGGTTGTGGGAACTGACAGGTGAGAACGTGGTTGTGGGAACTGACAGGTGAGAACGTGGTTGTGGGAATTGACAGGTGAGAACGTGGTTGTGGGAATTGACAGGTGAGAACGTGGTTGTGGGAATTGACAGGTGAGAACGTGGTTGTGGGAATTGACAGGTGAGAACGTGGTTGTGGGAATTGACAGGTAAGAACGTGGTTGTGGGAACTGACAGGTGAGAACGTGGTTGTGGGAACTGACAGGTGAGAACGTGGTTGTGGGAACTGACAGGTGAGAACGTGGTTGTGGGAACTGACAGGTGAGAACGTGGTTGTGGGAACTGAAAGGTGAGAACGTGGTTGTGGGAATTGACAGGTAAGAACGTGGTTGTGGGAACTGACAGGTAAGAACGTGGTTGTGGGAACTGACAGGTGAGAACGTGGTTGTGGGAACTGACAGGTAAGAACGTGGTTGTGGGAACTGACAGGTGAGAACGTGGTGTGGGAACTGACAGGTGAGAACGTGGTTGTGGGAACTGACAGGTGAGAACGTGGTTGTGGGAACTGACAGGTGAGAACGTGGTTGTGGGAATTGACAGGTGAGAACGTGGTTGGAACAAAGGAAATGAGACAGTAAAGTTTTGGAACCCAGGAGTGAAAACAGTGAAGCTCTACTACTTCCTTTTGTAACACTTCCTGAATACATTAAGACTTGGTATCTATCCTTTTCCAATAGCGCTCACAGGATGGGTATGGGGTCCACTACCTCCCACAGGATGGGTATGGGGTCCACTACCTCTCACAGGATGGGTATGGGGTCCACTACCTCTCACAGGATGGGTATGGGGTTCCACTACCTCTCACAGGATGGGTATGGGGTCTACTACCACCCACAGGATGGGTATGGGGTCTACTACCACCCACAGGATGGGTATGGGTTCCCTTACCTCCCACAGGATGGGTATGGGGTCCACTACCACCCACAGGATGGGTATGGGGTCCACTACCACCCACAGGATGGGTATGGGGTCCACTACCACCCACAGGATGGGTATGGGGTCCACTACCACCCACAGGATGGGTATGGGGTCCACTACACCACAGGATGGGTATGGGGTCTACTACCACCCACAGGATGGGTATGGGGTCCACTACCACCCACAGGATGGGTATGGGGTTCCCTTACCACCCACAGGATGGGTATGGGGTCCCCTACCTCCCACAGGAAGGGTATGGGGTCCACTACCACTCACAGGATGGGTATGGGGTCCACTACCACTCACAGGATGGGTATGGGGTCCACTACCTCTCACAGGATGGGTATGGGGTCCACTACCACCCACAGGATGGGTATGGGGTCCACTACCTCTCACAGGATGGGTATGGGGTCCACTACCACCCACAGGATGGGTATGGGGTCCACTACCTCTCACAGGATGGGTATGGGGTCCACTACCTCTCACAGGATGGGTATGGGGTCCACTACCTCTCACAGGATGGGTATGGGGTCCACTACCACCCACAGGATGGTATGGGGTCCACTACCTCCACAGGATGGGTATGGGGTCCACTACCTCTCACAGGATGGGTATGGGGTCCACTACCTCTCACAGGATGGGTATGGGGTCCACTACCTCCCACAGGATGGTATGGGGTCCACTACCTCTCACAGGATGGGTATGGGGTCCACTACCTCTCACAGGATGGGTATGGGTCCACTACCACCCACAGGATGGGTATGGGGTCTACTACCTCCCACAGGATGGGTATGGGGTTCCCTTACCTCCCACAGGATGGGTATGGGGCACCCTACCTCCCACAGGATGGGTATGGGGTCCACTACCACCCACAGGATGGGTATGGGGTCCACTACCACCCACAGGGATGGGTATGGGGGTCCACTACCACCCACAGATGGGTATGGGGTCCACTACCACCCACAGGATGGGTATGGGGTCCACTACCACTCACAGGATGGGTATGGGGTCCACTACCACTCACAGGATGGGTATGGGGTCCACTACCACCACAGGATGGGTATGGGGTCCACTACCACCCACAGGGATGGGTATGGGGGTCCACTACCACCACAGGATGGGTATGGGGTCCACTACACCCACAGGATGGGTATGGGGTCCACTACCACTCACAGGATGGGTATGGGGTCCACTACCACTCACAGGATGGGTATGGGGTCCACTACCACCCACAGGATGGGTATGGGGTCCACTACCACTCACAGGATGGGTATGGGGTCCACTACCACTCACAGGATGGGTATGGGTCCACTACCACCCACAGGATGGGTATGGGGTCCACTACCTCCACAGGATGGGTTGGGGTCCCCTACCTCCCCCAGGATGGGTATGGGGTTCCCTTACCTCCCCCAGGATGGGTATGGGGTCCACTACCACCCACAGGATGGGTATGGGGTCACTACCACCCACAGGATGGGTATGGGTCCACTACCACCCACAGGATGGGTATGGGTCCACTACCTCCCACAGGATGGGTATGGGGTCCCACTACCTCCCACAGGATGGGTATGGGGTCCACTACCTCCCACAGGATGGGTATGGGGTCCACTACCCCCACAGGATGGGTATGGGGTCCACTACCACCCACAGGATGGGTATGGGGTCCACTATACCCACAGGATGGTATGGGGTCCACTACCTCCCACAGGATGGGTATGGGGTCCACTACCTCCCACAGGATGGGTTATGGGGTTCCCTTACCTCCACAGGATGGGTATGGGGTCCACTACCACCCACGGGATGGGTATGGGGGTCCACTACCACCCACGGGATGGGTATGGGGTCCACTACCACCCACGGGAGGGTATGGCGTCCAACTACCACTCACAGGATGGGTATGGGGTCCACTACCACCCACGGGATGGTATGGGGTCCACTACCACCCACGGGATGGGTATGGGGTCCACTACCACTCACAGGATGGGTATGGGGTCCACTACCACCCACGGGATGGGTATGGGGTCCACTACCACCC
>WNGS01169498.1:52134095-52136595 GCA_020271785.1 Procambarus virginalis
ATAACCAGCTTAACGTCTCCTCTCTCTCACTGCCCCAACCACTTGGGCTGGACGGTAGAGCGACGGTCTCGTTTCATGCAGGTCGGCGTTCAATCCCCGACGTCCAAGTGGTTGGGAGGGAATTATGAGGGGAAAACGCCAAGATATTGCGACTATATAGCACTGGGAAGGGGGTCAGGATAAGGATTTATGATGGGACGGGGGGAAGGATTGATGCCCAACCACTTGGACGGTCGGGAAAAGGTTGGGCACCATTCCTTTCCTCCGTCCTATCCTAAATGCTTCTCCTGATCCCTTCTAAGCCCTAAAGAACCGCTAGATATTTTATAGAATATCAAAAATATATATTTTAAAGAAGATATATTTTCCTGAGAAGAATAGTAGTCTTGTTTACTAGCCTTGTCTACTAGTCTTGTCTACTAGTCTTGTCTACTAGTCTTGTCTACTAGTCTTGTCTACTAGTCTTGTCTACTGCTCGTCTACTAGTCTTGTCTACTGCTTGTCTACTAAAGTATTTACTAGAGAAGAACGTGATATTTTAGATCTAGATATGCATATTAAAGATGAATGGGAACGTGTCCTTGGCATAAGGCTTCACACAATACTGTAGATAAAGTATGCGATGGTCCTTAATTAGTGGGGCCTGACGGCTAAGTGGACAGCGCTCGGGGTTCGTATTCCTAAGGGTCTGGGTTCGATCCCCGGTGGAAACGGAAACAAATGGGCAGAGTTTTTTCACTCTAATGCACCTGCTCACCTAGCAGTTAATAGGTACCTGGGAGTTAGACAGCTGCTACGGGCTGCTCCTAGGGGGAGGGGGGGGGGAATTAGGATAAGGACTTGTCCGAAACGCTACGCGCGCTAGTGGCTAAACAGGAATGTAAGAACTCTTGTGTAAATAAATAAATACAAAATTAGGACTAGGTTTTTGGTTGCCTCGTAGCAATGGGAATGTCCTTTCTTGTGTATAGGCTACAGCTCCTAGGCTACAGCTCCTAGGCTACACCTAGGCTACACCTCCTAGGCTACACCTCCTAGGCTACACCTCCTAGGCTACAGCTCCTAGGCTACAGCTCCTAGGCTACAGCTCCTAGGCTACACCTCCTAGGCTACACCTAGGCTACACCTAGGCTAGAGCTCCTAGGCTACAGCTCCTAGGCTACAGCTCCTAGGCTACACCTCCTAGGCTACAGCTCCTAGGCTACACCTCCTAGGCTACAGCTCCTAGGCTACACCTCCTAGGCTACAGCTCCTAGGCTACACCTCCTAGGCTACACCTCCTAGGCTACACCTCCTAGGCTACAGCTCCTAGGCTACACCTAGGCTACACCTCCTAGGCTACACCTCCTAGGCTACACCTCCTAGGCTACACCTCCTAGGCTACACCTCCTAGGCTACACCTCCTAGGCTACACTAGGCTACAGCTCTAGGCTACAGCTCCTAGGCTACACCTCCTAGGCTACACCTCCTAGGCTACACCTCCTAGGCTACAGCTCCTAGGCTACACCTCCTAGGCTACACCTCCTAGGCTACAGCTCCTAGGCTACACCTAGGCTACACCTCCTAGGCTACACCTCCTAGGCTACACCTAGGCTACACCTCCTAGGCTACAGCTCCTAGGCTACACCTCCTAGGCTACACCTAGGCTACACCTCCTAGGCTACACCTCCTAGGCTACACCTAGGCTACACCTCCTAGGCTACACCTCCTAGGCTACACCTCCTAGGCTACACCTCCTAGGCTACACCTAGGCTACACTCCTAGGCTACAGCTCCTAGGCTACACTCCTAGGCTACACCTCCTAGGCTACACCTCCTAGGCTACAGCTCCTAGGCTACAGCTCCTAGGCTACACCTTCTAGGCTACACCTCCTAGGCTACACCTCCTAGGCTACACCTCCTAGGCTACAGCTCCTAGGCTACAGCTCCTAGGCTACAGCTCCTAGGCTACACCTCCTAGGCTACAGCTCCTAGGCTACACCTAGGCTACACCTCCTAGGCTACACCTCCTAGGCTACCCTAGGCTACACCTCCTAGGCTACACCTCCTAGGCTACACCTCCTAGGCTACAGCTCCTAGGCTACACTAGGCTACACCTCCTAGGCTACACCTCCTAGGCTACACCTAGGCTACACCTAGGCTACACCTCTAGGCTACAGCTCTAGGCTACACCTAGGCTACACCTCCTAAGCTACACCTCCTAGGCTACACCTTCTAGGCTACACCTCCTAGGCTACACCTTCTAGGCTACACCTCCTAGGCTAGAACTCATGAATGAAGCAGACATGTGACAACAAGGAACTAAGGACAATTGAGCTCCATTGATGATTACCCTTACAGTCCATTCTTGAGGGCAGTCCCATCTTTTGGTGTGTGAGTGTGTGTGTGTATGTATTCACCTAATTGTATTCATCTAGTTGTGTGGGTTGAGCTTCACATTTTAAAATCACGTGTTTATTTCGTGATATACGCACATATATATATATATATATATATATATA
>WNGS01169498.1:52141595-52145078 GCA_020271785.1 Procambarus virginalis
ACACCATGACAACAGCCAGCCACACCATGGCAACAGCCAGCCACACCATGGCAACAGCCAGCCACACCATGGCAACAGTCAGCCACACCATGGCAACAGCCAGCCACACCATGGCAACAGTCAGCCACACCATGGCAACAGCCAGCCACACCATGGCAACAGCCAGCCACACCATGGCAACAGCCAGTCACACCATGGCAACAGCCAGCCACACCATGGCAACAGCCAGCCATACCATGGCAGCAGTCAGCCACACCATGGCAACAGCCAGCCACACCATGGCAACAGCCAGCCACACCATGGTAACAGCCAGCCACAACATGGCAACAGCCAGTCACACCATAGCAACAGTCAGCCACACCATGGCAACAGTCAGCCACACCATGGCAACAGTCAGCCACACCATGGCAAAAGTCAGCCACACCATGGCAACAGCCAGCCACACCATGGCAACAGCCAGCCACACCATGGCAGCAGTCAGCCACACCATGGCAACAGCCAGCCACACCATGGCAACAGCCAGCCACACCATGGCAACAGCCAGCCACACCATTGTGTACTCACAGTGAGTACAAGTGAATAACAGTGAGTACAAGTGAACAACAGAGAGTACAAGTGAACAACCGTGAGTACAAGTGAACAACAGAGAGTACAAGTGAACAACAGCGAGTACAAGTGAACAACAGCGAGTACAAGTGAACAACAGCGAGTACAAGTGAACAACAGAGAGTACAAGTGAACAACAGCGAGTACAAGTGAACAACAGAGTACAAGTGAACAACAGAGAGTACAAGTGAACAACAGTGAGTACAAGTGAACAACAGAGAGTACAAGTGAACAACAGAGAGTACAAGTGAACAACAGAGAGTACAAGTGAACAACAGCGAGTACAAGTGAACAACAGCGAGTACAAGTGAACAACAGAGAGTACAAGTGAACAACAGCGAGTACAAGTGAACAACAGAGTACAAGTGAACAACAGAGAGTACAAGTGAACAACAGAGAGTACAAGTGAACAACAGTGAGTACAAGTGAACAACAGAGAGTACAAGTGAACAACAGAGAGTACAAGTGAACAACAGAGAGTACAAGTGAACAACAGCGAGTACAAGTGAACAACAGAGAGTACAAGTGAACAACAGTGAGTACAAGTGAACAACAGAGAGTACAAGTGAACAACAGAGAGTACAAGTGAACAACAGAGTACAAGTGAACAACAGCGAGTACAAGTGAACAACAGAGAGTACAAGTGAACAACAGTGAGTACAAGTGAACAACAGAGAGTACAAGTGAACAACAGAGAGTACAAGTGAACAACAGAGTACAAGTGAACAACAGCGAGTACAAGTGAACAACAGAGAGTACAAGGTCCGGATTGCCCGTCTAGGACACTATCAACTACATGTTAAAAATTCAGATTTTTGTATTACAAATTAATTCACCCCAACATTGACGCTCTCTGGGTCTGGTGGGGAAGGGCTCAGATAGGATCCCACGGTTCAAGCCGGCCCAAAACCACTTCAAATTTGACGCTTGTGAAAACATGCGAGCGGGGCTGGATGAAGAGTCGCTTCTGATAACTACTGTAGTTATCAGAATCAATCAACCAATCAATCAACCCATCAGTCTTTGTCTTAGGCTGACGTGTTTAGTGAGAGGACAGGATGTTTGTCATATGTTGGGGCCAGGCAGCTACAGCCCCTCAAAACCTTTTGTGATCATTAATGACTCCAAGGAACAGTTAAGTAATCCCTGTTCATATTAATAACTGTTGATCAATCGAGGATCAATTCCATGATAACGGCCATTCCGTTAGTTTCCAGCTGCCAGAATGACCCTCCTGTTAGCTGTCGTTGGCAGGTGGTCCACTGATACTCAAAGATATGAAGTCACAGTAAGTTTATTTAAGCAAATTATATCCTATCTAGAAAGAGCCTTGCAGGCAATGGAGATCACAAAATTCAAGATGTATGAACACGATACAGCAATTAGCTTACAGGAACTGCAGTAATCCCCAGGTTGTGTTGGTAGGCGTGTTCCCTGCACAGAGAACACGACCCATTCTTCTCATGTCTCGAAACACTAAGTTTTTTTTTATTTTTAAATTTTGCCCCGAGGGGCGAGTTTATTGGGCAGCGCCACTCATCTTGTGAGTGGACACACTGCCATAGTGACAGTATTGGGCAGCGCCACTCATCTTGTGAGTGGACACACCGCCATAGCAGCATGTCCAACACTCCCCAATAGGAAGAAAACCCGCTGGGTTGTTCATCCTGTCACTTGTACCCATACACAGCTGGGATTAAGTAAGTGTTCCTTGGAACTCGGCCCCCTTGGCACCACTGCGGACCTATCGTGAGGCAGGAAGAGCACCAGGCCTACCTTACCCACCAACGTACAAGGGTGGCCGTCCCGCTGCTTCACCAGGCCATTGGACAGGGTCGATCGTACCATAATTAGCTGTTCTCTCAGATGGGAAACTGCCTCATTTCACGTCACTGGGTGGAAGGTGCCAGAGCCCCACCTGAGTAATCTATCACCTGTGTGATGGAGGGTCACACAGGTAAAGCAAGGCCTACTGTAATCCCATGTTGGACGCAGCTGGACCTTGTTGTTTAACACAGCCATAAAAGGTGACAACTTAATGCGTCTTTGTACACATTATAAGGGGGGAGGGAGGTCTGAGAATATTAGGCTTGATCGCTGTCCGCATTGCAGCTGTCAACTACATCAGCCCACACTCCTCACGGGGCCCAAGGGGATTGTAAACCTCCAGTGCGAACGCCGTGCACCTCTCCCAAACCTTACAACTTCGAGTAGCTAACCTCAGAAAATGGGCAGACCTCGCCCTGGGGCCTGGCGCTCTCGACAGAGCGGGAGAGGAAAGGAGGTCTCACGTTACAGAGACCTTCTTGATGGGAACAGGCAAGGAACGGTGCGCAACCATTTCAACCATCGGGAATCGAACAGCGAGCTGCAAGACTCGAGGTGGTGGGTGTACCAACCAGTCCAAGTGGTTGAAGAGTTGAGGGTTAATGTATGGAGAGGCTGCAAGCACAACAACAGTCATCCCGGATGTGGTTATGCGAGAGGCAGTGAGGGAGGCACCGACCACTTGCGTCACCCAGGAATGGCAGCCCAGTTATCTTCTTGCATCTTGACCCCATCCACCATAAGAGCTAACACTACGTCACCAGCAACTACACGCTTCTCAAGTTCTGCTTCTTGCCGGGACGCCGTTCGATCCCCCGATTGTCGAAATAGCTGGCCACCGCCCGTACTCTCACCCCAGCTCATTGTTCTCACATACCTTCCGGCTCTCAACTCATAATTACTCCTCCACTTACGTATGTTCTCTTGAACACTTGTCGACACAGATAAGGCACAACAATGACCGTAAGTGCACTTGAACGTGGCTGGTGATAGAAGACGCTGGAGATAACGGCGTGATAAGAGATGTAGAGGTGAAGTAAGCTCTAACAT
>WNGS01169498.1:52148482-52171150 GCA_020271785.1 Procambarus virginalis
GCAGTAAATGCAAGTTGTTACCTTCTTATAACTGAGGGGTTCTGAGAGTGTCTTCTACTCCCGAGCCCAGCCTGAGTCCCAGGCTCTATGCATGCAGGGTGTGTAGAAGTGGCAGAATAACATGCTTATTAAGAAGCTCTTCACAAGCTTTTAATTTTATTGTATGCATAGTTTAACATAATTCCAAGCTATCCAAAGGATGAGTCTGAAGGTAAAGTTTCCTGTAATTGTGGAAGTGAGTTGTATAATCAGGGAGGGTGACATTTGAGGTGCTGGTTCCACAGGTAACTTTTCATAAATCTGTAAGTTCTACTGTAATTAGGAACAAGGAATAGTGAAGATTTTGATGACAGCAAGTTATGACTAGGATCTCTTTTTGGTGAGGCAATGTTCATTACAAAGCTCCCCTCTTTTTCTTTTGTTACTGTGTAATGTTATCTCTTACAGATACTAGATATGCCTCTTAATGATCTGGTGCACCAGCCTATACAAAAACAGACATGGAAGCCTGGATGCCAGGAAGAGGCATGTATGGTGAAATTTCTTCTGCCTCTAACTGTACCGACTATCAAGCTCGTAGGTTAAATATTACCTACAGGAACAACGAAGGCATTCAGAGGTACAGTATTTGAAATCTATTTAAAGTAGGGTATAGATTTATTCATGTATAAAGCTAAAACCACATATGCTAAGGAATGAGATATGGCTTAGCATAAAAATCAGGCTTTGGGTATATTTTTTATTTTTTTTGAGATATATACAAGAGTTGTTACATTCTTGTACAGCCACTAGTACGCGTAGCGTTTCAGGCAGGTCCCTGGAATACGATCCAAGCCGCGAAGAATCGTTTTTACAACTAAGTACACATTTTACTGTTGTGTTAAACAGAGGCTACAGTTAAGGATTTTCGCCCAGTAAATCCTCCCCGGCCAGGATACGAACCCATGACTAAGCGCTCGCGGAACGCCAGGCGAGTGTCTTACCACTACACCACGGAGACTAGTATGAAAAGATCTACCCTGAGCAGGATACTCAATTGCTACCTTTGGGTAGAGCCTGCTAGTCCAAAGGACAGGATTGTGCACAGTTTGCGTAGGTAGACAATCTGTATTGGTGTAACAAGGATCTCTTTAATTGTCAGATCATACCAATTGGGCATTTGGAGAAAATACAATTCAATCTGGAATGACTACAAGTTTCATTCATATACACTCAAAGTTCTTCCAAGCATTATTTGTTTTTACAAGAACTGCCAACCAGCTCTCTTTCACTAACCACTGGGTGTGACCCATCAACTGCTCTTCAGATCACAAACCAGGCGGCAGCTCCTATACATAAACAGGATTCATTGACTGTCAGACGTGAACTGCCTATAAATTACAATTTAATCAGGGATCGAAGGGAGGGAATGGAAGCAACAGTCCTAAGAAAGGAGTTTTTCGTATACTATACTTATACATATAATATACTCAAAACCTTATTTCCAAGTTATACCACTTGGTTGTTGTCTGTCCACACCCTGTCCATGGAGGACAGAAGAAAATGTATATATGCTGCTTAGCATTGTAAATGTGTGGCCAAATCTGTGGTAGAAAAATAATAATAAAAAAAAAAAACTTGGTTGTTCTCTTATTCAAAGGTCGAACTGATAGTTAAAGATTAAGAAATACAAAATGGGGATGTGACATTCTGTGCATCAGAGTGGTGCCAGATGGTCCTGCTTGGAAAGGAGGCACTTAACGTCACAGGAATGCTAAACATTTAGACAACAGAGAATGTCATTGACAAAGTACAGTACTGTACCGAATTGTAATCAGCATCATCGATTTACATTTGAGTATAGTAATGTAGACTAAAAATACTTAGGATGCTGTATATGAGTTTAGTTATATTTTTATTATTGTTAATGATTTATTTACATTTGTTTTAATTACAATAATATGTGGAATATATTTAATAATGTGATCCATTTGACTTTTCCTTAGAAATACAGTATCGCCTGGATTCTCTGGAATGGAGCACTATGAGAAATTGTGAAAAAAAAATGACTTCTTTTACAAGCATTGTTATCGACACGACACATACTAGACTTAATTTTATCAATCTTGTCTAAGTTTCTCCTACATGCAGTTCATCACTTTATGAGAAAATACAGTAGAAGAATAGGGTCCCCAGTGTAGCCTTTTTTTTCCCCCCGTCTATTAGAGGATGTTGGTTTGTTTGAACCATTGTTATTAAAAAACAAAATTGAATCAAAGTGGCTGATCAGGAGAGTTGTGATTAAGGAGGACAAGAGAGGACTCGGCCAGAGGGCTGCCTGAATGAATGGTTGTTGTAATTATTATACATGTGTGGCATGAGCACCCATTTTTTGTTTTACCAGTATCAGCTTGTAAAGTGAGAAAGCTATGTGATGATCATATGGAACTAATACATAATGAGTGGTGTAGAGAGTTTGAATATACAGTAGTAGCAATGAGGTTAAACAGATAGTCAATGTAAGAAAACAGCATAATTGTTAACAACACGAGATGCAACTCACACCAGTTACTTAACTCCCAGGTACCTATTTACTGCTTGGTGAAGGCAGCAAGTGAAATGAAACATGCCCAGCCATTTCTGTCCTGCCCAGGGATCACTTTGATAATAACTTGTGATGATGCCCCATTAAATGCTAAAACTTTTTAACACTAATTTACTCTTATAAACTATTGCTTCTGTATGCTGCTTGAACTGTAACACCATTTAATATGTACTTCTGATATTTTGTACTGTTGAATGGTTAATGCTGTTCAATTTGGTAGATAATTTCATGCCTTTGGACAGAGGTGAAAATATGTTCTTAACTATGCCTTGCCATATATTCCTTTTCCTGCTCTTTGCAAATTTAATGTGCCATATAATAGTTTCATGCATAGTTCTCCTATGGATTGATTTATGATTGTTCACTGTTTTGAAAATATATCAAACTGACTACTGTATTTCCTACAGGTTAGCACATACTGTGAATGGTACAGCTTGTGCAATACCTCGGACAATCATTGCTGTGTGTGAGACTTTTCAGTCTCATGATGGAACCATCACTATACCAGCAGTACTGCAGCCGTACATGTCAGGAACAGTGAAGATAAGACCACCCTCTTCTCCCTCTAGGATAAGTTCGTTCAAGCAAAAAACCTATCCTGGTAAAATAAAACAATAAACAATTTACCTGCACTGTATATATAGTGATATTTGTCAGTTGTACTTAAACTACTGTCTCAACTTCTTATGTAAGAGCTGATGTATGGAAAGTAAAGAGTTTATCATAAGTGGAATGTTATTAATCCCAATTACTTTGGCGTTTCTAGTGATTCATTGTTCTCAGACCTCTCATTATTTACATGAATTAGTTTGTACTGTAGTAGTTTTTATATTGGCTGATATACTCTTTCTATGCTTGCTTCATTGACTTGGTAAATACTGTATTTGACAGCAGTTTTGATGCATTGCTTTAAGCTTCAGTTTTACCTCAGTATTGAAGCTTAGACAAAAGAATATGGTAATAGGATAGCTATGCTTTATAATTACTTGCAATAAATGTATGATGAAGCACTAAGCAATTTTGTTATACAATCATTGTAAAATAGGGGTGCATCTCGGTTCCTGTGAGATAGGGATGCGTCTCATATGCTATAAAATAAGAGTATGGACTCATATGCCAGAAAATACGATATACAATTTAAAGTTATTCTCTCCATCTTATGTTTGAGTGTGTAATGTTCAAGCTTCAATTTTTGAAAGTCTGGAAATGGTTATAAACATTTATGGGAGAAGCATTGAAATCTGTTTGTTTCTACTCATTTCATTACAATAACTTTTCTGGAAGGTTGGTATTAATAATAGTTGTTAGTAGTCAGATAATATTATAGTTATACTGTAGGTGTAATTATTCAGATGACTGCATTAAGACATGGCCTTCACCAAAGGTCATCTCTGCCTTTTCTGTGATACTTGAGATAGACTTGAGACAAGAGACCTAGGATGCCATCTCACAAGTAGTTTAGAATGCACCTTCATAACCTGACCATAAAGTGTTGTCAGCATGAATGGATGAAAAGTATTAGAATAACACTGGTCATAAGAAAAGTAGTTACTGCGCAGAAAGTCTTAGGATTCACCTGATTGATAGGAAATTGCTGAAGACTAATGTGATTTAATATGCTGGAGCAATTTTCTGGGAGAGAGGAATTTATCAGGGAAAAGCACCAAGCCATTACGACTATATAGCACTGGGAAGAGGTCAGGATTTAGGATTGGAAAGAAATGGTGCCTAACCACATGGACGGTCGGAGATTGATCGCCGACCTGTATGAAGCAAACTAAGAAATTGGTGTGAGATTGCTCAAAAGGAAAATGATGAATACAGATGAGAAATAAATATTCTGGTGTGATGCCTCAATTATTTTATGTTTTGATCATGTTTTCCCTAAGTTTACTTTCTAGGGACAGAAGGTTCAGCTCCCTCAGTGTTCTTCTCTTTCTCTAGTAAACTTTGAACTTACAGTAATTTATTATAATTTTCAATCAAAATTTATTTTTTTAAGTTATTCAGTGGATTGTAATTTATAATGATAAATATAATTAGGCTATAAGTTTGTAAAAGACCTAGTATGCATATTTTTATGGGGCACGTCTTGAATCGAACAAAATGGGTAGCTTATGTACAGTATAGAATTTGTGGTGTTTAGGTATTTATACAAGCACAATTTATCTAAAGTTAATAATTAAAATTGGTGGATATAATTATAGTTAGGGGTGGAGGAAAATTGTATAAAATATTAAAAACTACAGTACTGTTATATAACACAATTTTTGTTCCTAGGTAGTGTTATTTTCTAATTGTTTATGCCTGAAATATATAGTAAATGTCAATTGTTTCCCCTTGAACTTTGCATTTGTGACCAGGACAGTCATATTTGGAAATTTACTTATGTCCAATAAGAAAATGTGCAAATTTGCATTTTTTTTCACAGAAAAAAAGTTAACTTATTTTTACAAAATTTATAAGAAAATGATCGCAAAAGATTTAGAAATGAGCAGTTTTTCAAGATTTATGGTTATAATGTAAATCACTTTCACTAATAAGCCCCCAAATGTAGTCTCTTGTGTTGTTGTTATACTTTTCTTGGTGGTGGTATTCAAAGTTCAGTATATACTGGTGGCAGCCCATCCACATAAATTAAGGCCCAAAACCATCTGTAAAACCCCCGTTTATGAATGAAAAACGATTTATACACGACTCACAGCTCACCCTGTCCTCAGACGAAGTCTATTCCAGCTAGCGGTCAACCCTCAAAGACACATTCATAAATTTTAACATGCTATTCATTAAAATGGGAATTTTCTCAAATATAAATTAATATTATTACATATTAGCACATTGTGCATATTTAAGCATTAGTTAGGGTATATTAGGTCTTTAGGTTCTGTTGGTGACTGTTTATATTTGAAGTATGTGGGTGAAGCATTTATAGTGTTATGGTTCGAACAAAAGTCGTCAGCGAAGCACTTGTTCCAGAAGTGTTTGGACTTCATCAGTTGAATCGTGTGTAAACTGTTTTACGTTCATAAACGGGGTATGCGGGATGCATGGCGGTAAAATAAATCTCTGGAAAATAATTGAACATTCCAGCTCCAAGCAGAAACCCTCTTAAGCAGTTCCAGCTTGGGTATTATGAGGATCTGGGCTGCTGCACATTCAAACCTTTCTTGAACAGCTTCGCTGACAACTTCTGTTCGAACCATAACTCTGAAAGTGCTTCACCCACATACTTTAAATACAAATAATCACCAACAGATTATTGTTGGGGGGGGAGGCCATTGGAGTTGAGTGAACAGCACTTGGGATTTGTAGTCCTAAGGTTCCGGGTTCGATCCCAGGGGAAGGTGGACACAAATGGGCAGAGTTTCTTTCACCCTGATACCGGGTGAAAAGTACCCGGGAGTTACAGCTGCTACGGGGTGCTTCCGTTGTATGTGTAACAAAATGGAGGCCTGGTCGAGGCCAGGGCCGCAGGGATGCTAAGCCCTGAAATCATCACAAGATAACAGAACCTAAACACCTAACCTAACTTACATAGAAATTTAATATATAATAATAAAAATACTAACTTATATGAGAACAAACCAATTTTTAATACTGATTATGTTAAAATTTATGAACGAGTCTGGGGCAGAATGCTCGCCGCTCTAAAAGACGTAAGTAAATATTTGCTGATATCACAGCTCCTCAGGGCTTAATTATAATTTATTTTGTTGTTGACAGGTTTATATTGGGCCTCCAGAGGGACAGGTTGGAGCCCGTCCTCAAAGCATATTCATTACTGTGAGAAATCACACCCATTCAAACCACCTGGATAGTTATCTAGATATTTGTGAGTTTGAATGCATATTATGGTTCCAGTAAGTCACATGTAAAGTAGCATATGAACCTTTGTTGTGAAAAGGGATTATTCTCAAGTTATAAATTTATTGTATTATAAATTGTTGGTTTAAAATATAAAAAATGATGTTGAAAACGTTTTCTTGAAGGATTTGGTTTTCTGTAAACGAAATTCTCGGATACACTGAAATAGTTTTTAATTCCATAATTTTTTTTTATATACAAGAGTTTTTTACAATTATGTACAGCCACTAGCACGCATAGCTTTTCAGGCAAGTGCTTAGCCATAATTTTCAAACACACACACATCACCAGGAAGCAGCCCGTAACAGTTGTCTAACTCACTTTCTCGTCAAAAATATACTGTATTAACGTAACCAAACGTAATGAAACTTAACCTAACCTAACCATGGACAGAGAGTAGATAATATCACAAATTATGTATTCATTCCGTTGAGCAGATCGCCTCCCGGAGGCCAGGTTGTTTCCACTATTGACCATCCCCAGGATGCAACCCCATAATTGCCTAACTACTTCTTTGCTATTAGGTGAACAGGACCATTAGGTAATAGGAAACATGCCCAACCATTTCTGTTCCGCGCGCTTGTGTTTAAAGGCAGGTACAGATATAATCAAATCATCAATGATGGAATCAATCTGTTATGAATCCCATCCAGTATATTGGCCTCTGATTGCATGGCGGAACTGATTGATGGCCCAGCCAGAACAGGATGGGTATCGTGTTCACTTACTGGAGTATAATAATAATAATAATAATAATTTATTTAGGAACAGTACATATATAATTTCAGCGTTACAGTACAAACATTCTGTTAGATTTAAAGATAGAGGTAGTACATACAATACCTAAAGCCACTAGTACGCATAGCGTTTCGGGCAAATATGGGAGTATTTTGGAGTAATATGGGAACCACTCACAGAACTGGTATAGGGTCTACCACTAAGGGTGAGAATGAAAAAAAAGATAATCAATAACTTTATGGAATAATAATTGTATTCATAAAATAATACAGTTGTTTATTTATGTGTGTTAAACTGAGCCACTAAATACGCAAATCATTTCGGGTTCAACTATAATTCTGTAGTCATTCTTATTTATTATATGTTGTCAACACATTATAAGCGTTGACAACTGAGTAGAGTAGTTAGTTTAGTTTAGTTCATTTATTATGCACCCCATACCCATCTTGTAGGCGGTAGTGGAAAGGGTTACAGAGGCACATAATGGGCTCAGGGACTGAACGCCACAATTCATTTAGCTAAGCAAGTTACAATCTTGATGAGTAGAGTAATGAGAACAATAGTAATGAGAGGCGGGCGTGGGCGGCCGAGGTGCACACACACACACACATGGTCTCTGGCAATTGTGAGTGAAGAGGCCGTGTGTGTCCTGTCCCGCCTAGGGGGCCAGAGACGCCTGTGGTGCCACGAGGGACGGACGCCGCTCCTCTATCCTTCCTTGCCTCTCCCTCACACCACATCCGTCTCCCTACATCTCCCTCCCTTCCCCCCGCCACCATATCCCACCACACCGGCCCATGGTGTCTAGTGTTGTGTTGTTTTGTGTATACTTATAGAGTCTTGTCACAGTTGACGAGGCGTCCGTCTGGAGTGGGTTGATGGTGAGCCAGTTGTGTCACTATAGACCTGTCAGGTGATGGTGTACCCGTGTGTCACTATATATAGACCTGTCAGGTGATGGTGCACCCGTGTGTCACTATAGACCTGTCAGGTGATGGTGCACCCGTGTGTCACTATAGACCTGTCAGGTGATGGTGTACCCGTGTGTCACTATATATAGACCTGTCAGGTGATGGTGTACCCGTGTGTCACTATATATAGACCTGTCAGGTGATGGTGTACCCGTGTGTCACTATATATAGACCTGTCAGGTGATGGTGTACCCGTGTGTCACTATATATAGACCTGTCAGGTGATGGTGCACCCGTGTGTCACTATAGACCTGTCAGGTGATGGTGCACCCGTGTGTCACTATATATAGACCTGTCAGGTGATGGTGTACCCGTGTGTCACTATATATAGACCTGTCAGGTGATGGTGCACCCGTGTCGCTATAGACCTGTCAGGTGATGGTGCACCCGTGTCACTATAGACCTGTCAGGTGATGGTGCACCCGTGTCGCTATAGACCTGTCAGGTGATGGTGCACCCGTGTCGCTATAGACCTGTCAGGTGATGGTGCACCCGTGTCACTATAGACTTGTCAGGTGATGGTGCACCCGTGTCACTATAGACTTGTCAGGTGATGGTGCACCCGTGTCACTATAGACCTGTCAGGTGATGGTGCACCCGTGTCACTATAGACTTGTCAGGTGATGGTGCACCTGTGTCACTATAGACCTGTCAGGTGATGGTGCTCCCATCGTGTACCATCACTAGGCTTGATGGTGCACCATCACTAGTCAAGTCACTAGGCTTGAAGTTCTGTCATTCATATCTTAACAAAAACAGCTTCTTTAAAAGTGTTTTCCTCTAAGACTTGTAGACTAAACACACAATCTGATCACAAGACAATTATAAAATGCTCGCAAGTTGAACAATATCTACCACAAACTGTCTGATCTTGTGATAACATATCAAATTTGTGTTCACTAGCACAGAGTGAAGTAACCGCGGTTTGACAGTGAATGAGAACGGCAGGAGAAGCAGTATGAGAGTAGGAGGAGGCCTAGGAGGCCTAGGCGGCCTGGGAGGCCTGGTCCTGGTGGTGATAGTGACGACCTTCCCTTCCACCACAGCTGCTGACCCCAGCAAGAGGGAGGTCGACCTCGCTTCAGTCCTCAGGGAGATAACAGGTACGTATACACACCCTTTCTTCCTTGCTACAATATTTGTCTCTCCAAACCTTTTCACATATCCATACATTAAAACATTGATTGTAACCATGATATATATGTGCTTCAGCCTACAGTTTAGACCTATTGTCTTATGTATGACCCTCTGTCCTGCGTGACAGTGAATACTAGCATTATCCTCATTTTAATCAGACTATCAAAATCCTCAGATTAGGCGAAATTGTAATTAATTTTGTCAATAAAGATTTAATAATAATAATAATCCAAACCTTGTGATAAACACATTTTGTTTCAACATAAAAACAGTTGTCTGGAATGAAAAGGTTTGTTGCTCTTGCACTTGCAGACTTTGTTGTTGTTAAATTGTCTTTGTCCTTTGTTGTTTGTAACCTGCTTGTCGTTTGTTCTACCCGTTTGTCGTTTGTTCTACCCGTTTGTCGCTTGTTCTATCCGTTTGTCGTTTGTTCTACCCGTTTGTCGTTTGTTCTACCCGTTTGTCGTTTGTTCTACCCGTTTGTCGTTTGTTCTACCCGTTTGTCGCATGTTCTACCCGTTTGTCGAACATACTATACCTGTTAATCGAATATACTACCCGTTTTTATCTCGTCCGCCGCCTTTAATCTCTAGTAGCCTTGATGGGGACAGGAAGCCAGCGGCTTGTCCAATCTCTAGTAGCCTTGATGGGGCAGGAAGCCAGCGGATTGTTGTCCAATCTCTAATAACCTCGATAGGGTCAAGAAGCCAGCCGATTGTTGTCCAATCTCTAGTAGCCTCGATGGGGACAGGAAGCCAGCGGCTTGCTGCCCAATGTGGGATGGAGGACCCCTCGCCACCCGACATTGCTGCTAAGGATTTTTTTTTCAGCTGGATTTTGAACACATTTACAGCTTCGGCAGGTAGGCGGTTCCATGGGTTTATAAACCAATGGGTGTAAAAGCGTCTCCTGTTATATGTCCCATATTGTGGGTTGTTGAAGGTCTCGTCCCTGGTATGTGTTACATTTAACCTTTAAGAGAAGTGGTCTAGATTAATATTCTCAAACTTGCTCAGTATTTTAAAGGTCTCGGTGAGATCAGCCTTGTCATCTCTGGTTTGTAAGTGTTATTAGTCCCGAGGCTCTCAGCCCTTATGGCATTCCTCCTGCCACTGTAACTGGTGAGAAAGGTGTCTGGTTAGCTCCAGTTCTTGAACCTTTATGCTGTACGTCTGTTGATATGTTCATTAAACTATAAAAGCCGAAACAAAATGGCCAGAGTTTCTTTCACCCTGATGCCCCTGTTACCAAGCAGTAAATAGGTACCTGGGAGTTTGACAGCTGTTACGGGCTGCTTCCTGGGGGTTGGGGGGGGGGTAACAAAATGGATGCCTGCTTGATACCTGGTTGATGGGGTTCTGGGAGTTCTTCTACTCCCCAAGCCCGGCCCGAGGCCAGGCTTGACTTGTGAGGTTTGTGGTTTGTTGAAGCCTGGTCGAGGACCGGGCCGCGGGGACGCTAAGCCCCGAAATCATCTCAAGATAGTTAGACTCGGTAATCTCCTAATTTATTCTCATTGCTTAGTACCTTCATTGTGAAGATGATCGCTGTGACTCCTCTGCTTCCGTGCATATTCTCTCATTCTGTTGTTTGTCATGTTAAACATCCTATTTTTGTCACGTACGGTGATAAACAGTTTTCCTGGCTTGGCGCCTTTTGATGACATGTCAACTTGTTCCCCCCCCCCCCTCCTAGTGTATCTTACACGTCAGGATTATGTCCCTTGTATCTCTACTCCTCAAGTAACGTGAGGTTCAGTGCCCTCACATAGGTTTTATAACAACACGTCCTCTCAGCAAACAGGTACATTTTTTACGTTTTCATTACCAACATTACAAATACAACCCATCAGGTAACGGTTTACAAATATTTACGGATTTTCTATCCATCGGACTCTATAGGTCAGGTGAGTTACTTGAGTTCGTACATTTTGGGTTGGATGGATTTTCGTACATAGTGGCAGATCAAGAGGATGAGTTTTTTTTTTTTAGATATATACAAGAGTTGTTACATTCTTGTACAGCCACTAGTACGCGTAGCGTTTCGGGCAGGTCCCTGGAATACGATCCCCGCCGCGAAGAATCGTTGTTACAACCAAGTACACATTTTACTATTGAGTTAAACAGAGGCTACAGTTAAGGATTTGGGCCCAGTAAATCCTCCCCGACCAGGATACGAACCCAGGACAAAGCGCTCGCGGAACGCCAGGCGAGTGTCTTACCACTACACCACGGAGCTGGTTATATAAGAGTTGAAATTGAAATAAGTTTATTGAGGTAAAATACACACAAAGGGATGAGGTAGCTCAAGCTATTCTCACCCCGTTCAGTACAATGTGTTAATACATACATAGACACACATCACAAACAATAAACATATTAGCGAACATTCTGAGAGATAAACATAAACATTTCCTGCTTGACCAGACCACACACTAGAAGGTGAAGGGACGACGACGTTTCGGTCCGTCCTGGACCATTCTCAAGTCGATTGTGATGAGGAAGTAGATACAGGCAATAAATAGACTATTTATTGAATAGTCTATTTGTGATGAGGAAGTCTCTACTTCCTCATCACAATCGACTTGAGAATGGTCCAGGACGGACCGAAACGTCGTCGTCCCTTCACCTTCTAGTGTGTGGTCTGGTCATCATACTTTAGCCACGTTATTGTGACTCATTGCCTGCACTTCCTGTTTTACACAAGTAGTATGGTATCAGACGTACACACAAATACTTTTATGACTAAGTATATATATATATATACACAGAGTTGTGACCAGAGCCTCGCCCAGGTTGCTCAAGGCTCTTCTAAATATTCATCAGTTTATGTGTTTGTTTATATTGATCTCTCTTACGGCCGTGTCTGTTTCCCCTGAACACTTCCTTTATGGGTGAGGCGCGCGTGTGGCTCTCTGTGTGTGTTGTTGATGTTAGAGATTCAGCTACTCGGAACAAGTTCCAAGTAGCACGGGCTATGGTGAGCCCGTAACTTCCCTGGCACAGGAGCGGGGCAAGTAGCACGGGCTATGGTGAGCCCGTAACTTACCTGGCACAGGAGCGGGGCAAGTAGCACGGGCTATGGTGAGCCCGTAACTTCCCTGGCACAGGAGCTGGGCAAGTAGCACGGGCTATGGTGAGCCCGTAACTTCCCTGGCACAGGAGCGGGGCAAGTAGCACGGGCTATGGTGAGCCCGTAACTTCCCTGGCACAGGAGCGGGGCAAGTAGCACGGGCTATGGTGAGCCCGTAACTTACCTGGCACAGGAGCGGGGCAAGTAGCACGGGCTATGGTGAGCCCGTAACTTACCTGGCACAGGAGCGGGGCAAGTAGCACGGGCTATGGTGAGCCCGTAACTTACCTGGCACAGGAGCGGGGCAAGTAGCAAGGGCGATGGTGAGCCCGTAACCGCGGGACACTAAAAAGCCTCGAAATCATCTCAAGATAACGTCAAGAGATAACCAGGTGGGTTATGAGAGTGTTGGCAGAGAGTCAGGACCGTGAGTGTGAGGGGTGAGAGAGAGGGGTTAATTCCGGACAGGACATCCGTCAATCGTAACGTGAGCACATAATAGTGTCATTTGTCACTCAGTCATTTACCAGCAACATTGTGGAGCCTCTTAACCCGCCCACAGCCAGCCGTATGTGGAACACCCGCCCGCCCACAGCCAGCCGTATGTGGAACACCCGCCCGCCCACAGCCATCCACATGTGGAACACTCATCCACCCACATTCCTCCCACCACCACCACTACCCCAGCGGCTGTAGTGCTGGTGCCAAGACCCCGTCTGGGGGGGGGGAGGTGCCATTATGTGCCCTTAAGGAGCGGAAGTCTCATTCAGCTTACCCCAGACGCTCTAATTGTAAGACTTAAATCATGATGGCATTAGACGTGTTAAGTCTAGCCACAACTGTAATGATCTGTAGAAATCAGCTACGCATCAACGTTCTAAATTTAAGTTATTATTTATTATTAACATCTTTATTGACAAAATTAATTACAATTTTGCCTAATCTGAGGATTTTGATAGTCTTATTTAAGTGAGGATAATGGTGGTATTCACTGTCACGCAGGACAGAGGGTCATACACAAGACAATAGGTCTAAACTGTAGGCTGAAGCACATAAATTTAAGTCTAATAATCACCGTGGGACCCGGGATAAATCCCCGGGCAGGGCAGAAACGGTTTGGCACGTTTTCTTTCACCTGATGCCTCTGTTCATCTAGGAAACCGAGAGTTGTTTATATATATTCATTGGCCAGGAGAACGCCACCAGCCAGACCTCTCACTACTACATAAACCTTTATACTGCTGCTAGTAAAACACCAGTTTAAACTGGTCTGAGTTACTTAAAAGGACTGGGAACTATTCTTAGACAAGGTGACCTTTGACATTAAACGACTTGATAATGGTTCAAGACGGACCGAAACGTCGTCGCTTCTTCTGTTCTAATGTGTGGTCTACGGGCTCACCATAGTCCGTGCTACTTGGAACTTTTTGTTCCAAGTAGCGAATCTTAGAAAAACAACATAATGTGTGGTCTGGTCACCTTAAATACAACGCTTGATTAATTGTTGCCGCGGGAGGCGGCTCAATTAATCCCTGATAAGCTTTATCCGGGATTTATAAATAAACTTTGAACAAATCCCCAAGGGCCGTGACGAGGATTCGAACCTGCGTCCGAGAGCATCCTAGACGCTGCCTTAATCGACTGAGCTAAGGCAGCGTGTGGGATGCTCTCGGACGCAGGTTCGAATCCTCGTCACGGCCCTCGTGGATTTGTTCATTTGATACATCACGCAATTATGATTTGTGTGTGTAAATAACCTTTGCCTAAAATATACGACACATACGTGAGAACAACACCCCAGAAGGCAGCATGGTGAGTAATTGGTCACTCGTAACTATAATATGTTCTCATACTCCTTTCTCAACGTTATTGATGAGCGGGAAGCCACACTGTACTGCAGGCAAATTTTCTGTATCGTGACCCCATTTTCTGTACCGTGATCCCCACTTTCTGCCACGTGACCCCCATTTTCTGTATTGCAATTGCTTGTTGATTTCCACCCAAACTCCAATCGCTAAATAGATCTAAGAGAACGTGTAAGAGACAGGAGTACACTGAACCATGTTGTTGTTGTTGTTGTTAAAGATTTGCTACCTAGAACAAAAAGTTTCAAGTAGCACGGGCTATGGTGAGCCCGTAGTGGACACTGAACCAGTCTGAGCTTGACGCTCACTTCCCCAACTAATCTGTCATTACCAAATTTTAAGTCTCATTCTTGGTGCACAAATGGCTCAATAACTTAATGGACTCAAGTGCCATGTTGGATAACAGAAAATGACCACCATCGTGTCAGATTCACACTTACTCTCCTCTACACAATTTAAATGTAATTTTTAGGCTGTGGCATATTTAAAGAGCAGCCTCTCCATCTATTTTCTTTATTTTATTTACAAAGAGAGCACAATGGGTTATTGTTGTTTGCGACTGATGCATTCTGGCAGATAATAACACATATATAGTTTAGGACAGGGCTTAAAACAGGAAAACAGGTGTTCTTAACTGTTCTGTAACTGTTCTTATGGAACTCGATCTCAGAAAAAATAAATAAAAGTTGTTACATTAGAATTAACAACCACCTCCAGTAACTGCACCTCAATTACATTTTTTTTACTGCACAAAAACAAGATCAAAAAGCTCACTCATAGTAGCCAGTGTGTTAACTTTGTCATGTCACGTTTGTCAAGAAATAAATGATGAAAGCCTCATGCTATCAGCTTTTTGTTGTTGCTAGTTGTCCATATGTAAAGCAAACCTAAGCTATTGACATCTTTTAAAGTCATACTGTCACTAAATGCTGCTGGTGATATGCTGAGGGTTTGAGCAGTGTGGTGAAGGGCGCAGGGGAACATGTTGGGCAAGTCATGGGGGTGGGGGGGGGTGGGGGGTAAATATATAGGAACTCCTGCTCTATACTCTGTCTTTAGCATTCATAAACATTGTGACCGGTTCGTATGGGGGAGTTATGGTTCGTGTGGGAGGGACTTATGCTTCGTGTGGGAGGGACTTATGGTTCGTGTGGGAGGGACTTATGGTTCGTGTGGGAGGGACTTACAGTTCGTGTGGGAGAGTTATGTTGTCTGTCACTAACCAGATAAACTCTGGACAGTAATGTCCAGAGTAGATATGATGATTCCGTGAACCCCTGCCACACAGGTCCCAGAAATCAGGATAATTGGCCATTCTTCAGAAACCCGAACGTTTCTGTGGAGCATGATCACAATGACATGTAATGATGGACGGCAAGTGAGGCGCTCTGCCAAATTTATAAAACCAAATCCCCAGAATCTTGCTCAGAACATTGTGCACATCATCTTGGGAAAGTATGTTGGTTACATCCGGAAATTTGTTTTTTAATACGTTTATATATATATATATATATATATATATATATATATATATATATATATATATATATATATATATATATATATATATATATATATTGGGTCTTTCCTTCCCCCTCCATTATATACCTCTGTGGCGTGGGACATATAGTATAAGGTTTCTTTATAAGGTGACTTACCTTCTTCAGTGTTTACATCAGTGCTTGGCTGACGCCATTTCTGAGGTTGGTGCTTGTGGCTGTGAGTTTTACTGGGGAGGTTTTTGATGAGGTGGCCTGAGGTAGTTTGTGGTTAACGACCCTCCTAAGTCCATAAGGGTGGATGTAGGTGGTTCACTTGACAGCTTGGAATATGATTTGGCAGACACCCTTCTTTTTGCTCGTCCCCGAGACGTGTAGGGGTCAGAGTTAATGACCCATGAAACCGTTGTTTTCTCACGACCATTCTCCCACTCGTGTCACATTCCAGAGCATGACATCAGCTCCCAGGCATTTTTAAATCACAGGCCTTGTGATTAATGAGTAGGCGGAGTCTTGGGGCAGATCTCTCCCAGTCAGCATCCAGGATAATCTCCCATCAATAAAGAACAGTCTGCCATGGACGTCCACGCCCCGAACTGTAGGTCGTGCCCCTGGCTGCGCAACCCGTCCTCGCAATTTGTATAGTCAATATTGACTTATTAGTTACGTGCATAGGTGACATACTAAACATAATAGTTTCCCTTGAAAATCTTCATAGAAAACACCGACCTTACCTAACCTACTTAGTATGTTAAAATAAGCATCTTATAGCTTCGTAATTACAATTGTTACTTAACCTATTATAGGTATAGGTTAGGTAATAATTGTAATTACGAAGCAATAAGATGCTTATCTTAACATACTAAGTAGGTTAGGTAAGGTCGGTGTTTTCTATGAAGCTTTTCAAGGGAAACTATTATGTTAAGTATGTCACCTATGCACATATTTAATAAGTCAATATTGACTATACGAATTTGCGAGGACGGGTTGCGCTGCGGCCAGGTTCTGTGATTGGTGGTCAAGATCCCGTCAAACACACACCGAAACGACGACGTTGGTACAGCGTTCGAACAAGTTTTAACACCTCTTAACCGGTTGTAACAACCAGTATAGCAAGTTGTAACAAGCGGAAAATAGAGACAGTTTCGGTTTGTCTTTCCAGGGTATAGACCTAGTTGTGTTCCTCCTCTGGATGTTCAAGATGGGACAGTAATTGCATTATTAATCAATTTGTTAATTAACATCTTTGAGTGCTAGTGGACCCTTTTGTGCTTTGGTAACGATTGGGCAGTGAGTTAAAGCCCTTGATCATCTTTTAGAATTATTGTTGATTCGCCAATAATGAACAATCCCTGCAGTAATTACTGAACTGTTGTGGGTAAATGTGCACCAGTTAACATAGTTAACATTCCAGGCTGAGTACAACGCTGGGCTGATACCCGCCAGTCCCACCTATTGTCGCTGGCTTCTCTTCGCAATGACAAGAAATCATCAAGTGATATTAAAGTAATTAAAGTAATTAAGAGGCTAATTAAGCGGAGGTGGTTGCAACTCTCATCCAGCCACTTCGACTGAACGGAAAGAGCGACGGTCTTGCTTCATGCAGGTCAGCGTTCAATCCCCGACCGTCCAAGTGGCTGGGCACCATTCCTTTCCCGCCGTCCCATCTCAAATCTTTATCTTGACCCCTTCCCAGTGCTATATAGTCGTAATGGCTTGGCGCGACCTAACAAATTCACAAAGACGTGAAAGTTGTAGTATTAAATATTATGATAGATATCGTGAGGAAACATTCACATATGGGACTAATAGAACAAGAACTCGGCAATGTGATGTTATAGTGGCCAGAATACGCCTGGGATATAGACGTATCTGGCAGCTTTCTCAAAACCCAAATGTCGAGTACACAATGTGTCAACCTTGTGAAAGAGAAAACATGTACTCACTTGAACATTATATTGTAGAATGTCCCATATTAACTGACTTTCGCCCCCCTGGGCTAAGGTATGCTGAACTCTGTAATTACTATATGAGTACTGGAACACTTGATGATATATTGGACTTGTACCCAAGATTGACCATGTAATGCATCAATTATACAATGTATGTATGTGATGTAACTATATAACCTGAACTTGTAAAAGCATCTTAATCACCTTCAGTGATTAAGTGCTTAATTGCACACTAGTTTCTCTGTCAGCTATCTCACCCTGTCAGAGTAAAAAACACAAATGTATGTGAATGCATGTGTGTGTATATATGCATGTATATATGTATATGTACGTATATTTGTGTGTGTATGTATATGTATGTGTATAAAGTACATATGGAAGCTGATCAGAATTGCAGTTCACCTTTGTAAATGCACATTAATGACACTTCGAACACTTTATGTAGGGCATACGTAAATCTGTGTATCTATGTATTTCCGTATGTAGGTTAGCTTAGCATTTTAAAAGTACCGAATCACCTTCTGTGGTTGATTGTTGAATAAACCCATGAACTATATGTTTAACACATCTCTATCCCTGTCCATGGAGGACAGAAGAAAATGTATATATGCTGGTTAGCATTGTAAATGTCTGGCCACGTCTGTGGTAGAAGGAAAAAAAGTTCCCGTCTTGTGTTTTCTGTCATTACAAATGGTGATAGTGGTAGACAACGACTTAATTAGGGATCAAGACGGAGAAAACTTGTCATTTCAAATGTGTGGGTTGGACTACACATTTGCAGCCATGGTAGTGTGACTGTTTTAAATTTTAAATTTTGCCCCGAGGGGCGAGTTTATTGGGCAGCGCCACCCATCCTGAGAGTGGACACACCGCCATAGTGACAGTATTGGGCAGCGTCACTCATCCTGTGAGTGGACACACCGCCATAGTGACAGTATTGGGCAGCGCCACTCATCCTGTGAGTGAACACACCGCCATAGTGACAGTATTGGGCAGCGTCACTCATCCTGTGAGTGGACACACCGCCATAGTGACAGTATTGGGCAGCGCCACTCATCCTGAGAGTGGACACAGCGCCATAGTGACAGTATTGGGCAGCGCCACTCATCCTGGGAGTGGACACACCGCCATAGTGACAGTATTGGGCAGCGCCACTCATCCTGTGAGTGGACACACCGCCATAGTGACAGTATTGGGCAGCGCCACTCATCCTGTGAGTGAACACACCACCATAGTGACAGTATTGGGCAGCGCCACTCATCTTGTGAGTGGACACACCGCCATAGCAGCATGTACAACACTCCCCAATAGGAAGAAAACCCGCTGATAGGTTGTTCATCCTGTCACTTGTACCCAGACACAGCTGGGACTTGCTTAACTGCCTCAAGTGAACAGCTTATCAAACAAAAAGATTAACATTCGTCAACCCATAAAATCTTACGATCTCTACAAATGAATAAGGAGCCTCGCTTTCCCAAAACAAGTCTTGAACCAGAAATTCTCGTCATGTTGGGTTACGTCAGGGACGAAGACTGCAGAGATGTGGTGTGCATGACACACACTTACGAGGAAGATGTTTATACATGTGTGTAACTTGGACACATGTTTACACATGTGTGTTGCAAGTGATTAGAACTGCAGCCTCGATGTATATACCAGCATATATGATTTGTATAAGGATATAATGGTGTAACTATACCTGAGAACAAGCAGACTATTGCTGTCAGTTCTGAGGCTAAGTCTCTGTTGATGTCGCCGAAAGTAGAAAGTAAGAGTTGACAAGGACCCCTGAGAGTAGAGACCCCTGCGGTCTCGCTTCATGCAGGTCAGCGTTCAATCCCCGACCGTCCAAGTGGTTGGGTATCATTCCTTCCCTCCGTCCCATCCCAAATCCTTATCCTGACCTCTTCCCAGTGCTATATAGTCGTAATGGCTTGGCGCTTTCCCCTCTGATAATTCCCTTCACCCCTACCCAAGGTGACCAGATATGTTTATATTCGTTTATATTGATATGACAGAGAAGAGCGCGCATAGAGTCGATATCCGCTTCGTTGTTATTACGAGGTCACGTGACTCACGACCCGACGTCACCCGCCTGGGGAGCACCCCCGCCCATCTCTCCACGCCCTCGACGACACCCTTCCCACGCCCTCATCACCACGACCCCTTTCTTCCTAGTGTGGAAAACATGGCGTTGAAGAGCCTAAGTGGTTTCACATCATTTCAGTACACTCATTACAATAATTTTCAAACGTATTGGTGTACAAAACCCTGGCTTGGTCTAACAGCCCGAGGTGTGGCTAGATGACCGCCCTAACAAGTCTGCTATAGTTAAGCCTGGTTGTATAGTAGTTAGCGGGTTGTGTTCTTGGGTAATAAGTGAGAGACTGGGTACAAGTGACAGGATGGTCAACCCAGCGGGTTTTCTTCCTATTGGGGAGTGTTGTACATGCTGCTATGGCGGTGTGTCCACTCACAGGATGAGTGGCGCTGCCCAATACTGTCACTATGGCGGTGTGTCCACTCACAGGATGAGTGGTGCTGCCTAATACTGTCACTATGGCGGTGTGTCCACTCACAGGATGAGTGACGCTGCCCAATACTGTCACTATGGCGGTGTGTCCACTCACAGGATGAGTGGTGCTGCCCAATACTGTCACTATGGCGGTGTGTCCACTCACAGGATGAGTGACGCTGCCCAATACTGTCACTATGGCGATGTGTCCACTCACAGGATGAGTGACGCTGCCCAATACTGTCACTATGGCGGTGTGTCCACTCACAGGATGAGTGGTGCTGCCCAATACTGTCACTATGGCGATGTGTCCACTCACAGGATGAGTGACGCTGCCCAATACTGTCACTATGGCGGTGTGTCCACTCACAGGATGAGTGGTGCTGCCTAATACTGTCACTATGGCGATGTGTTCAATCACAGGATGAGTGACGCTGCCCAATACTGTCACTATGGCGGTGTGTCCACTCACAGGATGAGTGGTGCTGCCCAATACTGTCACTATGGCGATGTGTCCACTCACAGGATGAGTGACGCTGCCCAATACTGTCACTATGGCGGTGTGTCCACTCACAGGATGAGTGGTGCTGCCTAATACTGTCACTATGGCGGTGTGTCCACTCACAGGATGAGTGGCGCTGCCCAATACTGTCACTATGGCGGTGTGTCCACTCACAGGATGAGTGGCGCTGCCCAATACTGTCACTATGGCGGTGTGTCCACTCACAGGATGAGTGACGCTGCCCAATACTGTCACTAATGTGGTGTGTCCACTCACAGGATGAGTGGCGCTGCCCAATACTGTCACTATGGCGGTGTGTCCACTCACAGGATGAGTGGCGCTGCCCAATACTGTCACTATGGCGGTGTGTCCACTCACAGGATGAGTGGCGCTGCCCAATAAATTCGCCCCTCGCGGCCAAACTTAAGAAGACCGAGACATGAGGTACAGAGAGAGTGCTCCTCTACCGCACTAGAGGCAGCGAGTGGCACTCTAGTGCATGAGAAATACAAGCCCAGGGAGGAGACTAGTGCCACAGTTAGAGGCACAGTGCCGCCTCAACAAGGGCGTGGGAGGCACGACTAACCGTGACCAACCTGGCCCTCCCGCCCTGGCACCTGGCACTCCTCGCCATATCAACGCAATAAACACAAGATATAAACGTCTGCCACACTTGAGAGAAAGAGGTCAAGGTGAATTACCAACACACTCGTTTCACTCCCCCCCCCCCTAGTGCCTCCTGAAGACTTTGTGTACCAACTGCTTCATTAACACGGTAGAGCGACGGTCTTGCTTCATGCAGGTCGGCGTTCAATCCCCGACCGTCCAAGTGGTTGGGGCACCATTCCTTCCCCCCGTCCCATCCCAAATCCTTATCCTGACCCCTTCCCAGTGCTATATAGTCGTAATGGCTTGGCGCTTTCCCTTGATAATTCCTTCCTTCGCTCGACAAGTAACGACCGTGGCACTCACTGGCTTTCCAATCACTTGATCTGGACGATCTCGCTTCATGCAGGTCTGCGTTCAATCCCCGACCGTCCAAGTGCCACCATTCCTTCCCTCCGTCCCATCCTAAATCCTTATCCTGACCCCTTCCCAGTGCTATATAGTCGTAATGGCTTCGCCCTTTCCCCTGATAATTCCCTATCCTGTAGCGCAGTAGTCTAACGTCCTCGGCAAAGACAGGCGCAGCGAGTCAACATTTTCTTCCGCCTGATGCCTCTGTTCACCCGGGAGATAGCCAACTGTTGTGGGTTGCATCCTGGGGAAGGTAAACAGTTGACCTGGACGGGGGGGTGGGGGTCGATAGGCCTAGGTACAGGCTTCCTGTCCCCACACATGTACAAGGTGGAATCTAATTCCGGAAATAATTCATAGTTTATGGTTATTATAAAGTTATTATAAACTAAATGAACAAATCCACAAGGGCCGTAATGAGGGCTCGAACTTACGTGCGGGATGACCCCATCAGACCCGCTGGATTTGTTCATATGATGTATCACGCTGTTGTGATTTGTGTGTGGTTTATTATAAACTAATTCATAATGTATGAATTATGACTAATTCATCAACTAATTTATAGTTATTATAATTATGAACTAAATAAAGTATAAACTAAAGGTTATGAACTAATTTATAAACTATTTTATAGTTATTATAAACTAATTTATAATTATAAACTAATTCATACTTTATAGTTTATATTACAGGAAATGTATAGTTTGGTGTTGAGCTTAAGGCCTATCAACCTCTGGAGGGTTGTTAAGGCGACCACAACAACCCGTCCTCTTAAAAAATAACGTGTCTTTTCGCCCGTATTCGCTCCATGGCCAAACATGGACGTAATTGTAAATGAAATCGGCTCACGAAAGTGATGTACTGTCCCGTTTTCTGTTCGAGTCCTCCGGTTTACTCGGTTAGGTTCTCCACGCTCGCTGACCAACCAGCATGTATAATTGACGACTGGAGT
>WNGS01169498.1:52175941-52189597 GCA_020271785.1 Procambarus virginalis
GCAGCAACTACGCTGTATCTTCGATATAAACACAGCCTACATTCCCCCACAGTTAAAGTACATATGCTCATCGCACGCTCTCACTACCACCATTATCTGCCATCTTCTGCACTACATACACTCACTCTCACGCATGCATACATGCTAGTTCATCCACTCCCTATACGCAATCTCCCTATTCAATCATACACTCGCCATATAAACTATATCATACGTCAGGCAACGGTGCAAGAGGATTCACCCCCCCCCCCTCCGCCTGGGGATAAGGGGGGACGGGGGATGTTGAGTGGGGGGGGGGGGTATTGGGGGGGAAGGAGGCAATGGGGGAATAGGACCATGGCTTGGGTACGAGTTAGGGAACACATACGCCATTCTCATTTGTATTACTGTAGTTAAATGAAGTCATCGGGAGGCGATATTCCCACTCCGTTACATTCCCGTCGCATTAATCCACTCACTAAGATTGGATTTTAAGAAGAAAATTACACAAGATAATCATTACCAGATATGTCAAGATTCACACACAAAATTTCCGTTTTCTATGGGAAATCAATGGCTGGAACTTTGGTGTGTAGAGAGTATGCTGTCAAGATTAAAGTAGATAAGGGGGAAGTGGGTAGCAGGCATTTCCCACCACCCATGGCTATAGGCTCCATGACGTAATGTGTAAGTCCCTCTCCCATTACGCTTCCGCCATGAATAGATATATGGGCAACTGTGGTAGAGAGTAATAAGAGAGAAGAGGGCGTGGAGAGAGAGAGAGAGAGAGGTACTGGCGGGCGGTGGCTGCATGCTCGCCACGGGGTCCATTACTACGCAGTACTCACGACCGCGCGAGCACCTAGGCTACACACTCTTGCAATTTATGTCTAAATAATTACACGATAACTACAGCATATATCATTATTCAAATAATATACAAATACAATTTTCCCAGACTACAGATATATAATTTTTTTGTTTATTTCGGATCCCATGCTTGTGTTATGGGGGAAGGCAATGTTTGGCTTAAGGAAAATTCATTTTCACTGTTGTGGAGGTAGCTATATTTGTATTTACATTATTATATCACGGGGCTCCAACACCCATCTAAAGGGTGTGTGTTGGTCCATTGATATTGTCCACGGTGCGTTAAGTTAAAGCCTATAATTTTCATAATAATGATTTATAATTATATCATTTATCTTCTTATTTCAAATGTGGATTAGTCATTGTTTATATTGTGTTCTACCAGCAGATGTTTCTTGTATTAACTAAAAAGACATGACTGAAATTTGGTGAAATTGTGGAAAAATGAGATCAAATATTCTATATGGATAGGTATGTGGCGAGTAATAAACTAATTTCAGTCCGTGTACACGCTGTGTACATAGTGTACTTAGGCACACCCTGCCAGCCTCCCCCTTCATGCTCACCCTGCCATCTCTAGCACGAGACTGCTCTAATAACAACATTATACGGTAAACCAGCCAATAATTAATGGCCCGAAACCACAGACTGTTTCATCTAGGGAGGACCATCTGTATTCACTTAGTTGTATTTTACGGGGGTTGAGCTTTGCTCTTTCGGCCCGCCTCTCAACTGTCAATCAACTGTTTACTAACTACTTTTTTTTTTTTCCACACCACACACACACACCCCAGGAAGCAGCCCGTGACAGCTGACTAACTCCCAGGTACCTATTTACTGCTAGGTAACAGGGGCATTCAGGGTGAAAGAAACTTTGCCCATTTGTTTCTGCCGGGTGCGGGAATCGAACCCGCGCCACAGAATTACAAGTCCTGCGCGCAATCCACCAGGCTATCTGTGGAGGACCATCTGGGGAGGTGGGTTTCATCAGATTGGATGCAATTGAGCACGGGGAAGCCCATCTCTGAGAAGCCTCCCCCATTCTAGCCACCATGCTAAAGTCATTTGGAGTAAGAAAACGTGCCAAATGTTTAGCTCTGCACGGAGTCGAACCCGGGGACTATTTCGCTGTGAGCCGACTGGACTGGCTGCTCTACTTAAAGACCATTACAGCCCATTTGTTGAACCCATTACGTGACCTTTTCTCCACCGCCCGCAGAACGGGTATAGGGTCCATAATAATAAATTAACGTTCACTTACACGCTCAACAATGCAACATACACTACAATGTATGCTCTTTGTTTACACATTCTTATAAATAAGATTATGAATATGTATGAATATGTATGCTTACACATAAACACGCAGTTTTTTTTATTAATGCAGGTCATTTCCACGCAGTCGTGCAAGCCTACGGCATCCAGGCATACACACAGACATATTGATGCATACTTCATGCATACACACAGGCCTTCTGCACACAAACCTGTAGGTTAACTGTACGGTGTTATAGCTTTTAACATATTTAAGTAGTCCAAGTTATCTCATTCAAGCCCGGCCCCCAATCCGGCCTACAGCTGAATACGATAACATTACTACCTGTTATCTTGAAGCATGTCGAAGGAAATAAAGAATTCAGATTTTTGTCTAATAAATTACTACTACTACTATTATTATTATAAATAAATAAATCACATTATTATTATTATTATTATTATTATTATCATCATCATTACAATAATGTTTAAGTATTGGTTATCTACAAAGGTGCTAGAAAATTTCCAGTTCCAATCTACACGAATGAATGGGGGGGAAAAACACACAACATATTATTTGTATGACCAATCACTAAGTAAATAAATAAAAATTCCTAACCACACTAAGGGTAATAATTCGAGGGTATTTCCTAAACTTTGAACTCACTGGCAACCTACTTAATATAAAAGAGGGCAATACTTATGAGCAAAATAACAGAGTCGCAGCACTTGTGTTCGTCTCAGGGTCAATCTCTCAGAATGTTCGGCAATGTTTATTGTTTGTGATGTGTGTTTATGTATGTATGAACACGTTGTACTGAACGGGGTGAGAATAGCTTGAGCTACCTCATCCCTTTGTGTATATTTTACCTTAATAAACTTGTTTCAATTTAACTCTACCATGGGAGCTGCTACAGCCCTTGCCCTGCATGTGTTGCCAAATTTACATAACCGACAATTTCAAACTAGTTTACTAATTAATAAAACCTATCACCTAACAAGGATAACAATCACTGCATCAATGAGAATTAATCCTACTGCAAAGCATTTCCACATTACTGGATATTTGTCTGGATAATGAGTTCAAAACTCCGCCCCATTTAAATACTAATTGAAGAGGCTACAACTCTGCTTCGCTTCAACCCTTTGTGAAATAATAGCAGAGTCCATATATATAGGTAACCCACTTGTTATTCACTATTCTCTAACTCCTTTTTAAATTACCTAGATGACATTACATAATAAGTAAATCAGAACTCATTGAAAGCTCTTATTAAGAGATTTCATACCATTCTCCTACACGTCCCTATTCACTCTAAATATATGTACATTGGCCTACTTTTATTTGCCTATTGCACTACACATTAATCACTACAATTCCCTAAGGAAATTATCATAAGAATTAATCAATGCAGATATTTTTTTGTATTTAACATAAACCATTAGGCTAGCCTGTAACTTTCATATACGGCTTGTTTTCATTATTTCCTCTACCTTACAATTATATATGAAAAATGCTAAATGTGCATAACGTCTTAAAAACTTCTTTAATTAATCACCATTAATTCTCCACTTTGAAAATTACGTATACAAACTTACATCGGTATTTCAATTACCGTTATGGCTATCCCAGTCCATAACTGTCAAACTCATTTGCTACGACGGGGCCGGGCTCCTGTGATATCATACATGATGTGGGCCGTGACAAGGGCTCCTGTGATATCATACATGATGTGGGCCGTGACAAGGGCTCCTGTGATATCATACATGATGTGGGCCGTGACAAGGGCTCCTGATATCATACATGATGTGGGCCGTGACAAGGGCTCCTGTGATATCATACATGATGTGGGCCGTGACAGGGCTCCTGTGATATCATACATGATGTGGGCCGTGACAAGGGCTCCTGTGATATCATACATGATGTGGGCCGTGACAAGGGCTCCTGTGATATCATACATGATGTGGGCCGTGACAGGGGCTCCTGTGATATCATACATGATGTGGGCCGTGACAGGGGCTCCTGTGATATCATCTCCACCCTTCCTTCCTTCCTTCCTTCAGGGGGCACGAATGAACCATTCGTAAACTACACAAATACAAAACAAAGATATCATTTACCTTATGGTGTTGTATTGGTGCTTCCCGACGCCTGGCATCTCTCTCTGGTCCGACACACTGCGTCTAGTCTGACACACTGCGTCAACTTTGACATTGCGTCAGCTGTGACACACTGCGTCTGCTCTGACACTATGTCTAGTCTGACACTGCGTCAGCTCTAGACACATTTCTAAGCTTTAAATTTCTGCTACTTGTTTCACTGCTCACACTCACTAAGTTTGCCATCACGTAATTTATTACTTGTATATTAATCACACTTATGGACATGGTGAATACGAGCTTGGTAATGTGGCAACAGCCACAGCTGATGTTTACAAGGGGAAACATGCCGTTTTCCTGTCAACAAAAACGTGAGAAACTTTTTCACTATTCCTGTATAACCCGACGCTCTCCATTAACTGTTCGTTCGCTAACACGATTACGGTTTCAGAGTAAACAACACTGCGCACTTGCTTTCGGTCATTATAATGCACCAGCAGCTGCCTGGACGGAGCAGGTTGGCCACTGGTACCCGGGCGCCACTGCCCGGCCCGCCACACCTGCCATCATCCACGCTTCTAAACACGTTGTTGAGGTCAGACAATTAATCAGTGGCCAGATTCACGAAGCAGTTACGCAAGCACTTACGAACCTATACATCTTTTCTCAATCTTTGGCGGCTTTGTTTCCACTTATTAAACAGTTAATGAGCTCCGAAGCACCAGGATGATGTTTATTTCAATAACAACAGTTGAATGGGAAGTTTTCATGCTTGTAAACTGTTTAATAAATGTAACCAAAGCCGTCAAAGATTGAGGAAAGATGTACACGTTCGTAAGTGCTTGCGTAAGTGCTTTTGTGAATCTGGCCCCGCTATATATATAAGCTGGTATGTCTTGGAAGGTATATGATGACAGCCTCTAGATATACTCCGCTACGAGACCTAAAATATCTTTCTTCTTGCAGACAAGACACAAATAAATTAATTTGCTAGAATTTTTAACTGAACTGTGTACAAGTTAATTGGACCGACACCCATTCGTCAAGACTGGGAAGAAACTCGGCAACATGTCAGTAAAAAGAGTTGATTACATCACACACAAGAAATTAAACGTCATGAGAATTCAGTGGAGAAATTAGACTAGGATTCCCATTCCACGAGAGTAAGTTCCAGCAGCTGATATCAGCAACAGAAGATGATGAAACAAATGGGAAAATTAAATAAAAGTTCAACTTAAAAAAAATTGTTGACATTTAAAATTGCTTATGCATTTGTCACCTGTGTAATAATAAGCTAGTTTTATGAATCAAATGTTATTGTTCATAGTTTTGTGATAGCTTTACTTCTAAAAGCATGTTCGTGTTATTGTCACCCTGTATATGGAAAGGTACCATATTTTATATACAATTAACAAACCTGGAAAAGTTGCCATTCATATTTGTATGTATGGCCATTTTAATACATTAAAGTTCTACAATCTTCAAGACATAATTATGTATTCCATGTAAAACCTGATACTGACAAAAACATTTACAGTTTGGATCCCTATGGTCTTTTGTTTACCTTGTTGCTGACAAACAGTAATGATTTTTTTGTAATACCGTGAGCTGTTTGTTAACAAAACTAACAGCTCACGGTGCTGGTTGAAGTAGTGTTCAGTGGGTCGTGGGATGCTTGTTTCACTCCGTCACTAAAATATAGATGTAGATTAGAGAGTAATGCTATCGTGGTGGCCTCAATAATTCTCCAGACATTGATAGGTTGATAAGTTAGGACACACTAACATCAGTTGGGTTCGTTCTCTATTCTTAATCGAGGATCCCAGGTTCGACTCCCAGACGGAACGGAAATGGCTGGGCACGTTTCCTTTCATCTAATGCCTCTGTCCACCTAGCAGTAATTAATTAGGTACCAGGCAGTTAGGCCACTGTTGTGGGGTTGCATCCTAGGGAGGGTCAGTAATTAGACCTTGGGTGACCTTGATGCAAGTCTAAAGTTTAATATACACAAGCTTCCTGTCCTCGACGAAACGAATTAAAATTTATGCAAGTATTGCAATATATTATAGTGTGTCCTTCAGAAAATATCGTTTTCTATACAATATGAAACAGGATATTTAGAGTGGGACTTGTACAATTCAAATTCTTAACTTTCGCAACCACAAAACTAGAGTAATTTCTTAAAAAGTATATTATACACACGAATTAACATTACGGATTAAAATATTTGGTTAAAACGTGCATCTAAAGAATATTTTCATTCATTCTTAGTTACGTTATCGACACACAATCGGGGATCCCGGGTTCGATTCCCCGGCGGAGCAGAAATGGTTGGGCACATTTAATAATCTATATATATGCTATATTGTATATGCTATACTGACCAACCGAGTGCAGGAGCCGCAGTATAAAAAATCGGCCCAATCTTAGGTTAAACGAACTTTTGACTTCAGTGAAAAGAAAGTGGTTATTCAACTGTACCATACCCGGATGCACCCTCATCTTTATTAATGAATCTAAGTATGGATAAACAATGTCTGGGATGCTCCCGGACGCAGGTTCGATTCCTCGTCACGGCCCCTGTGGATTTGTTCATTTGATGCATCACGTTAGTGTGATCTCTGTGTGTGCTAAGTATGGATACCTCATCTTTAGAAAGATATATATCTTCTTCGGAGAAAGTTCAACACACTCACCATTTGGTCCGGGTGACATCTCCCGTCACGCAGGGTGCAGTTGCGCCTCCACAGATCTCCAGTATCATCTCTTGATACTGGCAATGGCTCAAAAGGGCCACCACTTACGGGCTATTCATGCCCGTGCCACCTCTTGGATGGCTTAATCTTTATCAATCAATCAATCAGTTCAACACAGAGCAACAAAACTCATCCTAGAACTAAGTCGACTTTTATGCCAGGAAAGGTTGAAGGCCACATGACTTACAACAGTTCAAATCAAACATGACAGGAATGATCTCATCATAATTTTTAAAATACTGAACAAGATGAAGGATATTAACCTAGACCAATTCTTTATAACGTCCAATATAACTCATATATACTGCTAGAGGACAACAATTTTAAGTTCAACACACCATAATGCAAAACAGACAACGGTATGTTTTCGAGGTGCATAATAAATGAACTAAACCAAAATGCCAAAACCATAAGTTGCAAGACAGTATTTCATCAAATTCAACTGGAATAAAGTAGGTTGTTACTGTTGAGTCCACTAGATAGGGTGACTCTCAAATAAATTTAGGTTAAGGTAGTACAGTTGGGTGCGTTTTTTACTCACAACCAAAAATTCCGGGTTCGAGTCCCGGGTGAGACAAAAATGTATGGGTGCGTTTTCAATCACGAAAACGATAGCCCCTGTTCACGTAGCAATAAAAAGGTGCCCGGGAGTTAGTCAGCTTGTTGCTGGGTTTCATTCTAGGTTGGGGTCAGTAATCTGACCTTATCCCATCATGAATTATAATTAAATTAAACCAATTCAAGTTCAAGTATGTTTATTGAGACAAGAAAGAAATACATCTCAAAGGGATAGAGTAGCTTAGGCTATTTCTACCCCCCTTTACTTCAAGTCCCTCAAGGGGTGCACAAATTCAGTGAGTACAAATAGACAAATAACAGTCCAAGAATCCTAACATTGCAGGTACAATTAAACCAATACCGCGAGTCTATCAACTAAAGAAAACGTAAACAGTAGTGCAGCACCATAAGCGATCACCTGCTACCATCAAAACAATACCAGGACAATTGGTTCAATCTCAACTACTGGTGGACGTCTTGCTATCTGATTCACCTAGCTTGGAACCACCGGACAACGTGACGCAATTTCATCCTCTTCATTGGGTCTTGATACTACTTACTGTTAGCCATTCCTCTTCTACAGCCACGATTTATACAACTGGAGTAACAAAGATGTTAAGATTTTTCCATTTACCGGTTGGATTTTCGGGTGGGGAGACAGTGCCTTGGCCCAGAGGTGCACAGAATTAGTTGGGTCCAAGTGTCCTCAGACACACCTGAGGTCACCAGAAGTCATTATTGCATATTTGCCTGATTTGGGTTAAGTGTTGGAGGGGCTATTGCAGTTCTATTGTTAAACTCATGGTCTGTTTGGCAACCCAGCTTATATGATGCCTCTCATCTAGGCTCGCACAGCATTGGCCAGCAGGTCCACTGCCAAGGTGGCTTATGTATGTTCTTCTTCAGAGCTATTGCAATGTTAGGTGCAGTTACATAGGTATAGATTTTGTAGTGTAGGCAGCTTATTTGCTACCATTTTTCTCCTTTGTTCCTAGAATATATTTATCTTGATTATCCTTATCATTCCACATCTACAGTCAAAAGATTCTACATTACCTGAAAACAAAATAATTCATACTTCATTATATATATGATCACACAAATATTTGTGGCAAGGCAATTTTTGTGGGTTGCATCATACGGAAGATCAGTGCTGGGAGTTGGTTTAAGGATGGGGATGGGGGGAAGGGGCTTTGATATGCCAGAGTACAATCTTTCTGTCTCTAACAATGGGAAACCATTTTCTTAAGAACTTGAGCAGTATGCTACTTATAAGCCTGTGACTAATTCAAGTCTGTTTTCTACAGGGATAAGGATCTACATCTACAAATATGAAACAAGCTATTATCAATTATATTCAGTGCCCTTTTAAGTGTAGAAAATATATAACAGGAAAGGCATCTGATTATTTTAGAAGTTTTTGTTCACTGCAAAATTTTGGCAATGCCAATGAGAAAACAAAACCTAAACTTGATTATGAATATTTATGTAACCCTGAAAATGCATATAATATAGACAAATTGATTAAGAAAAGAAAAAATGTTGGAAATATATGGAAATTACTTGAAATCAACAAAAAGTTAAATGCCCTCAGTTCCGCTTCACAAGAATATGAAGCATTACAAACAGAGTTGGAAAGAGAAGCTTTAAATATTCCTAACAATGCAAGTCCTCATCTTTGGGAATATGGAGAAGAGCCAAAGATTTTAGAATTTGTTAATCCTAAACCAAAGTTCAACTTTGAACCTCTTGAGTTTAGTGAACTTGGCCAGAAATTGGATATTATTCGAACTGAAAATCTAGGAAATCTGATGGCCTCTCGAAGTTACTACCTTAAAGGACCATTATCTGTTCTTGAACAAGCATTAATAAGGTAAGTCTTTCTGCATTAATACAGTACAAGATTCATAATCACATTTTCAAGTGTTCCATAACAAATAAAATACAGTAGATGATAAACTAGTGAAATGATTACAGTACATATAGCCTTCTTGTAGTGGACTGTGGTAAGATGGTCTGTACAAAGATAAAGGTGAAGGAAGAGGTAAAAACATATTCGATTATTCTGGATGTTCTTTTGGTGCAGTCCTAACAAATATAAAAGATAATGAATCTTTCGAGGCAGTTTTGTACAGTAACTGCAGCACAGAATACTGACCTCTGTTCCTTTGTATTTCAGATACACTGTTTCATATTTACTAAGAAAAGGATTTACTCTTATGTCTGTACCTGATCTACTTTATTCTGACATAATTGATAGCTGTGGCATGAACACAAAGGAGAAATGTCTCAGGTGAGTGCCCACAACTGGCATATATCCATTGATTCTTTCATCAGTATAACCAGAAGTTACCCTGTTATGGATGTGTCATTTTGTTGTGCTCAATACATGTGGGTATGAGTATCTGGGCACCTCATGGGTTGTCCTATTTTCATTTAAACCCATCCATGAAGTATGCCTTCACCACTTCTTGTGTATTCACCTAGTTGTGTTTGCGGGGGTTGAGCTTTGCTCTTTCGGCCCGCTTCTCAACTGTCAATCAACTGTTTACTAACTACTTCCCCCCCCCCCCAAGGAAGCAGCCCGTGACAGCTGACTAACTCCCTGGTACCTATTTACTGCTAGGTAACAGGGGGCATTCAGGTTGAAAGAAACTTTGCCCATTTGTTTCTGCCTGGTGCGGGAATCGAACCCGCACCACAGAATTACGAGTCCTGCGCGCTATCCATCAGGCTACTAGGCCCCTACCCTGTGTGTGCGTGTGTGTGTGTGTGTGTGTGTGTGTGTGTGTGTGTGTGTGTGTGTGTGTGTGTGTGTGTGTGTGTGTGTGTATGTGTGTGTGTGTGTGTGTGTGTGTACATTCTATTTATTCACTACCTAAACTCTCAGGACATTCTTCTTACATTTTTTGCTTATTCAGTTTTTGTGCCCCTTGGCCCAATCTCACTCCATATGTATAAGCACTTTCCCCTGTATTTGTATAGATTTATGTTTACTGTACTTAACTCACTAATCTGTTTGTGTAGGCCTACTCACCTCTGAATTTATGTAGGGAACAGTCGCATGTCTTTGGATAGTTGTCAGTTACTATCAGTTGTCAGATAGTTGACATCGTCACAGAAGAAAGCCTAAAGTACCTATACAGTGAACAAAACCTAAAAAATGCCAGGAACTCTTGGAAATATACAGTATTCCAAAACATATTGAAACATGAAGGCTATCCAACAAAACCTGCTTTAATATTTACTCGAACATTAATTTTCCATGATTCAGTGTAAGGTTCTTACAAAAATCATAGTTATTTTTGTATTATCAAAGTTAAAGTGTTATCTTTTATTTTATTTTATTGTGAATGATCACTTTGTACATATATTTATATCAGACCTTAATGCTCAGTGGCTCCTAGGAAACGGGCTACTAAACGTTGGCGTAACTAGTTCAGTGTCTGATGCCCCCAGGTGCTAGTTTCTGGACATTACTGGTTCCCAGATATTTGAACCTGCTAATGTTATTCTTAAATAGCACTCATCCAGTGGTTCACAAGTGCTTTGGCCTGGGTTCATATCCTGGCCAGGGAGGATTGACAGGTTGCCAATCCTTAACTGTAGCTTCTGTTCACCTAGCAGTGAATGGGTACCTGGGGCCAGATTCACGAAGCAGTTACGCAAGTACAGTACTTATGAACGAGTACATCGTTCCTCAATCTTTGACGTCTTTGGTTACATTTATTAAATAGTTTAGAAGCATGAAAACTGCCCAATCAACTGTTGTTATTGTTGTAAACAGCCTCCTGTTTATTTAATAATTATAAACAAAACCACCAATGATTGAGAAAAGATGTACAGGTTCGTAAGTGCTTGCGTAACTGCTTCGTGAATCTGGCCCCTGGTTGTTAAATGATTTGGCGGGTCATATTCCTGGAAAATTAGGATTAAGGTCCTGCCTGAAATGCTGTGTGTGTTAGTGGCTTTACATGAATGTAAGATTTGTATATATAAATAAAATAAAATAAATAATAATAATAATAATAATAAAAAAGCATTCCCTAACAGTATGGGAGTTTAGGGAGGTACAGTATAATATAGAACATAATACAGTGTACAGTATATGGTTATACTGTACTAGTGAAATTCTCTTATAAATGTGCAACAGATCTCTGTCTGAATGCCAGGAAAGGTGTATGGACACTTTGAGACATACAAAAAAAATGGCTGCTGTCATTACCTTTATTCTGGGGAGCTATTGGTGTTGCATGTCAGTTCTGTCATTAGCTATTCTGGGTTCTGTCATTAGCTATTCTGGGTTCTAATGTTCTGTCATTAGCTATTCTGGGTTCTAATGTTCTGTCATTAGCTATTCTGGGGAGCTATTGGCATTGCATGTCAGCATCCATTTAGGTGTAGTTCTGTAGAAGAGCAACTTTCGATTTGTACAATAAGTTTCCAACAAACCTAACAAAGATTTTTAGTCCACTATCAGCCCATCCTCATAAACAAAGGTCAAAGTCCATTCCGTGCACCTGCCAAACCCCGCTGTTTATGAATGAAAAATGGTTTACACAAGACTCTAAACTGATGACGTCCGAACACTTCCAGAACAAGTGCTTCACTGATGACTTCTGTTCGAATGACAACGCTGTAAATGCTTCACCCACATGCTACAAATACAAATAATTGCCAACAGAACCTAAACACCTAACCAAATGCCTAAATATGCAGAGTATGCTAATATACTGTATAACAATATTAAATTATATTTGAGAAAATTCCTATTTTGAATGAACAGTGTTAAAATTGTTGAATGCGTCTTTGAGGTCAACTGCTGGATGGAATGGACTTGGTTTGAGGACTGGTCACCACTATTAATGCCAATATCTGATAACAGGCAACTTTACTCTAGGCTTGTCTGTACAGAACTTGCATCTGTACAGTATTTGTGAATGTGTACTTGAATTACATTTTTTGTTGTTGTTTTTTATAGTTAAAAGTGGGGAGCTATTCTTATGGTGTGTCATCTTTGCAATTTGGCATATACTGTGCAGGTATTTTAAATGTTTCTATTGGTTTTTGCTTCCTCTGCCTCTTAAAAGCCCATTGCAACCATCTACATTTTGTGAAGGTCTACTCTCAAGCTTCCATTGACATCATTACTGTCAAGGAATAACTATAAACTCCTACTAGCTAACAAAACACCCTTCTAGTACAAACTGAAAGTTATGTATCTCTTCACCCTATGAAGGTGGAAACCAGGGTAGTAATGGTTATTATGATAATTATCTTGTTTTTCTTAATACTGATTGATATTTACTGAAGCCCATTTCTGCTTTTCCAATATTTTATTTATTTAATCTCACCGTAATATACTCACCATAATAGTGAGTTTAATACCATTATATTATCTTCTTGCAGTTTTTTATGCTAAATCATTCCTTGTCTTAAAACTGCCTGCCTTAAAAATACTAGTTTTAATTAAAAAAAATTCTCTTCTTGCCAGGTGTATCATATAATTAATCCTAATGAGGGTGTCTGTTTGTCCGGGACAGCTGAAATGTCTCTTGGTGGTTACTTAAGAAATAAGACCTTTACACTCCAAGAGCTTCCCATGAAACTGGCTGCTGTGTCACGATGTTACAGAGCAGAAGCTGCTTCATCTCTAGAGAAAAAGGGATCTACAGGTATCTAGCTCTGTGTTATTGCACAATGAAATCACAGTAGCATGATTTATCTGCGAGAAAAATATTTGCGACAATATGATAGAATTGAACTTGGTGTCCTAGGTCACTCCAGATGCAACACAGTCAAAAATAATTATTACAAATGCTATTTTTAAGGTCATATAAGCATAAATATACATGAAAACATGGTCTGTATTTACACTAATAAAAACAATGTTTGCTATAAAATACTGTAGCAGAAAATACTGTATCTTATAATAGATGCCTTTCACCATCAGCTGTAACTCCAAACATTTCCACCTTCGTGAACTCATGTACCCTGGAAATAATTGTGAAGCTGGATAATGAACACCTTGTATGAGTAAAGATACATTAGGTATTAATCTCCACTGCATATCAATGAGAAAATATCTTTTGAGACAAGATGGCAGACAAAATATTTATAAAGCTTAATTCTTATA
>WNGS01169498.1:52226816-52256208 GCA_020271785.1 Procambarus virginalis
TGCCCGAGGGCGAGTTTATTGGGCAGCGTCACTCATCCTGTGAGTGGACACACCACCATAGTGACAGTATTGGGCAGCGTCACTCATCCTGTGAGTGGACACACCGCCATAGTGACAGTATTGGGCAGCGTCACTCATCCTGTGAGTGGACACACCGCCATAGTGACAGTATTGGGCAGCGTCACTCATCCTGTGAGTGGACACACCGCCATAGTGACAGTATTGGGCAGCGCCACTCATCCTGTGAGTGAACACACCGCCATAGTGACAGTATTGGGCAGCGTCACTCATCCTGTGAGTGAACACACACGCCATAGTGACAGTATTGGGCAGCGCCGCTCATCCTGTGAGTGAACACACCGCCATGTGACAGTATTGGGCAGCGCCACTCAACCTGTGAGTGGACACACCGCCATAGTGACAGTATTGGGCAGCGCCACTCATCCTGTGAGTGGACACACCGCCATAGTGACAGTATTGGGCAGCGCCACTCATCCTGTGAGTGGACACACCGCCATAGTGACAGTATTGGGCAGTGCCACTCATCCTGTGATTGGACACACCGACATAGTGACAGTATTGGGCAGTGCCACTCATCCTGTGAGTGGACACACCACCATAGTGACAGTATTGGGCAGCGCCACTCATCCTGTGAGTGGACACACCGCCATAGTGACAGTATTGGGCAGCGTCACTCATCCTGTGAGTGGACACACCGCAATAGTGACAGTATTGGGCAGTGCCACTCATCCTGTGAGTGGACACACCACCATAGTGACAGTATTGGGCAGCGCCACTCATCCTGTGAGTGGACACACCGCCATAGTGACAGTATTGGGCAGCGTCACTCATCCTGTGAGTGGACACACCGCCATAGTGACAGTATTGGGCAGCGTCACTCATCCTGTGAGTGGACACACCACCATAGTGACAGTATTGGGCAGCGTCACTCATCCTGTGAGTGGACACACCACCATAGTGACAGTATTGGGCAGCGCCACTCATCCTGTGAGTGGACACACCGCCATAGTGACAGTATTGGGCAGTGCCACTCATCTGTGATTGGACACACCGACATAGTGACAGTATTGGGCAGTGCCACTCATCCTGTGAGTGGACACACCACCATAGTGACAGTATTGGGCAGCGCCACTCATCCTGTGAGTGGACACACCGCCATAGTGACAGTATTGGGCAGCGTCACTCATCCTGTGAGTGGACACACCGCCATAGTGACAGTATTGGGCAGTGCCACTCATCCTGTGAGTGGACACACCACCATAGTGACAGTATTGGGCAGCGCCACTCATCCTGTGAGTGGACACACCGCCATAGTGACAGTATTGGGCAGCGTCACTCATCCTGTGAGTGGACACACCGCCATAGTGACAGTATTGTGCAGCGTCACTCATCCTGTGAGTGGACACACCACCATAGTGACAGTATTGGGCAGCGTCACTCATCCTGTGAGTGGACACACCACCATAGTGACAGTATTGGGCAGCGCCACTCATCCTGTGAGTGGACACACCGCCATAGTGACAGTATTGGGCAGCGTCACTCATCCTGTGAGTGGACACACCGACATAGTGACAGTATTGGGCAGCGTCACTCATCCTGTGAGTGGACACACCGCCATAGTGACAGTACTGGGCAACGCACTCATCCTGTGAGTGGACACACCGCCATAGTGACAGTATTGGGCAGCGCCACTCATCCTGTGAGTGAACACACCGCCATAGTGACAGTATTGGACAGCGTCACTCATCTTCTGAGTGGACACACCACCATAGTGACAGTATTGGGCAGCGCCACTCATCCTGTGAGTGGACACACCGTCATAGTGACAGTATTGGACAGCGCCACTCATCCTGTGAGTGAACACACCGCCATAGTGACAGTATTGGGCAGCGCCACTCATCTTCTGAGTGGACACACCACCATAGTGACAGTATTGGGCAGCGCCACTCATCCTGTGAGTGGACACACCGCCATAGTGACAGTACTGGCAGTGCCACTCATCCTGTGAGTGGACACACCGCCATAGTGACAGTACTGGGCAGCGCCATCATCCTGTGAGTGAACACACCGCCATAGTGACAGTATTGGGCAGCGCCACTCATCCTGTGAGTGGACACACCGCCATAGTAACAGTATTGGGCAGCGCCACTCATCCTGTGAGTGGACACACCGCCATAGTGACAGTACTGGGCAGCGCCACTCATCTTGTGAGTGGACACACCGCCATAGTGACAGTATTGGGCAGCGCCACTCATCCTGTGAGTGGACACACCACCATAGTGACAGTATTGGGCAGCGTCACTCATCCTGTGAGTGGACACACCGCCATAGCAGCATGTACAACACTCCCCAATAGGAAGAAAACCCGCTGGGTTGTTCATCCTGTCACTTGTACCCAGACACAGCTGGGACTTGCTTAACTGTCTCAAGTGAACAGCTCCTCAAACAAGAAGATTCCAAATCCTATTCTTACAAAATATTTACAACACATTATTAACTTCCGTGTGTTACCGTGGTGGTGTATTCACATATTTGTTCCTGCAGGATCGAGCTATTGTAGCTCTTGAACCCCGCTTTTCAACCCTGGGAGTGGCAGCAAGGCCAGGGGTGTCGTGCTCACACTGATATATATATTATCATGTCCAAAGATAAATGACAGCTGCCGGATATGTGTAGGGCCGGATATGAGAGAGAGAGAGAGAGAGAGAGAGAGAGAGAGAGAGAGAGAGAGAGAGAGAGAGACAGACAGACAGACAGACAGACAGACAGACAGACAGACAGACAGACAGACAGACAGACAGACAGACAGACAGTCAGTCAGTCAGTCAGTCAGTCAGTCAGTTAGGTGAGGCATAGTTTAGATTCTTGCGTTTGACTACCCCGTTTTCTGTCCGTTCCCGCCAAACACGCGACCGAACTACAACGTCCGAACAAGTTTTAACAACGTTCCAATACGTGATAAAAACGTTATACCAAGATGTAACAATGTTGTAACAAGCGGAAAATAGAGCCAGTTTGGGATTGTGTATTGCAGGATATTGTGGTGACTCAAGGTTCCTACCAGCGCCTCTCCAGCGTCCCGTTTTCTATTTGTAGGTCCTCAGTTCGGTTAAGTTCGGATAAATTGTTTTTGAGAGATATATACAAGAGTTGTTACATTCTTGTACAGCCACTAGTACGCGCAGCTTTTCGGGCAGGTCCCTGGAATACGATTCCCGCCGCGGAAGAATCGTTGTTACAACCAAGTACCCATTTGACTGTTGAGTTAAACAGAGGCTACAGTTAAGGATTTGCGCCCAGTAAATCCTCCCCGGCCAGGATACGAACCCATGACTAAGCGCTCGCGGAACGCCAGGCGAGTGTCTTACCACTACACCATGGAGACTGTAAATTTAGTACATTAGCTGTGACACTCCAGACCTAAAATTAAATTTTGTAAACAAAGTTTTGCATTTAAGTATAATAAACTTATACAAGAACAAAGTAGTTATAGTAGCCGGAAAAAGATACTTATTGTATATTATAATCAAAACAGCTAGGGGTAAATATGATATAATACTAACTACATGACAGACACGCTATAAACTGGGTTACTGTTACCAATAATACCGTTCAATAGACTGTTACCGTTCTAATGATATTAATAGACGCTTACAGTAGCCTGTAACGCCACAAGGTCTCTCACTCTCTGCATTCGGAAACACTGAAATGGAATTGTAACATGTAGTTCAGCGTGTGTTGCTCTTACGCGCAACAGATGGTGCTGTTTATCAAGAAAAGCCTGTTTTTACCTGTCACAGGTGTGGCATCTATATAGTAGGTATATAAAAACACGCGCGTATTCACATGGGACGTTGTGTCAAAATGTCAAAGCACGAACTGTCACTAGAGGTCAAATCACCCGTTAACTCAATACCCAGACCAACCTTCGGGCAGGAACCGCTTGTACAAGTGTTGGTTCCGCTACCTGGTGACAGGGGTGGAGGAGGGGGGGGGGAGTTATATGAAAAACAAGACAAGAAGCAATAGTGCACTATTACTTGACCACATCCCGTGCTTGTCAATCACCATTGTTAATGAAAACGCTTTAATGGCTGATGACTCAATTGATGGCTGGCAATACAATGACTAACAACACACACAATGACTGACAACACACACAATGACTCACAACACACAGAATGACTAACAACACACACGATGACTAACGATGCACTTACCGTCCTCCTCAGTTTATGCCTCCCATCAACCCCATGACTATTACCAGTAATTAACAATGGTAATAAGATTAAAATGGTACAACCATACTAAGAAACTAAGGGGCTCATAAGCCGTCATCACCGTCACTTCCCATTACCTGTGGGATGAACTAATGGGCTCCTTGTTATCATCACCACTCATCCTACAACCCATGAATTAATAGTTTTAAATCATGAGAATTAACACACCACTTTATCACTGAAATAGTTCAGTTAATAGTTCCTGAGGGCTGGGAGGAGTGTCCCTTGACCGACCCTCATAGTTCAGACCTCTTAGCTCTGGCGCTAATCGTCTTGCAAGCCTTTGTGCCTCTTAGGGCTTGGTCTTAAGCTTCGCAAGGTGGGGATTCCAGGCCGGTGCTGCATATTGGTCTAAGGCTGTCGGTGGAGACGAAGACGATGGTGGTGGCGACATATTGTGATAGTGATTATATGGTTGAAGTAATAATGACGATGAACATTTACAAGTGCATCCGTATATTTCTCAAACTACTATACAAGCACGCAGTTTGTGGCAGGCCAATTAGGTGACCCCTTCCTTGGCACTGCGTAGGTGGAGGGTAGTAAGATATCGATTGCGGACACGAGGAGCGGACCAGCCCTCCTGCTTCACGTTGATCTTGCACCTGCACCTTTCATTGCATCACCCTCACGCCTCAATGTAAACAATCCATGTGCAAAATACTGACATGATATCATTACATACCGTGCAACGAGCAATTAACCTGCTCTCTCACACTCTTATATACAAACCAAAGAAATTTTAAGTACAGTAGTTGACCAGACCACACACTAGAAGGTGAAGGGACGACGACGTTTTGGTCCGTCCTGGACCAAATCGAAGTCGATCAAGTCGATCGAGAATGGTCCAGGACGGACCGAAACGCCGTCGTCCCTTCACTTTCTAGTGCATGGTCTGGTCAACATTCTTCAGTCACGTTATTGACACTAATCGCCTGCGTAAGTACAGCAGTATTTTTCTGGAAACATCAGTCATGCAAAATGTCAACAATGAACCACAGTAAAGCGAGAGTACACACTTGATGGTGGTCCAGGATGGCGTCACTCATGGCATATGTGTAGGGTCGGGTTAAAAGAGTTTGATCCACGCTACTGTGACTTACATTCTCTGCATACACTTAAACATTACTGGTAAAATACCATTAATACAGATTGTGTTATGTTTTGCAGCAGCTGCTGCTGCGTCATTCCGGCCGGCGTCACGCAGCTTTCCCGCGTCCCCAGCACCACCACCTCCAAAGGTTACGACGCAATACACGCCACGAGGTGATGCGCGCGCGCCACGTGCTCCACCCTGCCACGTGGTCCGCCCGGATGTAAACAAACCGCCATGATATGGCGGGAAAAAACAAATATATATATATATATATATATATATATATATATATATATATATATATATATATATATATATATATATACACCCAAGAAGTTTGTACTTGGGTTTATGAGAGTACATAGCATTGATGTTTTTACATTCTTACAAGAACCACTAACACGCATAGCGTTTTCAGGCACATTATAAATGATCATCTGTACGACTGTCCTTCCCTCCGTCCTATCCCAGCTTCTATGGACAGTTAAGAAGAACTTCTTCCTGGAAGGTACAGAGTAAAAGTAGAAATTGTGCCCCTCAAGTTGAAGCACATAAGTGTGTACATATATGTGAATACTTTTATATTGAATAATAGTTTTATATAGAATGATAGATGCTCTGATTTTGACACTGGTAGTTACAGGTGCAGACACAACCTCACTCTTGTTAACAGGCATAGCTGTCTCCCTGTTGTTGTTGTTATAGATTCAGCTACTCGGAAGTTCCAAGTAGCACGGGCTATGGTGAGCCCGTAGTGGACTTACCTGGCACAAGAGCGGTGCTGTGTGGGGTCTCCCTTCCCATGGCTCATGTTAAGCCTTACCCGCTAGTCTTACCTACAATACCACCCGCCAATCGGCTTGACCCCCAAGTCCGCAATGACTGGCTGGGTATACAGTGGTGAGGTGGATTGGTTCCCAGTCAATCCCCCCCCCCCCCGGGTTGTGTCTCGGGGCTAACTGCCGACCCATTCTCTCCAGAGCCCTGCTTTTCTACATTACGGTAACCAACGTTACAAATACAACCTAATATGCACTACGGGCTCACCATAGCCCGTGCTACCTGGAACTTTGTTCCAGGTAGCTAATCTTTAACAACAACAACCTAATATGAGTAATAACGGTTCACAAAGTCTTCTAGTCTATCGGACTTGACAGGTTAGGTGGGTTGCTTGGGTTCGTATGTTTCTGGTTGGGTTCGAAGGCTGGATTGTTTACGGAGTGGCAAATGAGTGGAACAGGCTGGTGTATCACGTGTGTATGTGGTGTACTCACCTACACCTGTACGCCTGGTAGCTGAGTGGACAGCGCTCGGGATTCATAGCCCTGAGGTTCCGGGTTCGATCCCGGGCGGAGGTGGAAACAAATGAGCAGAGTTTCTTTTACCCTGATGCCTCTGTTCAGCTAGCAGTAAATAGGTACCTGGGAGTTAGACAGCTGCTACGAGCTGCTTCCTGGGGGTGTGTAACAAAAAGGAGGCCTGGTCGAGGACCGGGCCGCGGGGATGCTAAGCCCCGAAATCATCTCAAGATAACCTATCAGTGACTACGATAAAAGTCAAGCTATGCCCCGCCTAATGGCCTCGCCTTGGTGTTATAACAGAATTATTTTGGAATTCAAATTGTGGATGAAGGTACATGTGTCTAACTACTAGAACAAGTGCTGAACCGAGCAGTTACAGCCCCGCTCCTGTGCCAGGTAAGTCCTCTACGGGCTCACCATAGCCGGTGCTACTTGCCCCGCTCCTGTGCCAGGTAAGTCCTCTACGGGCTCACCATAGCCGGTGCTACTTGCCCCGCTCCTGTGCCAGGTAAGTCCTCTACGGGCTCACCATAGCCGGTGCTACTTGCCCCGCTCCTGTGCCACGCAAGTTACGGGCTCACCATAGCCCGTGCTACTTGCTCCGCTCCTGTGCCAGGTAAGTCCTCTACGGGCTCACCATAGCCGGTGCTACTTGCCCCGCTCCTGTGCCACGCAAGTTACGGGCTCACCATAGCCCGTGCTACTTGCCCCGCTCCTGTGCCAGGTAGGTCCACTACGGGCTCACCATAGCCCGTAGTGGACCGTGCTACTTGCCCCGCTCCTGTGCCACGTAAGTTACGTGCTCACCATAGCCCGTGCTACTTGGAACTTCCGAGTTCCGAGTAGCTGAATCTATAACAACAACAACAAGTTCTGAACATCCTACGAGTCTGGATGATAGCTCACCAAATGTTAAAGATAAATAAAGGCACGGGGATGTGTCGGGAATGCGGGCGACGTGTGGGCAAGGCGACATGAGGTGTAGGTAAGTAATTATCAAAGAAGGCGCCGAGCCAGGACGACGCCGTAGCAGCCTCTAAATCACAATTAGGTACTCAAAAGGCGCTATAAACATCTTTCAAGATGCCATTACGAGAAAAGGACGCGAGGCGAACGATATCAAATGTATCGGTATCAGATTGATTAAGATTGAGCCACCTAAGTGGTGGCATGGGCATGAATAGCCCGTAAATCGGAATCACAACACGAGTAAGAGCCACCGGGGGGGGGGAAATCGGTGTGGTGTAGGGGATAGGTAGACGAGAGTAAACCAAGGTAGACCAAGTGTGCCCTAAGGTAGACCAGGTGTGATCCAAGATGAACCGGAGTGTGACAAGACTTGTTCATGTACGGGAAGATTGGAAAATAAGGAAAAGCTTAGAACGTGGCCTCTCAGGTTGAGGAGATGCAGGAGACATGATCACGACATATACAATTCTTAGAAGAATTTACAAGGTGTACAAATATGAAACGTGAAATAGAGGCACGAGGGGACATGGGAGGAAGCTCAAGTCTCAGATAACTCATAAGAGAGCTTAGGGAAGTACTTTAATTTTTAGAGTGAAAGCAGTGAGTAGATTAGGTAGTGAGTATACATAAATGTATAGTACACATAAATGTATAGTATACATAAACGTATATGTATTAACTTGTGTTGTAGTATTATGAATGTGCTTGTTGCTCCGGCAGTCGCATCCCAACCACTTGGACTGGACGGTAGAGCAACGACCTTGCGTCATGCAAGTCGGCGTTCAATCCCCGACCGTCCAGATGGTTGGGCACCATTCCATCCCTCCCCCCGTCCCATCCCAAATCCCTATCTTCACCCCCTTCCAAGTGCTATATAGTCGTAATGTCTTGATGCTTTCTCCTGATCAATCAGCAGTCAGTCGGGTTAAGCATCGTTGCATTTCACAAGCCTTTAAACGGGTGACCACAAGCAAAGTGCCTGGGTCGCCTCCTGCTTCACCAGACCAAACACACAGTTCTTATTGTGGAGGACAGGAAGGCTGTTCCACATGAATGTATAGGTTCAACAGCCCCGCTCCTGTGCCAGGTAAGCTACGGGCTCACCATAGCCCGTGCTACTTGGAACTTGTTCCGAGTAGCTGAATTTATAACAACAACAGGAAGGCTGTTAGACACCAACGTGGCCACGTAGGTTAGGTCTACGACTGACCTTCCCCAGGATGTCTCACTCCCGGGTACCAATTTTTTTGCTCGGTGAAGAGACATATTAGGAAAGGAAATATTGCTCAAAAGGCTCCGTCCTGTGCGGATATTGAAGTTCTTTTTTTTTACGGAATCAACCACTTCGATAAAAATGCGACGTATCAGTAAAACTTAAAACACCGTAATATCAACGTCTCCTCTTCACCGGCCTGGATTGGTTAGGTAGGTTACTCGGTTGTTGTTATAGATTCAGCTAATCGGAACAAGTTCCAAGTAGCACGGGCTATGGTGAGCCCGTAACTTACCTGGCACAGGAGCGGGGCAAGAAGCACGGGCTATGGTGAGCCCGTAACTTACCTGGCACAGGAGCGGGGCAAGTAGCACGGGCTATGGTGAGCCCGTAACTTACCTGGCACAGGAGCGGGGCAAGAAGCAAGCACGGGCTATGGTGAGCCTCGTGGACGGGAGATGTCTCCCCGGTTACTTGGGGTTTCATTTACGCTTTGTTTACAGAGTGGCAAATCAAGAGACCGGACTGTAAGTAAGTAGTAAGTAACCCCTTACTTACTACTTACCCACCCCGTAATTTCACAAGTAAGGGGTGAAATCACTGCTTGGCTGAATGGTTACCCACAGTTCATTCAATGATTGATTGATTGATGAAGATTAAGCCTCCTAAAAGATGGCACCGGCATGAATAGCCTGTAAGTGGTGGCCCTTTTGAGCCATTACCAGTATCATTAGCTGATACTGGAGATCTGTGGAGGTGCGACTGCACCCTGTGTGGTAGTTCATTCAAGACAACATGGTGTGTGATGTGGGTGCCCCCCATGCCCGGGAGAGTAAGTCAGCTGTTTCCTAGAGACGATCAAGGTCAAGTTCAAGGTCAAGGTCATGTGAGAAGGGGGAAGGGGAGGCAGAGATTTACAGGGTGGTGATGGGGGAAGATATTAAAATAAGTTTATGATCGCGTATGTGTGTGTGTGTGTGTATGTGTGTGTGTGTGTGTGTGTGTGTGTGTGTGTGTGTGTGTGTGTATGTGTGTGTGTGTGTGTATGTGTGTGTGTGTGTGTGTATGTGTGTGTGTGTGTGTGTGTGTGTGTACTCACCTATTTGTACTCACCTATTTGTGTCTGCAGGATCGAGCATTAGCTCTCGGATGTCGGTTGTCTAATGCAATGACTCCTGACCTATTTCCCTATCATATTTACTTTTAAAATTATGAATGGAGTTTGCTTCTACAACCTGTTCCTTTAGTTCATTCCATTTTCTCACTACTCTTACGCTAAAAGAAAACTTTACAATGCGGGTGTGTACTTACCTAGTTGTATTCGCCTAGTTGTGCTTGCGGGAGGTGAGCTTTGGCTCTTTGGTCCCGTCTCTCAACTGTCAATCAACTAATGTACAGGTTCCTGAGCCTACTGGGCTCTATCATATCTACACTTGAAACTGTGTATGGAGTCAGCCTCCACCACATCACTTCCTAATGCATTCCATTTATCTACTACTCTGAAACTGAAAAAAAATTCTTTCTAACGTCTCTATGGCTCATTTGGGCACTCAGTTTCCACCTGTGTCCCCTAGTGCGTGTGCCCCTTGTGTTAAATAGTCTGTCTTTATTTACCCTATCAATTCCGCTGAGAATCTTGTATGTGGTGATCATGCCCCCTCTAACTCTTTAGTCTCCCAGTGACGTGAGGTTTAATTCCTGTAGTCTCTCCTCGTAGTTCATACCCCTCAGTTCGGGTACTAGTCTGGTGGCAAACCTTTGAACCTTTTCCAGTTTAGTCTTATGCTTGATTAGATATGGACTCCACGCTGGAGCCGCATACTCCAGGATTGGTCTGACATATATGGTATATAATGTTCTGAAAGATTCCTTACACAAGTTTCTAAAGGCCGTTCTTATGTTAGCCAACCTGGCATATGCTGCTGATGTTATCCTCTTGATATGAGCTTCAGGGGACAGGTCTGGCGTGATATCAACCCCCAGGTCTTTCTCTCTCTGACTCTTGAAGTATTTCATCTCCCAAGTGATACCTTGTATCTGGTCTCCTGCTTCCTACCCCTATCTTCATTACATTACATTTGCTTGGGTTAAACTCTAACAGCCATTTGTTCGACCATTCCTGCAGCTTGTCCAGGTCTTCTTGAAGCCTCAAACTGTCCTCCTCTGTCTTAATCCTTCTCATAATTTTGGCGTCGTCAGCAAACATTGAGAGGAATGAGTCTATACCCTCTGGGAGATCATTTACGTATATCAGAAACAGGATAGGTCCAAGCACAGAGCCCTGTGGGACTCCACTGGTGACTTCACGCCATTCTGAGGTCTCACCCCTCACTATAACTCTCTGCTTCCTATTGCTTAGGTACTCCCTTATCCACTGGAGCGCCCTACCAGTTACTCCTGCCTGTTTCTCCAGCTTATGCATCAACCTTTTATGGGGTACTGTGTCAAAGGCTTTCCGACAGTCCAAAAAAATGCAGTCCGCCCATCCTTCTCTTTCTTGCTTAATCTTTGTCACCTGATCGTAGAATTCTATCAAGCCTGTAAGGCAAGATTTACCCTCCCTGAACCCATGTTGCTGCGGGGGGACGTGTTGAGTTAGACGAGGCAGGAGATAAGTGCAACGAGAGGGCGTGGGACACTGCAACAGCATCCAGCAGAACACGACGTACTAGGCAGTGATGCTCAGGACCAGTCAATCCTCCTGCCGCCACAGCTTCAACTTAAATCTAGTTTTGGCTCCGTCAACAGTAAGATCCGACATTCTGGTCACCCATACCGCTCCAGCTGTCCAGCACCCACCCAGAGCTTCCAGCCCGCCCTGGTCGCAGGCGGGAGCCCGCTCTAGCACCCAGAGCTTCCAGCCCGCCCTGGTCGCAGGCGGGAGCCCGCTCTAGCACCCAGAGCTTCCAGCCCGCCCTGGTCGCAGGCGGGAGCCCGCTCTAGCACCCAGAGCTTCCAGCCCGCCCTGGTCGCAGGCGGGAGCCCGCTCTAGCACCCAGAGCTTCCAGCCCGCCCTGGTCGCAGACGGGAGCCCGCTCTAGCACCCAGAGCTTCCAGCCCGCCCTGGTCGCAGACGGGAGCCCGCTCTAGCACCCAGAGCTTCCAGCCCGCCCTGGTCGCAGACGGGAGCCCGCTCTAGCACCCAGAGCTTCCAGCCCGCCCTGGTCGCAGGCGGGAGCCGGCTCTAGCACCCAGAGCTTCCAGCCCGCCCTGGTCGCAGGCGGGAGCCGGCTCTAGCACCCAGAGCTTCCAGCCCGCTCTGGTCGCAGGCGGGAGCCGGCTCTAGCACCCACCCAGAGCTTCCAGCCCGCCCTGGTCCCAGGCGGGAGCCCGCTCCAGCACCCAGAGCTTCCAGCCCGCCCTGGTCGCAGGCGGGAGCCCGCTCTAGCACCCACCCAGAGCTTCCAGCCCGCCCTGGTCGCAGGCGGGAGCCCGCTCCAGCACCCAGAGCTTCCAGCCCGCCCTGGTCCCAGGCGGGAGCCCTCTTCAGCACTGACCCTAGGCTTCCTGCCGCTGTCAGTATTAATTAAGACTGGTCTCTGGCAGTACACTGGCCAGTATCCCTCGAGCAACTCTCCCCTGCTTCAAGAAATACCTTCCCCATCACACGCACATCCTAGCTGGAGGGTATTCCTGCGCGAGCCTTTGACTGGCTCGCTATAACTCATCTCAGTCTTATGTTATAAATACTCATTCACAGCCTATGTCCAATATGTTTAACAACTAATGTGATGTTAAACTCAGTGGTAATTTTACTTGCCTCGTAACTGGTACATTTGTGTTGGGAAACAAAATTCAACGATAATAATAGTTACCCGAGGGATAACGATGAGTGTCTGGCAGCCCCGGATACCCAAGTAGCTCCCTCGTCTTATCACAAGTTCTTCAACTAGTAATAGACATTCCGTCAGCATAAATAGCTTAACGGAAACACGTGTTGCAAATTGGAAACTGGCTATCTGGTCCACTTACAGCGAGCGCCAGCGGCCTGTCATTTGTTATAACCAGCCATGGTATACTCACCCCGTGTGTGGTACACGGGTAAACTGTCAAGTACCACCAGGATGAACTACCGTGTTAGTTCCTGGAATCAATGTCCCCTTGGCTCGGTCTCTGACCAGGCCTCGTGGTTGGGGGCCTGGTCAATCAGGCTGTTAAGAGGCCGCTGCTCGCACTCTCACATGTGTATGACAGCCCGGAAAGTTTAGTCATGTGCCTGCAGTACCTACAGTAAGCAAACTTGGGGTATTTCGCCAGCATTTCTGGTATTATATAATTTTGAATGAAATACACATTTCTTGAACAATTCGAATTATCCCTAAATTCTGATATTTGTTCACATCACAATTACATAGTAACGTAAAGGTATGTGAACAGTTCTACTGACAGAGTTTGCATTTGGTCAGCTGTACGTCAGCAGACAGTGCAAGCTCACCGACGTACATGTAGACTAAGCCCAACAGTAGTAACGTAGACGTCTGCAGTTACAGCCCCCTCTCCTGTGCCAGGTAAGTCCACTACGGGCTCACCATAGCCCGTGCTACTTTGGCACTTTTGTTCTAAGTAGCTGAATCTAAAACAACAACAATAGACGTCTGCTGACCTTACTGGATGACCCACAGACATGTGGTGAGAGATAAGATTGTGTGAGAATATGGGGAGAGGACACGACTGCCGCCCGCGATGGTACAGAATGGCGCAGTCCACATGGAGACGTACCTACGCAGCCTCTCATCTTACCTAACACGTCGCATTTCTTACGGAATCGCAATATTTAAGTTTTCAATTCATCGGCTTCGACAGGTTGCTCCGAGTATGCATTTAGTCAGATCTACTGTAACATCTGCTGATGTAGATGTGACTAATGTAAACTGTGTCAGCAGAACTACTCGCATACTTTGCGTCATTATATAACGGAATGTGAAAAAAATGGCGGAATTCAGAGATAACGCCATCAATGGTGTTTAAGAACTGTATAAGTACTTCATTCATAATGATGTACTGCCAGGAATCATAGCGAAGTATCCAAAATTTGCTTACTGTAGGTGCAGCCTGAATATGACTAAAACTGCCGCCCAGTTGTGTGGGTGTGGAGCACATGACTGTAAAGCTGCCGCCCAGTTGGGTAGGTGTGGAGCAAGACTAGTAACTGTGTGACTCACCGTAGATGTAAAATGCCTTGTATAGTGACTGTTGTGAGCCTCTTGTTGAATCCCTTGTGATATAAAAAGATTATCGATGGGTATATGTATTTGTGTACATGGATGTATGTATATGTACATACATAACATTAACAATTATGTAACTAGCTTCAAAAGATTGTCACTTGCTTAGCTAAACGAACTCTAGCATTATGTGCCTCTGTAACCCTTTCCACCACCGCACACGGAATGGGTATGGGGGTGCATAATAAAGATAAATGTCAGGTTCCTACATTTCTAGTTTGGCAAAACAGTTCTATTTATTACGTAGTGGCAGACGAGTTCCACGAGGGAAAAGTTGAGACCCATGGTATCTGAAGGCGGGAAGGAACGTGGTTGATCAATCATCAATTAATAAATAAATAAATAAATAAATATGTTTATTCAGGTAAGGTATATACATACAAGTGAGGTTACATTAATGGATCGAATTATAGGTAGAGCTAATTGAGCTACAAGCTCTGCATAACAAAAAAAAAACTCGTTTTGGGTACATAAATCTCTACTCAATTCTCCAGTCTTACGATAATTCTCTCGATTCTCAGTGGGAAAAGAAGTTTACGTACAACAACCCACATCTACGGACGAGGGACCAGTCGTACGATAACCGTCCAGACCTTCACTGGGGGGGGGGGGCAGCCGTACGATAACCCCTCCCCACCCTCACTGGAAAAGAACCAAGCGTACGATAACCTTCCACAGCTTTAGAGTGGAGGAAGAAATCGTACGATAACCTTCCTCAGCTTTAAGTATGGAGGAATAAATCGTACGATAACCTTCCACAGCTTTAAGTATGGAGGAATAAATCGTACGATAACCTTCCACAGCTTTAAGTATGCAGGAATACATCGTACGATAACCTTCCACAGCGTTAGAATGGAGGAAGAAATCGTACGATAACTTCTTCAGCTTTAAGTATGGAAGAATACATCGTACGATAACCTTTCCCACTCTCCACGTGGGATGTACTGGAGGCTGCAGATCCCAGGTACAACATTAAAGTACATGTTGGTTTTATTACATCAGGTATGATTGTGAATGTTGATTACATCAGGCATGTCTTAGCATCACCAACTGTAGACGCCTTATAGATCCATTTAGCATACAAGCAATTACAATAGTATACTATCTATGGTGACATGGAGAATAGCCTCACTCCATAGTTAATGTTTCCTGCAATATAAGCCAAGCGAGAAGCGTCCGTAGAGGACGCATACGGCACTGGGAAAACGTGTCGTACATTGTTTACAACGCGTTATTCGTCGTCGATATAAGAAAGAATTCTTCCTATATGCATTATGTTACTTGGATATATGAGTTAGGTGAAATGTGAGAACAAAGAATGTTGACATTTTCATGGCGCGTATCACGCCGCACGATTGATAGGCCAACAAGAGCCGAGAGTGTACGACACTTCCCGAGTCGGTCCGAGGGAGTCACGTGACGATGCACTCAGTTCTCTGTCTCCCACGCACTTGTGTGGACGGACTCAACACATATCTGCAGTGATATATACACGTCGCAGTCCTCCTCGGAATTTTTTTCACCACAATTCTCAAACTGGACGTTTCCATCTGTGCCATGAAGTAGCGCATATAGAAGTGGAGTGTTTGTAGAGCTAGAGGCGAACGATCCGGGGGAGCAGCATGGAGCATAGCGACGGACGCGCGCCCGCCGCCACGGGACTATAGCCAGGCCGCTCCCCAGGCCACGTCGATAATATCCTGGCTTGTGATTGGTCGTACGCGTCCACCGCCAACTGACGCAACGCACTCGCCATGACGCACACCAGCCAACTGTGTGAAGCAGCTCTGATCGCCAAAGTACGCGAACATCCGCACCTCTATGACGTACACCACAAAGACTACAAGGATTCGCGTAAATGCATACAGACATGGTCGCAGATCTCCAAGGACATTGGCTGCCCGGGGGCGTGGAAAATGTGCAAAGAGAGATGGCGTACGTTGCGGGACGTCTACGTGAGGAATAGGAAGTCCATCATGGTGGGTGATGCAGTGAGGAAGCGGCCTAAATGGAGGTTTTTCGACCAGATGAACTTTCTAAACTCTTACATCAATCACAGAGCGCCGGAAACCGAAGTGTATACCATCTTGCCAAGGTACTCCCCCCCCCCCCCAAACTGCTTGTTAACTTTTTCTACGGCTCGAATTAGATGTAAATAAAACCTGCCTCGTATGGGCCCATTTCTTATGTTAAAATATATATACATATATATATTCTCTAGGGAATATTATAACTGCCACGTCCCTCAATTTACCACAAAAAATTGCACCAGTTTACGTAAACAAACGTACGAACCCAAGCAACCCACCAAACCTATAGAGGCCGATGATTAGAAAACGGCAGTATTACATTTGATTTGTTTTCCCTAATACGTCGCATTTTAACGAATTGGTCGATTCCGTAAATAATGCGACGTATTAGGCGAACGGATGTGTTACATAACCATACATTAGGATCGATCATTTGGAAACTAACAGAAAACACGTCTTTAGCTTGTAATCACACTCTGATTCATATAATTACCCTACTGATGATAGTTCCTTCTCACAAGTTACAGCCCCGCTGCTGTGCCAGGTAAGTCCACTACGGGCTCACCATAGCCCGTGCTACTTGGAACGTTTTGTTCCAAGGAACGCTACTTGGAACGTTTTGTTCCAAGTAGCTGAATCTTAAACAAGAAGTTCTTTCTACACTAGTGATAGCTCAATCCCCTACTGGCGACAGATCCATAAAATGACCTTTTGTACATTTTTTATGTTTTTTATATTTCTTTTACGCCATGAACCCAAATCCTTTGAATTTTGAATTAACTTAGAACTAGTATCAGATCACTTCATTGCAAGCTCTCCTCCACTTGTTTAGTGAACACAGTCATGGTTGGTGAGCACACAGTGTGTATGTGTACATGTGTAAGTTAGAGGCGACGTAACTGGCAGTACATCGCACTTACAGGATCAACCAATACGTTAAAAATGCGACTTATTAAAACAAATTAAAGCACAGTAACGCTGACGTTTGATATCCATTGTTATAGGCTAGACAGCTTACCGAGGTTCATACTTTTCTGGTTAGGCAAAACAAGTTGCATTTATTATCGAGTAGAAAATAGAGAGAACTAACAGCTACGTCAATGTGGCAACAACACTCACATGTCTTATAGTTTACAGAAGTGAAAATTATTTTGTTTATTTATTAGTCATTATATAGACTATATGAAGCCAAAGTGACATCTCGCAGAAACTGCACAATGGATGGGGCAGTGTAGCAACTGACTGACTGGTCTTGGGTTCAATTCCCAGACAGGGAGAGACGTTTTCTTCAGTCCATCCTCCTGTTTAGGTAGTTCTGACACCAGCTACATGGACCATCATATATATGGGCCACAAAGTTACAAAAAGTGATATATCTAAACAGGAGGATGGGTTTGTTTCCTTACACCCGATGTAAATAGGTGCCTGGGAATTTACCAACTGTAGTCCTGGAGAATGAGAGTTGTTAGCTAGGGGAGAGATACCAGTACTAGTACATGCACGGCCATGTTAATATCCATGACGTAATATTTGTGATCATCTCTCTATTCCCCTCCGTAAAAAATGCACTGGCTGAACCCGTCCACTTGAGCAGTACGTCGTATTTTGACGTATACATCCCCCTACCCCACCCGATGCCAAAATTGACGTACCCAAATATCATAGCAGCTCACAAAGTTAATGTGATGACCCATTTTGTATTCGTGGGTCCTCAAGTTAAGTTAGGTTAGGTTCGAGGAATTTAATACACCAGTTTAGTGTCGTTGTGAACGCCTAACCTCTGGAGCCTAAACAAGTGTATGTGGGCCTGCGAGCCGCTCCAAGCAACAGCCTGGTGGACCAAACTCTCACAAGTCAAGCCTGGCCTCGGGCCGGGCTTGGGGAGTAGAAGAACTCCCAGAACCCCATCAACCAGGTATCAACAAGATAACCTAAAGCGTCAGAACTTTACCTACCCACTTAAACTACGGGAGCCGTATAATCATTAAAGCCTAGAAAGTGTCACTTTCGCAGTGGTTATAATTTCCCTGTATATTTTACGCTGTGGTCGAATGCGTGAAAGATGTCGTACGTACAGTAAGAGGCGCGGATAATTAACGGTCGTAAGTTATAATTTGTCTCCAAGATCTTTAACCCTTCACTTATATCTATTCTGAACTAAATTAATACATGTTGCACATTGGTATACGTCCTCGGCTCACAACTGATGAACTCGTTCACATACCCGGACAGAAATGGTTGGGCATATTTCTTTCACTTTATGCCTCACTTCATCTAGCAGCAAGTCAATGGGAGTTAGGCAACTGTTGTGGGTTGCATCCTGGGGAGTGTCAGTAGTTGGCCTAAGAGTGGGGGGGGGGGCATCCTATCCCTGATAACGGGAATGGAATTATCAGGGAAAGCGCCAAGCCAAGACTATGTAGCACTTGGAAGGGGGGTCAGGATAAGGATTAGGGATGGGACGGGGGAAAGGAATGGTACGGGAGTTATTTCTAACACTTTTTGCAGCCACTGGGTTGGGCCTGAGGACGTGGAGACTGTACTGTGTGAAGAGGATGCAGCCAGCGACTCTGAAGCTCAAGATGACAACTCCAACTCTACCTCCTTCAACTCTGAGGAACTCATACTGACAACTGTGGACGGCAGACCCATCAAAGAGGAGATTGTCGAGTGGATGGATGAAGAACTTGAAGGGAGTGAGAGCTTTGTTACTCCCGATGGCGGAGAGACTCTTTCGTCCGTCCAAAGTTCCAGTACTGTTAACCTGTCGACTGGTCAATGGGAAAGCGAGAAAATACCCAAAAGTGAGTTTCTTCTCCTTATGTGTTTCACATTTAATTTGTACAAAACTGCACTGTAAAAATATAATTATCTTCAAATTAACCAATCCACACACTAGAAAATGAAGGGACGACGACCATTCTCAAGTCGATTGTGAATGGTCCAGGACGGACCGAAACGTCGTCGTCCCTTCACCTTCTAGTGTGTGGTCTGGTCAACATACCTCAGCCACGTTATTGTGACTCATCGCCTGCATATCTTCAAATTATACAATAAACTAACTTATGTAATTCTTTTCAGAAAAAGCAAAGAAGCTAAACCACTTGTCACTTGACAGTTTGCCAATCCAGATCAAGAATATATCTGGCAGTCTAGGCCGGGCCAAGGGGACAGCGAGCCCGCGAGACCATATTAAAAAGGATAAAGAACATTTACCAACAGAAGCCGTTGAAGCCACGTATAAACACCATAGTACACCGACCTGCCATACTCCCGACGTTAAGCCAAAAATATTAAGTACAAAGACTGAATACATTCCGGAAGAGGAGGAAGAACTATTCGGGAAATATATAGCAGCCGCCATAAAAAAGTTAACTGACAGGTCAAAATCTTTAGCTAAAATGCGGATTCAAGAAGTTCTCTTCAACCTGGAAGAATCCGACCGAAACAGTCAGACAGAAAAGTTAAAAAAAAGCAAAAAATAAACGCTAGGTGATGGCACAGCGTAAGAAGAATACAGTGACACTTGACGATCATTCTGCGCACTACAAGTCTCCCGAGGGCACTGCAAGCAGTGCTGTGTGCAGAACAAGCAGTGATGAGGCAGCTACGGTTAAGACGGCGCTTTAAACACTGCTGGCAGTGCTACAGGCAGCAGTGGCAGTGTTACCAATGGCAGCACTGATAAGATGCATATTATATCCATGATGCAAGTCAGATGTTCAGTGTTGAGCATTGTTGAATTGTGCGCATCTGGCGTGGCTCACTGTGCACGCTCATGTTCAGTGCCGTCACTGTGCACGCTCATGTTCAGTGCCGTCACTGTGCACGCTCATGTTCAGTGCCGTCACTGTGCACGCTCATGTTCAGTGCCGTCACTGTGCACGCTCATGTTCAGTGCCGTCACTGTGCACGCTCATGTTCAGTGCCGTCACTGTGCACGCCCATGTTCAGTGCCGTCACTGCACGCCCATGTTCAGTGCCGTCACTGTGCACGCTCATGTTCAGTGCCGTCACTGTGCACGCTCATGTTCAGTGCCGTCACTGTGCACGCTCATGTTCAGTGCCGTCACTGTGCACGCTCATGTTCAGTGCCGTCACTGTGCACGCTCATGTTCAGTGCCGTCACTGTGCACGCTCATGTTCAGTGCCGTCACTGCACGTCCATGTTCAGTGCCGTCACTGCACGCTCATGTTCAGTGCCGTCACTGCACGACCATGTTCAGTGCCGTCACTGCACGACCATGTTCAGTGCCGTCACTGTGCACGCTCATGTTCAGTGCCGTCACTGTGCACGCTCATGTTCAGTGCCGTCACTGCACGACCATGTTCAGTGCCGTCACTGCACGCTCATGTTCAGTGCCGTCACTGCACGCTCATGTTCAGTGCCGTCACTGTGCACGCTCATGTTCAGTGCCGTCACTGCACGCTCATGTTCAGTGCCGTCACTGTGCACGCTCATGTTCAGTGCCGTCACTGCACCCCCATGTTCAGTGCCGTCACTGTGCACCCCCATGTTCAGTGCCATCACTGCACGCCCATGTTCAGTGCCGTCACTGCACGCCCATGTTCAGTGCCGTCACTGTGCACGCTCATGTTCAGTGCCGTCACTGCACGCCATGTTCAGTGCTGTCACTGTGCACACCATGTTCAGTGCCGTCACTGCACACCCATGTTCAGTGCCGTCACTGCACACCATGTTCAGTGCCGTCACTGCACACCATGTTCAGTGCCGTCACTGCACACCCATGTTCTCAATAAAGTACAAGACACTCCAGATATTTTTAATAAAGAACCTATAATCTTGTGTCTGATGAACCACATTGGATCAGAACTGTCGACCCCAAATGGATTACCAATATGTCCCCCCCCACACCCATGCTGTGGGTGATAGTACACCCCACACCCATGCTGTGGGTGATAGTACACCCCCACACCCATGCTGTGGGCGATAGTACACCCCCACACATGCTGTGGGCGATAGTACACCCCCACACCCATGCTGTGGGTGATAGTACACCCCCACACCCATGCTGTGGGTGATAGTACACCCCCCACACCCATGCTGTGGGCGATAGTACACCCCCACACCCATGCTGTGGGTGATAGTACACCCCCCACCCATGCTGTGGGTGATAGTACACCCCCACACCCATGCTGTGGGTGATAGTACACCCCCACACCCATGCTGTGGGTGATAGTACACCCCCCACACCCATGCTGTGGGTGATAGTACCCCCCACACCCATGCTGTGGGCGATAGTACACCCTCACACCCATGCTGTGGGCGATAGTACACCCCCACACCCATGCTGAGGGTGATAGTACACCCCCACTCATGCTGTGGGTGATAGTACACTCCCACACCCATGCTGTGGGCGATAGTACACTCCCCCCCACACCCATGCTGTGGGTGATAGTACACCCCCACACCCATGCTGTGGGCGATAGTACACCCCCACACCCATGCTGAGGGTGATAGTACACCCCCACTCATGCTGTGGGTGATAGTACACTCCCACACCCATGCTGTGGGCGATAGTACACTCCCCCCACACCCATGCTGTGGGCGATAGTACACCCCACACCCATGCTGAGGGTGATAGTACACCCCCACACCCATGCTGTGGGCGATAGTACACCCCCACACCCATGCTGAGGGTGATAGTACACCCCCACTCATGCTGTGGGTGATAGTACACTCCCACACCCATGCTGTGGGCGATAGTACACTCCCCCCCACACCCATGCTGTGGGTGATAGTACACCCCCACACCCATGCTGTGGGTGATAGTACACCCGCCCACACCCATGCTGTGGGTGATAGTACACCCCCCACACCCATGCTGAGGGTGATAGTACACCCCCACTCATGCTGTGGGTGATAGTACACTCCCACACCCATGCTGTGGGCGATAGTACACTCCCCCCCCCCACACCCATGCTGTGGGTGATAGTACACCCCCACACCATGCTGTGGGTGATAGTACACCCCCACCCCATGCTGTGGGTGATAGTACACCCCCCACACCCGTGCTGTGGGCGATAGTACACTCCCACACCCATACTGTGGGTGATAGTACACCCCCACACCCATGCTGTGGGTGATAGTACACTCCCACACCCATGCTGTGGGCGATAGTACACTCCCCCCCACACCCATGCTGTGGGTGATAGTACCCCCCACACCCATGCTGTGGGTGATAGTACACCCCCACACCCATGCTGTGGGCGATAGTACACTCCCACACCCATGCTGTGGGTGATAGTACACCCCACACCCATGCTGTGGGTGATAGTACACTCCCACACCCATGCTGTGGGCGATAGTACACTCCCCCCCCACACCCATGCTGTGGGTGATAGTACACCCCCACACCCATGCTGTGGGTGATAGTACACCCCCACACCCATGCTGTGGGCGATAGTACACTCCCACACCCATGCTGTGGGTGATAGTACACCCCCACACCTATGCTGTGGGTGATAGTACACCCGCCCACACCCATGCTGTGGGTGATAGTACACCCGCCCACACCCATGCTGTGGGCGATAGTACACCCCCACACCTATGCTGTGGGTGAAAGGGGTCAACATGACAGAGAGAGGGGGAACATGAGAAAGGGGGCAACCCGTCCTCGACTCAAGTCCATTACATTCAGCGGTCAACCCCACAGACGCATTCATAAATTTTAACATGCTGTTCATTCAAAACGGAAATTTTCTCAAGTATAAATTAATATTATAATATATTGGCATATTGTGTATATATAGGCATAGGATAGGTTAGGTCAGGTGTTTAGGTTCTGTTGGCGATTATTTGTATTTGTAGTACGTGGGTGAAGCATTTATAGCGTTGTGATTCGAACAAAATTCGTCAGTGAAGCACTTGTTCCGGATATGTTCGAACGTCAGCAGTTGTGAGTCGTGTGTAAACCGCTTTTCATTCATAAACAGGGGGTTTGGCGGGTGCATGGAATCACTTTTGGATCTTTGTTTGGAGGACGGGCTGAGGGGGGATCACACCTATTCGCCAGACTGTCGACCCTCTATGGATTACCCAACAACATGTCCCCATACCTAGGGGTAAATGTCCCCCCCCCCCCACACCCACTTCACTCTCCATATCACCATCGTCACCACAAGTCCTATTAGATGCCAGCAAGACTTCCACAATAGCTTGGTTTACTTTACGCCTACTTTGATAAGTACTTGCTTGGTTTACTTTACACAAGTTAAGTTCAGCTGACGAGATTGTTTTGCAGTTGTTGTGCAAACAAAACATGGAATCGAGGTACAGTTACTGACGGTGATAATTTATTTTAATCAAACTTTCTTTTAAAACTGAGATTGAGCCCTAAGGTCCCCCCCCCTACCCTCCCCGAGGGTAATGGACACTCCCCAGCAACGAACGCCTGCTCTGGAAGTCTAATAAAACCATGACACAAAAGCTTACTGAACAACCAGCAAGTCTACTTTCGTCCAACATATAGTTCAGAACAAAACTGAGGAAAGATGTGCAGGTTTCGCAAGTAGAAACGTAAAATATAATAAATCCTGGCCTAGGCTGAAGAGGCGGGCACGTGGTTATACTACAGGCACGGATACAAGGTAAAGATCTATGTACAAACATTTCTGAACAAAACATTTGAATGGCAATGTCAGCTGTGGAGCGTGGACTTAGGCGGGTACCTGTACAGACATGGCACAGAGGCCACGGCAGGTTTTCAAGGACACTTGAGAACACAGTTGCCACGCCCAACCTCTTAACCTTCATACTAAAAACAAGTGCATATCGAGAGATTTACCAGCTTGTATTATTTTCCTAGTGTGTTACCAAAATAAGTCTACTTCAGTTATTGATACGAAGATAGAAAACGAACCTAACATTTGAAATCCTCTGTAGTAGTTTGTTTATCAGATTTATATAAAAAAGTACTTTTTTCTAACGTCAACGGTATACGTGGTCAGTGGTATGTGTAGTCAACGGTATACGTGGTCAGTGGTATGTGTAGTCGACGGTACATGCACGTCGTTAGTGGTATGCGTAGTCGATGGTACACGTATATATGAAGAGAAGTGTTGAGGGTAGAACTCATACCACAACCAGAGTGTATGCAGGTTCTGATTGATTTTATTGCAGCAGGAGGCGGCTAGTTTGTTGTGCAACCCACACTCATCCTGTGAGCGGTGGCGCAAAAAGGATTGCAGCTGGCACAAAAGGTCTTTATCGGACCTTTATCGGAGATTACAATAACAATTACATCTATCCTGCACACCTTATAATAATACTGTCAGCTAGCGTGAAACCCTGACTTGATTTCTGTAGAAGCCTCAGAACCCGTAAAGAATTCAATAGAAGCCTCAGGACCCCTAAAGAATTCAGTAGAAGCCTCAGGACCCCTAAATATTTCAGTAGAAGCCTCAGGACCCCCCCAAAGAATTCAGTAGAACCTCAGGACCCCTAAATAATTCAGTAGAAGCCTCAGGACCCCCTAAATAATTCAGTAGAAGCCTTAGGACCCCCTAAATATTTCAGTAGAAGCCTCAGGACCCCCTAAATATTTCAGTAGAAGCCTCAGGACCCCCTAAATAATTCGGTAGAAGCCTCAGGACCCCTAAATAATTCAGTAGAAGCCTCAGAACCCCCTAAATAATTCAGTACAAGCCTCAGAACCCGTAAAGAATTCAGTATACGCCTTATGTTGCAGGTTTAGGACGTTTAATTGGGAGTATTCAGTTCGAATCTTCCTCGTGGCTCCTACTGATTTTCTCAAAAACGAAATTAACAAATACGATACTAATAAAGACGATATATGCAAAAGCGATATATGAGAACGCCCAGATATATCGCCCAGATTCAAGCCACGGTTGAAGGACCAGATATATCAACACGACATTGGAACTATCAACATGTTGGTGGTCCAGAACGGACCGAAACGTCGACGTTTCTTCATCTTCAAATGTGTGGGTTGTATATCAACTCTTTAGCCACGTTATTGTGATTCGTCGTCTGCCTACCAAATAAAGATTGTTTAGCAACAAATTCTAATATAAGACTAGGGGAGGGGAGGCGGAGGTACCCGGGCCTCTTCCCCGTTCTCATACTCTTCCTTCTTGCCTCTCTACTGCACATTCTCCCTCCCTGTCTCAGGTTCCTTTCCTCTCTCCCTCTCTCCTTTCATCTCCTCGTAGACAAAACATGCTCGAATAAACCTTCAGTGTTGAATCGTTATCGACGTTGATTCAACGTCAATAACAGCCGAAACAAAGTTCGGATGCACTCTATGAACAATCAATCCCACATTTCAGATTTTATTGACCTCTTTAATTATTGAACTTTAATCTAATCGTATTTAAAACATAATAGAAGTAGGATCCCTTGATTATTTCTAATCGTATTTAAAACATAATAGAAGTAGGATCCCTTGATTATTTCAAGCGTAGGTTAGACATATATATGAATGAGATTGGGGTGGATATAAATAGGAGCTGCTTCGTATGGACCAATAGGCCTTCTGCTGTTACCTTCATTCTTATGTTCTTAAAAGGGTGAACCTTCAACCACCCTATGACACTCCACATACAGTCACAAATCGCAGTGCAAAGTTTGTCCCACCAATCTCGAAGATTATCTCTTATAAATTTACAATGATTCACAGCCAGTTCTACGAGTTAAATAACAAAGTAGCGTCATGAATGTCTGTATCATTAGTTTTAGAAGTGAGAATATAAAATAGGTAAAAACGACTGTGTCCTATCAACCCATCCTGAATCGTCAACCACCCCACGATAAACGTACTGAAACACAATGACGATCGAAGCCAATAGTAAATATTAGCCTATGAGTAGGATGGTTCACATGCTGTAAAAAATAAACGGAATTCTCTCAAATACAAACTAATATTTTTGTAGACTAAACCGCACATCAGAAAATGAGGAGACTATGTATTACGATATTCCTGTATATATAATAGGTTTATGCGTGAAGATATCCTCATAGTGCATCCAAAATTTTCCAGTGTTTCATGGAAAATTTCTATGAGATATCCTCACACGTTTCATACTGAACATATGGCCCTGTATGACTAACCATCCTGCAAGATGGAGACTCAGTATCACTGCTACCTTATTCACTCTTGTGTTGATGATATCCTCATAATGCACTCAAAGTCTGCCAGTGCAGACTACTTATCACATGCCTCTGCATGACTAACCATCCTGTGTGATGGGGATTTCACACAAATCCAGATGTGTCTAAATGTGTTAATAAAAAAAATAACTGAACTCATGGCGATTTAAGCGTATATGCTGTACTATGTTCCAATCCGCAGCCAACCCTCAAACAACACACTTGTTAATTTTAACGAACTGTATAGCCTAAAAATGCATTTAAATGCAATACAAGTTAATATTTCTGTGTACTAAAATTGTGAATATTTCGTTGATTTAATTTTACACGATATTGACAATTATTTGCATTTGCTGTACGTGGTAAAAAAAGGTAGTGGTGTGATTTGAGCATCGTAGAACATACGAAACAGAATGAGGCATTTTTTGTTTGTTTTTGAAAATTGGAACGTAATCAGATATCGGTCATCAAAACAAAAGATTTAGGTTCAAAGGTTCAGTCAGATTCAAAAGTTGTGTCAAATACTGACGTACAAATATTCATTTGTATTTGACTTAAAAGTAAACTTGACCATGAACAACTCCACAAGGGCCGTGACGAGGATTCGAACCTGCGTCCAAACCTGCGAACCTGCGAAATTTGACCATGTTTGAAGCCATCACTTGAAACGTGCTCCATTCACTTTCAGAATGTATAGTGAACATTCCCTAAACCCCAGACCCAAAACACCTTACCTAACCTCACCTAGTAGACTGCATAAATCACAAAATATAATACTGACTTACGTTTAAGAAAACCACAGCTTATTATTATACTTCTTCTACTCCCAGAACCCCATCCAGGTCCAGAGATTCCTGTCCAGTTGGTTGTGTTCATCAAGTCAAATACCAACATTGAAATCTGCCTAGATCACTATTTGATAGCTTGTGGGAATAACACAAGTAGGAGTCACCATAACAGGCCTCTTGGCCCATTGTGGGCAGTGCCAGTCCAACCTACCCAGCCAATTTGTAAAGCTATCAATACCATTTGCCCCAATGATGTCTGCCGCCAACCTGATTCACTCAACAACGTGCAATGGTACTTACTCGTGCAGGCTCGCCATCCAGGTGATTGCAGATTGTCGTTCGGATGATATACACACATACACTTCTCACTTACACACACACACTCGTAGATAAGTAAGACTATCGCGGCGTTAACGAGCACTTGACCATTGTTTACGAGGCCAGGCTGTCATCTGGAAGGGCCTCAGAGCCTCGTCGACTCCTAACTTGCGCAAATTATGAACTATCCGACTACTGAAGTTAGTATATTATTTGACATACGTAGTACACGATAGTAGGCGACGGGTTGAACGGATTATGTGAAGAGATATTATGAGGAGAGACCGACCCAGGTTGGTCACGACGCGGCAGCGGCCATCTTGACAATAACAGACAACACACGACAGGTGTGACACACCTGTAATATGTTAAATATTACAAAAACTATGTAGTTTCTTTCTATTTTAAGCCATTTTCATGTTACAATTTTTTTCTTCTCTGACAGCTCAACTTTATTTTAAAGTTTAAAGAATCCAGGGCCAAGATTCAACAAGGATTTACAACATCTAATTACAAACCTGTACATCTTTTCTCAATCTTTGCCGGTTGTTAACATTTATTTAACAGTTTACGAGCATCGAAACTTCCAAGTCAAATGTTACTAGTGTTATAAACAGTCTCCTAGTGCTCGAAAACAGTTTAATAAATGTAAACAAAGCCGCGAAAGACTGAGAAAAGATGTACAAGTACAGCGTAAGTTGCTTGATGAATAGTTCATCAAGCAGTATAGTGAATTCATGAATAATATGAACCATTCATCAAGCGCAATCCATGTCCTAAAATCAACGTTGTTAATTTTAAGATGCTAATGTCTTTTTAGTTAAGAAGGGCTATATTTCGTTTTCAAAAATTCTTGACCAGGTAAAATTTGTAATACCACTTTCCTGCGACACTGCGGCAGACTGATGCTTAGACAAAATATTGTGCCGGACGAGTGTTTTAAAAATGTTTGATTTCAAAACATTTAATTGCACCTTGAACTACGGAATGAGTGTATAATAGTCATTAGGCTGCGGACAACTAGCAGGATTTAGTGAGAAGTGGCGGAGTTTTGTTACACCCGCTATACATATAGTCATTACAACTTGAAACACAGTTAACATTATTCTTGAGGTAATCTTGAGATGATTTCGGGGCTTTTTTAGTGTCCCCGCGGCCCGGTCCTCGACCAGGCCTCCTCATCATTCTCAAAGATTTAATACAAAAGCATTTAATACACCAACTTTAAACCTGGAACTTTATTTAAGATTTAAGTGACTACGTCATCACACCTACCATGAAGATAATTATAAACTTGTATTATATATATTAATATATATTTATATCTTCGCGTAAGAGATAACTCCAGCTTTTATAAATCCTTATCAATAAGCCAGAGATGGCAGCAGCGAGGAGTGCGACCTTGATGGTCCTGGACGCATGCTGGAATGTCTAGTGTACCCACCTCCCACGCAACTCTCCTCCCACCACAACCACATTCCTCTTCTCTCTGTACGCAGTAACGTCCACAACGTTATACACAATACTTGCATCCTGAAAAGTAATATATATATATAAAATTGTACTCACCTAATTGTGCTTACGGGGGACGAGCTTCGGACCCGGATCAGAGCTTGGCCCTAGGGACAAGTATTCTACTCTACTTCATCCACATTTGTAAAGATAATTTCAGGACAGAATAGTTCAGTTTTGGCTCTAGAATGGGCAAATTCACTTGAACTTGTTCAGAATAAGAACAAGTTAATCCCATGGATTAGAAACCCACCTTATGAAGAGATTAAGATGTAAGAAAGCTTGACTTACATTCTGTTAAAACAAAACAAAGAGCAAAGTGGGGACATGTCTGAAATATACAAACAAGTGGTGTAAAAAGAGGATGCTAAATATTACAAGCTCGATGTTTACGAAACAATAGATACAAATTGGTTATGAATCAGTAAAGACATTTAATAAAAGTTTTTGAGCTCCAAAACACTACGAAAATGTTTATAACAATAATAACCTTGCTCATAACCTGTT
>WNGS01169498.1:52257208-52308293 GCA_020271785.1 Procambarus virginalis
TTCACAAGTTTCGTATAATGAATCATTCTATAATATTCAATAATGTAGAGAAATTAGTCTTCATTCAAATTGTATAATATTACTGGTTATAATATCAAGAGTATTCTAATTATTAGGAGATGAGTTAAGTCACCATCAGTGACATCACGAGTCCGTGACTAGACCTCGGCGCTGAAGAATTTGAGTGACCTCAGCGTCACAGGTCATCAAAGGTTTCCATGTCCTCTATTTCTCAAAGGTAAAATAGCCATTTTGTAATCGGGAATAGCTCTTCCCTAAGATGCTTGTGTAATTAACTTCAGTTAAAATAATTCAACCAATCTGGATCATTCAGTACAACAGAGGTTAATTGTTAAACTTAAGCCTTGATAGCAACTTAGACTATGCGTAAGAATACTCTGCTCTGGGCTCCTGGGTAGAGGAGCAGCAGAGAGAGGTCAGTGTGGGATCAGGATCGATTGGGGGAGGTACCCATCTCCACCTCTACCCCCAAGACCAGCACTCCACCCAAGCTGGTCAGTATAGAAGGTATAGTTGCTATGAGTATTGTTATAGGGAATAGGTCAACTCATTGCCAGGGAGTGTTAAGCCAAGGAATGATGTAATTTAGATTGTGTTTAGATTTTGAATAAATTAGTTAGTAATTTGCATTATTTCATGTTTCCATTGTCTGATTTCCTTGTCACGTTATCCCCACAAGGCCGAGTTTTCGTTGGGCTGCAAATCCTAACAAAAAGATTAAGAGATCGGTTATTCCCTTTGATTTTAATATTTCCAAAACTTAACGTAAGATCCAAGTTCATATGTTACTAGTGGGGATCAAGCCCCAAGGTTGATTGATTAGCATGATCGATCCAGACCTCGATCATTGCTCAGTGTTACTGGTCTGGTGGTGGCAGCAGAGGCGACTCTAGAGCTTTGCTAGAAGTCTATTTCACGTCATACGGGTTGTAGAATCTTAAGTCGGCCAATCGTCTTAAGACCACGTGACGTGGGGTCGGCTCAAGTGAAAGTTTTGGGGTCCCTTAGAAACAGAACATAAGTTAGAATACGGGTAGAATACGGGGTAAAAAGAGAGAAAGTAAGAACATCAGAATACATACACCAACCCACCAACCCCCCCGTGTTACAATGGTGCACAGCGGTGGTTTCAACAATTTTGTTTGAATTGTTGAATGGCTCACGTGTCTAGCCATTCGGACACGTGCGTAGATGGTAGGGCGGACAGCCACAGCTGCGGCCAAGATTAGCAGTGCGCCTCACAACGGTGCGTTTGAGTGGAGATCGGCGAATCTTGGGGTCATGCGGGCTGATAAAATTAAGGATTAGTTAGTAAGTAATTCTGTTAAGTTTTATTGGCTAAGGAGACCGCTCCGAATTGATTGGACTGGGTACCTTACTCAACCCTTTGCAATTGATTCAGAGGTGTTGGGAGCCACCATACTCTCAACAGCAGTTCCTTGTGGGCTGTCTGGGCGGATTTATCTGTGGGACGCCAGGAGATAGGTCCGAGGGCGTTGTTAGACGACCCAAACGCTAGGGAAAATGTAAATCCGTGAAGGGCGTTGCGGCTTCCGAGGGACGGACTAGTAAACTTCCTAGCAGCGATTCAACGACTAAGTGATCGCACACTTAGTGGAGGCTGAGTCGTCTCTAGTCTTAATTGTTGCTGAAAGCTGCGTGTCGCTCTGTTAGAATCTAGATGGTCAAGACCCTAGGCTAGGCGCAGTACGGCGAGCCGGTAAGAACGATTATAGGATTAAATCGAGTGTATCTTTGAATTAAGTATAATTAAATTTATAAAGTAATTCCGTTTATTTGCTTTGTTCTAGAGATTAAATTTTTTTCCCCTAAATTCAATCCCCGATTAAATTTTTTTCCAAGTGTTCAGTATTTTCTTGTGCATTAGGCTAAGTCCATACATTAAGTTTTGCTATTCCTTATTATATTAGTCTAAGTCAGAGGCGTTGCTTCTAGAGTGTAGTTAATCCTCTGGACTTAGGACTATATGTCGGTCACTATAGTTAGTGAAGGAGTTTATTTTAAGGGATAGTTCGATGTTAATGTTTGAAAGAGCTCGTGGAAATATTTCTAAGTGTTTTGGGATAATTTTTCGACTAAGTCAACGTCGGAAAGTCGGTAACTGTAATTTGTATTCGTGGGTCACGTATATGATCTGAGCGTCATTAGGATTCCCCAGTCGATGCGAGTGATATTTTTCTAGTTTTTACCAGTAAGACGGTAGAATTGCGTTTTAGACTTAGAATTTTGTTTTCAGTAGAAACGTAGGTGGAAAATTTTCTAAGTCCAGCCTTGGGCTAGAATCGTACATTTTGGTGAAAAATTCGAATTTTCATGTTTCATGTAATTCTAGAGCCAGTATTACCCTCTAGTGCGCACAAGGGACGTAATTCTGTTCTTAAGCATTAAACAGTGATAATTACATTTTTGCTGAATTTAGTTATTTTTTCGAGAAAATCGTGTTGTACTTTTGTCAGAGTCCACTTGAGGTGAAAACCTCGGATTTTGACGAAAATTCGAATTAATGAGTGTTGAAACCGCCCGAGGTGTCAGTATTGTTCGGTGTACATCGCCAGTATTAAGTAATAACAGCGTATTTATATCTGTGAACGAAAAATCCATTTTTGCGAATTAAGAGAGTTTTGCGATATCTGGGGTGATAGACCTATTTTTCCAGGTGCAGAAAAATTGGCAGAGTCCAGCATTGAGTAAAAACGCAGTTTTCGGTGAAAATTCAAATTTGGCAAGCAAATATATGTCATGGGTGTCTATGTTAATCGCTAGAGCGGTTTATTAACGTAAAACTAGTTATTTTCCTTCAGAATAAAAATTGTGATTTTTCAGCGTTAAAGCAAAAAAGCGTGTGACTTAGTTTTTTCAGCACAGCTGGTCCCACTCCATCAGTCATCAGTGGCCACACTGTTCACATCAAGTGCGTTTAGTGTCCAAGTACAGTAAATATTCTTTATTTAATCCATCACGAGTGCTGCGCGTTAGTTACTTTATCATTTTAAATTGTTTTATATAAATTAGATTCTTTAACTTTTTTAATGTAAAGGACTTTGCTTTCAGTGATAGGACTGCGGGCTATTTCACGGTCAGACACAAGTGCGGGGCAGACGCTCATTCATTGAATTCACTTCAGCGATTCTTTCGATTAATCGGTGTATTTGCTATTTTGGGAATTTCGTTGGATTTTGCTTAGAGAGTTGTGATTTTTTTTATTTGTGTAAGATCACGGTTGTAGTGAGTCCGGGTCGAGGGTGTATTAAAGGGTAGTTACAAGAGACATGGCACACAGGGAATCACAGGGAATGTTTAACCCAGACAGTCACCAGTCAGTAGGGATCAGTGGGAGTGAAAGTGTAGAGGACAGCACCTCGTCAGACACCACGGGGGACCTGGTGAACCGCTCAGGTAGCTCAGCTGACGTCACAGGTGGAGTCATTGGGACTGAAGCAACAGGATCACGGGTTCTGCATAGGACTGAGCAGTCGAGGGTATCTTCCCATACCAGTACACATACGGTCATAAACATGAGTGGGGAATCTAGCAAGGATTCGTCCCAAGAGTGGGGGGAGCAGTCTTGGGTTCCCCCACGTACAACATCGACGCCAAGTCAACAGGGGATACAGGGGGCATCAGTTGGTACGGTAGGACGCCCCACTTCGTTCAGTAGGGAACATGGCCAGCAACCTGTTCAACGGGAATATGAACAGCCACACCAACAGCAGGAACTACCTCCCGTGACACCAATACCACAACACCTAGGTACACTTCACCCATCACTACAACAACCCCAACCCCACCTCCTTTACCAACCCCATCCTCAATTCCTATACCAATCCCATCCTCATTTCCTATACCAACCCCAACCTCCATTCCTATACCAACCCTTCCCCCAACCCCAGGCCACCCCATACCCATTCCAGTCCCAGGCCACCCCATACCCATTCCAACCTCAGGCCACCCCATACCCATTCCAACCTCAGGCCACCCACACCATACCTCAACCCCAACCTCAATTCACACCCCAACCCGAGGCCACCCACACCATACATCAACCCCAACCCCAACCTCAATCTACACCCCAACCCAAGGCCACCCACACCATACCTCAACCAGAACCCCAACCTCAATCCATTTCACAACCCCAGGGCCCACCCACTTCCAGTAGCCCCGCGTCACACAAACCGGGAATTATGACTCTGATTCCCAAGTTGACTCTGCCGACACTCAGTGGTACGGAGTTGCCGCTTAATAAGGTGGAACGCAACCGCCGAGTGGAAGACTGGCTTTGTCATATTAGTACAATGCTGGAGGCTGTCCCAGAGGATAGTTTGAAAATTACTCTAGCCAGAGGGAGCCGGTCGGCCGAGCGGACAGCACGCTGGACTTGTGATCCTGTGGTCCTGGGTTCGATCCCAGGCGCCCGCGAGAAACAATGGGCAGAGTTTCTTTCACCCTATGCCCCTGTTACCTAGCAGTAAAATAGGTACCTGGGTGTTAGTCAGCTGTCACGGGCTGCTTCCTGGGGGTGGAGGCCTGGTCAAGGACCGGGCCGCGGGGACACTAAAGCCCCGATATAATCTCAAGATAATCTCAAGATATGGGGGCTTGCGTGGACGTAGCCGGTCCACTGGCGAGATTGACAGAGTTTCAGCACCTGACGACTTGGCCTCAGTTTGTCCAAGCGATTAGGGACAGATTTAAGGAAAAGGTGTCAGAAGATGAGGCCCATATTTACCTGCAGTCACTTAAGAAGGATGACCGCAGCACTATCAAAGATTTCGGGACACTATTAAAGAATAGGGTTGACGACCTCACTACGGAACTGGGGTTAGATTCGAGTCAGGCAAAGCGATTAGCTAAACAATTGTTCTGCAGAACGTTACCTTTTGCTATGGGGCCATTTTTATTTGCGGAGGGAGCGCTTGTGAGCTATAAAGACCTAGTCCAACAGGCCGCCACAGCCTTAGACAGGCAGATGCGCACAGAGACATCGGGCGCTCAGTCGTCCCCATACGTAGAGGCGTTAAGTAAAGGCGAGGGGGCCAAGCCGAGTAACTGTAGCGCGGGTTCGTCAGGCGGGAAGCAGCCCACAGCTGCACGTTCGAGCCACCCTGCGCGGGGTACCAACAGGGATCCGCGGAGGTGTTACTCCTGCGGGAAGCGGACATATACAGAGGGACTGTAAAGTCACTAGTACGAAAGCATGAAAGCAGGCCCTAGTGATGGTAGGCCTACTTTTGAGGTGAAAGTGGAAGGTGTAAGATTGACAGCTTTTGTTGATACAGGAAGCCAGGCAACTGTAATTAAAAGTCAGCCTTCAGCAATTTTAAGTATGCACGTCTTAAACGTAGCGCAAAGACATTAACAGCGGTCAATGGGGAAAAGATTGAGATCGTGGGTCAAGGTACAGTTAATTTTGAGATTGATGGGGAATTGCAGCCTCACACATGTACGATCGTAGAGAACCTTGATTTTCCGGTCACATCTTAATGGGGACTGATTTTCTGTCGCGATTTGATTATTCCTTGTCTGCTCAAAAAGGGGCTAGGAACTGCAGGTTGCAGTTGGGACAGACTTCCTACCCAGTGGAGATGATCGACCATCCCCAGTTGTAGCTTCAATTAAGAGGAAGCAGAAATATAATGCGCACTATCCAAAATTGATTTTTAAGTCTCTTCCAGACACAGTTAAGAGGTCATGCGCATTGCATGCATTGACCAAACAGAGTTGCCCACCACATTCTGTTAAATTTATTAAAGTAGCCGTGGGACGTCACATACAACCAGGTACCACCCTTCAGGTGGCTGGGAGATGTGATAGCTTATTAATTCCTCATCACTTAATTGTAGTGCTCGATAAAGGTGCACTCATTCCAGTTGTCAATCTTTCACATAAGACTTTTCGCTTCAGGGCAGGTGATAGGGTATCTCAGGGAACCATGGTGGAGGACACAGAAATCTTTCACAATGAGTCAGCTGAGACGCCAACCGTCACTGCACAATGTAGTGCATTAAACATGTTAGATACTAAACACCATCAAAGTACAGTATGAGACGAGAAATGTTGCACAGTATGTAGAAAAAAAATTTCAGCACTTGATTTGCAACATGTTACACAGGCGGATAGGAAGGCACTGAGAGGAGTTTTGCGAAAATTCCCAAAATTATTTGCGACAGAGGATGACCAGATTGGTCTCCTTGATAAGATTGAGCACACCATTCCAACTGGTGATCATTTGCCTGTGTACACGAGACAGTGGAGGTTGCCGGAACAGGCAAAGAACGTTATCAGGGAGGAGTGCCAGAAAATGTTGAGACAGGGCGTGATAGAGCCTAGTACGTCACCGTGGCTCTCTCCTGTTGTGCTAGTTCGGAAACCGGACGGTAGTTATCGTTTCTGTGTTGACTACCGGAAGGTGAACGAAATAACTAAGGGTGATGTGTATCCGTTGCCCGAATACAGGAGATAATAGATCAATTTGGTGCTGCTAAGTATTTCTCAACTCTTGACGCGAAATCGGCGTATTGGGCGATTCCGGTGGCAGAACAGGATAGGGATAAAACAGCATTCTCGGATGGTAGGCACACTTATCATTCCGTAGGATGCCGTTTGGTTTAAAGACAGCGCCTTCGTCATTTCAGAGGGCCATCAACTTCATACTCAGTCCGGTCCTGGGTAGGCATTCTTTAGCGTACCTGGATGATGTTGTGATATATTCCAGGACGTTTGAGGAACACCTACGGGACTTGACTGAGACTTTGACGTTGTTAGATCAGGCAGGGTTCAAGCTTAACGTTCAGAAGAGCACCCTGGCGGCTCAGAAATTCAAATTTCTGGGGTTCCAGGTGTGCCCAGACGGTATCCGACCTGACCCAGATTCTTGCCGCGCCATTGCTGACATGCCTACTCCAAGGACAGCAAAGGACGTGCGTAGGTTTTTGGGGGCGGCCGGATATTTTCGTCGTCATATTGAAGGTTTCGCTGGCATTTCAGCACCCCTGACTGATCTGACAAAGAAAAATGCGAAGTTTGTGTGGAAATCTGAGCATGACGAAGCCTATCGCAAACTGAAAGACCAACTAATCACGACACCGGTATTGGCTATTCCTGATTTTGAGAAAGAGTGGGAGGTGCACACTGACGCCAGCGGTATAGCTATTGGCGGGTGCTTAATTCAGCGAGATGCGGATAATTTACCCCATCCAGTAGCCTATTTCAGTAGAAAGGTCAAAGGACCTGAAGTTCGCTATTCAGCTACGGATCGGGAGGCACTGGCAGTAGTAGAATCAGTTAGGTACTTCGAACCTTACCTATTTCAGCGGCACTTTGTAATTTACACAGACCATCGAGCGTTAACACACATATTTAAAAGCGAACAAAATGCCCACGAATGTCACGCTGGTCTCACGAACTTTCGGCCCACTCATTCCAGATTTTGTACAAGCCTGGTCCAGCACATGTTGTGCCAGATACGCTAAGTAGAAACATAGCGGCAGTTAAGTTAATGAAAATATTGAAACAATTCCATCAGATAAAATGAGAGAATACCAGATGAGCGAGCCTAGATGGAAAGAAATTATTGAGTATTTAGAAGGAGGAAATACCCGAAAAAGAAAAAGAATTTACCTATTCATGATTTTGAAATGAAACAGGGCGTCCTGTATTATGTTAATAGCCAGAATGATAGGGCAGTATTTCAACTAGTTATTCCGGACGCGTTGCGGTCATCAGCGTTAAAGCTTGCGCATGCATCTAAAATTGCAGGGCATCCGGGGTCTTTAAAACCACTTAAAGGCAAAGTCTCTATTTTATTTCCCAGGATTACTTTCTGAAGTAATCAATTTCGTGAAGTCGTGCCCTCGTTGCCAGAGGAGGAAAGGCACCCTTAAGGTACAAGCCCCACTTCAGGAATTTCCTGAAATTCGTGAACCTTTAGACCGTGTGGGGGCCGATTTGATTGATTTACATCACAGTCATTCAGGGAATAGATACGTGTTGGTGCTAGTTGACCATTTGTCTAGGTACACTACACTAGTTGCATTACCTCAGAAGGATTCTGTACGGTTGCAGATGCGTTCTTGCGTAGGTTCGTTACTGTATTCGGACCTCCTAAAGTTTTAGTCTCTGACCGGGGTCAAGAATTCAATGGGAATATATTTAGGGAAGTTTGTAAGATTTTAGAGACAACTTCGGCTTTTACAACAGCCTACCACCCACAAGCAAACGGAATGACGGAACGGACTAATCGTTCAGTCAAGGATATGCTTGCAATCCTTGCTGAACATGATGCAAACACCTGGGATGAACACCTACCCTATGTTCAGTTAGCCTTGAATACTGCCATCCACCAATCGATTAACATCCAACCCCCTTCATTTGTTTACTGGTAATTCATGCAATTTCCCCTCAGGTCTGCTTAACAGACATAATGTTGCATACGAGGAGGACTATCTTCAGACGTCCTTATACAAATGAGAAAGCCAACCCTCAAACAACACACTTGTTAATTTTAACGAACTGTATAGCCTAAAAATGCATTTAAATGCAATACAAGTTAATATTTCTGTGTACTAAAATTGTGAATTTTCGTTGATTTAATTTTACACGATATTGACAATTATTTGCATTTGCTGTACGTGGTAAAAAAAAGGTAGTGGTGTGATTTGAGCATCGTAGAACATACGAAACAGAATGAGGCATTTTTTGTTTGTTTTTGAAAATTGGAACGTAATCAGATATCGGTCATCAAAACAAAAGATTTAGGTTCAAAGGTTCAGTCAGATTCAAAAGTTGTGTCAAATACTGACGTACAAATATTCATTTGTATTTGACTTAAAAGTAAACTTGACCATGAACAACTCCACAAGGGCCGCGACGAGGATTCGAACCTGCGTCCAAACCTGCGAACCTGCGAAACTTGACCATGTTTGAAGCCATCACTTGAAACGTGCTCCATTCACTTTCAGAATGTATAGTGAACATTCCCTAAACCCCAGACCCAAAACACCTTACCTAACCTCACCTAGTAGACTGCATAAATCACAAAATATAATACTGACTTACGTTTAAGAAACCACAGCTTATTATTATACTTCTTCTACTCCCAGAACCCCATCCAGGTCCAGAGATTCCTGTCCAGTTGGTTGTGTTCATCAAGTCAAATACCAACATTGATCTCTGCCTAGATCACTATTTGATAGCTTGTGGGAATAACACAAGTAGGAGTCACCATAACAGGCCTCTTGGCCCATTGTGGGCAGTGCCAATCCAACCTACCCAGCCAATTTGTAAAGCTATCAATACCATTTGCCCCAATGATGTCTGCCGCCAACCTGATTCACTCAACAACGTGCAATGGTACTTACTCGTGCAGGCTCGCCATCCAGGTGATTGCAGATTGTCGTTCGGATGATATACACACACACACACTCGTAGATAAGTAAGACTATCGCGGCGTTAACGAGCACTTGACCATTGTTTACGAGGCCAGGCTGTCATCTGGAAGGGCCTCAGAGCCTCGTCGACTCCTAACTTGCGCAAATTATGAACTATCCGACTACTGAAGTTAGTATATTATTTGACATACGTAGTACACGATAGTAGGCGACGGGTTGAACGGATTATGTCAAGAGATATTATGAGAAGAGACCGACCCAGGTTGGTCACGACGCGGCAGCGGCCATCTTGACAATAACAGACAACACACGACAGGTGTGACACACCTGTAATATGTTAAATATTACAAAAACTATGTAGTTTCTTTTTATTTTAAGCCATTTTCATGTTACAATTTTTTTCTTCTCTGACAGCTCAACTTTATTTTAAAGTTTAAAGAATCCAGGGCCAAGATTCAACAAGGATTTACAACATCTAATTACAAACCTGTACATCTTTTCTCAATCTTTGCCGGTTGTTAACATTTATTTAACAGTTTACGAGCATCGAAACTTCCAAGTCAAATGTTACTAGTGTTATAAACAGCCTCCTAGTGCTCGAAAACAGTTTAATAAATGTAAACAAAGCCGCGAAAGACTGAGAAAAGATGTACAAGTACAGCGTAAGTTGCTTGATGAATAGTTCATCAAGCAGTATAGTGAATTCATGAATAATATGAACCATTCATCAAGCGCAATCCATGTCCTAAAATGAACGTTGTTAATTTGTTAATGTTGTTAATGATGCTCATGTCTTTTTAGTTAAGAAGGGCCATATTTCGTTTTCAAAAATTCTGGACCAGGTAAAATTTGTAATACCACTTTCCTGCGACACTGCGGCAGACTGATGCTTAGAAAAAATATTGTGCCGGACGAGTGTTTTAAAATGTTTTACTTCAAAACATTTAATTGCACCTTGAAATACGGAATGAGTGTATAATAGTCATTAGGCTGCGGACAACAAGCAGGATTTAGTGAGAAGTGGCGGAGTTTTGTTACACCCGCCATACATATAGTCATTACAACTTGAAACACAGTTAACATTATTCTTGAGGTAACCTTGAGATGCTTTCGGGGCTTTTTTAGTGTCCCCGCGGCCCGGTCTCCATCATTCTCAAAGATTTAATACAAAAGCATTTAATACACCAACTTTAAACCTGGAACTTTATTTAAGATTTAAGTGACTACGTCATCACACCTACCATGAAGATAATTATAAACTTGTATTATATATATTAATATATATTTATATCTTCGCGTAAGAGATAACTCCAGCTTTTATAAATCCTTATCAATAAGCCAGAGATGGCAGCAGCGAGGAGTGCGACCTTGATGGTCCTGGACGCATGCTGGAATGTCTAGTGTACCCACCTCCCACGCAACTCTCCTCCCACCACAACCACATTCCTCTTCTCTCTGTACGCAGTAACGTCCACAACGTTATACACAATACTTGCATCCTGAAAAGTAATATATATATATAAAATTGTACTCGCCTAATTGTGCTTACGGGGGACGAGCTTCGGACCCGGATCAGAGCTTGGCCCCTAGGGACAAGTATTCTACTCTACTTCTTCCACATTTGTAAAGATAATTTCAGGACAGAATAGTTCAGTTTTGGCTCTAGAATGGGCAAATTCACTTGAACTTGTTCAGAATAAGAACAAGTTAATCCCATGAATTAGAAACCCACCTTATGAAGAGATTAAGAAGTAAGAAAGCTTGACTTACATTCTGTTAAAACAAAACAAAGAGCAAAGTGGGGACATGTCTGAAATATACAAACAGGTGGTGTAAAAAGAGGATGCTAAATATTACAAACTCGATGTTTACGAAACAATGGATACAAATTGGTTATGAATCAGTAAAGACATTTAATAAAAGTTTGTGAGCTCCAAAACACTACGAAAATGTTTATAACAATAATAACCTTGCTCATAACCTGTTTAATAAATGTTAAGTCACTGTAATTGAGGAAAGATGTAGATGAAGACAGGTCGTACTCCTATCTGCTATGGGTTTCAAAGTGATAGCATAAATTGAAAGTGTGTATGATATAAAAAGATTTAACAATACCTCTGAGTTTGTTATGGGCTCACCATAGCCAGTGCTACTGGAACTTCTTGTTCTGAGTAGCTGAATCTAAAGCAACAACCTCTGAAGTTGTTCTGAGAAACAATGATTGTTTCTACTCTCATAGCCATTATACCCAGGTGACAAAAGTAATAAACATAGGAAAGAATACACTTTATTTAATTTACAAAGTTTTGTACTTATCATGTACACTAAAAACATGGTACAGAAAAGTGTCAATTACTAATATGAAAAACAGGTGAAGATATATGCATCACATGTTCCCACTGGCACAGTAACCTAACAGTCCAGTCGTTGTAGTACCCTCCAATATCTAGGCATAATTTACAAAACTTTGCGCCAAGTAAGTTATATTCCTTCTATTTTTCCTTTAGATTACACAAATTCATGCTCATATATATATTTATATATGAAACTATTTACCTAACCTGGAGCTGGTGAATCATTCAAAAACTAGCAAAATGAAACTTACTTCAATTATCAAATAGATATTGTTCATCCATAGGGTTTTCAAAAATTATAGACAAAATATCATGAGACTAGCTTCATTATTTTTTTGTCAATTAAATATTTCTTAAAAATTGCAGTGCTATTTACTTGCTGTGTTAAACATTTGCTTTCACTTCACATTCTGACATCCTGTTCAAAAAATACATTACACGTAACAAGCAATGTTCTTTCATACAGAGTACTTATGAAAAATGCCCCAGGTTTAATTGAATGTATTACCAGGCAAATATGTCGTCGAGACAAAATGTCTAGTATCACGTAATTGGAAAATTAAACAAGTTTTTATGTAAACTTGGGATAATGATAAAACATACATTAATCAGATAGTTTCAATTCAGAGGTCATATATACATCACAAATTGTACTTATCAATATAACAATATAAAAAACACGTAGTTTTCACCAAATCTAAATTGTTAATACAATTCGTGCTCTAGCTACAAAAATAGTCACCTTTACTTAAAACATTGCACAAGTCAAGAATGCCAACCACTTACCTCAAAAAACAAAGTTGTACATGAACTACAAAATTTATATTTTATGTTATATAACCCCTTCATAAAACATTAATGAATCTGAGAATATGGACTTAAAAAGACTTTAAACATGTACTATACCAATCCTTATATGCACTAAGTACAGAGTAAGTTGCAGACATCAAGAAAATTTAAGATATCGACTTTGTTACTTGACTCGACAACAAGTATGTAACAGATGACAAACCAACACGCCCTTCTATCTAAAGCATTTTCACCACATCTGGGTTGTAACTCCTCCGTTCCATTTATTTATTAGACGTATAATATCCTCCTCCTCCACCACCACCACTGCCTCCTCTTCCTCTACCTCCTTGTTGTGAGCTGTAATTCCAGTTGGTGTTCCTATTATAGCCACCATAACTTCCGCCAGTGTTGCTGTTACCGCCTGCTCCTCCTCCTCCTCCTCCAGAACTGTAACTATTCCCCCCGCCAGAATTGTATCTGTTGTTTCCTGAACTGTAACCAAAACCTGCAGTGCTATGTCTGGAATTATAATTACACACAATCAGTTAGGTTATTATTATGTGATACTTATTTTCAACACATAAAGCACAGGATAACATGCAAATTTTGCAAATATTATTTCATACACTATTATACAACTATTATTTCATACATTCATATACAGTATTCATCAATTTTTTTTTACATAAAATAGCTTTGTCTTATTTATAGAACATTTTTATTGCTATTTCTGATGTCTTGTTTCCTTTGGAGTCTGCACATATTTTTAAAAGAGAAGTTGGACTCTGCAGAAACAAAGTCTCCAGATACCAAACTTTAATAAGGAGTTACAAATTTGTAAAGCATTTGGCAACTATACAAGATGAAAAGAAGAAACAAAGAGCACACAAAAGAATTATATGTGCTCAAAAAGAATTAGAATTACTGAATTGATCACATCCCATCAACATTTTTAAGAAAGTAATCTATAAAAAATAAGACCCTACATCTCCTACAAATATGATTTCAACCATAACATGTGACTTAACCATGAAAAATTAACAATTTGAATTATAGATATGAACAATTCAAGTAGCAAGTGTGTGTTGCTGTTGCTAACTGACAAATATTGGCCATTGCAGTTACAAAGACATACAGCAAAAGGTAAGGTAATTATCAGAAAGTGATACGACTATATAGCACTTGGAAGCGATATAAGGACAAGAAACTGTGATAGGATGGAAGGAATGGTGCCCAACCACTTGGAATTCAAAGGGTCGAATGTCAACCAGAAAGAAGCGAGGCCGTTGCTTAGTTTAGCTAGCCAATATGTAGTTGCTTAGCCAGTATGAAATATATTGAACCAGTTATGTAAAATTAATATTTAAAGGGAATGGCTGTTTGGCCGCCTAAGGGTGCCTTTGGCCGCATCTGTCCAACTAAGGACACTGAATTGCGAGACATTTGGAGAAAGACTTACCCAACTTTCCAAGGTGACACATGGAGAATATGAGAGTGTCACGGGCAAGTTGGGGTCAGCTAAATGCCACCCTATAAGAAATATTAGTGAAAATCATTTTGAGGCAACTGAGTTTCTTGAACCCATGTTCTGGTGAATCCCAGACACATACTCTAACCGACTCGGCCATAATGGTACAAAAGTTGGCAATTCAAAACTCTACTGAATTGACTGGGAGGTTCTGGAGGATCCCAAACCGAAGTCAAACGGAGAACAGGGATTTTCAAGTCTTTACGCCATTAAGACCTTAAGCCAAAACAAAGTGTAAATACAGTAACCAAGAATCATGCTCCTGAAAAACATGGGCATCTTACCTCTGACTACTGCTGTAGCCTCCCTGATTTCTGTTGCTATTGTAACCAGATCCATTATTGTAGCTTTGGCTTTGTCTTCCTCCGCCATAACTTCCACCACCACTATAGCTATTTCCTTGTGAGCTGGAAAAAGTTGGCACATTTTAGAAGGGGAGTTTATTCATTCAGGGTAGGAGAGGATAGATTATAGGGCAAAATGACAGCATTAAAAAGATAGGGAAGGAAGCTTAAGGGTACATTCTGCCACATTCTCTGACAATCTCTTACACACACATACAGCCTGAGCATACTTATGTACCGTCTATTTCCACGCAAGTGGATGACAATTTATACTTTATGTAGTTTGTGACAATTCTGTACAGAACTACTTCATTTGATCTGCTTCTGAAAATACATTTTAAAATAACATTCCTACATTTATCATATCATTCACAAAATCATTCCCACCCAGTCTCGTTTCTTGCTACCATGCTCAATCCATGCTTCCTCACACCCTCATCATGTCCTTCCCTGCCAAATTCACTTGCATATCACCCATTAGCTGCCAAATTCATCTCCATCTTGCAGTGAATCAACATTTCCACTCCAATTCTTTCCCTTACATTTTTATTTTTTAATCAATATGTCTAAAACCGCACATGCTTCTTGGACTGTACTTTTGATTTAAAAAAATATAGTACAGTACTGTATGTTAAAGCAAAATCATCCTTTACAATACAGGTGAAAATCTACCTGTATTGTTAAGTAGATAATAAAAATAATTTAGAAAAGGATGGCATACTAAAAATTACAAGATTACAAGTACTTACCTATGATAATTTGAAGACTGACTCATCATTTGGAAGTTTGTAGACGGGGGTACTCCGAGGAGACTTCTATTCCCACCTCTGTTATTATAGCCACCCCCACGACTACCTTGTGGGGGCGGAACATTGCTGTACTGACCGCCGCCTCTCCCACGATTCATGTGGTGGCTATATGAAAAATTTATGATTATTAACACCACCATTATGGCCAAAGATGATTATTTTCTGGGTCAATTTGAAAATCATTTACTGTACCTCAATATTTAGATTCATGATAAGTGATATGGCATTGCTGCAGTAAAACCTTATTAAGACACCTTACAGATTAAATACTTTAACAAAAGCATCAATGATAATCAATATGCAAATTAAAAAATCTTTAAAACGTATATATATACTGTATTTATAATATAATAAAATATATTTTATAATACATTATATAAATATATATGTAATATATTTAAATTTAGTATATATACAGTATTAATTTCAGGGGTTAAATTAAGAAGGTTTAACTGTGGCAAAAAAAAGATGATATACAATAATCAACCTCATAGGTGGGGACATTCCAAGAAGTCCTGCTTGGTCCATATTAGACTCGTCGAAATAATCTTCATCTGGAGGGGCTCCAAGTAGACTTCCCTCCTCGAAGTTCATTTTATAAGGATTTACTTGGTTGGGTCCTGGACCAAGTAGTCCTTCTCCCTGTTTTGAACCTCTTCCGTACATATCTTCCTGTTGTGGGGAGGACCCTAGTAGGCTTCCCTTCTGATTACCTCCTCCGAATCTATTCTCGTGTTGTGGCGCACCTTCTAATTGGCCTCCCCTTCCATACATGTCTTCACGTGGTGGTTCTGGTCCTAAAAGGCCTCCCCTTCCATACATATCTTCACGTTGAGGTTCTGATCCTAAAAGGCCTCCCCTTCCATACATGTCTTCACGTTGTGGTTCGGATCCTAATTGGCTTCCCCTTCCATACATATCTTCACAGTGAGGTTCTGGTCCTAAAAGGCCTCCCCTTCCATACATGTCTTCACGTTGAGGTTCTGAACCTAAAAGGCCTCCCCTTCCATACATGTCTTCACGTTGTGGTTCTGGTCCTAAGAGGCCTCCCCTTCCATACGTGTCATCACGTTGTGGTTCTGGTCCTAAAAGGCCTCCCCTTCCATACATGTCTTCACGTTGTGGTTCTGAACCTAAAAGGCCTCCCATTTGGTTACCCCTTCCAAGCGTACCATCTTGCTGTGGACCTGACCCAAGCAAACTGCCCTGTTGGTTTCCCTGTATTCCTGAGTTATATGACCATCCTTGTTGAGATCCATTTCCCAGGAATGGACCTTGGTGTTGTGGTCCAAGGCCAAGGAGGCCACCTCCACGTCCCTTTCCATTTTTAACTGGTTTTCCTTGACCTAGCATTGACCCAGCACCATTTCCTTGCACTCCAAATCTTGATCCAAGAAGATTTCCTTGCATTCCAGGCCCTGATCCTAGCAGACCCTCTTGTCCTGGTCCAAGAAGACTCCCTGGACCTCCCAATCCTGGAGGGCCCAAGAAGGGCCCTGGTCCACCTAGACTTGGACCCAGGAAACTCCCAGGTCTTGGCGGTGTTGGAAGAAGCCCTGGACTTGCTCCTAGAAGCCCCTGCCCTCCTCGGGCACCCTGCAGAAGCGGCACGTTGTTGCTGTACAGCCCTCCACCATGAAGGTTCGGCAGGAGGTGGCTGCAGGAGGACGGCAGGTTAAGATGCATGCTGGTTCTCTTGTTACTCTTTAAACTCCTCAATGGGAATAATAAAACATACCAAGAGGAGATATAAAAATTTATTTACAACCCTAAACAAAAATATGCCATTCACTATCATGAATTATCTCACTTTTCTAAAATCAAAATTGGACCCAAATATATAATTCACGTATAAGTAAGACAAGGAGCAATCTAACAGCACTAAATTTTAAAATCAATAAAATTCTCCTGAATTATAAATTAAGTCTTGATATCAGGAATGCATGAATTTTAGTGAATTTAAAATACTGTATCAACAATACACAACAATTCAGACATATCTTATAATTTTAATTTAAATAAATAAAACGGGCACCAAAGACCCTTGACAGATTAGAAAACTGCCTCAAAACATGTCTGAATCAACCTGAACTACATTCTAAATCACTTACCCGAGAGTTCTGTGGCCAGAAATATTCAGGGATGCTCTTGGCATATTCTTGGCAAACCCAATTTGTGGGCGGTAATTTTAGATTCAATTGCCGATAGGTCCTGTGGTTTTAGCACACGGGGAGGACTGTCTGCTTTTTCAAGCCTTCTTGATGGGAATATAAAGCCGTCAGGATATTTAGGGTCCCGGAATCTTACTGTCACTACTTGGTTGTTTTCAACTGGTTCCATACCCCGAACAGGAGCTAATAGGGTGCTGCAAATAAGACAGTAAAAAATATTATGTTAGAAAACATTAAAAATGTAACATCAGTTAAAAATTTAGTTAAGTTGAAAAGTTTAGCTTTTCCCACTCTCATTATGCATTTCTTGTTGACAAATAAGCCACCTAAAAAATATATACATTTTTTTGTAAAGAAAGTTGTTTTATTGCTACGACACATTGGCAAGTCATGCACTCCAAAATATCTGCAATTACCATCTTAATTAGTATTGATGTTTACCATTTAAACAACCTTTAGAGCACTGTATTTCCAAGATAATTTTTTTTCCATTAACTTTCATAGCTGCTTTTGTCAAATATTTTTGTATTTTGGCCTGAAATCATCTCTATTTCTGACATCTGTACACAATCATTTTCTTGTCATTTTTCAATTGCAATGACTTTCTTAAGCACCTCTACCACTGTTATTTAATGTTTTCAACCCACATTTTTAAGAAATCTATGCTATTAAGTCTAACAAAAGTACAAAATCTTTTGCCAATAGGCTCAATCCAGCCAAACTAATCGCTTACTTACAATTATGAATCAAGAAATGAAGTCACTAAATAAGTGTAATATACCAAATTCTCCATCAACTTACTAAACGCTACAGACAAAATTCATGAATTGAAGAAGCTTACCTATTAGCGTCTACAGAATCATGTGCCTGTAGGACAGTTCCTTGCATGCCTTGATATTCTTTGCCAGATATTGGGACCTAAAAATATACAGTAATACAATAAATACAATTAAGACTAAAAAAAAGTATACATTCTAAAATAACATTACAGAAGTACTAAACTGTATAGCCCCACAATTTATCATATAACAGCACTTGTAAAGTAACTGTAAATGAGCCTGTAGTTAGAGGGGGCAATGAGGGTTTGGACAAAAGGATACAGAAAGTTACTCTCCAGGAAACAGTCTGAATCTGACATTATACACAATGAATATAGTAGTAGATAATTATAGGGATTTAGAAGCCGATCTCAATTATCTTGAATATCTAGTGGCAAATGTCATATGATGAACGTTGAATCTGTACATGACAGTTCACAGGCTAAATGGTTAAGCTAAATGGTAAAATACTAAAACATACCTCTGTCTCTACGTTCATGCCTATGCGGTACATGTCTGTGAGTTGGCTATATGCCTCGTGTTTAACACTGATGTACATTCGGCTATCACCTCGCTTGTTGCGCCTTTTTTCTTCTTCTGTCAGTAAATCATACACTGTATCAAGAGCCTTCTTTAATCTGTTGATGAAAAAAATATTACTAAGCACAAAAAAAAAAAACATTTCTAGATTAAACCTTCAGTAGGCCTAACACTTTATGGTAGGTCTCTTTACTTTATGTTTAGTCAACAAATTTAAATTAATGACGATAAAAATGGTAAGAAATGGTAAATACTAGTAAATAAAATATACACAGGACAGTACTGTAATTATGTAAAAGTTACCTTACAGGCAAGATTGTAACATTGGACACAGTTCCATTCCTTTTGTTTTGTTCCATATTTAACAACCTTTCATATTACAAAGTGTATTATGTAAATAACGTCTCAGATTTACATTTCCGTCTTACATACATGCCCTCTTGGTTTTATTTCTCCCAATTTAACGAGGCTGTACACGTCTACATTGTCTATTCCCTTCATTATCTTGTATTTTGTGATCACATCCCCTTCTCCACTTGAGCATTGTTAGACTGAGTTCTCTTAATATGTCTTCACAGCTTAGTCCTCGTAATTCGGGTACAGTGGTACCTCGACTTATGAATTTAATCCGTTCCCAGTGGCAATTTCTCATAAGAAATAAGAAATATTGAATTAATCCATTCCACACCCCCTAAAAAATTAACTTCAAAGTAAATTTATATCTAATTCGCCCAAATCTTTAGTACCAAATTATGTACAAGTTATTGCTTACCTTAATTGATGAATCTTATTGGTGTATGAACGAAAGACGGTGAGGAGGGTGGGGAGGAGAGGTGTTACTGTTTGGAAGGGGAATTCCAAATAGTAATTTCCATTATAACTTCAGGTAGTGATGACTTCTTTGGGGTACTCTCTCTCTCCTACATTTTGCAGGAGTACCACTAGGACCTGATTGTGGCTTGTCTTACTAAGAATCTGTCTAAAGACACTTTTTTTTCCCCTACATGTTAACAAGACATGAGTAAAAGGTCAATGCAACAGCCTGCTACAGCTGGGTGAATTTTTTGAACAAAACTTTGCAAAACAATTTTTTGAACAAAACTTCACACATTTTCATGTGAAGACATCCTCTACTGCCTCTACTCTTTCTATTACTTTCTACAACTTTTCTTAGGTTGAACCTTACCTTTCTTGGAACCCATGGCAAGATATATAATAATTACTTTTATGTTCAAATACCCAAAAATTCCCAAAACACTGAAATTCTTCACAAAGAATTCAGAGGCGATTGATGCTAGGTCGGCCATATGCGTATCAACAAACAACGTTACCCGAAGTTCGTAACTTGATTCGGATTGAGTTACAAAGAAATTGGATTCATAACCCAAAAGTTCGTAAAGAGGGACATTCGTAAGCCTAGGTGTCACTGTACTAGTTATGCTGGAAACCTCGGTAATTCTTAGAACTTACTATGCTAAAATCAAAATTGTACAACAGAAACCTGAACATGCAAATAATGGCATCTAAGTAACGGACTAGCGGGTTAAATTAGTCAGCCATAATACTTTTGTCCATTTTAGTTGAGCATACATACATTCATATAAATCACGCTTACCTTTTCTCGTCAACAAATGGCAAGAGGGCAACACCTTGCCAGGCAAACTTCTTTCCATTCAAGTCAATTTTGAAGTCTTCTGGATAAAAATCAATTATGACAGAATCTGGGTCAATCATCAACTCGCCCCATGGTTCAGGAACATGATCGCGACTTGCTGCAGGAAACACACCCATCAGCTGCTCAAGGGGGTTAAATGGCTCACCAATGTCAAACTCCACATTTGCTTTTGCACAGTTCGTGAAATCTGAAGCAAAGGGTGCGTAATGGAATGGGAAGTACCAGTCCCATGATGCACATCCCTGATAATAGTACCTGTAAAGGAAAATATTTTTCTCTTTAGGGTAACTAAGAACAATGTAATTTTGGTCATAATAAATATACATGTATATAAGCCAATATTTCAGTTGCATATTGGCTTGGGGACCATTCAAACTTGCTCGCATATAACTAGTACTGTAATAGCATTAAGAAAGCTATGTCTCAAATTCTAATGAACTAGAAAATAAGTCAAACAAAACTTACTTTAACACCCAGCATAAACCACGAGCATATTCATCAGCAACTCGTTTCCTGAACTCAAGGTTGTCAGCACAAACTTCAAACTTGGATTCATAGTAACGATCTTTGGCACCGTCTTCATACAGTCTCACTTCATCGGGAACTTCTTCCTCTTCGTCAGAATCGACACTATCTATACTTCGCTTCTTACCACGTCCACCACTAAAAATATTAGTGTAGGAAATCCAAAATTGAAAAATTTATCGCAAAAGTATTAAAACTTAATACATGGCAAAAATCCTATACACATTTTATTCTGTATAGGAACAAAACTAACAAAACAGTAATGGCAGAAAATAACTAAATTAAACTTGTAATTTAGAACTTAATTTTTGGACCGAAGCATTTTATGTAGTAATTTTATGCAATAAATAAAATAGTAATTTAAGAGATCAAACACTGAATTACAGGAACATTTTCCCTTACCCATCATTCATATTTGAGTAACGCTGATCCATGATAGCATTTTTGGCTCCATGTGCTACTGATGTTTCTCCAGCCCTCATAACACCAAGAGCCCCTTGGCCAGTTTGGTTCTGTTAAAGAGCATGAATATGTCTTAGATCTGAATAGTTCAATTTATTACATTACAATAACAATCTGCAAGGTGTTCATTCAAAACATTCAAGGTGTTTAATGAGGCAACCAATTTGATTGTACCACAGTGGAGGCGATGAGTTCACTACAACTGTACATCACCCTAATAACACCATTTAACAACACACTTACATTCCTTTATCTTTATTTTTCTTAGGAAATTATTTTCCTAACACCACAAGTACTTTTTCTAACACCACAAATACTTTCTTCTTACAACACACATCTCAGAATATACATTTATACCACATCTGTACATGGAAGCCAGTAGTCATCAATTTTGATGAGCACTCATCACCCATTCCGTTCCCCTGTATTGCTTCAAAATTAGTGATGTACATTCAAATCACACACTATATATTTTACACAATAGTGTAAAATTACACTATTGTAATTTTGGCTTGGCTCTCTAGCTGCATCCATTCTAGCATCCATTATTTTGAATGGATGCATCCATTCTAGCATTATGATGACTAGTTTTAACCAGAGCTGGTCTTAAAGAAGCACTGACCTTAAATCTGTTTGCAGCTTCCTTTTCCATTTTTTCTGATCTTTTCTTCATTTTATCTCTAGCTCTGAATTCCAATTCCCTTTTCTGTCTTGTTCTGAATATCTCATCTTCCACTTTCCCAAGATTTTGCAGAATCATTTGTACACGTTCCATATTAGCGATGCCACTATCTGTCAACCATCCCTAGAAATAAACAGAAGGAAAATTATATTTTTGTCATTTTTGTAATTAAGATTAAAAATATTTTCTTTAACCCTTACACTGCTAAGGGGTCCTGGGGACATTTACACCCCTGTGCGCAAGAAAAAAAAAATTCAAAAATTTTTTTTCGTCTTCTAAACACGTTAATTTGTGTCCCCTGAGCACGGGAAAAATAACAAAAAAATCGTAGGTGACATATTTTGGGCGCAATTGACCGAGGAAGTCTGGCAAAAAGTGGGCGTTGACAGAGCGGTCGTCAGGGCCGGTCAGCATCACCCACGCTGACAGATGGGAGTTGCCACAAAGATATTATTACCTAATTGTTTCAATGTCTCCGATTGATTTTTTTTAATTTTTTTTGCAGTAATATTATTCAATAGTGTGTATTGTAATATATTTATATAATAAAAGTGGTGAATATTCGCTATACTCAAAAGTATAGTGTGCATATTTGTGATTCTATTATTATGTTTATAAAACAATAAACAAACAGTTTTACTGCTATTACACTCTATACACAGGTTTTATGTAAGTATCTGCATGTTTTGGTCACCATAACGAACCACTAAGTTGGTATTGAGAGTCGAAAAGCAACGAGGAGTTACCGCCACACACCAGCCAGCCACTGCCACGCACTAACTTTCTCCCCCAACAATACCATTTGTGGTGTTATTACACTATATACAGACGTTATATATAAGTATGTATATATTTTGTTCACCACAACTGTACAGCTAAGCTGATATAGTTAGTTCAGGCACTAAGAGTCGTCGCTATACACAGCTGGCGGCTCCCTCACTCTTTCAAGGTCACACGCACTAAACTTTCTCCCACAACAATACTGTTTGCAGTGTTATTACCCTATATACACATATTATATATAAATATCTGCATGTTTTATGCACCGTAACTGTACACCTAAGCTTGTAGTGTGCCCAAAGAGCATATTGGCCACTCTCTGAACAGCTAGACAAATCGTGCAGACGACGTCACCTCCATCACCCAAATGGCTCCTCCGTCACCCAGATGGCTCCTCCCAGCATAACCCTTTTGCTGTTATTACACTAATACACACATTATATATAAGTATCTACATTTGTGTTCACCATAGAGAACCACTGAGCTGGTATGGTGAATGTAAACAATAACAGGTGGCCACACAGTCAGTAAACGATGCTGTCTCCCTCCGTCTCTCAGCATCACTCCTCCTACAGCGCTAATTATTACAACAATCCTGCTATTATCACAACCCTGGTTATTTATATCACAGTCAGGGGTCATCTATAATATTGTCATCGCTAAATAATAACAATTATATATTTATTTTGACATTTTTCGGCGATGCTGTGGCCACAAGCTGAACAGCAATGCTGCTCGCTCATGCTGCGTGCGCCAGCCTCGGTTGCTCCAACAGTAATGTGCCTCTCACACCTGAGAATATTGCCCACGATTTTTTTTTTAAATTGCGTCTGTTTACAAGAGCCCTGAGGAAGCTAATGTGAACCCCGTGTAGCCGCGGGCCATTTGAATCGGGCGTGGCACCCTATGGCGTATATATACTCCATGCGCACCGTGGGAAATGTTACTCAGGGCGTATATATACGTCATGCGCAGTTTAAGGGTTAAATATGGGAACATAAAAATTAATTTAAATATTACATGCAAAAATGAATAAGGAAAGATATCATCCATGTGCAGCTGTAAACAAAAGATAATAGGCAAAGAATGACATGGCTGAAAATAAATAACCCAACACACATGTAGGAAGTGAAAGCTGTCACTTTCATTTCACGTACAGTTTGTGGATTGGATTGGTAAAGTCTAGCTTTAACTCTGAACACTGTATAACATGCCCAGTGATGATTTTTTTTATGAGAAGCCAGTTATTTGAAAAAATCATCTCGAAACCTAATTATATGGTCTATTACTGAAGATAAATTTATGACAACATAGAAAATAGGATGTATTTAATTACAATAAATAAGACAAAAATAAATTCACATACTCCAGTTTTGTAGCAGCAATCCTTATAGAGGCGCACCAAACGATCGATAGCATTCTCACGTATCTCAAGGGACGGCAGGTGAGGGAGAAAATCGTTTCCTATAGAATTAGAATAGAAATATGTTAGCATGCAATAATGATCACAAAAACACTGATCCAAGTATGCAGAACAACCACATGTGAAAAATAGAAATGCTTAACGCTTCATTTGCAGTTATCTGCATTCGGTAGTGCTTGGTTTGCAATGAACAAAGAATTTTAATAATGAACAAATACTATATAACATTTCAGCTATATAGCATAGTTAAATTCTAACAAATGCAAAGTACACAGTAAATGTAACGGTAATGCTGTACTTAAACTAGGGTTAACATAAAAGTGAGGCAGTGAACACAGGAACAGATTCACAAATCGGCCAAATATATGAAGGAAATTACTCATATAGTGAGAGTGGTAAATAAGAGGAATTCAGAGAAATTTACAAAAGTAGCTTACATTTACAGAGTAATGAGTAATAATGTCATGATACAGAAATGTGCTATATACAATAACTTAGGCAGCACACGAAATGTGCCAGAGTTGACCTTTAAAATGCATTCAAACACAAAAAAAGTAAATGCATTACAATAATACTTACCAACAAAAAAGCACATCATTACCCAATCGTCAATGGCTCGATCAAAGTCATATTTGAATGGTATGCCGGGCATTGCTAGCTCTTTTTCCAAATATTCTCGTAACACATTTAGACGAACAAAGATGAATCGTGTCTCCTCAAATACTTTGTCAGCTTCACCAGATGAGCCCTCAGCTACACCAACACACTCCTTCACCTCATGACCTGAAATATTTAAAAGCAATAATTATTAGACTCCATATTTACACCATAGCCTATAATTTGTGTGTTGTAAAACCTAGAACTGTACATTGGTAACTTGTGACATACAGTGGTGTAACAAGAGTTATAGTCTATGCATTAACATCACTGACAGCTTATGCAGGAGTCTAATGTACTCATAATTCAGTGACAAGGTCAATTCAAATGTCACAGTATATGTGCAATTACTACATAAAAACTTCACTATATTTGTAAAAAACATAATGAATTCATGTTAAGAAAATTATCAGTTATTGCTGATTAAACTGAACATGCATCATAAAGAGCGAAAAGATAATGCAAAATACACCTTTATGGATGCATGTATATTTAACTGAATGGTTCTATATGGTCCCTTCATAAAACATGACGGCTATATTAGTGGTTGTTGATATTTTGTTGACAATTACTCTCTTGTCAAGAGACAGGAACATATTCTACAAACACTTAACCAACATTGCATCACATCATCAGCAAATGATGTTTCACATTTAGACTAGGCAAGTCATCATGATGATTCAGTATTACCCTTTATTATGAATACAAATAAATAAAAATTCATTACTTAAAAACCTTAATTTACTCCTCACAGAATACACAAGGTCATCTTTGAATACTCACCAAGTTGTCCACAAATGTCACAGGGTTTCGGTTTATTTGGCTTGAACTCTTCACGAATTATGGTAAAATTAACTTCATGAGTAGCCAGTCCTAACATAATAAGATCAGCATCAGCACCACAGAGACAATGGTGTGTGTTGGGATCATGGTCTGGCTGTGCTCTTTGGCGGCGGATGTAGTCCATAATTTTGTGTTCACCTTCTCCAGGAACATTTGCATCCGAAAGGATAACCTGTACGACAAAAAAAAAATAATGTAATATAACCACAACTCAAATACGAATATCATCTAAAACTTGAAAGAAAATTAATTATTGAATGAATACACGACGAGGAGAATTTCAACATCTTATCTTAGAAAAATACATCCATCACTTTACGAACCTTAATACCCCTCCAGCCTGGATCTGTGTTGAGTCGATCGTGAATATAATAATGAAGACACTTAGACAGACGGTCCATGAAGGGTGTACCAGGAGTGATACAGTTGGAGTCAAAATGTGATTCCTTAGGTTTCTCAGGGGGAAGATTAAAACCTGATGGGGGTATAATGTCAATTCATCAGTGTTGAAGTAAATACAAAGCATAAAGGAGAAGGAGTAAATGTGTGCATCTGTGTATAATTAGAGCTACGTTTCTCAACCTTTGTACCCTTGAAATAATTCTGAGCAATGCTTTAGATAAACACACATGGATTTCATTGTTAACTAAAAGGAGATGAACTGTCTTTGCTCTTGATATTGGTGAAATGTTAATTAAACAAATATAAAAACAAATTTGCATATGATTAGAATTAGCTTATTTATCACTATCTCTTGTGGAGCTCCTAGTTATCTTGGGATCCTTTGGAACCCTGGTTGAGAAACGCTGCATTAGAGTAACTGGAGAGAAAAGTTGGAGGAGGAGAAAGTGTGCAAGATAAAATATATGGTGAGAAGTTAAATATATAATATACAGACATGAGAAAAGATCAATATTTTTAGTTAAAAGTGAGACAATTGACAAATGATTATAAAATAATAAGTAATCTTTATCCTGGTTGTGTGAGTATATACACATGCAAGATGGTATAGTAATAGTAATAGTGCATAAACATTAAGTGAATGTGTAAGTCTCTATGTGATTACAAATAAGTAAGTGTGAGATAAAGCCGGACTAGATGTTTAATAGTATAAGTATGATCCATGTATGTTATCCCAGGCCAACCAACCTCAGAACACAAAAACTATTATGAAATACGTTTTAAACTACAAAACTAATTATATGTAATTTAGAAAAAATAAAATATAACTGCTGTTCATATTTTTCAGTGTCAGATGACAGAAAGTAATTGTAACCCGATCCCCCTATGACAGGACTAGGGAAGAATCATCATTTTCACTGATGGAATAACAAAGAAGTTAGCCAGAAAAGTAGTGTAAGAGATCCAGCCATTCCATTTCAGAAACAAAACTTACAACAGTAAAGACGAAGCCTTTCCAACATGTTACCAAGATGATTAAAGGAGAGGAAGGACACAGGTGGAAGGTAGGAAAGATATGAGTGAAAAGATGAGATACGAGAACAGGGGTGAAAATTATATCTACTTTAAATTATAACTTTAGAACAAGTTCTAAAGTTTATGTTTGGTTTAGGTTAGTTTAAAGTTTTAGGTTTTAAGTCTAAAAAAAAAAAAAAAACTAAAGGACACAGGTTAGAACCTAAAAGGACAGAGGTTTTAGGAAAAGGAAAGGTTCTGACGTATTCAATGGACAATTCCAATGAGTGGGGGATGGTGCTCAAATTACTGTCAAACTTTCAATGCCATTTCAAATTCGGGAAATTGCCACATTAAACTAAAAAAAATAGCCGTTAAAATTTTTACTCGCACAAGTTTACGAGTTTCACTCCTTCAATATGCTCAAACTTTAGAAGTTTTTCTCTCTTACAGTTTGAGTGGTACCTCATCTTACGATTTTAATCCGTTCCCAGAAACGGCTCATAAGCCGAATACAGTATTCGTAAACTGAAGCGAATTTCCCCATAAAAAATAATGTAAATGGAATTAATCCATTCCAGATTCCCAAAAAATAAACTTCAAAGTAAATTTTATACCCAATTCACCCAAATCTTCAGTACTAAAGTATGTACAAGTTGTATTACTTACCTTTACTGATGACTCTTGTTGGCTCTTGTTATTTTTTTTGTGTTCTGACAAAGAAGGAAGGTAGGGGAAGGAAAGGTGTTAGTGTTTGGAAGGGGAGTTCCCTTCCAAATCTTTAAATTCGCCAATAAATCTTTCAGCTGCTGAAAGTCAGCTGTCTGACTGTAAGGCATGGCAGCCTCCCCATAGTTGTAAGGCAACTCAGAGTTGCCTTACAACTCTATGAATACCACTCTTTTTCTAAATTTCTCAACCCATCCTCTGCTTGCCTTTAACTCATTCATATCTGCATCACTCGTTCCAGGGGTTTTCTTTAAAAGGTTGTCATGCAATTGCCTTACTTTCTCACAAATGATGGCCTCTGATACGCTATCACCTACTAACTCCTTGTTGTGTATCCATATTAATAAAAACTTTTCAACATCCTAAAGTGTTTGTGTTCTTTGTTTTGGGATTGTTGATAAACCTTTTGCCACTTAATTATGCACTCATAATGTCCTTTTTCTTAGCAAGTACAGTGCATATTGTTGACAGATTTGTTGTACTGCCTAGCTAGTTCAACAACCCGTGTACCATTTCCATGTTTATGAATGATCTCTCGTTTTTCCCCTATGGTCATTCTCACATTGGTTTCTTGGCTAGAACCTTACTGCTGGCTTTCTTGGGACCTATGGCGAGATATATAATAACTTTATGTTCAATTACTAAAAAAATAAAAAAAAACTAATTCTTTACAAAAAATTGGGAGGCACTGGTAAACTGAGGTGCAATAGCCGTGCCACCAAGCGCTAGGTCGGCCATACGCATATCAAGAAACTTCGTTTCCCGAGGCGCGTAACCTGATTCGGATTTTATGAAGAAATTGGGCGAGTAACCTAAAAAGTTCGTAAGCCGATGTGTCACTATTTGTTTCCAAAAAGGTCATCTGCAATTCTTATGCTTAACTGATTCTCACATATCCTTTACTATTGTACTCCTAGACCTTTTATATTCTATTGTACACTACTCTTTAAATACAACAAACAGTGTCAAACACTTACCTGAATTTTGGCAACATTTTTAAATTGCCGAGATGTCTTTTACTTGACTTCAACAAATATACATTTACATAGCAATTGTGTCTAAAGGAAGATCGATCCTACAATCCAATGCAGTAAAGAGTATAAAAAGATAACTTTTTTTTAAGTAGAGAACTTTTGGGTAAAGTTGTCTGTCACGAAACTTTTGCTGGTCTAAGGATAGTGTGTGAAATGTGAAACATAGCACCAGCACCAATGCACTTGAACCCATAAAAAATGCAAGAAACATACTGTATGTGTACTCTAAAATGTTAAATATTAAATTATCTAATAGAAACTTGTTAGAAATAATTAAGTAACATTTATCTTTCCAAGCTCCAGGGGTTTAGTTTTTAAGACAACCATACTTTTTGTATTGCCAAAGTTCTTGATGGTAATTTTTTATTTTCAGCTGTGTGTCTGGGATGACACATGGATGGACATCTAGAAAGGTGCATTATTAGTAATAAACAGTGCATGATCACTGGTATTGAAATCAATAAAAAATACCAACACATGCCAAATGCACCATGCCATCAAGTACAGAAGTAGTAGGCATCCATCATATGGAGTTGCGCTCTGGTTGTCAGTCTGGAGTATGTTACAGTATGTTATTCCTAAAGGGTTACCTAATAGGACGAAAATGAAGGAGGCATCCTATACTCATAATATGTACATTAATGCTGGCAAAATTCCCTTACAAATGGCTTGTGTGTCTCACCATTTGGAAACTGCCATCAGGGTGTTTCACCACTTGGATGCATAACTAAACCAAGGATGCTGCCATTTCTTCTTAATATATCTATGGGTATTCAGCATCAATTCAAATGTCCTCTTTACAGAATGTCTCCTCTTTCGAGTCATACCATAAGGTTTGCAATAAATCTAATATTACATAAATTATATTTTAGTTCACTGTGACCATCAAGAACTTGCTGAAAAGTCTGGAGATTGACTTTACCCTAAAGTAACCCTACTAATGTTTTGTAGTTCATATAGAGGTATGATAGCTTTTTAGATTACCTGTAGAATCCTTTTTATTGCAATCATTGCCAAGACATTTTTTCTACCTGGATGATAATGGCCAGATGAATAAATTGCTCCAGCAAGTAACCCCTTGATCTTACTAGGAAACAAAGTACTAGATACTGCAAATTAAAAAAATAACACTAACCTTTGTCTTTGAGTTCTTGTCTTATCCGTGCTATTTCCACTTTTTTTTCAATGGCTTCTTTGGATGCTCTGAATCTTCTGGATCTCTGTTGATTCATCTTGGCTCTGGGGGCCACACCATCAATGGCCATATACAAGAGTTTACGAGGACGAACAATTGCAAATAGACGATCAATGCACTGTAATGAATTTCAGATATATAAATAATTTAAATGGTAACTTATATATTATTATACAGATTATTATAAATTATACAGATCACTGTACCACACATTCCACGTGCTAATTTAAATTATGTCAAGTTTACCTATAGCCTGTATCTTAAGGTTATCTTGAGATGATTTTGGGGCTCAGCCCGTCAGCGCATCCCTGCAGCCTGGTCCTTGGCTGCAAAACAGGCCGACCGTTTTGACTCACCCCCATAAGACAGCTGCTATGGAAGCAGTCTGTAGCAGCTGTCTCTCAAGTACTTATTTACTGCTAAAATTTTCAGAAAGGGGTGATTTTCTTTCAGGGGTGAAAGAAACTCTGCCCATTTGTTTCCGCCTCCACCGGGGATCAAACCCGGAACCTCAGGACTACGAATATAAATTGCCTAGGCTTAGATTTAGGAAAGACCTGGGTAAATATCAGTTTAGAAGCAAGGTTGTTGATTTGTGGAACAGATTACAGAATAACAAAATAGACATTGGATCACTTGATTATTTTAAGCAAAGGTCAAATATATATACATGGACAAAAATGGACACATTTCTGTTGTATTGAGCATATAAGTAAATCGTATCAGAGTGGTTAAATCCATATTTTTAACATTTTCAAAGAGAATGACGGTCGGCTGAGCGGACAGCACACTGGACTTGTGATCCTGTGGTTCCGGGTTCGATCCTGGGCGCCAGCGAAAAACAATGGGCAGAGTTCTTCTTCACCCTATGCCCCTGTTACCTAGCAGTAAAATAGGTACCTGGGTGTTAGTCAGCTGTCACAGGCTGCTTCCTGGGGGTAGAGGCCTGGTCGAGGGCCGGGCCGCGGGACACTAAAGCCTCGAATTCATCTCAAGATATAATGCAATGGCCATGTAAATCTATTTGGTTTTCAGTCTTGCTAAACTGCTCTCATTTTCTTACCCTGTTTTTTCACCAGAAGGTGATTTCATAATTATACATACTCTAGAATATGCAAGTTTGAGGGCAATACAATGGGCTTAATCACATCAATGAAAAAAGCCTACCTTGCTATGGTTCTACGATGCTATGTTGCCTAATTTCACTAACAGCAATTCCATTTTGCTCAAACTTAAGTAATATAATGCAAAACCAAAACAATGAAACATTTAAGAAAATGCAGAATAGAACCAGTGAAAAGCAGGGGTGCCATAGGCACAATCAGAGACCACTGAATAGTTTACAATCAGAGAACCAGAAAAATGAAAAGGGGACAAAATGTAAAAATAAAAGTCACTATCCTTACCTAGGAATAAAATTCAGGCTACTTTGAAAATTGTAATAAATATATATAAATTAATGCTTTATCATGAGAAATGAATAAAAACATGCTATACCTCATACAATCAATACCATACCTCAAATATTGCAGCCATCATCTCATCTTCATCCTTAGGTGGCGGTCTGTCTTCTGGATGTGTACAAGGATGAATAATACCATTCATATCAAGATAAAGGTTGTCAAACTCCACTCCATTTGGATTCGGTTTTGAAGAATCCACAGGTATTTGTTTGCCATCATCCGTATTATATTGCTGAAAAAAATCAATTAATGTTTATAATTTATTAACAGGTAAACACTTTTTCCCATTTCGTATGAGCTATAAGTACTCTACAATACATTATTATATACTGTACTGTATTGATATGTGTATATTACGAAAATAAACACGTGATTAAAAATGTGAGTGTCAGACCACGGAGGAAAATTGAAACAGGAATTTCCTTAAGTACTTTCACATATTAATACGAAAGCACTCCTTCTGAAGATGTAGTAATATACGAAAGTACTTAAGGAAATTCCCGTTTCAATTTTCCTCAATGGTCTGACACTGTCACTGTATTGATAATATATCAATCAGAATCAGCAGTTTTAAGACCACTTAGCTAAAACTGGTAATAAATATCAAGGCACAAAAATATCAAAGCTAATGTGATATCAAAATATCTTGCATTATCAAAAATGTAAGATATTTTAATCACCTGATGTACATATTCCCCCCCCCCCCAAAATATAATCTTTGGTTGTTCATGTTGAATTCAACACATGCCTATATATATAACTTATTTATTCACCATGAAAAAGTAGCCACTGCTATTTTCTAGGCCCCATGAAAATTCACTATAATGAAACTTTGAAGTTTCCTGAACAAGCTTATTTTGTACTTAATTAAATCCATCAACTGTAAGCTGTAATTATTATAGTGTTGAGGTTTTTGTAAATGTGAAAGTGGCTGCATAGACCTTAGTGCCACAGACTATTATCAATGTGCTATTTTAAGAGACAAAATTTACTTGCCTAACCTAAAGGAAAACATTAGCCTCAGAGAATAGTAAACAAAAATGCTGGTTGCCCTATCAATCAATTTACTTCCAAGCATATTATATAATTATGAAAGAATGCAAAATTTTGGAAACTCCATCATCTTGAGTAACATAAAAATGATCTTACTTTTCTGCCATTGCTAACAAATTAAAAATCATAAATCACTTAAAGACTACACGTAAGCGACATCAAAATCAAAATAACACGACACCCTCAATAGCCAGGCACAAAAAACACGACTTTTACCACACCATCGCCAATGCCCCGAGAGGACCCAGGTGGCCATCCCACCCCTGCCACGATAACGTCCACGGGTCACCCTCATCCCACTCACCTTATCCTCAATGCACTCTATGATTACTGTAGGGTATTTCCTGGAGAGCCAGCGGAAGAATGCGGGGACACCCATTGTCTACGGTCAGCGAGCAAACTCTCGCCTTCCTTCTCCTCTAGAAATCCTCCGACGCGACCGGCGACTAAACTAAGGTTGAGAAACGCTAATATTAATGCGCATACTTTTATACGTGTATATACACTCTCCCCATTTTTATGGTTCCGGAATGAGAAAAATGTCACATGGAATATTTATAAGTCTATAGGCTGGTAGGGAAATTGAGTTTTAGGTTAATGTATTGTATTATGACCCGGTTTTAAGAGTAAGGCATGACCTCGCGTCGCACATAGATGTAAACAAACAAGGCACTGTCAAGATGCGTCTCTGATGAACAAGTGAAAATAGCAATAGTAAAAATAATGACAATAATAATAATATAATAATAATGACAATAATAATAATAACTATAATAGCAATAATAATAATTATAATGACAATAACAATAATGAGAAAATCCAATAGAACATTCAATGTGTATGTAAATAACGATAATAATAGTTATTTGTACAAGTATTCCTAAAAATACAGGGATTAATGTAATTAGTTAGAATATAGAGTATTATTATATGTCCCGGTAGGAGTCGGGTTAGTTTTAAAATCACGATCAAGAATTCTGAGTTCGAATCCTCTTCTCGAACAGAAAGCTGGGCGCGTTTCTTATCACATAATGGTGTGATATAATGACATTATGTTTCTATCAACATTATGTTGTAATGTTCTTATCAACATTATGTTGTAATGTTCTTATCAACATTATGTTGTAATGTTCTTATCAACATTATGTTGTAATGTTCTTATCAACATTATGTTGTAATGTTCTTATCAACATTATGTTGTAATGTTCTTATCAACATTATGTTGTAATGTTCTTATCAACATTATGTTGTAATGTTCTTATCAACATTATATTCTAACATTCTTATCAACATTATGTTTTAACGTTCTTATCACATAATGTTGTTCATCTAGTCTTGCTCTGATGAATCACAGCCACAGCCGAAAATGCGTTAAGCAATCTTTAAATATTGAAATTGCCTGTAGTGAAATGGGTCCAGATGATGCTTATAACATTCATCTATTTGAACTAGAAACTGCACTTAAGGGCAGAGCAACTTCTGGAGACAATGGCATACATACCGGCACCTTTAGTAAATATTAATAGTGACATTGCAAATGAACTACAGCTTAAAGAAAAGCTAAGTGTTCTTAAAATGCTGAAATTCTCGGCGTACTGCTGCTCTCAGATTGCTCATTGACATTGGAGTGCGAAAAGATACGTGAATTTAGAGACAATTCTATAACTAATGTTCCAGTGATGTGTAAATATTTCAAAATGATCTGCTACCAGAAATTCTAGCCAAATATCCCCAGTTTGCTAACTGTAGGTAGTAACTGAGTGATTGTAACCTATCCACCGCTGCCCACTGGATGGGGGGCGGTGTGCAGGACAAACATATAAATTTTGACACTAGCTCTCCACATATGTCAGTTGCTTAATTTAGAACCTGTACTTGAGGTCAATCTCGAACCCATTGTTGATGTGACGACTTATATTGAATTTTGTAACTAGCTCATCAAGATTGTAACTTGCTTAGCTAAATGAATTGTGGGGTTCAGTCCCTGAGCCCATTATGTGCCTCTGTAACCCTTTCCACTACCGCCCACAAGATGGGTATGGGGTGCATAATAAATGAACTAAACTAACTAAACTTCTTAAAATGCTTGATGGAAAGAACATTTTAGAAACAAGAATAGAAGAAAGAACAAAAGGTATTAACGTAAAATATGCTAGATGTTCTACATGATGTTAGCAATAGGCTGACAGCCTTAGAGAAAATTCAAAACTAAGCCATAAACATGAGGCTTGGAGCTCCAGGTGCACAAGAATAATAATAATAATTTATTTAGGAAAAGTACATTCATAGTTGCAGAGTTACAGTACAATTATTGTTTGATTTAAAGAAAGAGTTAGTACATACAATACCTAAATGCATGCCGTTTCGGGCAAAGAATCAACATGAGGGAGGAGCTGAAACTCCCAACCATACATGAAAGAATTCAGCAGCTCAATGCTACCTTCTGTGTAAGGGTGACGAGAGATCCAACATCACCCTTACTACTCAGAGAAAAAACTGACTAGTGCTGAGTCACTTAGTGGCTTTACACCTTTTCCAGTTTGTTGATGTGCTTCTTAAGATATAAGATATATACGGCGCCATACAACCGCTGCATATTCCAGCTTTGGTGTAACAAAAGTCATGAACAGTTTCTTGAGTATTTCGCCATCCGTGTATTTAAAAGCAATTCCAAAGTTACAAAGTGTAGCTCAATGAACAATGAGAAGTATCATCCTCAGGTGATATTTTTCTATGTTGAACCACCCCTTGATCTCTTTCTTTATCAGAATTCTTTAAAAGATTTGTTACATAATTTATAGCTTGTGTGGGGGGTCTATGTTCTCATATTCCACATTCCATAACATGGCCTTTATTCAAAGTAAATACCATTTGCCAAGTGGTGCTCCATATACTTATTTTGTCCATACAAAATATGCATTTCGTTGACAGAATATTATCAGTTGCTCTGTTTGAACAACAGAACGGCACACTGGCACCTTTTCAGTTCTTCAGGCGCAACACAGGTCTCACCTGAAGAGGATAACACGCAAGGCCAACGAAACTCAAGCTGAATCCAGACCACCACACGTCATTGACGGATCTCTAAAAATCATCGGCATCGACGGACAGAAAAACTTATTATTGTCTACTCGGGTATCATCAGACGATAAAATATATATATTGTCTCATGCACATACAAAACCCTTCTATGACCTACCTAGGCGCCTACGCAATAGGCGTAGCTTGGCGTAAAGGCGGCTACCAAACGGTGGAAGTTTAGTAGTTTTCTTCACTGATATAATTCTGTTCGCACACAATGTTTCGTAGCACTGACTTAATCGCCACTGATGATTATATGGCTACTGATTATTTACGCTTGAGAATGTGACTTATACCCTCTTAGAGAAAGGTACACTTGAATGCCCTTCCACCTCACCTGGGTAACAGTTGGAAAAACCCAGATGGTTCATTTATATAATGGTATCTAAATATTTTACTTAATCCAATAAGTGAAATGTTGTCTAAATGTAGCTTTCATGACCTCTGGGGTCCAATTATTAAATTAAATAATAACTTTGACGATGCATGCCCTCAATCGATGCATTTAAAAAAAAATGTGCACAAGATGGCCATCATGAACATAAGAATCAAGGCAACTGCAGACGGCCTGTTGGTCCATACATGGTAGCTCCTATTTTATATCCACCCAAACTCGTTCATATATATATGTCTAACCTACGCTTCAAACAATCAAGGATCCTACTTCTATTATGTTACGCGGTACATAAGAACAAGGTAACTGCAGAATGCCTATATTGGCCCATACGAGGCAGCTCCTATTTATAACCACCCTATCCCACTCATATACACTTCACGTACCGCTCCTGTGCCAGGTAAGTTATGGGCTCACCATAGGCCATACTTGGAGCTTGTTCCGAGTAGCTAAATCTATAACAACAACCGGTCATATACATGTCCAACCCGTGCTTGAAACAATCGAGGGACCCCACCTCCACCACGTTACGCGGTAATGGTTCCACAAATCAACAACCCTGTTACCGAACCAGTATTTACCAAAGTCTTTACTAAATCTAAATTTATCCAATTTATACCCATTGTTTCGTGTTCTGTCTTGTGTTGATACTTTTAATACCCTATTAATATCCCCTTGTTGTGTCCATTCATCCACTTGTAACCTCTATCATGTCACCCCTAACTCTTCGCCTTTCCAGTGAATGCAATTTAAGCTTTGTTAATCTTTCTTAGTATGAAGATTTCTAATTTGGGGATTAACTAGTTACCCTACGCTGGACACGTTTCAAATGAATTTATATCCATTCTATAAGCTTAAATTGCATTCACTGGAAAGGCGAAGAGTTAGGGGTGACATGATAGAAGTTTACAAGTGGATGAATGGACATAACAAAGGGGATATTAATAGGGTATCAACAACAAGACAGAACCGAAACAATGGGTATAAATTGGATAAGTTTTTGATTTAGGAAAGACTTGGGTAAATACTGGTTCGGTTCAACAGGGTTGTTGATTTGTGGAACCAATTACCGCGTAACGTGGTGGAGGTGGGGTCCCTCGATGTTTCAAGCGAGGGTTGGACATGTATATGACCGGTTATTGTTGTTGTTATGGATTTAGCTACTCGGAACAACTTCAAGTAGCACGGGCTATGGTAAGCCCATAACTTACCTGGCACAACCAAGTTGCGACTCAATTATTANCAGGAATGCATGAATTTTAGTGAATTTAAAATACTGTATCAACATACACAACAATTCAGACATATCTTATAATTTTAATTTAAATAAATAACGGGCACCAAAGACCCTTGACAGATTAGAAACTGCCTCCAAAACATGTCTGAATCAACCTGAACTACATTCTAAATCACTTACCCGGATTTCTGTGGCCAGAATATTCAGGGATGCTCTTGGCATATTCTTGGCAACCCAATTTGTGGGCGGTAAATTTTTAGATTCAATTGCCGATAGGTCCTGTGGTTTTAGCACACGGGGAGGACTGTCTGCTTTTTCAAGCCTCTTGATGAATATAAAGCCGTCAGGATATTTAGGGTCCCGGAATCTTACTGTCCTACTTGGTTGTTTCCACTGGTTCCATACCCGCGAACAGGAGCTAATAGGGTGCTGCAAATAAACAGTAAAAAATATTATGTTAGAAAACTTAAAAATGTAACATCAGTTAAAAATTTAGTTAAGTTGAAAAGTTAGCTTTTCCCACTCTCATATGCATTTCTTGTGACAAATAAGCCACCTAAAAAATATATACATTTTTTTGTAAGAAAGTTGTTTTATTGCTACGACACATTGGCAAGTCATGCACTCCAAAATATCTGCAATTACCATCTTAATTAGTATTGATGTTTACCATTTAAACACCTTTAGAGCACTGTATTTCCAAGATAATTTTTTTTTCCATTAACTTTCATAGCTGCTTTTGTCAAATATTTTTGTATTTTGGCCTGAAATCATCTCTATTCTGACATCTGTACACAATCATTTTTCTGTCATTTTTCAATTGCAATGACTTTCTTAAGCACCTCTACCACTGTTATTTAATGTTTTCAACCCACATTTTTAAGAAATCTATGCTATTAAGTCTAACAAAAGTACAAAATCTTTTGCCAATAGGCTCAATCCAGCCAACTAAATCGCTTACTTACAATTATGAATCAAGAAATGAAGTCACTAAATAAGTGTAATATACCAATTCTCCATCAACTTACTAAACGCCACAGACAAAATTCATGAATTGAAGAAGCTACTATTAGCGTCTACAGAATCATGTGCCTGTAGGACAGTTCCTTGCATGCCTTGATATCTTTGCCAATTGGGACCTAAAATATACAGTAATACAATAATACAATTAAGACTAAAAAAGTATACATTCTAAAATAACATTACAGAAGTACTAAACTGTATAGCCCCACAATTTATCATATAACAGCACTTGTAAAGTAACTGTAAATGAGCCTGTAGTTAGAGGGGGCAATGAGGGTTTGGACAAAAGGATACAGAAAGTTACTCTCCAGGAAACAGTCTGAATCTGACATTATACACATGAACATAGTAGTAGATAATTATAGGGATTTAGAAGCCGATCTCAATTATCTTGAATATCTAGTGGCTAATGTCATATGATGAACGTTGAATCTGTACATGACAGTTCACAGGCTAAATGGTTAAGCTAAATGGTAAAATACTAAAACATACCTCTGTCTCTACGTTCATGCCTATGCGGTACATGTCTGTGAGTTGGCTATATGCCTCGTGTTTAACACTGATGTACATTCGGCTATCACCTCGCTTGTTGCGCCTTTTTTCTTCTTCTGTCAGTAAATCATACACTGTATCAAGAGCCTTCTTTAATCTGTTGATGAAAAAAATATTACTAAGCACAAAAAAAAAAAAAACATTTCTAGATTAAACCTTTAGTAGGCCTAACACTTTGAGGCCTAACACTTCTTTACTTTATGTTTAGTCAACAAATTTAAATTAATGACGATAAAAATGGTAAGAAATGGTAAATACTAGTAAATAAAATATACACAGGACAGTACTGTAATTATGTAAAAGTTACCTTACAGGCAAGATTGTAACATTGGACACAGTTCCATTCCTTTTGTTTTGTTCCATATTTAACAACCTTTCATATTACAAAGTGTATTATGTAAATAACGTCTCAGATTTACATTTCCGTCTTACACACATGCCCTCTTGGTTTTATTTCTCCCAATTTAACGAAGCTGTACACGTCTACATTGTCTATTCCCTTCATTAGCTTGTATTTTGTGATCACATCCCCTTCTCCACTTGAGCATTGTTAGACTGAGTTCTCTTAACATGTCTTCACAGCTTAGTCCTCGTAATTCGGGTACAGTGGTACCTCGACTTATGAATTTAATTCGTTCCCAGTGGCAGTTGGTAACCAGAAAATTTGTAAACCAAAGCAAATTTTCTCATAAGAAATAAGAAATATTGAATTAATCCATTCCACACCCCCTAAAAAATTAACTTCAAAGTAAATTTTATATCTAATTCGCCCAAATCTTTAGTACCAAATTATGTACAAGTTATTGCTTACCTTAATTGATGAATCTTATTGGTGTATGAACGAAAGACGGTGAGGAGGGTGGGGAGGAGAGGTGTTACTGTTTGGAAGGGGAATTCCAAATAGTAATTTCCATTATAACTTCAGGTAGTGATGACTTCTTTGGGGTACTCTCTCTCCCCTACATTTTGCAGGAGTACCACTAGGACCTGATTGTGGCTTGTCTTACTAAGAATCTGTCTAAAGACACTTTTTTTTCCCCTACATGTTAACAAGACATGAGTAAAAGGTCAATGCAACAGCCTGCTACAGCTGGGTGAATTTTTTGAACAAAACTTTGCAAAACAATTTTTTGAACAAAACTTCACACATTTTCATGTGAAGACATCCTCTACTGCCTCTACTCTTTCTATTACTTTCTACAACTTTTCTTAGGTTGAACCTTACCTTTCTTGGAACCCATGGCAAGATATATAATAATTACTTTTATGTTCAAATACCCAAAAATTCCCAAAACACTGAAATTCTTCACAAAGAATTCAGAGGCGATTGATGCTAGGTCGGCCATATGCGTATCAACAAACAACGTTACCCGAAGTTCGTAACTTGATTCGGATTGAGTTACAAAGAAATTGGATTCATAACCCAAAAGTTCGTAAAGAGGGACATTCGTAAGCCTAGGTGTCACTGTACTAGTTATGCTGGAAACCTCGGTAATTCTTAGAACTTACTATGCTAAAATCAAAATTGTACAACAGAAACCTGAACATGCAAATAATGGCATCTAAGTAACGGACTAGCGGGTTAAATTAGTCAGCCATAATACTTTTGTCCATTTTAGTTGAGCATACATACATTCATATAAATCACGCTTACCTTTTCTCGTCAACAAATGGCAAGAGGGCAACACCTTGCCAGGCAAACTTCTTTCCATTCAAGTCAATTTGAAGTCTTCTGGATAAAAATCAATTATGACAGAATCTGGGTCAATCATCAACTCGCCCCATGGTTCAGGAACATGATCGCGACTTGCTGCAGGAAACACACCCATCAGCTGCTCAAGGGGGTTAAATGGCTCACCAATGTCAAACTCCACATTTGCTTTTGCACAGTTCGTGAAATCTGAAGCAAAGGGTGCGTAATGGAATGGGAAGTACCAGTCCCATGATGCACATCCCTGATAATAGTACCTGTAAAGGAAATATTTTTCTCTTTAGGGTAACTAAGAACAATGTAATTTTGGTCATAATAAATATACATGTATATAAGCCAATATTTCAGTTGCATATTGGCTTGGGGACCATTCAAACTTGCTCGCATATAACTAGTACTGTAATAGCATTAAGAAAGCTATGTCTCAAATTCTAATGAACTAGAAAATAAGTCAAACAAAACTTACTTTAACACCCAGCATAAACCACGAGCATATTCATCAGCAACTCGTTTCCTGAACTCAAGGTTGTCAGCACAAACTTCAAACTTGGATTCATAGTAACGATCTTTGGCACCGTCTTCATACAGCCTCACTTCATCGGGAACTTCTTCCTCTTCGTCAGAATCGACACTATCTATACTTCGCTTCTTACCACGTCCACCACTAAAAATATTAGTGTAGAAATCCAAAATTGAAAAATTTATCGCAAAAGTATTAAAACTTAATACATGGCAAAAATCCTATACACATTTTATTCTGTATAGGAACAAACTAACAAAACAGTAATGGCAGAAAATAACTAAATTAAACTTGTAATTTAGAACTTAATTTTTGGACCGAAGCATTTTATGTAGTAATTTTATGCAATAAATAAAATAGTAATTTAAGAGATCAAACACTGAATTACAGGAACATTTTCCCTTACCCATCATTCATATTTGAGTAACGCTGATCCATGATAGCATTTTTGGCTCCATGTGCTACTGATGTTTCTCCAGCCCTCATAACACCAAGAGCCCCTTGGCCAGTTTGGTTCTGTTAAAGAGCATGAATATGTCTTAGATCTGAATAATACAATTTATTACATTACAATAACAATCTGCAAGGTGTTCATTCAAAACATTCAAGGTGTTTAATGAGGCCAATTTGATTGTACCACAGTGGAGGCGATGAGTTCACTACATCTGTACATCACCCTAATAACACCATTTAACAACACACTTACATTCCTTTATCTTTATTTTTCTTAGGAAATTATTTTCCTAACACCACAAGTACTTTTTCTAACACCACAAATACTTTCTTCTTACAACACACATCTCAGAATATACATTTATACCACATCTGTACATGGAAGCCAGTAGTCATCAATTTTGATGAGCACTCATCACCCATTCCGTTCCCCTGTATTGCTTCAAAATTAGTGATGTACATTCAAATCACACACTGTATCACACAATAGTGTAAAATTACACTATTGTAATTTTGGCTTGGCTCTCTAGCTGCATCCATTCTAGCATTATGATGACTAGTTTTGACCAGAGCTGGTCTTAAAGAAGCACTGACCTTAAATCTGTTTGCAGCTTCCTTTTCCATTTTTTCTGATCTTTTCTTCATTTTATCTCTAGCTCTGAATTCCAATTCCCTTTTCTGTCTTGTTCTGAATATCTCATCTTCCACTTTCCCAAGATTTTGCAGAATCATTTGTACACGTTCCATATTAGCGATGCCACTATCTGTCAACCATCCCTAGAAATAAACAGAAGGAAAATTATATTTTTGTCATTTTTGTAATTAAGATTAAAAATATTTTCTTTAAATATGGGAACATAAAAATTAATTTAAATATTACATGCAAAAATGAATAAGGAAAGATATCATCCATGTGCAGCTGTAAACAAAAGATTATAGGCAAAGAATGACATGGCTGAAAATAAATAACCCAACACACATGTAGGAAGTGAAAGCTGTCACTTTCATTTCACGTACAGTTTGTGGATTGGATTAAGTAAAGTCTAGCTTTAACTCTGAACACTATATAACATGCCCAGTGATGATTTTTTTTATGAGAAGCCAGTTATTTGAAAAAATCATCTCGAAACCTAATTATATGGTCTATTACTGAAGATAAATTTATGACAACATAGAAAATAGGATGTATTTAATTACAATAAATAAGACAAAAATAAATTCACATACTCCAGTTTTGTAGCAGCAATCCTTATAGAGGCGCACCAAACGATCAATAGCATTCTCGCGTATCTCAAGGGACGGCAGGTGAGGGAGAAAATCGTTTCCTATAGAATTAGAATAGAAATGTTACCATAATAACTACTTATTCATACCATTTTAAAAGTTATCTGCATTCAGTAGTGCTTGGTTTGCAATGAATAAAGAATGTTAATAATGAACAAATACTACATAACATTTTAGCTATATAGCATAGTTAAATTCTAACAAATGCAAAGTACACAGTAAATGTAACGGTAATGCTGTACTTAAACTAGGGTTAATATAAAAGTGAGGCANCAGTTCTCTGTCTCCCACGCACTTGTGTGGACGGACTCAACACATATCTGCAGTGATATATACACGTCGCAGTCCTCTCGGAATTTTTTCACCACAATTCTCAAACTGGACGTTTCCATCTGTGCCATGAAGTAGCGCATATAGAAAGTGGAGTGTTTGTAGAGCTAGAGGCGAACGATCCGGGGAAGCAGCATGGAGCATAGCGACGGACGCGCGCCCGCCGCCACGGGACTATAGCCAGGCCGCTCCCCGCCACGTCGATAATATCCTGGCTTGTGATTGGTCGTACGCGTCCACCGCCAACTGACGCAACGCACTCGCCATGACGCACACCAGCCAACTGTGTGAAGCAGCTCTGATCGCCAAAGTACGCGAACATCCGCACCTCTATGACGTACACCACAAAGACTACAAGGATTCGCGTAAATGCATACAGACATGGTCGCAGATCTCCAAGGACATTGGCTGCCCGGGGGCGTGGAAAATGTGCAAAGAGAGATGGCGTACGTTGCGGGACGTCTACGTGAGGAATAGGAAGTCCATCATGGTGGGTGATGCAGTGAGGAAGCGGCCTAAATGGAGGTTTTTCGACCAGATGAACTTTCTAAACTCTTACATCAATCACAGAGCGCCGGAAACCGAAGTGTATACCATCTTGCCAAGGTACTCCCCCCCCCCCCCCCAACTGCTTGTTAACTTTTTCTACGGCTCGAATTAGATGTAAATAAAACCTGCCTCGTATGGGCCCATTTTTATGTTAAAATATATATACATATATATATATTCTCTAGGGAATATTATAACTGCCACGTCCCTCAATTTACCACAAAAAATTGCACCAGTTTACGTAAACAAACGTACGAACCAAGCACCCACCAAACCTATAGAGGCCGATGATTAGAAAACGGCAGTATTACATTTGATTTTTTTTTCCCTAATACGTCGCATTTTAACGAATTGGTCGATTCCGTAAATAATGCGACGTATTAGGCGAACGGATGTGTTACATAACCATACATTAGGATCGATCATTTGGAAACTAACAGAAACACGTCTTTAGCTTGTAATCACACTCTGATTCATATAATTACCCTACTGATGATAGTTCCTTCTCACAAGTTACAGCCCCGCTGCTGTGCCAGGTAAGTCCACTACGGGCTCACCATAGCCCGTGCTACTTGGAACGTTTTGTTCCAAGTAGCTGAATCTTAAACAAGAAGTTCTTTCTACACTAGTGATAGCTCAATCCCCTACTGGCGACAGATCCATAAAATGACCTTTTGTACATTTTTTATGTTTTTTATTTTTTTACGCCATGAACCCAAATCCTTTGAATTTTGAATTAACTTAGAACTAGTATCAGATCACTTCATTGCAAGCTCTCCTCCACTTGTTTAGTGAACACAGTCATGGTTGGTGAGCACACAGTGTGTATGTGTACATGTGTAAGTTAGAGGCGACGTAACTGGCAGTACATCGCACTTACAGGATCAACCAATACGTTAAAAATGCGACTTATTAAAACAAATTAAAGCACAGTAACGCTGACGTTTGATATCCATTGTTATAGGCTAGACAGCTTCCGAGGTTCATACTTTTCTGGTTAGGCAAAACAAGTTGCATTTATTATCGAGTAGAAAATAGAGAGAACTAACAGCTACGTCAATGTGGCAACAACACTCACATGTCTTATAGTTTACAGAAGTGAAAATTATTTTGTTTATTTATTAGTCATTATATAGACTATATGAAGCCAAAGTGACATCTCGCAGAAACTGCACAATGGATGGGGCAGTGTAGCAACTGACTGACTGGTCTTGGGTTCAATTCCCAGACAGGAGAGACGTTTTCTTCAGTCCATCCTCCTGTTTAGGTAGTTCTGACACCAGCTACATGGACCATCATATATATGGGCCACAAAGTTACAAAAAGTGATATATCTAAACAGGAGGATGGGTTTGTTTCCTTACACCCGATGTAAATAGGTGCCTGGGAATTTACCAACTGTAGTCCTGGAGAATGAGAGTTGTTAGCTAGGGGAGAGATACCAGTACTAGTACATGCACGGCCATGTTAATATCCATGACGTAATATTTGTGATCATCTCTCTATTCCCCTCCGTAAAAAATGCACTGGCTGAACCCGTCCACTTGAGCAGTACGTCGTATTTTGACGTATACATCCCCCTACCCCACCCGATGCCAAAATTGACGTACCCAAATATCATAGCAGCTCACAAAGTTAATGTGATGACCCATTTTGTATTCGTGGGTCCTCAAGTTAAGTTAGGTTAGGTTCGAGGAATTAATACACCAGTTTAGTGTCGTTGTGAACGCCTAACCTCTGGAGCCTAAACAAGTGTATGTGGGCCTGCGAGCCGCTCCAAGCAACAGCCTGGTGGACCAAACTCTCACAAGTCAAGCCTGGCCTCGGGCCGGGCTTGGGGAGTAGAAGAACTCCCAGAACCCATCAACCAGGTATCAACAAGATAACCTAAAGCGTCAGAACTTTACCTACCCACTTAAACTACGGGAGCCGTATAATCATTAAAGCCTAGAAAGTGTCACTTTCGCAGTGGTTATAATTTCCCTGTATATTTTACGCTGTGGTCGAATGCGTGAAAGATGTCGTACGTACAGTAAGAGGCGCGGATAATTAACGGTCGTAAGTTATAATTTGTCTCCAAGATCTTTAACCCTTCACTTATATCTATTCTGAACTAAATAATACATGTTGCACATTGGTATACGTCCTCGGCTCACAACTGATGAACTCGTTCACATACCCGGACAGAAATAGTTGGGCATATTTCTTTCACTTTATGCCTCACTTCATCTAGCAGCAAGTCAATGGGAGTTAGGCAACAGTTAGGCAACTGTGGGTTGCATCCTGGGGAGTGTCAGTAGTTGGCCTAGAGTGGGGGGGGGGGCATTCTATCCCTGATAACGGGAATGGAATTATCAGGGAAAGCGCCAAGCCAAGACTATGTAGCACTTGGAAGGGGGGTCAGGATAAGGATTAGGGATGGGACGGGGGAAAGGAATGGTACGGGAGTTATTTCTAACACTTTTTGCAGCCACTGGGTTGGGCCTGAGGACGTGGAGACTGTACTGTGTGAAGAGGATGCAGCCAGCGACTCTGAAGCTCAAGATGACAACTCCAACTCTACCTCCTTCAACTCTGAGGAACTCATACTGACAACTGTGGACGGCAGACCCATCAAAGAGGAGATTGTCGAGTGGATGGATGAAGAACTTGAAGGGAGTGAGAGCTTTGTTACTCCCGATGGCGGAGAGACTCTTTCGTCCGTCCAAAGTTCCAGTACTGTTACCTGTCGACTGGTCAATGGGAAAGCGAGAAAATACCCAAAAGTGAGTTTCTTCTCCTTATGTGTTCACACATTTTCATTTGTACAAACTGCACTGTAAAAATATAATTATCTTCAAATTAACCAATCCACACACTAGAAAATGAAGGGACGACGACCACCATTCTCAAGTCGATTGTGAATGGTCCAGGACGGACCGAAACGTCGTCGTCCCTTCACCTTCTAGTGTGTGGTCTGGTCAACATACCTCAGCCACGTTATTGTGACTCATCGCCTGCATATCTTCAAATTATACAATAAACTAACTTATGTAATTCTTTTCAGAAAAAGCAAAGAAGCTAAACCACTTGTCACTTGACAGTTTGCCAATCCAGATCAAGAATATATCTGGCAGTCTAGGCCGGGCCAAGGGGACAGCGAGCCCGCGAGACCATATTAAAAAGGATAAAGAACATTTACCAACAGAAGCCGTTGAAGCCACGTATAAACACCATAGTACACCGACCTGCCATACTCCCGACGTTAAGCCAAAAATATAAGTACAAAGACTGAATACATTCCGGAAGAGGAGGAAGAACTATTCGGGAAATATATAGCAGCCGCCATAAAAAAGTTAACTGACAGGTCAAAATCTTTAGCTAAAATGCGGATTCAAGAAGTTCTCTTCAACCTGGAAGAATCCGACCGAAACAGTCAGACAGAAAAGTTAAAAAAAAGCAAAAAATAAACGCTAGGTGATGGCACAGCGTAAGAAGAATACAGTGACACTTGACGATCATTCTGCGCACTACAAGTCTCCCGAGGGCACTGCAAGCAGTGCTGTGTGCAGAACAAGCAGTGATGAGGCAGCTACGGTTAAGACGGCGCTTTAAACACTGCTGGCAGTGCTACAGGCAGCAGTGGCAGTGTTACCAATGGCAGCACTGATAAGATGCATATTATATCCATGATGCAAGTCAGATGTTCAGTGTTGAGCATTGTTGAATTGTGCGCATCTGGCGTGGCTCACTGTGCACGCTCATGTTCAGTGCCGTCACTGTGCACGCTCATGTTCAGTGCCGTCACTGTGCACGCTCATGTTCAGTGCCGTCACTGTGCACGCTCATGTTCAGTGCCGTCACTGTGCACGCTCATGTTCAGTGCCGTCACTGTGCACGCTCATGTTCAGTGCCGTCACTGTGCACGCCCATGTTCAGTGCCGTCACTGCACGCCCATGTTCAGTGCCGTCACTGTGCACGCTCATGTTCAGTGCCGTCACTGTGCACGCTCATGTTCAGTGCCGTCACTGTGCACGCTCATGTTCAGTGCCGTCACTGTGTACGCTCATGTTCAGTGCCGTCACTGTGCACGCTCATGTTCAGTGCCGTCACTGTGCACGCTCATGTTCAGTGCCGTCACTGCACGTCCATGTTCAGTGCCGTCACTGCACGCTCATGTTCAGTGCCGTCACTGCACGACCATGTTCAGTGCCGTCACTGCACGACCATGTTCAGTGCCGTCACTGTGCACGCTCATGTTCAGTGCCGTCACTGTGCACGACCATGTTCAGTGCCGTCACTGCACGCTCATGTTCAGTGCCGTCACTGCACGCTCATGTTCAGTGCCGTCACTGCACGCTCATGTTCAGTGCCGTCACTGTGCACGCTCATGTTCAGTGCCGTCACTGCACGCTCATGTTCAGTGCCGTCACTGTGCACGCTCATGTTCAGTGCCGTCACTGCACGCCCATGTTCAGTGCCGTCACTGCACCTCCATGTTCAGTGCCATCACTGCACGCCCATGTTCAGTGCCGTCACTGCACGCCCATGTTCAGTGCCGTCACTGTGCACGCTCATGTTCAGTGCCGTCACTGCACGCTCATGTTCAGTGCCGTCACTGTGCACCCATGTTCAGTTGCACACCCATGTTCAGTGCCGTCACTGCACACCCATGTTCAGTGCCGTCACTGCACACCCATGTTCAGTGCCGTCACTGCACACCCATGTTCAGTGCCGTCACTGCACGCCCATGTTCAGTGCCGTCACTGCACACCCATGTTCAGTGCCGTCACTGCACACCCATGTTCAGTGCCGTCACTGCACACCCATGTTCAGTGCCGTCACTGCACACCCATGTTCAGTGCCGTCACTGCACGCCCATGTTCAGTGCCGTCACTGTGCACGCTCATGTTCAGTGCCGTCACTGCACGCTCATGTTCAGTGCCGTCACTGTGCACCCATGTTCAGTTGCACACCCATGTTCAGTGCCGTCACTGCACACCCATGTTCAGTGCCGTCACTGCACGCCCATGTTCAGTGCCGTCACTGCACACCCATGTTCAGTGCCGTCACTGCACGCCCATGTTCTCAATAAAGTACAAGACACACCAGATATTTTTAATAAAGAACCTATAATCTTGTGTCTGATGAACCACATTGGATCAGAACTGTCGACCCCAAATGGATTACCCAATATGTCTCCCCCCACACCCATGCTGTGGGTGATAGTACACTCCCCACACCCATGCTGTGGGTGATAGTACACCCCCCACACCCATGCTGTGGGCGATAGTACACTCCCCACACCCATGCTGTGGGCGATAGTACACCCCCACACCTATGCTGTGGGTGATAGTACACCCCCACACCCATGCTGTGGGTGATAGTACACACCCCCACACCCATGCTGTGGGTGATAGTACCCCCCCACACCCATGCTGTGGGTGATAGTTCACCCCCACACCCATGCTGTGGGTGATAGTACCCCCCCACACCCATGCTGTGGGTGGTAGTACACCCCCCACACCCATGCTGTGGGCGATAGTACACTCCCACACCCATACTGTGGGTGATAGTACCCTCCCACACCCATGCTGTGGGTGATAGTACACCCGCCCACACCCATGCTGTGGGTGATAGTACACCCCCACACCTATGGTGTGGGCGATAGTACACCCGCCCACACCCATGCTGTGGGTGATAGTACACCCCCACACCTATGTTGTGGGCGATAGTACACCCCCACACCTATGCTGTGGGTGATATTGGGTCAACATGACAGAGAGAGGGGGGGGGCAACATGAGAAAGGGGGGATCACACCTATTCGCCAGACTGTCGACCCTCTATGGATTACCCAACAACATGTCCCCATACCTAGGGGTAAATGTCCCCCCCACCCCCCACACCCACTTCACTCTCCATATCACCATCGTCACCACAAGTCCTATTAGATGCCAGCAAGACTTCCACAATAGCTTGGTTTACTTTACGCCTACTTTTGATAAGTACTTGCTTGGTTTACTTTACACAAGTTAAGTTCAGCTGACGAGATTGTTTTGCCGTTGTTGTGCAAACAAAACATGGAATCGAGGTACAGTTACTGACGGTGATAATTTATTTTAATCAAACTTTCTTTTAAAACTGAGATTGAGCCCCAAGGTTCCCCCCCCCTACCCTCCCCGAGGGTAATGGACACTCCCCAGCAACGAACGCCTGCTCTGGAAGTCTAATAAAACCATGACACAAAAGCTTACTGAACAACCAGCAAGTCTACTTTCGTCCAACATATAGTTCAGGACAAAACTGAGGAAAGATGTGCAGGTTTCGCAAGTGGAAACGTAAAATATAATAAATCCTGGCCTAGGCTGAAGAGGCGGGCACGTGGTTATACTACAGGCACGGATACATGGTAAAGATCTATGTACAAACATTTCTGAACAAAACATTTGAATGGCAATGTCAGCTGTGGAGCGTGGACTTAGGCGGGTACCTGTACAGACATGGCACAGAGGCCACGGCAGGTTTTCAAGGACACTTGAGAACACAGTTGCCACGCCCAACCTCTTAACCTTCATACTAAAAACAAGTGCATATCGAGAGATTTACCAGCTTGTATTATTTTCCTAGTGTGTTACCAAAAATAAGTCTACTTCACTTATTGATACGAAAATAGAAAACGAACCTAACATTTGAAATCCTCTGTAGTAGTTTGTTTATCAGATTTATATAAAAAAGTACTTTTTTTTAACGTCAACGGTATACGTGGTCAGTGGTATGTGTAGTCAACGGTATACGTGGTCAGTGGTATGTGTAGTCGACGGTACATGCACGTCGTTAGTGGTATGCGTAGTCGATGGTACACGTATATATGAAGAGAAGTGTTGACGGTAGAACTCATACCACAACCAGAGTGTATGCAGGTTCTGACTGATTTTATTGCAGCAGGAGGCGGCTAGTTTGTTGTGCAACCCACACTCATCCTGTGAGCGGTGGCGCAAAAAGGATTGCAGCTGGCACAAAAGGTCTTTATCGGACCTTTATCGGAGATTACAATAACAATTCAAATGTGTGGGTTGTATATCAACTCTTTAGCCACGTTATTGTGATTCGTCGTCTGCCTACCAAATAAAGATTGTTTAGCAACAAATTCTAATACATAAGACTAGGGGAGGGAGGGCGGAGGTACCGGGCCGCTTCACCGTTCCTCATACTCTTCCCCCCCCCTCTTCTGCCTCCTCTACGCACATTC
>WNGS01169498.1:52309293-52383266 GCA_020271785.1 Procambarus virginalis
GAGATGCTTTTCATCCATAGGGTTATGAATTTATACCCACAAAGCCATGAATGCTGAAACATTGCTTCAATTTAATATCCAAATACTGTACAGTATAGTACTATAAATATACTCATCAGACAAATGGGGACCTTTTATAAGCCTCTGGCTTCCTGTTCTCATTGAGGACCACTAGAGAGTGACCTTAGGGTAAGAATATTCAGGTAAAGAAACATGATAAACATGTAAATGTCCACTAAAACATTAAAACTCTATGCAGAAATATTTGTAATTTTTTACTTTTACTTTTTACTTAAATGCTCCATTTTAATTAGCAAAAGTAGGCATACACAGCAATGGCTGCTACCTATTCTATAGAGATGGTACACAGCATAGATCAAGAACTAGCTAAGGTTCAACTATTATTCCATCTCACAGGTTGGCGTTAGTCATACATGGAATTAGGGGAAGATAATACCCAGAGTCTGCCAGTGCAGACTACTTATCACAAGCCTTTGTATGATACAACCATCCTGTGTGATGGGGATTTTAGCATTACGTAGCTAGCTTTTTGTGACACACTGTACTGCCCTTCATAAATAGTTTAGGCAGCTGCACAAATGCAAATCTACCTAAATGTGTTAATAAAAAAGAAATGCTCTATATTCTCGAGCCCATTGTTTGTGGGACAATGTGCATTGAATTTTATTACTATCTCATCAAAATTGTAAACTGGTTAGCTAAATGAATGTGGGGTTCAGTCCCTGAGCCCATTATGTGGTAACCCTTTCCACTACCGCCCAAGATGGGTATGGGGTGCATAATAAATAAACTAACTATATTCTCAATTCTTATTTTTATGCTCTATATTTCTTCCAATCATAGGTTAACTGTAAGCTCGTGTTGAAAAAGTTATTAATGTTTACACTGAACGTATAAATAATTATTAGATTTATTTCAGTTATTTTGGCGTTTATAAACAACATATTTGTACAGCATATCTATACGGCTTTACTTTTCCCAAGAACTTAGTTCTTTTACTTAATATTTTTATTTAACCATTATTTATATTTTATTATTTTAGGTATTTATAATAGAAGTAAATCACATTATAAATTATAATTTAAATTTAACGAGATTAGTTAATGCAATATATCGAAGAAATGATGTTATAAAATAAAGTAATAAGGTGACGGTGTGATCGCGTCTGGCGGGCGGCGGCCATGGCCGTCTTACACGAACGTCAACTGCTTGGTGCCCGTGGAGGAGGATTTACCCATTTACTCGTGAAGTTGGATTTCTTAAGGCATTGTTACACCCGTTGCAAGTGCCTGCTGGTCCTGTGAAGAGACAAGGTCAGTGTAAGTGGTAGTGTGTGTAAAGTGAGAGTTTCAAGGCGTCACTTTATTTGATATTTGGAGGTGAATCTTCCTCCAGTCTTTAACAAGTCTGTGGGACCCGTCAGCCAGGCACGGGTATCGGGGATTAGTACACAGGCAAATTGAATATAGCTCGTTTTGTAATGGTTAAATTAAATTGTCAAGCTAGGCTCTGTTAGGTAAATTAGATTACATTAGGATGGGTGAGGTTATGTGGGCTACGTTTGGGTATGTTCATCTTATGGTTTTCCTATAGTCTTGGGCCACAGCCTGCTAGACCAACTTCTGTCCTTCCCCCAGAATGCATTCCACGACAGTTTATTTTAACACCAGGATATCTATTTACTGTTGAACATTGGTATTAGCTGAAAGGAACTGTTGCTGAACATTGGTGTCCTGCCGTAGGGATCAAACCTGGACCTTTTGGCTGTGACCTAACTGTGCTTACCTCTGCTTTACAAGTCAGTATGTTGCTTGAATTCAGGTCGAGTTGGGTTGTTAGGTTAGAAAAGCTTACAAAGTGACCTGTATCTGTCAGGCAATATATGCTATGGTTACATATATTACAAGCTTGTTTTAATCTTTAATATTGTACATCTTATCAAGGCTACATTTTATGAATGTTATCACCAAGGAAGTCTAGCCAACAACAGCAGAAAAACTCAAAACTAAAGTTAACATAGGTAAAAAACCTCTCTTATCCAACTGTATTGCTCATGTGGTCGAGGTGAGCTTCTTCTATGTATAAAGTACTAGATGGGGGTATCGAGTGGTACCTGGGTCTCTGTCAATAGGAGCCAATCTTCTTAATTAGTTAAATTCTTTTAATTATTAAGCCAATTCTTCTTTATACTAAAATATAAAAAGTGGGCAGTGAGGCCAACCACAACCTGCCTATGACAGTCACTTACAACCCATTTGTCATCCTGAACAGTTGTATGTGGCTAGCTCCAAGCATCTAGTCTAGGTTCAGGCGAGGAGTCACAATAACGTGGCTGAAATATGTTGACCAAACTACACACTAGAAAGTGAAGGGACGACGACGTTTCGGTCCGTCCTGGACCATTCTCAAGTCGATTGTGAGAATGGTCTCAATCATTCACAATCGACTTGAGAATGGTCCAGGACTGACCGAAACGTCGTCGTCCCTTCGCTTTCTAGTGTGTGGTTTGGTCAACTCTAGTCTCTAACCTTGGACAGACAGACAGACATTCTGTTTTATAGATATCAATTAAGCACTATATATATAATTTAGATTTAAATGCCCGAAACGCTATGCGTGCTAGAGGCTTTACAAGACTGTAAACTTCAAGTCTCTGTACTCTTATAAACCCAATGTACTGTATCTTCTTGTATATAAATAAGTAAATAAATTTTATCTTAAGGTTAATTCTGTAAGAACATTCTTAAAACTATAATAAATGTTGTTGTGAAGTGGTATAAATATAAATCAAATTTTGTTATAAATAATTATAATAATAATAATAAATTTTTATTCAGGTAAAAGTGCATACATACAAAATGAGTTACAAACAGGATGTTGGATTCTAGTTAGAGCTAGTATATACTATGCCTAAAGCCACTAATACACACGGCATTTGGGGCAAAAGGTTTATTCCTTGTGGTGGTGGTGATTTTGAAAGTTTTTGGCAAGCTTGCTTGAACATTACTGATTTCTGAGAGAGATTCATAAGCTTTTCTCTTCTCATATTACTTGAACCTCAATTACATGATGTGTTCATGAGATTGTTAGAGAGGTTGATTACCTTGGTAAGTCTTGTGAAGCTGTGATGGGTCTTAAGGTTGTCTTATTCCCTGCCATAAAGAGAAGTTTGTGAGACTAAATGTTGTCTCTGTAGTTCATATTGTTAATTAATGAATTCATATGCTGTATTTTTTTTTATACAGATGGCACCAGCTAGGAAAAGCAGAAGGCAGGGAAAACTCCAGCCAAACTTGATGAATTTATCTGTGAAAAGGTAATGAATGTATGGTACTTGCTTCTGTTGCTCTCTTTACAATGATTGTTTTATAAAGGATGATAAAGTTTTGGCTTTAGCAGTCTGTGTACTGGTAAATTATTGTTCATGTATTTTCTGTAGACTTATTTGTTTGAAAATGCAGCATTTAACCTTATTAACAAAGATGTTAATAATTCATTTTGTTGGGGACAGGAAGCCTATGCATAAATGTGTTTTAGGCTTTTGTTGAGGCGCCCCCCCCCCATGTTGAAATGCTAACCTTCCCCAGGATGCAACCCCATCACAATTGCTGAACCTCTGAGTGCCTGTATATATTTACTTTAGGTAAGCAAAAGCATTAGGTGAAAGGAAACATGCCAAACAATTTCTATTCCATCCAGGAATTGAACCAAGGATCCCCAATTGTGAGTCAAGAATGAAGCCAACTGTATTACTTGTTAATGAAATTTGTGAGAGCAAATACTGCATACAGTTTTTCTTCACAGTTATACAGTACTCTACAGGTATTTCTTTTCCAAATCCTCTGAGACGAGTGGGCAGGATAACTGCTGTCAGGCAAATGGGTGGGTTGTAGACGTGATGTTGACAGCACATCGATGAGGTGTTGGTGATGGTGCAGGGATTCAAAGTGGGTTGGTTATAGGTATTGCTGGTGTTGGGTTGGGTGGTCATAATGTTGATGGTAGTCTTTAGGCTGGATGTGGGAGGAAGGGATTCTTAGATGAAGGGAGAGAGGGAAGGTGGGATGGCAGTTAGGGTGAGGAGTTGATGGGTGATGGGGAAAGATGGTAAGGGTGTGGGGGGCATGTGGTGTGGAAGTGGCAGGTTAGGCAGAGTTCTATCATCATTAGTGATAGAACTCTGATAGAATGGGGTAGCAGCATATTGCTGTCTCTACCTAAAATGTTAATAATAAAAAACAGAACTCTAAGACTCACTTTTGTCAATTTAAATATTCAGAAACATTTTGATTGTAAGCAATAAAGATTAGTATCCCAGTCCCTATACCAGTACAGTATATCTCACAATATAAATTATTGTGAATATCCTTAAACAAAATTAAATGTGCCCTTTACTGTACCGTACAGTACGTATACTCAAATATGATACAGAAGGTAGGGAAAGGATGAGAGTGGTAGGTGGGATGGGTATATCCCTGCAAACACACAATGTAATGGTTCCTATTGTTACAACTTGTTACATCTTTTTATAAAATTTTTATGTCTTAGAAAGTTGTTATAACTTGGTAAATGAAGTTACAACTTGTTCAAATGTTATAGCAATGCCATAGTTTTGTGATGTGTTGGTGGGTGTGCATGTTGGGGAAAGGTCAGTGTAGCTTGGCTGGGTACATCGTTCATTGGGTCATGATGAAGTACACGTGATGCCTTTGTTCACCTGATAGTAAGTAGGTACCTGGGTGTTAAGAAACTGTTATAGGTTGCATCCCAGGAAAGATCAGTCATTGGTCTAGAGAAAACCTTTGATAAGTCTAACAGGCCTCCTGGCCCTAACACTGGGAAATTATTTGAGTGATGATAAATGGTGTGCTTTACCAAGAGAAGTGAAGAGTTAAAACATTGAATGATAGGGGGTTACTATATATACAGAGTTAAATTAAAGGTTCTACGAGATGTTTGAAGTGGCATGAGACGAACCACCTGATACCGGAGTGAGGGCTCCTCCAGAGAACCAAGAACAATGATTGTGGCAGAGGATTGGGTACGGGATCAGTTCCATCAACTTGTTAAAGCAAAGTCTGTGGGACTTGACAGGATCTCACCATAGATACTGCAAAATTCTGATGAAATCCTTGACATGTCACAAGTAATCATCTTGAATACATAACTGGAAATGGGTAGTATCTAATAGTTGTAAGGAGGCACCCATCATACAAGAATACACAAAAACACATGACTGTAGACTGCACCCACACCACTTGCCCACCCACCATATACCGAACTCTAACCCCGACCACACCAAACCACCAATTCACCACCAGCTGTACACCCACCGATGCCCCTACACCACCTTTACATACACATACTTCCTACCACCCACTCACACTCGACCACTAATAATATCCCCACACCCAACTACAACCACTTCCACACTCCTATCCACCATATGTCTCCCATGCACTTACATTTGAGAGGAGACATATGGTGTCTCCTCTGTCTCCTTGCCCATATCTTATCCACATCACTTGTCCAGTAACAACCCCACACACACATGACACCACTTGCATTCATTGTCTCCCCATCTAAGTTTGTTGATCTTTAAAATATTCTTACTGTATTTGGAGGCTTTTTTTAATACTAGTGTATTATAATATTTTTGTGTATGTGAAATATGCCTGGCATTATGACCAGGAATACTGTACTTCCTTCTATCGGTAGTCATTGAAACATACTTTTGTGTCCATTCACCTGGACTGTATGGGGTCTCGAACTGCAGACCCCAGGCACGTGAGACCGTAGCATTATCAACTTGGTTATGATAGTAGCAGCAGGATTCTGCTTCTGGAAACCTTCCTTTTTAACACTTTCGCTCTCTGGGTGCGCACGTACCAGACTACCCCAAGGTGGCCTGAGCATTTCCCATGAGCGATATGTGTATGTGTATACTCTTTTCAATTGTATCACCTCAATTTTTGTTGTACAGCATTCATTTTGGTATCAAAATGTTTGGAATAGAATTCCCTATGGGAGTACTGTATATGCTTACAAGGTCCAAAGGCCCAGCGTACCACCCGCACCAAACCTAGAAATCAACTGAGCATTACCCGTGGGTGCGCAAGAGCAATAAAATGTGTATACTCTTTTTCACTTTTGTCACCTCAATTCTCGTGCTGTGTCTTGCATTTTGGCCAGCACAGAAAATGGAAAGACGTTGGCGCACATTTTAAAACCAGTCCCATAAAGATCGAATAAAAAGTTGAATTTTAACAAATATTTTAATTTTGGACTCGACGATGCATCTGTACTGCACATCCGTAAAGTTATTTACAGACGCAGCATGCATTGCTGCTGTACAAAAGTGTTAAGACTGCTCATAGCCGAGTTGATAGTGCTACGGCCTCACATGTGTTGGGGTCCATGGTTCGAGACCCATACAGTTCAGGTGAATGGAAAGTTTATTTCCACGTTAATGTGGATGACAATTCATACTTTTGTTTATAAAGTGCAGTAACATATGATTCATTATTTACAGAGCCAAATGAGCCCCGCAGAAGTCGGCGAACACCCAAGCTGAGTGAAAAACTTAAAAGTTATATGCATGAGAAAGGTAAATATTGTATGCAATGATTTGGTTTTTCTCTGCCTATGAAGTACTGTAGATAGATTTGACTTGTCTTACACAAGTGTAATAATTATTTCAATAATAGAGTGCTTGATTTATATAGTAGTATAGTAGATGCGAACATATTTCCTACACAGAAGGTAATCACACTAACGTGACTGCATCAATGAGAAAATCTGTTAAGAGCTGTGATGAGGGTTTGAACTTATGCGGTGGGTGTTCCCACGCACCGTAGTTCAGTAGAGAGTTCAGTAGAACTCCAGGTTGTAATCCTTATACCATGGCGTGGTCTAGTTGCTAGCGCTTGTACGTGGGAACACCCACCGTATAGTTTACTGATGAATAATCTTGATTTAACATTTTTTTTTATAGAACTCTAATAGAATAAGATTTAGAATAATCTTGAGAAAAATTACCAAGTGATAGGAACAAAGAGAAATTTATATCTGGGATGTTTTGAATGTAATTTATACGTTCTAAGAATCGTGCTAAAAGCTGACATAATGAGATGTTTGGAAAGAGGCAGACTAGGGCAGTTTTCAGTAAGAAAACTGACTAAATACTAGGCATTATTTTAAGAAATAATTATATTATTTTCTTATTCATTGTTTTGAAGATAGTAAGAATTGATTGAATGCCTTATCAGCCAGAAGGTCTTCTCTCAGCTTCAGGCTGAATGGACTCGAGTACCTATTTTCTGGGGGGAGCCCCTACGGCTTCCCGGAGCTATTTGGGCTGATATGAATGTATTAGACCCTGGCATCAGTCAAGTAATTGGAGTTCTTAGGCCTGCCAAGGACCATGAACTAGAACCTGGCACTCTCAGAGAGGCAGGAGAAGCAATGGCCTATAGAAACCCCCCCATGTGGTTGGAAGCATTCTATATCTGCCATCAACCAGGTCAGGCACCCAGAAAGGTAAGCTCCCCAAAACAAAGCCCTATTCTGGTTAAAAGATTGCTACTGAAAGCCGAACTGTTGGACAGAACTCCCCAAATGAAAACAAGCAAACGAGTATGATGTCATCACATTACCACACAGCTGTCTACGCAGCTTCCCCCTTCCCGGGAGAGGGAAGGGGAAGCCCCAGACCCCTGTGCCGAATATCCACACCCCAGTTCTGTGGCTGATGTGATTCCTGGTGGTCATGCAACTCTGGCTCTGAATCTTCTCAGTGCTGTGCCTTGTGGTGTGGTTGCATGCTCGTTTCAGGTTGCTGATTCCTCTTTTCTTCCGTTTTCTTTGCCTTTTTGTCCTTTGCTGTTTGCAGAGTCTGTGGTGGTGCAGTATCTGCAGGCAGCTTCTTCCAGTTGTTGTCCCATATCGGACTTGTTGGTTATCCGGGGGGGCCTGTGGGGGGGTCTTCTCAGAAGGGTCGTGCCAGGGCTCAAGGTTCCTCCTGTCATGGGAGGCCAGTGGTGCCAGTTTTGGTGCTTGCACAGCCTTCGGAACCGATGACGTCTGGTTGGCTCGGTGATTGCTCTGCTCGTACGTCGGTTTCTTGTAAGGGACGTCAGCCCTTTCGCGGTTCGTTCCATTGACAGGGGGAGGGGAAGCTCACAGGCTCAGGGACCAAAGAGCCAGAGCTCAACCCCCGCAAGCACAACTAGGCGAGCACCATTTGCTTACGCCTGGTCCCACAATTTGTGGGCTTTTCGGATTGTTTTGAATGGCCTGCAGTGGCATTGGGTAGCCCCCTCCCCCCTATGGGAAGTTCGGGGCTGGTGGGGCAGGCCTCTTCTCCTGTGCTCTGTTGGGTCATCTCGGAGTGGGTTCGCTTGGGCATTGTCAATACGACCCCATCCCTCCGGTGGGTTTCCTGCCTGTTTCCAGTTCCGAAGTGGGACTGCATGGACCTGCGGTTCATTCTGGACTTGTCATGTCTGAACTCCTGGATCTATTGCCCCTCCTTTCGGATGACTTCTCTGTCCCAGGTCCATCTCTTGGAGCCTGGTGCTTGGATGGTGTCCCTGGACCTCCAGGGCGCGTATTGACTTGTCCCGATTCATCCGCGGTTCAGGGATTGACTTGGTGGCTGGAGAGGCACTTTGGGTTGACCCGGTTTCCCGTCTTCCCTGTTCCAGGGTTCGATCTCTCAGGTCATCCACAGGGTTATTCGGTCCGGCCAGCCTGCAGTCTATCCTCGTGCCCACGACGTTCATAAATTTGCTGCTTTGACTGCCATCTTCGGTAACATGTCTTGAGCTGACATTCGAGCACATGGTTTTTGGAGGTCGAACAGGGTCCTGGCCACTCTCTACCTTGTTAATGTTCCTGGCCCTAGTCGGGCATGTGTCCCATTGGGTTGGAGGTTGCAGCCAATTGTCTCGACTTCGAGTTGAGGAACGGGTGATGACCATCACGCAGGTAAGTCAAGTCCCTCTTGTTTTATCTTTGGTTAATTAGCTCCGGGGAGCTGTAGGGGCTCCCCCCCCCCAGAAAACCAGCGTCGAATGCGATGAAACTCCATTTTTTGCGCGAGACTTGGGGGGGGGAGGGGGAGACCAACCGTCCCTCCCTCCGGTCGGTGGTTTTGACATCCAGCCTCAGAACTGGGGTGTGGATAGCCAGTGCGGGGGTTTGGGGCTTCCCCTTTCCCCTGCCAGGGAAGGGGGAGCTGCGCAGACAGCAGAGTGGTGACATCGTGACGTCGTGCTTGTTTGCTTGTTTTCATTTGGGGAGTTCTGTCTAACAATTCGGCTTTCAGTAGCAATCTTTTAACCAGAATAGGGGTTTGTTTTGGGGCACTTACCTTTCTGGGTGTCTGACTCGGTTGATGTCAGACATAGAATGCTTCCAACCACATGGGGGTTTCTATAGGCCATTGCTCCTCATGCCCCTCTGAGGACACCAGATTCTGGCTCGTGGTCCCTGGTAGGCTTAAGAACTCCAGTTGCTTGACTGATGCCAGGATCTAATACATTCATATCAGCCTGGATAGCTTTGGGGAGCCTCCGGGTCTCCCAGAAAATGGTGTTTCATTACATTCAAAGCTCATTTTTTACTAGTGAACATAGGCACGGGGGTGTAATTCTTTACCAATCGCCCATGATTTTTAGTTTCCACTTGAACGCTCTCAATGTAGCTCTCTCCCTTTTTGTTTCTCTATTCTTGTTTTTCATTAGGAGGAAGGGTCTCTGGTATGCCTCTTCCTTGAGACAGTGCAGTTCTCATGTTATTGACACTACTGTATTAAGGATTCAACCCGTTCTCTTACAAAGAACGTTGCTTTTCACTTGTATGCGTTACATAAGGCCAAAAATTGCCATACTAGAAAATGGAAGCGGCTCGCGAAAGTGGCGTATTGTCCTGTCTGTTTTGGGTCCTCTGATAGGTTAGGAGAAGACACTTTAAATTGACCATTTTCTTGGCGTTTGTAAATCTTAGGAGAAAGGGCTGAAGGGTTTGTAGTTTTTGGCAGGGCTACTTCTTGTCTTCTTGTTGGCCCTTTTGTGGTGATGAGATGTCTGCATGCTTTTCAGAAAGCTTGGGTCTTGAACTTTGTTCAGATACACTAGAGTGATTTTTCAGAAGCTTCAGCTCTTCAGATCAATGTCTTGGCCTACTTTGGTGACTATCATTTGAACTTCTAATTGCTGACCTTACCTCCTAGCCAAGGACACATTGGGTGCTGGGTAAGTTAACCTTTCTAGTAAATTTGACAAAGTTCCAGCTCTTCAAGGGGCAGCATCCATTATGGCTGGTGCAGCTGGTTTCACATCTCCCCAGTCCTAGAGAGAGACTGCCAGAGAGAGTTATGCAAGTTTGAGTCTTCCATAACTCATATGCCATTCCAATTTTTTCTAGTTTTGAGTATCCTTGAAGACAATATCTAGATAATGGTGTTATTATATTGTTTGACCATTGTCAAGCTCCAATTTCCATTCAAAATTATTTTCCTCAATGTATTTGGTGTGGGCTGTTGATTTTCTTCCAATCGTCAAAATCCAGGACAATGGGGTTGGTTTCCAGAGTTGGTGTGTTCTCACATTAACATGCAGTAGATGGTGGAAGTGTGGATCACACTGATGTGCATCACCCTCCCAAGTTGTTTGGCTTTCTGCTTGCGGTTGCACAGTACCTCTCTTCTTTGTTTTTCTTTTTGCTATTTTGGATTTATTTCATTTGATATGTGGGGTTACATATGTATGTCTCATATAGAATCCCTCTTTCTTGTTCTTGTTCATTCCAAGGGGTTCAATCTTGGCGAGTGACCAGGCCCACATATTGTCACTTACTGAGAGTCCTGTGGTCCTGCAGTGCCATAGAGTTCTTTCCTTTGTTTATCTTCTGTTGGGAGCCAAAGTCCAGAGTGTAAACCTGCCCACAAGATGGAGTGACCGAGGGGTTCCCATTGTGGATTTACAAAGATTAATAATGAGTATATTATTGAAGAATTTCAAAGCGCGTGGACTCGCTGCATATGAATAATTCCTTGTCATCAATGCACTGACAAATCAGTTGTTGAATTAATCATGCTTTGTATATCATTGTATTGTTTTGATTCATGGAAGGACCACATATTATATTTGAGATGCATACAAAAGTAAATCTGCTAATGGTATGTACTATTTACAAATGGTGTTTAAACATTTATCCATTTGTCGTTTTGGAGTCAATAGTGCAAGTCAAATGAAATAAAAAAGTTTATCACCCTCAATGGGCTGAATTTTGTTGAAGCCTTTTATTTTTATGCCATGCAAGTTGCCATATGTTTTAGAGTTCATTTTGGAAACTAGCCTAAGCCAAATTAGAAACAAACAGTACGGTGGTGTATCCTAGGATAGTAAACGTCAGTCCCTTGACTGTTAATTGGCTAGTTCGGTGTAATTGATCATATACAAATCCTGGCGTTTACTGGTAACACTTGTCAAGACCTTGCAGCAGATTGGAGTATTTATTAATGTTTTAGAATTACAGTACAGTTCTTAGTTATTTCTATGTTCCTATCCCTTCCTTTAGAAAAGTATCATTCTTTGGGGAGGATATTGCATGTTCTGATGGCCTGAGGGCACTTACTTTTGGCTTGTTGAGACCCCTCTTCTTACCAAAGCATATGAGATAGAATAAGATTGTTCCTACCTTTATTGATAATCTCCGTGATTAAGTAACTACACCACCCTATCTTCTCCACTTTGACTTTTTCCTCTGGAGGAATTTCTTCTAGATTGTAAATATAACCCAGAGGTTAGGTGAATATTGTCATTATACTGCATGATAGCCATGTTGTTATGGTGCAAGAGAAATTATCTCTTATCAGTTTTCTTGTATACAGAGGTGTTGCAGATATTCTATTCCCCTTTTGATGCAGGGTATATGTATTTGTAATGAGCCCTTCTGTATCCTATATGGTATGTATTTGGCACTGTTATAAATACGGGAACAACCATACTGTACTCTAGAGTTTGATTGTGGAATACTTTAGGTAACATTTTTAAACTTTGCACATTACAGTAAAATATATAGTAATGAACAATTTCTCACTCCATCAAAGTGGGAAGCTGGGTAATGATGATAATAAATGATTAAATGAACTTATTGTGATACATACCTAATATTAAGGAAAATAGGTCTCTCTCTCCAAGTTGTTTCTTTCTTTTCAGTTAATGTGAAAAAAGAAAGAGCTGAATTCTTGTTGAGTGAGCAAACCAAAATTTCAAGTGCTGGTTCTTCAGAGACAGAGTTTTCAAATCTTAAAGAGCATGAAGCCAAAAGCTTACTGAGGAAACTATCAAACTATTATGTGAAAGGAAAACCAGGACGGAAAAGTAAAAGTATTGGGGATAGTACAGTGGCTGTGAAAAGACTTGCAAACTCATCTTCTCGGACAAAAGTAAGGGCCACCAAGAAGACATCCAGCATGACTTCTCATCTCAAAAATACTGACCCCTCTTCAAATAAAAAACCAAGGAAGATGAAAAAGAGGAAGCTGGACTATGATTCTTCGCCAAATGAAGGAAAAACTTCAGGAAGCTATAAAAAAATAAGGCGCAAAAGAAACAGCAGCTTGGAAACACAAAATAAAGGCATTGCATCGGGAGACAGTATCGACACAGTTACACCTGTCAATAAAGTCCTAATGAGCAAGCTTTTGAATTTTGGTGCTGAAGTTGCTGAAGCCATGTCTATAAATAATGAGGCAATATTTGGCCTGAGCACAAATGACAGTGCCAGACAAAATCCTATTCACTCACTTAAGGTTTATGAAACAGATGGCATTGATGATAAAGAAGTTAACGAAATTATCAGTTGGCTAGAGGAAGAGGAGGACCAACGAAGAGCATACAGAAAAAGAATACTGGAATCGTTGAGAGCTTCACATGACAATAACATGGCACTTTATACAAAGATGCTACAGGTTATACAGTCTGTCACTTCAAGTGCCTGAATTATATTGTTTTGTTCATGTTATGTGTACATTTGCACATAAACAAAGGACTGTACCTGTATTCTACTTTATCTTTGAATTTTATATTAACTTTAAAAGTATAAGAGAACTTACTTTTGTCACTGCCTTTAAGTTCTTTTTGGAATCATAACAGGTGACCGAGTAGTGTTTCATTAATACTTAACTATAAATATTTTATAATCAAACACAACACCTGGACACATTAACACAGACTAAATGAGAAACATACCTTGTCAGAAAACCTCATTGCCCTTCCTGAGAATAATTAAAAACAATTGTATAGTATTCACCAAAGTAAAAATGCTTGTTTATTAAGTTATGGATAAATTTTGTAGTTTTGTTGTAATGTACCATAATTGTATTACAAATATTGCTCGGTAATTTTCATTGCCTCGTGGAATTGTTGTGGTTTCTCCGTGAACAGCCATCCTGATGCAGGCTTTTTCATTATTACACGTCCCTGTATGCATCACTCCCACACTAAATATTCGACACTTAAGCTTACTGCCTTCCTTTTGCCTTTGATGTTATCACTTTCATTGTGAATGTAACATTCAGTGAACTTACCTTTTCTCCTCATAATATCATAAATTGCTGTCTTGCTATCAATGTATTCATTATATACTGTGCCGAGAAATGCTCTTCTCTATCTTTTAAATTATTTCTATTTTGTTCTCAAAAGTCATCATTCATATTTGATTTTTCATATTTACAGCTAAGCATAGCTATATTTTGAGCTGGTTTAGTGTTGACATGTCTTTTGTTTTTCATTATAAATCCAAGGATATGAGATTGGAGATACTTCAGTGCTCATGCTATACCGAAATTGAATACGAAGTCTTCCTCCAATCCTTACTATTGTGTGTATGTTGTGTGCACTCAGGTCGTGTTGCCTCGGGGTGCCTGACTGATAAAACTAGGCCTATAGCAGTGAGGCTGAAAGCAGTAGTATGCAACTAGATATCTTACGCAGAAATTGACTAGCCACACAACCTTGACATATCACGGAATGAAAAGATTTTCGGTCCAGGAAAGATGTGTTCATTTACAATGTAGTTAACTGTAGGTATATTGCAATTGTTGGTACTGTAATCTGGTTCTCTTTTGCTCCTTGGTATTATGCAAGATCAACTCAAACATTTTAGCTTTTGTATTTTGTGGAAAATATTTTACATCCGATCTTGAAGAAAATTGAATTTTGTGTAATCATAGAGTACAGTAATTGCAACAAAATTAAAATAAATTAAATAAGATATTTTTTGTGTAAAGACATTGTGGATAGCTAATAATTAAGTGGTAAATATATGAAGAATTTGAGAAGCGGTAAAAGATTATACACACAGGATAATTTAATCTATAAATTATACATGAGAATAAGTGTTTCACATTTTTAGTTGTGCACATCTAAAAATTATACAAGATAATGTTAAATTATATGTTTTATTGTCGTCCACCATGCAATGAGAGCTACTGAAAGAGCATTTCACTTGGATACTAAATAAAATTTGTGTAGAGTTTACATGAAGTTTCTTATATATACTGTAGAGTTCATGATGCATTGTAGTATAAAGAAGAGATTCAGTTTTAATTATCTTTCTGGTGCAATTAAGAGGTTTGGTTTGACAGTACAGTAATTATCTCGCAATCTTTAATAGTTAATTTTCTTTATACTGTATTGACATAGCAAATTCTCATGTTTAGTCATATATTTGTACTGTAGCATAATCTAAGAAAAGATTAGTGTTTCTAGCATTTCCATTATTTGTTATTTAAATGTCCCATAATGCATTATAATGTTCTTAATGATGAGCCTTATTTTGTTAGACGTGTTACAAGTTTTGTAAAGTTTGTACTGGGAAATATTTAATAAAATATAGGCTTTTGCTTGAAGATTTATGAAGATCTAATGAAGCAAAGGGGCAACACAAAATATGTAATAACATTGCTTGTTTTTAACAACTCATATACAGTTGGGTACATAAATAGTATACTGGACATGTACTGTACATAAAATTAGTTTGGTTTATCATCAAGTGTCTCATATAGAGATACCTTGTATACTTATTTTTGTGTGTGCAATTTTCATCATAGTAAATAAAATAAAATTATCTGCATGAATTTTACTAGAAAAATATCACCTCAGTACATATTTAAATGATGTGTTACTTTTTTGTATTCAAAATTTGTGGTCCAGTTTTAATGTTTCCCAATACATTATACTGTTCTGTATATGGTTTAATGTTTATTTTTGTACTTAAAAGGCAGACTTACTAACAATTAAAAAATGGTTTCCTATAGTTGGGATCAGGAAGTTTGTTTGGCTTATCGAGGTCCCTCCCTCTAGAAGAATATCTGCACGATCTCTCAGCCAGTTTCTATCCAGACTCAACAGTATTTAATTGTCTGAATGATATTGCACATCATTCATTATGTTGACCAGACCACACACTAGAAGGTGAAGGGACGACGACGTTTCGGTCCGTCCTGGACCATTCTCAAGTCGATTGTGATGAGGAAGTAGAGTCAGGCAATAAAAATCATTCTATATCGTTCTCTATATCATTCATTATGCTACTTCTCTATATCATATTATATTATTCATTATGCTACACACCAGTATAATAGTAAAGTGAGGTAGAGTCCTTCTGTTTGCATGATAAAATTTTCTTTTATGGTAGGAATACAGTAACAACATTCTGCACACTGCATTTAGAACATAAGAACATAAAAATAAAAGTAACTGCAGAAGGCCTAATGACCCATACGAGGCAACTCCTATTTATAACCACCCAATCCCATTCGTATACATGTCCAACCCACGTTTGAAACAATCACGGGATCCCACCTCCACCACGTTACGTGGCAATTGGTTCCACAAATCAACAACCCTTCTTCCAAACCAGTATTTACCCAAGTCTTTACTAAATCTAAACTTATCCAATTTATACCCCATTACTGTATTTCCCAAATCTTGTAATACTGCAAGTGAGTACTTGTACAATAATACAAAATATATACCGACCTCTATATCTAAGAACATTGCAGATAAAGCATTTTCTTTCTAACTAAAATATTTACATCTTTTTTTTCAATAAGTACCATTATTCCTACCCTCATTTTCAAGAATTATGATGGTCCAGGATGGACCGAAACATCGTCCCCTCATCTTCTGATGCGTGGTTTGGTTATCATGTCTTCAGCTCAGCCCATCCTCCAAAGACCCAAAGTCTCTTCCATGCACCCGCCAAACCCCAGCTGTTTATGAATAAAAAACGGTTTACACACGACTCACAACCGATGACGTTCGAACACTTCCGGAATAGTGCGTCACTGCAGCCCATCCTCCAAACAAAGACTCACAGCCAGTCCTTCAAACAAGACCCAAAAGTCATTCCATGCACCCGCCAAACCCCCTGTTTATGAATAAAAACAGTTTACACACGACTTGCAACTGATTTTGTTCGAACTCTTCTGGAACAATTTTTTTTTATATACAAGAGTTGTTACATTCTTGTACAGCCACTAGTACGCGTAGCATTTTGGGCAAGTCCTTGGAATACGACCCCCATGAAGAATCGTTTTTACAACCAAGTACCCATTTTACTTTTGAGTTAAACCAAGGCTACAGTTAAGGATTTGCGCCCAGTAAATCCTCCCCGGCCAGGATACGAACCCATGACAAAGCGCTCACGGAACGCCAGGCGAGTGTCTTACCACTACACCACGGAGACTAGTTTTGCTTCACTGACGAATTTTGTTCGAACCACAACGCTGTAAAGGTACTAAAGATATTGGATCCACGTATTACAAATACAAATAATCACCAACAGAACCTAAACACCTAACCTAACCTATCCAGTGCCTAAACATGTATCTGTACAATATGCTAATATAAAATAATATTTATATATGAGAAAATTCCCGTTTTGAATGAACAGCATGTAAAAATTTATGAAATGCGTCTTTGGGGTCGACCACTGGATGGAACAACCCGTCCTCGACTCAAGTCCATTACATTCAGCGGTCAACCCCACAGACGCATTCATAAATTTTAACATGCTGTTCATTCAAAACGGGAATTTTCTCAAGTATAAATTAATATTATAATATATTGGCATATTGTGTATAAATCGGCATAGGATAGGTTAGGTTAGGTGTTTAGGTTCTGTTGGCGATTATTTGTATTTGTAGTACGTGGGTGAAGCATTTATAGCGTTGTGATTCGAACAAAATTCGTCAGTGAAGCACTTGTTCCGGATATGTTCGAACGCCAGCAGTTGTGAGTCGTGTGTAAACCGCTTTTCATTCATAAACAGGGGGTTTGGCGGGTGCATGGAATCACTTTTGGATCTTTGTTTGGAGGACGGGCTGGGATGGAATGGACTTGGTCTGAGGACGGGTTGCTTCAGTCATGTTATTTTGACTCATCATCTGCTTATCCAATTTATGCCCATTGTTTTGTGTTCTATTATGTGTTGATCTATTTAATACCCTATTAATATCCCCTTTGTTATATGCCCATTTAACCACTTGTACACTTCAAACATGTCATCCCTAACTCTTCACTTTTCTAAGGAATGTAAATGTTAAGTTGTTAGGCACATTAGCCCATATTAGACAGCTCCTATTTATATCCATCCACACTCACTCATATATAGGCAAAGAAAGCCATATACTGTACATCGTCATACTGTATATACTGTATCAATGGTAAAGAATTTCCCATATAAATCAAAGTCCAAGAATTAGGGGTGACATGATAGTTGTACAAGTGGATGAATGGTCATAACAAAGAGGATATTAATAGGGTATTAAATATATAATATAACGAAATATAACTCAAAAGGTATTCAAAATATAACCTATTTAAAAATATTCTAACCAAAGTCCAGGAATGTAGTATATNATCCATGTATTTTAAAGCAATTCTGAAGTTAGAAAGTGTAGCATAGGCTCCTCGCACAATTTTCTTTATGTGATCCTCAGGTCACATAAAGTTTATCTAGAACCACTCAAAGATCTCTTTCTTTATTAGGATTCTTTAAAGATTTCTCACATAATTTATAGATTGTGTGGGGGTCTATGTTCTCCTATTCCACATTCCATAACATGGCATTTATCTTACATTAAATTCCATTTGCCAAGTGATGCTCCATAAACTTATTTTGTCCAGGTCTTCTTGAAGGGCATTACAGTACAATCATTAAAGTTACTTATCCTCCCTATTATCTTAGCATGATCAGCAAACATGTTCATATAATTCTCTATTCCATCTGGTCGATCGTTTATGTAGACATTGAATATTACCGGTGCGTGTGGTAAAAATAGTGTGGGAGTAATTATAAATTTGATCTAAATTAAAATTTGTGTATTAAATTGAATATTAAAATGTTAAAAATACGGTACATAATTTGGGAGAAGCAGTAAGAGAGGTGCCCTAGAAAATGTTGTCTTTCAGAGATGGAACAGAAGAGCTGTTGAGTAAGCTTCACACTGCCAATGTTCCTGTGCTAGTGTTCTCTGCAGGAATGGGAGACATTCTGGAGCAGGTTCTGAAGCATTTTAATGTTTACACCGACAATGTCAAAGTTGTCTCAAATTTCTTCCAATACAATGATGAGGTAAATATCAGCATTTATTCTGTATTTTAATGTTTTAATTTTAAAGGTGCATTATAGGAAAAATAATTATTGCCGAGACCTTCGAAAGTCCACTTTTTCCACATTTGTTTCTCGGTAAAACATATCTGGGCATTATTATTATTGTATACTCTCATTGCCTTCCAACCATAAAACAAATATATGATACTTGTATTTGCACACATTTACACATCACTAACACTCACATGTACACAGGTTCTTAGCATGAGGTAATGTGTGGTCTGACTTAGATTTTTGGGCATTGTGTCATGTGGTGGTTGTCAGTGTAGATGACCAGACAGGCTGGGCAGCACAGTAGTTAGCAGTGCTCTCATTGGCAGTTATCCATGATGCCATTAGAGGGTTCTGAAGAGGTCAGGTTTTTATGAATTGACATCAGTTTGTTATTTTGGGCCCATCCCTGTTGTGTTTTATGGGGCTGATGACAGATGTAAGGTCAATATAAGCCATTATTACTGTTTTTAATGATGCTGTACTTGTTGACCAAACCACACACTAGACGGTGAAGGGACGACAACGTTTCGGTCCATCCTGGACCGTTCTCAAGTCGATGGACCAAGTCCTGGACCATTCTCAATCGACTTGAGAATGGTCCAGGATGGACCGAAACGTCATCGTCCCTTCACCTTCTAGTGTGTGGTCTGGTCAACTTCCTTTAGCCACGTTATTGTGACTCATCGCCTGCATACTGTACTTGTACTGGGGGGACCTGCTGCATGGGTAACAGCTTCTACCCTGTCAATCTACCTTGACTTTGTGCCCTGGAGAGGCCACTGTAGACCAACAACCAAAGCACAACTCCATAGTCTCCTGAGACTGATGGTTGTCTACTACTACTACTGTACTGGTACATGACTAGCAGACCAAGTGTGCCAGTTGTCCTGCTCTGTGTCTGTCAGGAAATAAAAGCAGGCAGTAGCATCTGCTCTGAGCTTGACAATCCCTTTCACATAAAATGACCCTAAATGCATGTTTGAAAATTTTAAAGGTGCCAGTATGTTGTCCTACCTGTCTAAGGACACATTTGGTAGCTTATTTTATATAGTAATAGGGAGTAACCATATGATTCAGACCAGATTGTTACTTATTCTATTAAAAAAATGCAAAATAATTTAATAAGTAGTCCAGTTAAATCTCCACACTCCTGATTTGGATTACAGTATCACGGTTTCTGATTGCAAACTCTTTCAAGACCATCAAGGTTTCCTCAGAATATTGAAGCTCCTCTTTACTGTGTAATGAAGGAAGCCTAAGTTGTGCTAATCATTAACAATTTTATTTAACCTATCCATGAATTTTGATTAATGTATCAACTGTTTTTAATTAGGTTGATAGTTAATCTTAAAAATTATATCATAAGTTTTGCAAATATTTCAGGGTGTTATGATTGGCTTCAAAGGTGATCTAGTTCATGTTTTCAACAAAAATGAAAATGCTATTCATTCATCAGACTACTTTGAGAAGCTTGAAGGACGAAATAACGTGATACTTATGGGAGATTCTCTTGGTGACATCAAGATGGCCATGGGTGTTCCACAGCCAAGTAACGTCTTAAAGATAGGCTTCCTCAATGATAAGGTAAGATCCCTTGTATAACTGTTTTGTATGCCACAGCAAACCTACACTTTTCATTTAATGCGTAGCCAGTTTAAAAAACAAATGAAAGTTGACTGTTGTTAAAAAAAATTTTATAGGTGCTTGCTTCTTTAAAGATTGGATACATAAATAGTGTAATAAAATGGTAGTGACTTCATTTTATTTGGCCAACCTTGTATCAGGTGAGGTGACTGCCACACCCTGGACCACTGGTCACATGCCGGTGACCAGTGCCATGACCAGGAGCACACACGGCCATGTGCTCCTACACTGAATTCTTGATAAATAAAATTAAATAAAAACATTTTTGTTTATATAACAATGCAAAGACTGCAATGGAAGCCTTCTATCAGAATTGAATAACAACTTGTAGTTTTGCTTTTACACTCATCTTAACTGTACCACATAATAATTATTGTTCATTTCCTTTATCACATATCTCGCTCCTCTGCTGAAGGTAAAATTCAAGGCTTCCTATAACACTTGGTTAAATTATCAAACAAGTATGGGAAGGTAGTGTTGCACATCCTTGTCAGGCTTCAACATGTAACCTGTACAATATTTATATCTCATTTACTCCATACTTGATTTATATAAGCCGCTCATTGTTTTTTATATTTTGCTCTACAATCTGTACATTAGAACTCTTCTCTATCAGCTCACTTTGAAAACTGTAATTTTTTCCCCCATTTTGAACTACCATCGTTATAAAAGTTAAAACACCACAACCTTGCTATTTCAGAAACCCCTGCCTCCCTATACTCCAGTTCACTGCAGGCTAATTTCTCCTCCATATAATAAAATATTTGTTTCCCAAAGGTAATGATTCCTTCCCTAGGATGAAACCCAAAACCGCCGCCTAACTGAGAGGTGAACGGACATGTGCTCAAACATCTTGTCCTGCCATCCTCTTTACCCCCTCGTTCTGTGCTCGTAAACATATCATAATAAAAATGCATGCCTGTGAATCACCTCGTCCATTTCTATAAACGTTTCACCAGTAACCAAGTTGGTACCTGATATCTTGTATGTTTTACTATTCTATCGGCTTACTGCCCGACCATTTTGGCTGGACGGTAGAGCAACGGTCTCGCTTCATGCAGGTCAGTGTTCAATCCCCGACAGTCCAAGAAGTTGGCCACCATTCCTTACCGTCATCCCATCCCAAATCTTTATTCTGATCCTTTTCAAGTGCTATATACTGTAGTCATAATGGTTTGGCACTTTCTCCTGGTAGTTCCCTTTCCTGCCTTTATTTTCTAAGCTCCGTCTTCCTCCATCACTCTTCCTCTTGTATTTTCCATACATTAAGAATGTTGCATATAGTATTCACATTGGTTTGAATTATTATTTATAATTTGTTTTTGGTTTTATTTTAGGTTGAAGAGCGACTGGAGGCATACATGAACAATTTTGACATAGTTCTTATTGATGACCAAACCATGGATGTTGCTGGGTTAATTGTAGGCTTAATGAAATGATAACTTAGTACTGTACCAATAAATCATATCAGGCAGCGGATCAAAGCCCCCACAGTACACATGGTTAGTGCTGTTATAAACCAAATATTCAGATACTGTATCTCATTTTATATTCTGACATTCACTGGAATTGTTGGTGTGTAATTTCTTTTTGTTACTCTCCTGGGACTTGCAATTTATATTACTGTAAACAATTTTAAATCAAATAATTTGCATTGCTATTACTTTTTAAATTAAATTGCATTACTCTTGGGCTTTTAAATGGATTACATTGCTCTTAGAACTTTAAGTTTAGATTAAGGAGGCTAAAAAAAATTAATTTAAACATTTAAGTTATTTGATTTGTAGAATTTGCAAAGTATAATAATTGTTAAATGTGCCTTGTAACTTTTTAAACATGCAGAGAATGTCAAAATAATTTATAAGGGGCCAGGACGGGCCAAAACGTCATCACTTTATTTTTGTTTTGTGTATTTCGGGTGGGTTATTTTAAGCTTTAATACATGTGGAGTAAATCAGACTACCTATGGTTCCCACTCAGGCCAACCCCTCTTTTTAGACGTTTAATTTGTATGCAGTAATGCTAATTACAATATAGTAATTGTACAGTACTATTGAAATTGTGCAAAATTTATCTTAATTCTTAATGAAGGTTATGAATATTTTACTTGCACTAAATGACTGCAGTTGCATTATGAAACTACTGTGACATTGTATTTTAATCGTTTTATAAATTTTGTTTATACGGCAAAACTTTCATCGTACAATCCGGTAAGCCAAGTGTTGTCTACTTAACATTACTATTCCTCGTTGTATTCAAAGTTTTATTAATTGTTGACATGTGGTTAAAAACTATGGTTAACCACAGTGATGATGAACATGCTGGTATTGGAACTTCTGCATTGTGTTAGTAGTAAAACTACTTCTACAGTGGAAAAGAAGCTGTAAAGATGTGTGCTGTAAGCTACCTTTTCACCCGTAATTTTGTCACTGCGGTGCTCCATAGAATAAGTCTTGTACAATGAGTAATTTTCTGTAAAGATTAAATTAGGATAACATATTTTTTATAGAAGTGATTTATTGTTATGTTGGATTATATACATTGCAGAAGATATAAGTGTCCATTTATGAGTATACTCTCATAATATTTCCAGTATAAAATAAATACAAACAAATTTGAATAGTAGTTTTATTTACATATATGTGGACAGCCACACACAAGGGGCAAGTAATGCACTCAATAAAATAATACCGAGTGTAATACTTGCCCCTTTCTGCATTTTTTTTTTTTTTTCAAGTAGGATAGAGAAATTAGGAGGAAACAAGAAAATGACTTGACGTGATGTGGGACACATCAGGGTAGTCATTTGGCTTTATGATATTAGTTCCTGGTAGTTCAAGAACAAAGGAATGAGGCACTGGATAGCTTTAGAGTTTCAGACTAATTGTAGTAGCAGGTAGGTCACCTCAAATTTGGTCACCCATGAGTTTTTCTTGTATTTTCAGAAAAAATACCTGTTCTTTGTCTACACATTTGAAAATTGAGAATATTTATATTTAAAAACTGTTGTCTGTTTTCTAACAAAATTTGGTCCAAGTAGCTCAATTCCATGGTTTAAATGTTGAAATTTTTTTATCATAAATGTAATCAAAGCATATTATGTTACATTTACTCTTAAGTCAATAAAATTTCGTAAATAGAAATAAGCCCATAAATGTTTCCGATACTGTACATAGAGTATTATAATTGCACTACAAGCAGTGTTGTGTTACTGTACTAGCTATCATTGTAATTACAAATATAAAGTCAACAGAAAAATTTAAAAATATGAAAATAATATCCACTGGGGTCTGATTAGACTGTACCCTTTGTAATCCTTTAGCATTAGTACTTGCAGGATGAGTATGGATGTACAATAAAGTAGCACTTGTCCTACAAGTATAAGGTGCACAAACTACCGCTCAAAGGACAAGTATGGGGCGTGCAATAAACTAGCCACTGCTGGCAGAAACAATAAACTCGTGGGATCTGAATCTAATCTATTCTGCTCTACAGGGTATAAACTTTGAGTACAATGAGAAAATGTTCTCTTTTTTACAAGTGAATGAAATACTGAAGTTAAAAATCTCTGTATTATATACCATTGTGAGGGGATGGATTTTCCCAGCTAGCTTGTGCACTGTTGTGTGTGCACAAGCAGGAAAGGCAAGTGCACCAAGCCTATGCACTGGGCCCTTCTTTTGGAAATACTTCACCTACACATGCTTATTGGGTGTCTCCAGACAGCCCATGACAAGACCTTTCCAACAAGACTTCAGTGGTTAAGTGGTCACTGTAGCAAGTCGGTGAGTAAAGGTATCATCATGAGTATGTTTCATGTGAGTTTTGTGTAGCAAGTGAAGGGGGGGTTGGGGTAGACAATGGTGTGGCTGCCACCAAGCCTCATGCCGTGACGTCAGAGGCATCACTCCACCTCAAGAGGAGTCATGAGTGGTGGAGCCACCTAGTCCTCTGAGGCACTATTGTGATTGGCCAAGTCAAAAGTGGGAACCAGCTTGGCCCAGTTCTGGTTTGGATGCCAAAATCATTCTGGGTTGTGTTGTTGCATTAGGAAGGTGTGTTGTTTTGTAGTCTCAGCCAAACTACGTGAAATGGTGCCTGCAACGACAATTAAGTACAGTACTCCATCTCATCGTACCTCGACGCAACTCTGCCATAAGAAACACAGAATCCGTAATTCGTGGGCAAAAGTACTTTGATTAAGTGAGGAGTGAACTTACGAGTAGAGTAAAGTCAACGGCGTGATCGCTACCATAGCAGAAGGCAACAGGCTGTTTTGTGAATCCACGTTTAATTCCCGTATCACTCGTCATTAAGTTTCATTGACTAAGATACCTAGCATTGGAGGTATCCGGGAGGCTCTACAGCAGTCAGGGATAGTGTTCAGTAGAAATTCCAAGAATTTTGGTCCAACGCTTGGGACTATCTCAAAGCCGTGAGAGGGTGCCAGTCTCTAGCTTACTCGCTTCACGCTGCACCACGCCGTGTTCATCATCCGTCGTTTTGTCTTAACCATGTGGAGGAAGTGAGGGTGATCTCCAGCTCCGCAGTACTGAAGTACTGCGGAGCTCAAATTAATTAGGGTAATTAACCCTCATCAGAGTAAATTTGACATAGACTGTGGAGACAACTGTTGATAGGGTTGACAGTGGGGTGTAACGTAACTCATTTTGAATTAGCTATCCGTGCGACAGTAATTAGTAATTACTCACTGAATGCTTGATGGGTCAAGGGTGATGTAATTAAGGGTGAGCAAGTTATTGTTTGATAGTTGACTTGTCTGTAGGATACAAGTGTGTGATTTAACTTAAACTAAATTGTTGCTGACTGGTGTTGACAATCAATGTAATTGATCACTAAGCATTAGAGTAATGAATTAGTCATTAGTTCGTTGTCGTCCTGATGACGAAGTGTTAATGTTGAATTGATAGGGGGTTACCGGTGTTGGCATTAACCTGCCTAGTTGTAGTGATTTCATTGCAGGGGGCTGCAAGAGTTGATTTGCAAGTTGTAGTTATTGATTTATATCGCAGGGTGCTGCGAGAAATTTTTTATTACAAGTTTGCGTCCTAGGTGGGCACACCATTGTTCAGTTAGTTCATTGTTTCAGCCTGAAGCAACCACAGACAAAATTTTTGTGGTTATAATTGGAGCGGCATTTGACAGGAGTCTTTGCTACACTAAGGCTGTTGAATTAGCTTTCTCTAACGTTCCACTGAAAGACAGTAACGTAACGTCAAGTTGTTGTTGTTGTAGACTTAATTTCTTGTTGAATAAATTCTTAATTGTCATGAGAACGGTCTTTATGTCAAGCCCTACAAGAAAATTGACCTACACACATATTCTGCAATGTATGACATTTTATGTGAATTTTAAAAGAAGGCTTGCTTCTGGATTCGAACCAGAGTCATAGCACCACACATCAAATTAAATTTGGTGTGAGAATCCGTGACTTACCCTTAAGTGCACTTGCATTAAAAGCGGTTGACAACCTAGTGATAAGGATCTCAACTTCATTGAAGGCCTGGCAGTTGCTCCCGCCTTTCTATGGTCTCTTGTTTATAGCACAAGCTGTGCACGCAGTCCTTCTGTTTGAGGTCAACCTTCAAGGTAAGGTGAATAGAAAATTCTTACATCCATTGATCTAAAGTTATATTGGCAAGTTGATATTGACTATTACAGGTGAAGAGAGTGTCCTAGTTTATTTTCCCAAGTTACAATTGGAGTGCTCTATACTGGGAAATTCATTACTGGCAGTTACCTGCTATAAGTAACAATATCTCAGCCTAATTCTGGCAATTACATCACACTTTGGAAATGAAATGTATACAGTACTGGTACGTATTAATAAAAGATTACAAATAAATTACTATTTATTCGAATAGGTACTGGATGATGTACCTATGCTGCTGATATTGTATGGATGATAATATACTGGATGAATAAAAATGCTAGATATATAATGTAGTTAATAATAATTTAATCGTAACTTATGAGGAGATGCTTTTCATCCATAGGGTTATGAATTTATACCCACCAAAGCCATGAATGCTGAAACATTGCTTCAATTTAATATCCAAATACTGTACAGTATAGTACTATAAATATACTCATCAGGACAAATGGGGACCTTTATAAGCCTCTGGCTTCCTGTTCTCATTGAGACCACTAGAGAGTGACCTTAGGGTAAGAATATTCAGGTAAAGAAACATGATAAACATGTAAATGTCCACTAGAACATTAAAACTCTATGCAGAAATATTTGTAATTTTTTACTTTACTTTTTTACTTAAATGCTCCACTTTTAATTAGCAAAAGTAGGCATACACAGCAATGTGCTGCTACCTTATTCTATATGAGATGGTACACAGCATAGATCAAGAACTAGCTATAGGTTCAACTATTATTCCCATCTCACAGGTTGGTTAGTCATACATGGAATTAGGGGGAGATAATACCCAGAGTCTGCCAGTGCAGACTACTTATCACAAGCCTTTGTATGACTAACCATCCTGTGTGATGGGGATTTTAGCATTACGTAGCTAGCTTTTTGTGACACACTGTACTGCCCTTCATAAATAGTTTAGGGCAGCTGCACAAATGCAAATCTACCTAAATGTGTTAATAAAAAAGAAATGCTCTATATTCTCGAGCCCATTGTTTGTGGGACAATGTGCATTGAATTTTATTACTATCTCATCAAAATTGTAACTTGGTTAGCTAAATGAACTGTGGGGGTTCAGTCCCTGAGCCCATTATGTGCCTCTGTAACCCTTTCCACTACCGCCCAAAAGATGGGTATGGGGTGCAAAATAAATGAACTAAACTAACTATATTCTCAATTCTTATTTTTATGCTCTATATTTCTTCCAAGTCATAAGGTTAACTGTAAGCTCGTGTTGAAAAAGTTATTAATGTTTACACTTGAACGTATAAATAATTATTAGATTTATTTCAGTTAATTTTGGCGTTTATAAACAACATATTTGTACAGCATATCTATACGGCTTTACTTTTCCCAAGAACTTAGTTCTTTTACTTAATATTTTTATTTAACCATTATTTATATTTTATTATTTTTAGGTATTTATAATAGAAGTAAATCACATTATAAATTATAATTTAAATTTAACGAGATTAGTTAATGCAATATATCGAAGAAAATGATGTTATAAAATAAAGTAATAAGGTGACGGTGTGATCGCGTCTGGCGGGCGGCGGCCATGGCCGTCTTACACGAACGTCAACTGCTTGGTGCCCGCTGGAGGAGGATTTACACCATTTACTCGTGAAGTTGGATTTCTTAAGGCATTGTTACACCCGTTGCAAGTGCCCTGCTGGTCCTGTGAAGAGACAAGGTCAGTGTAAGTGTTAGTGTGTTGTAAAGTGAGAGTTTCAAGGCGTCACTTTATTTGATATTTGGAGGTGAATCTTCCTCCAGTCTTTTAACAAGTCTGTGGGACCCGTCAGGCCAGGCACGGGTATCGGGGCATTAGTACACAGGCAAATTGAATATAGCTCGTTTTGTAATTGGTTAAATTAAATATTGTCAAGCTAGGCTCTGTTTAGGTAAATTAGATTACATTAGGATGGGTGAGGTTATGTTGGGCTACGTTTGGGTATGGTTCATCTTATGGTTTTCCTATAGTCTTGGGCAGTAAGCCTGCTAGACCAACTTCTGTCCTTCCCCCAGAATGCATTCCACGACAGTTTATTTTAACACCAGGATATCTATTTACTGTTGAACATTGGTATTAGCTGAAAGGAACTGTTGCTGAACATTGGTGTCCTGCCGTAGGGATCAAACCCTGGACCTTTTGGCTGTGACCTAACTGTGCTTACCTCTGCTTTACAAGTCAGTATGTTGCTTGAATTCAGGTCGAGTTGGGTTGTTAGGTTAGAAAAGCTTACAAAGTGACCTGTATCTGTCAGGCAATATATGCTATGGTTACATATATTACAAGCTTGTTTTAATCTTTAATATTGTACATCTTATCAAGGCTACATTTTATGAATGTTATCACCAAGGAAGTCTAGCCAACAACAGCAGAAAAACTCAAAACTAAAGTTAACCATAGGTAAAAAACCTCTCTTATCCAACTGTATTGCTCATGTGGTCGAGGTGAGCTTCTTCTATGTATAAAGTACTAGATGGGGGTATCGAGTGGTACCTGGGTCTCTGTCAATAGGAGCCAATCTTCTTAATTAGTTAAATTCTTCTTAATTATTAAGCCAATTCTTCTTTATACTAAAATATAAAAAGTGGGCAGTGAGGCCAACCACAACCTGCCTATGACAGTCACTTACAACCCATTTGTCATCCTGAACAGTTGTATGTGGCTAGCTCCAAGCATCTAGTCTAGGTTCAGGCGAGGAGTCACAATAACGTGGCTGAAATATGTTGACCAAACTACACACTAGAAAGTGAAGGGACGACGACGTTTCGGTCCGTCCTGGACCATTCTCAAGTCGATTGTGAGAATGGTCTCAATCATTCACAATCGACTTGAGAATGGTCCAGGACTGACCGAAACGTCGTCGTCCCTTCGCTTTCTAGTGTGTGGTTTGGTCAACTCTAGTCTCTAACCTTGGACAGACAGACAGACATTCTGTTTTATAGATATCAATTAAGCACTATATATATAATTTAGATTTAAATGCCCGAAACGCTATGCGTGCTAGAGGCTTTACAAGACTGTAAACTTCAAGTCTCTGTACTCTTATAAACCCAATGTACTGTATCTTCTTGTATATAAATAAGTAAATAAATTTTATCTTAAGGTTAATTCTGTAAGAACATTCTTAAAACTATAATAAATGTTGTTGTGAAGTGGTATAAATATAAATCAAATTTTGTTATAAATAATTATAATAATAATAATAAATTTTTATTCAGGTAAAAGTGCATACATACAAAATGAGTTACAAACAGGATGTTGGATTCTAGTTAGAGCTAGTATATACTATGCCTAAAGCCACTAATACACACGGCATTTGGGGCAAAAGGTTTATTCCTTGTGGTGGTGGTGATTTTGAAAGTTTTTGGCAAGCTTGCTTGAACATTACTGATTTCTGAGAGAGATTCATAAGCTTTTCTCTTCTCATATTACTTGAACCTCAATTACATGATGTGTTCATGAGATTGTTAGAGAGGTTGATTACCTTGGTAAGTCTTGTGAAGCTGTGATGGGTCTTAAGGTTGTCTTATTCCCTGCCATAAAGAGAAGTTTGTGAGACTAAATGTTGTCTCTGTAGTTCATATTGTTAATTAATGAATTCATATGCTGTATTTTTTTTTTATACAGATGGCACCAGCTAGGAAAAGCAGAAGGCAGGGAAAACCTCCAGCCAAACTTGATGAATTTATCTGTGAAAAAGGTAATGAATGTATGGTACTTGCTTCTGTTGCTCTCTTTACAATGATTGTTTTATAAAGGATGATAAAGTTTTGGCTTTAGCAGTCTGTGTACTGGTAAATTATTGTTCATGTATTTTCTGTAGACTTATTTGTTTGAAAATGCAGCATTTAACCTTATTAACAAAGATGTTAATAATTCATTTTGTTGGGGACAGGAAGCCTATGCATAAATGTGTTTTAGGCTTTTGTTGAGGCGCCCCCCCCCCATGTTGAAATGCTAACCTTCCCCAGGATGCAACCCCATCACAATTGCTGAACCTCTGAGTGCCTGTATATATTTACTTTAGGTAAGCAAAAGCATTAGGTGAAAGGAAACATGCCAAACAATTTCTATTCCATCCAGGAATTGAACCAAGGATCCCCAATTGTGAGTCAAGAATGAAGCCAACTGTATTACTTGTTAATGAAATTTGTGAGAGCAAATACTGCATACAGTTTTTCTTCACAGTTATACAGTACTCTACAGGTATTTCTTTTCCAAATCCTCTGAGACGAGTGGGCAGGATAACTGCTGTCAGGCAAATGGGTGGGTTGTAGACGTGATGTTGACAGCACATCGATGAGGTGTTGGTGATGGTGCAGGGATTCAAAGTGGGTTGGTTATAGGTATTGCTGGTGTTGGGTTGGGTGGTCATAATGTTGATGGTAGTCTTTAGGCTGGATGTGGGAGGAAGGGATTCTTAGATGAAGGGAGAGAGGGAAGGTGGGATGGCAGTTAGGGTGAGGAGTTGATGGGTGATGGGGAAAGATGGTAAGGGTGTGGGGGGCATGTGGTGTGGAAGTGGCAGGTTAGGCAGAGTTCTATCATCATTAGTGATAGAACTCTGATAGAATGGGGTAGCAGCATATTGCTGTCTCTACCTAAAATGTTATAATAAAAAACAGAACTCTAAGACTCACTTTTGTCAATTTAAATATTCAGAAACATTTTGATTGTAAGCAATAAAGATTAGTATCCCAGTCCCTATACCAGTACAGTATATCTCACAATATAAATTATTGTGAATATCCTTAAACAAATTAAATGTGCCCTTTACTGTACCGTACAGTACGTATACTCAAATATGATACAGAAGGTAGGGAAAGGATGAGAGTGGTAGGTGGGATGGGTATATCCCTGCAAACACACAATGTAATGGTTCCTATTGTTACAACTTGTTACATCTTTTATAAAATTTTTATGTCTTAGAAAGTTGTTATAACTTGGTAAATAAAGTTACAACTTGTTCAAATGTTATAGCAATGCCATAGTTTTGTGATGGTTTTGGTGGGTGTGCATGTTGGGGAAAGTCAGTGTAGCTTGGCTGGGTACATCGTTCATTGGGTCATGATGAAGTACACCTGATGCCTTTGTTCACCTGATAGTAAGTAGGTACCTGGGTGTTAAGAAACTGTTATAGGTTGCATCCCAGGAAAGATCAGTCATTGGTCTAGAGAAAACCTTTGATAAGTCTAACAGGCCTCCTGCCCTAACACTGGGAATTATTTGAGTGATGATAAATGGTGTGCTTACCAAGAGAAGTGAAGAGTTAAAACATTGAATGATAGGGGGTTACTATATATACAGAGTTAAATTAAAGGTTCTACGAGATGTTTGAAGTGGCATGAGATGAACCACCTGATACCGGAGGAGGGCTCCTCCAGAGAACCAAGAACAATGATTGTGGCAGAGGATTGGTACGGGATCAGTTCCATCAACTTGTTAAAGCAAAGTCTGTGGGACTTGACAGGATCCACCATAGATACTGCAAAATTCTGATGAAATCCTTGACATGTCACAAGTAATCATCTTGACTACATAACTGAAATGGGTAGTATCTAATAGTTGTAAGGAGGCACCCATCATACAAGAATACACAAAAACACATGACTGTAGACTGCACCCACACCACTTGCCCACCCACCATATACCGAACTCTAACCCCGACCACACCAAACCACCATTTCCACCACCAGCTGTACACCCACCGATGCCCCTACACCACCTTTACATACACATACTTCCTACCACCCACTCACACTCGACCACAAATAATATCCCCACACCCAACTACAACCACTTCCACACTCCTATCCACCATATGTCTCCCATNGGTTGAAGAAAAAAATCAAGAAGATCGTGAAATCAAAGCAATAGAGCACACCTTGCCTCAGTAGGAAAGACAACCCACCTAGGGTACCTTCGACGCGCCAGCTGAATGGGAGAATCGTTGGACTTAAGGAGCTCTTTTTCAGTGTAACCAGCGAGGAGGTTGAAGTTCCAAAGCCAGGTGGAAGAGGCGGCCTTGAACACGTTGCACCACACCAGCCCGAATTCCCGGTTGATGAGGAACTCCCAAGCATTGACTTGATAATCTATTGTGGGTTGGTTCAGCCCCTCCCTTGAGCACATCTGTAGGGGTAGAGAGCGGGGGGGATGGCAGCCATCATCTGTACCACAATGCCACCGCCCTTTCCACCACTAGTGTGACCAATGCCTTCACCACTACCGCCAATGGCATTACTATCATTAATCACTACTGTCGCTGTCACCCTTACCAACACTACTCTCCAGTCTGAGCACACAGTGGGCATGCTCTACCCAGCATACCTGGCGGAGGTGTTGTCGCCTGGCCTCTAGACGGTGGAGAAGCTCAAGTGAGGTATTCCAAGAAGAGGGTAATGTTACTTCTTCGATCTGAAAGATTGACCAAGATAACACTCAAGATAATCTTTGTTACATTACCATTAACAATTAATGAAAATGAGAAGCAATTCTGAAGTTAGCACAAATATTTGACTTGTGAATAACTGATTTCTATAAAGATTGATAATTATGTCGGAGGTAGGACCTTCTTGTAAGGGTCACATCGTACACAAAACGGTTCGCCAACGGATTTTAAAGCCGTCCGTCCGCCTTATCGAACCTGTTTGATACCTGAACACTTTATTAACAGGAGGCCACCATTACAATTAAAAATCCCCTTGCGAACCTAGTCGTGTTACGGAACGCTATCATACTAAGTGTTCATTCGTCGCACCATAATATGTATTAAACTTTTGCAGAGACGTAAATGAGGCCGACACTAGTTGGAGTGTGATTGTAGCTTTGGACTGGCAGTTTGTGGGAAAGGAACGAACCAATCAGCGTCACCGACTGGACGTCAGCAAGGCAAGGTTGACAGTGGTTAATCTGGGCAGAGCTGGTCTCCGCTTGCTGTCCATAGAGGAATATACTTCAGTAAGAGCTCCACCTCGTCATCAGTGCAGCCTCACCACACTTGGAAGAGTCGCTTGTCTACACAGGACAATTGACGACCCTGGATGACGTAGTATTAAATATCGAAAAATGTGCGACAGTGTTGTGTTATAAGACTTCTAGGAGTACGGGTTTCGTGGTGCAAGACTACAAAGTGATCCATAATTAGTCGGTGCTGGTTCGTAATGCGAATAGAACTGCTTGGTGACGGTAGGTGATATTGTACAGTATATAAAAAAGAGATGGACATTTGCATAAGATAAAGAGGATATAGATGTTTTTTTTGTTTAATGAAATCTATTTAGTATTTTATCCCCCCCCCCACCCAAAAAAAAAACAATTAAGAGGCATTCTGTTAGGATCCAGGGTCCAGCCTTAGTGTGTCGCGCCTGACAACGGGCCAATTGTTTGATCAAAATCCACATGAAGACCTCTTGGCGGATGCAGAGAATAAGCTATACCACTACCACCGAACATGTGATGTTCCCTAGGAGGAGGTTACATCCCAACGCTTGCTACATTTATTCTAGGCAGAATACTCCACATAAACAGGACAGCTTGCAAGATCAACACGATAAATAAATGTTTATTCAGGTAAAAGTACATACATTCAAGATGAGTTACAAACAATGTTGGATTCCTAGATAAGAGCTAGTACATACTATGTCTACAGCCACTAATGCGCACAGCGTTTCGGGCAAGATGTGGGAAAAACACTGATTAAAACTTAAAACTAATTGAGATCAAATCATAAATTGAATTGGAAAAGGTAAACAAAGAAAAAAGAATGATAATTACATGATGGCTGGAACAGCAGAAATTGAAACGAACAGAAGAAGTAATTTTAACTAAAACAGAAGACTACAATTTTCTAAAAGTTTATACATGGTGGATGGATATCAGCAGTTAAACAAGTTGGTCAATAATCAATATTGTTTGCAAAATAGCAATACATAGGTTGACATTTTGGAGGTAAGGTAGGTTACATGTAGTTTATTAGGTAGTACTTAGGTTTCTCTTCAACTAAATAAATAAATAAATATGTTTATTCAGGAAAGGTACATACATAGAGAGATTTTACATAAGTTGATCGATTTATAGATAGAGCTAGTACATACAATGCCTAAAGCCACTATTACGCAATGCGTTTCGGGCAAGAAAACATTAATATCTAAAACTTAATGCTAATTGAACAAAAGAATAAAATGTTTGAGAACAGATACAAATAAAGGTACAAAAAAAGGGGGGAACATGACTGAAAAGCAGCACAAATACAATATGTAGACAAACAGCGTTGAATAAGAAAAAAAAAATAAGACATGGGTTGACAATAGAGGGGTAAGGTAGGTTACAGGGAGTTTATCAGGTAGTGTTTAGTTTTAATCTTAAACTGGTTGAGAGAGGTACAGTCTTTAACATGGTTGGGAAGGTCATTCCACATTCTGGGTCCCTTGATTTGTAGAGCATTTCTAGTTTGGTTAAGTCGTACTCTTGGAATATCAAAACTGTATTTATTTCTGGTGTGGTGCTCATGGGTTCTGTTACAGCTTTCAATGAAGCTTTTGAGGTCAGGATTGGCATTACAGTTCAGCGTTTTATATATGTATAATACACATGAGAGAATGTGCAGTGACTTAATATCTAACATATTGAGAGATTTGAGTAGGGGTACCGAGTGATGTCTGGGGCCAGAGTTGGATATTGTCCTAATAGCAGCTTTGTGTTGAGTAATTAGAGGACGTAAATGATTTTGGGTAGTAGAACCCCAAGCACAAATACCATAGTTGAGATATGGATAGATGAGGGAGTAATAGAGAGTCACCAGGGCAGGGCGGGGTACATAATATCTGATCTTAGAAAGAATGCCAACAGTTTTTGAAACTTTTTTTGATATATTTAGAATGTGTCCCTGGAAATTAAGCTTGTGATCAATGAGAACGCCAAGGAATTTGCCATCTAATTTGTTACAAATTTGGGTATTGTTAATCTTGAGATTTATTTGGTTAGAGGATTTATTGCCAAACAGAATATAGAAAGTTTTGTCAATGTTAAGGGTGAGTTTGTTGGCAGTTAGCCAAAGATGGACTTTATTAAGCTCGGTATTTACTGTGGCATTTAGAGCAAGGGGGTCAGGACTGGAGTAAATGAAGGTTGTGTCGTCAGCAAATAGAATTGGTCTAAGGTGTTGGGAGGCATTTGGAAGGTCATTAATGTAGATGAGTAAGAGGAGAGGGCCAAGTATACTGCCCTGAGGAACACCAATGTTGATGGGTAGGGTAGGAGAAATTGAATTGTTCACAGAAACAGACTGGAGTCTATCAGTAAGGTAAGATTTGAGGTATTGCAGGGAGAGTCCTCTGACTCCATAATGATGTAATTTAAGAAGAAGGTTTTGGTGGTTCACAGTGTCAAAAGCCTTACGCAGGTCCACAAATAACCCAACAGGGAACTCATTTTTATCAAGAGCTGCATGAATTAAGTTAATCATACTAATCAGTGCATCGTTAGTGCTTTTTTTAGGTCTGAAAAAACTGGTTGAGAGAGAGAATCTTTGGCATGATTGGGAAGGTCATTCCACATTCTGGGTCTATTGATTTGCAGAGCATTTCTAGTTTGCTTAAGTCGCACTCTTGGACTATCGAACAGGTATTTGTTTCTGGTGTAGTGCTCAAGGGTTCTGTTACAACCTTCTAGTAAGCGTTTAAGGTCATGATTGGCATTACAGTTCAGAGTTTCATTTATAGTACACTTGAGAGGATGTGCAGTGACTTAATATCTAACATATTCAAAGATTTAAATTAAGTAAGATGGCCTAATGCTGTCTGGGACCAGAGTTTGTTATTGTTCTAATAGCAGATTTGTGTTGAGTAATTAGAAGACGTAAATGATTTTGGGTAGTAGAACCCCAAGCACAGATAACATAATTGAGATAAGGATGGATGAGAGAGTAATAGAGCATTACCAGGGCAGGGCGAGGTACACAACATCTGATTTTAGAAAGAATGCCAACTGTTCTAGAAACTTTTTTAGCTATATTCTGAATGTGGCCCTGGAAATTCAGCTTATCAATGAGAACACCAAAGAATTCACCATCTACTGATTTGGATAGTTAATTCTTAGATCAATTTGATCTGAGGATTAAATAGGTCGTCCACCTGACTGGACTTTCTAGTGTGAAAGGTTGAATCTTTCACACTACTCCACCCACACGTTATCCTCCTAGGGAAGCATAACGGAATCACAGAATGCTCTTATGCTCCCTAGACTGCACAGAGAATATTTACATATGAAAGCAGTGACACTTAAAAATGAGAGAGTACTTATCCAGCACAATAATCTCACAAACTCCAGTACAGAACAACTTTTGACTCCAGCTGTCGGCAGCCCTCTCTTTCCTCCCTAAAGTTCTCGAGGTTCTCATGCCCGTGACCAAAAGTCGTATCGTAACCACATTAATTATTTACTCAAATTAAATGCATTAAATCTGCATACTATATAATCTTCCAGCTATATTTTAATTTAAGTAAACTTCTCACCAACTTGTCCTTGACAGATGATATTGCATTCATCCCTTTTACGTCTGGGAAGATTTTAAATCTCAAACTGCCTCCACCATTACCATCATTTATTTTTCAGTTAATTCTGTTTTTTCTTCTACTTAAAACTCCCCTGGGTTGTAACAAGTAAAATAAACAAAATACAGAATAGGCTTAAATTTCAAGTGTCCCAGAATGCAGAGAAACCTTCACCCTCACCTCATCAGTCTTCATAACACCACACTGTTGTGTCATGCAGAAAATCACACTGAGGGGGAATTTTATCAGACTGAGAAAATTGAGGGTTGCATCCTGGGGAAGGTCAGAAGTTGGCCTAGGGCGGGGAGGAAGACCTTGATAGGCCTAAATAGAGCCTTCCTGTTCCCGACAGCGGGAATTATTAAGGCAAGAGTTGCCTCTTTACTTGGACACGTGTGGTTGCTGACTCACCAGGTTCTTGCCAGGTTTGTTGAGGAGCTTCACTCCACCCGAGCTCTTTTCTGGCTGTAAAACACAAATAATTTAATTGATCACTGGACAAGAAATGACAAACACACACAGGGATATATGCATGCAGATACAGTGACGCTCGCTTGTTCTACCCGGAGCGCGCCCAAGGTGGACAAGGACTGGACGATTCCCAGTGTACGAACGGAAAGACTGTACGTCCTCCACTGTATAATTGAAATTGAAATTGAAATAAGTTTATTGATGTAAAATACACACAAAGGGATGAGGTAGCTCAAGCTATTCTCACCCCGTTCAGTACATCGTGTTAATACATACATAGACACACATCACAAACAATAATCATATTACCAAACATTCTGAGAGATAAACATATACATTTCCTCCTTCACAAGTAGTATGATATCAGACGTACACAAATACTTTTATGACCTAGGTATACTGTATAGACAATTTGCAAGAGACATGCAGATAATTCAACAAAATATTACAGTCTTGGTGCAAAATCCTTATATCTCTCAAGAATTTCATCAACCTTTCCGTTGTGACACATCCAGGCTATTTGTTCAGGAACAGTCCTTATCTTAGTGTTTCTATATACATTAATCAACGGACAATCAAGAACATAATGGGCAAGGGTGTGAGACCTTAACATACCACATAGTTTATACTTCGTGTCATTATCATGAACACCTATCCCATATTCCCAGTAATATTTGTACCCAAGCCTGAGCCGCATGTACACAGAGTCACTCCAAGCATTTCTCCTTTTACCATAAGTGAAATGGGTGTTTTGACTCACAAGCATGTAGTGTTGCATGGTTTGACTTCTCTCATACATTAGATCTCTCCTCTCCGCTCCTGCCTGTGCCTGAATATTTCTGATTTTGCTTCTAATTTGTCTCATTGTGAATTCACATTCAATGTCAACTTGTGGTTTTGATGTGGCACGTTTGGCCACTGTATAGCAATATGTTGCAATTCATGAAAGTTGCAGTATAAGAAGTTTGTTACTAGCTGTCATTATAATTATATGGTGGGTAGATGCAGTGCAATTAATAATGCAACATTCGCTTAAGTTTAATTAAGACATTTTGTGCCCTTTGTAACCCTTTTTTCCGCTATAGCTCACATGATGAGTATAGGATCCAGAATTACAATGAAGAGGCAAGAGCATTATACTCACGGATAGGCATTATACTCACGGATAGATGATGGGAGATGTGTTTGAGAGATGGGGAGATGTCCTTGAGTGATGGGGAGAGGAATGGTGAGAGTGGGAGTGTGAAGAGCACCAGGGCCAGTAAGTAGACTATGAGGAACATGAGAACTGCAAACCATAACCTCATGCTCCTGCACACAACCCGGACTATCACACTGGTCACTACATGCTTGAGCCTCTCCGGTCTGCAGCTGACCACCCGCCCACTGCTGTTTCCAGCTGCTGTCCAGCTGCTCTCTGCTGCCTTAACTCGCCTCTCGTCACTCATAGTGTACCTACTTCCCCTCCCCCTCACTGCTGCAGGTGGGGCAGTAAGCCCTCGGACGAGGCAGGGACCGCTTGCTCAAGGCGGAGATATAAATGAGAGGTCTCTCTCTCGGCCGTTCTCCACCACACTGAAAAAAAATTCATAATAACAAGATAAGTACAAAAAAATGTTTTAGTACAAATGCATTTGTACACACACACACACACACACACACACACACACACACACACACACACACACACACACACACACACACACACACACACACACACACACACACACACACACACACACCACACACACACACACACACACACACACACACACACCACACACACACACACACACACACACACACACACACACACACACACACACACACCACACACACACACACACACACACACACACACACACACACACACACACACACACACACACACACACACACACACACACACACACACACACACACACACACACACACACACACACACACGTACGTACGTACGTTGTTGTTCACGACTTTTGTTAGGCCAAAGCTAGAATATGCAGCGGTTGTGTGGTGCCCATATCTTAAGAAGCACATCAACAAACTGGAAAAGGTGCAAAGACATGCTACTAAGTGGCTCCCAGAACTGAAGGGCAAGAGCTACGAGGAGAGGTTAGAGGCATTAAATATGCCAAAACTAGAAGACAGAAGAAAAAGAGGTGATATGATCACTACATACAAAATAGTAACAGGAATTGATAAAATCGATAGGGAAGATTTCCTGAGACCTGGAACTTTAAGAACAAGAGGTCATAGATATAAACTAGCTAAACACAGATGCCGAAGAAATATAAGAAAATTCACTTTCGCAAACAGAGTGGTAGACGGTTGGAACAAGTTAGGGGAGAAGGTGGTGGAGGCCAAGACCGTCAGTAGTTTCAAAGCGTTATATGACAAAGAGTGCTGGGAAGACGGGACACCACGAGCGTAGCTCTCATCCTGTAACTACACTTAGGTAATTACACACACAGAGCGTAACTCAAAATAACACAAGTATAACGTAAACATATTACGGCACACTCTCAGTAGCGTTAATTAGTTGTCAACAATACCGCGCGTCTAGCTCCCAGCAGTACCGTAGACCCAAGCACCCATAACACTTACAAACTCACACTGAAAAGTCACCATAACTCACAGTACAACGAGACTTCTTGCTGACAGCAACAATATGCTGGAACTGTCACAGCGACATGTACAGAGACCGATGAACACACAGATGCTGCACCAACAAGTTGAACACTAACAGTAAAGGTTCTACGGTCGGTTATCTTATCTTATCAAAGGTGAAGTACTGTATCTGTGTGTACTCACCTATTTCTACTCCTCTGTTTATGCATGCAGAATCGAGTTTCAGCTCTCGGATCCCGTGGTTCCAGTCGCCGGCTGTCTAATGCAATAATAACTCCTATAGCCTAAATTTCTCCAATGCCATCTTGATCTAGACAGAGCTCGGGATGATTTTTGAAGTGTAGGCTATATTCATTCAAATTTCACGTCCAATCAAGAAGCCATTTTGTATATTGTACGAACATAAAACCGAAAACTATCCAAAATGTGAGTTCAAGAGCTATATGTCGTGCTGTGAACTACACAGCAATTAGAATCGATCCCGAATTATGCAGATTTTGTCATTTACAAAAATTCGCGGACCGTAACGCTGGGCAACCTAGCCCGTCACCACACACCTCTGAATCTGCTGTTCAGCTCTGGGTAAGATAAAATTGGAGCTAGAGAGAGAGAGAGCATGACACTTTTGTCCTGGGGACTGCCAGCAGATCTTCTAAGAGCGTATGTGGTCCTGGGACTACAAAGCAAACCTCCTAGGGGGTTATGTAGTTCTGGGACTGCCAGCAGACCTTCCAAGGGTTATGTACTGGTCCTGGGACTGCCAGGAGACCTTCTAGGGGTTATGTGGTCTTGGGACTGCCAGCAGACCTTCCAAGGGTTATGTACTGTACTGGTCCTGGGACTGCCAGGAGACCTTCTAGGGGTTATGTGGTCTTGGGACTACCAGCAGACCTTCTAGGAGTTGTGTGGTCCTGGGACTGCCAGCAGACCTTCTAGGAGTTATGTGGTCTTGGGACTGCCAGCAGACCTTCTAGGAGTTATGTGGTCCTGGGACTGCCAGCAGACCTAGGAGTTATGGACTGGTCCTGGGACTGCCAGCAGACCTTCTAGGAGTTATATACTGGTCCTGGGACTGCCAGCAGACCTAGGAGTTATATACTGGTCCTGGGACTGCCAGCAGACCTTCTAGGAGTTATATACTGGTCCTGGGACTGCCAGCAGACCTTCTAGGAGTTATGTACTGGTCCTAGGAGTGCCAAGACACCTTGTAGTGCAAGGGTGTGAAACATACGGCCTGGCACCCTCTCTATGTGCTCACTGGCTATTCAACCGCACCCTGAGCAATCCATTAAGTTTAAGTTATATGTACTGCAGACGTATAATTCAGATTACTGCTTGTGTGTGTTGTATTCGTTCGCAGGGAGATGCTTATATGTTCCATAGTGGAGGATGTGTGTGTACACAGTCCAGTAGATAGTATAGTTAATTATGAATCTACAACCACTGGACCAGATTCAACTCGAACAGAAAGTAGTTTATTCCTGCATTTTCTACTGCATTTATAAAGTACAGATGTAATTGAAACAACTCGACAACTCTTGAATTAAATGTATATTTTCTAAACTCAAAGGTTACTAAGATAGTGATAGTATAGCGAAAATCAAACCAAAACTTAGCTGACTACCAACAAATTTCTTGCTCTTATTTATCAATATTTTACATATTTATACATTCTCAGTGTGACATCGAGAGAGAATATATATCTTAGTGAGTTAGACCTAAAATAGATCTTATTGCCACATGGAATAAAGTTCAGTTTTAAATGCACGTTAACCGCTTTCGACGATGTTACTTGTAGCGATGTATCCTCAAACAACAGATGATCACAAGAGGTGATTCCCCCGGCACTGTTTTATGAGTGCCTGGCACTGGTGTATGTTTCAACACAACTACCCGGTGTCAGTACTAGATTTGTGATAGGTATACAAATTATGTCAAGAATAATTGTATATATGTAGTATAGTCTAAGAATTAGAGGAATAGCCTATCCCCATTCAATCATGTCACTTTCATTGGTTGATATTTTGTTTGTGGATCTTAATCTACACAGGTGTAGTGGGTATGTAATCCCAAACCTATGTCTTCTGTCTTTACGGGCTGCTCATACCCGTGCCACCTCTTGGGTGGCTTAATCTTCACCAGTCAATCTTCCTTCAGAATTCATTGTTAATGTGTTGAAACACGAAAAAGTTCGGAATTTTCGTTTCATTTTCACAACGGGGCAGGGGGGGAGGGGAGACATTTGACAAGCCACTGGCTTTCTGTCCTCATCGAGGCCACTAAAGTATTGGTGGCCCCAGGTAAATTCAAGTACATAAATAGATAAATATGTGGTTTTTTAGCTATATTTTCCGGACTATAAACTTAAAAGTAAAAAAAGTGCAAGTTTACTTGTGGCCCTCACTACATATTGGTACTTTAGACCAAATAGTTACTATACTATCATTTCAGGAGGATGGCTATATACACACAGGCTTCCTGTCCCAGATAAAACGAATTATATAACATTTGTATAAGTGCTCCACCGAACTCAAGAATAAAGTACAACACTTTGGGCAATATTATATTGTATTGTCGCAAATACACTATACCAGTAATTTATAAGTAATACATCTAGTTAATACAGCTTATATATCATTATTTTATTCAACGATGTTTGTGGATGATTTATGAAGTACAAATGTTAGTTTCAAATGTGTTTATAGGAATTCTGCCATTGGGTGCGTGTGGCAGCGGAGCGAGTCAGCTGTGGGGAAGGAGCTCAGTTGTGTGATGCTCTTCAACAAGGATGGTACTGTGCAAGTTTCTCTCGGTTTGTTAGTGCTGTGGTCACTCTGGTCTAGTTTTGGGGGTTAACCGAAGCCAGTAACACGGGTTGTTTGTTCGGAAGCTATAGTCGCACAGAGGGAGGAGGATTAGGCGGACGGCCGCTCGCCAGTTCTTCTTTCAAAGTTCATCTTGTCAAGGTTTAAGGTGATGGGGCGAGTGTCTCAAGCCCCTGCTGGGACCTTCCAGGAGGACTTAAGACAGCTATTTGTGTACCCAGAGTGTGTGTGTGTGTGTGTGTTCCAGGAGCCCTTGCCAGCCCATACTTGCCCTGTATACAAGACAGTACGGGGCCCTAACATGAATATCAGTGGAATCATAGAAATAGGCATGAGGATTTGAGCGAAGCATATTTTGGGTATTGGGCATTTTACTAGCTGGTCCCTATTTATACTGTAGTACAGTGTGCTGCATGCAGATTTGAACATCAGCGTACGGTGCAATCTTGATACAGCGACTTGCATGGGACCCATCCTGATGTGTTGGAGGGAGATTCATTGCACCGGGAGATAGTTCCTTCAAAACACATTTGTGTTATGCAATATTTTTTTAAAGACAAACAAAATACATTCTACTGTATGCCTATTTCTTTTAATATTAATGTTTCATTTATCTATGAATTTTTTTAAAAAACTTGATTGGGGCTAGAGAGAGAAAGTAACCATTTATACCTTAAATGGTTACCTTGAAAGAGAGTAACCATTTATACCTTAATATTTCCCATGCTCTGTGGGCTAATTTCACTGACAAAAATTTACATTTTATCCTATCATTGTTGTTTAACTTCCTGATTGTTGTCACTCATAGGGTCAACAATCAAGAGAACTTGTCTGTAAAGATATTTCACTACTTATTCTTATTTTCTTATTCTTATTCCCCAGCCTCGAAACCTTGTTTCCAAAGGTAGAAAGTCCCATATTTACGTGAAAAAAAAACTGGGATAACTCGAGGAAAATGAACCATTGAACTTGGTTTTAAATATGCCAAATGGCTTTCCCAAGGCTCTTAACTCTTTCTTCTAATATTGTGACCATCTGCAAAAGTTATTAGGAAGGAGAGTGGAGCCTTATTAAGCCTTTTGACTGAGATTATTTTGACATCGGTGAATATTTAAAAAAAAATTCCAAGTACTGTACTGTATTTAAATTATATAAGTTAAATAATTTAACAAAAGGGAAATAAATGTATTTTTATTTTCCTGTATATTAGTACAGTACAGTATTGTATTTTTGTTTTTATTTTTTCCTGATTTACCCGAGAGCCACTAACCCTAGTGGCCCCGACAAGGACAGGAAGCTGGTGGCTTGTTGAAGGTCCCACCATTTGCCGTCTTGATCCTATAACCCTGTGGGTGAAAAAGCATCTCCTTTTCTCAGTCCTACATTGTGGTTTGTTGAGCTTGAAACTGTTGCTCCTTGTTTGTGTTACATCTGACCTTTTTAAGAAATTGTCAGGATCAACATCCTCCAACTTGCTCGGTGTTTAAAAGTTTCAATTAGATCTTCTATGTCATGCCTTATTTGCAGTGTTAGCCCTATGGCCCTCAACCGTTCCTGATACGAGAGATGATTTAGCTCTGGAATGACTTTTGTTGCCTGGTGTTGCACTTTCTCCCAAGCAGCTATGTCCTTCTGTAAGTGAGGTCTCCTTGCCTGGATACAGTAGTCCAAATGTGGGTGCATCATAGATTTACTGTATACAGTTAAATCACTACCCTCTTTAACTTAAAGTCCAAGGTATACCGTACTTGATTATTCCGAGGTATTGGTTAGCTTTTCTGACTCCTGCTCCTACCTGTTGTGCAACTTTTAGTGAGTGGTGGATATAATTATGTAGTGCCAGTATTGCTTTGGATACCATAAATTATTTATTAAATAATAGGTTAATGATTAAAAAAAATTGGTTTTCAGAAATTTGTCGGTTGAAGTGAATAGAGAAGAGTACTTAAGTGGGTCGTTTGTTCTTCATGATTAGCTCGCGTGGTTTTGTACTTAGGGCAGGAGGAAGGCAGCTCTCGCGGGTTCTTGGTGGATCAAGACCTCTAGAAGTGAGCCTGGACTCATGTAACAAAGTCAACTGCCTAAGGAGCAAATCATCGGAGACATCAGATAGTACCATCTTCTGCACTCAAACCACAATCATGCCAGAGACAAAGGAAATGTATCCCTTACTCGAGAAGGTGTGTTTAGTCTTAGTTGGCTAGGTTTTTTGTTCCAAGTCATACCACTTGGTCAGTACAGTACAGTAGCTTCCTTAGTCAGTACAGTATAGTCAGTATGGTATATTCTTTCATGATACCATAGGTTTCTGGCACTTTTGTTATTTATATACTGTAATATGATTCTTTTTACCTCATTTAAAATTATTAAATTAATAATTTCATATTATTCTTTCTCAAAATTATGAAATATTACTGTCATTACTCAACCTTGTTAAATTGTATGTACTATACTGTAGAGTGTTCAATGTGATTAAAGGGCAAAAGCAAGTTATTCCTTTGTAGTATATGCTATATTCCAAGACAAGAAACATTTCTTTAGTTTTATTACTTGATACAGTGACGTGTTATACAATTAAAAGAGTAACTTAAAATAATGCCTAATCATAAGACCGAACGTGCATCTCATAGGATAGAAATCCCAGCTATGCCATCTTGTGTGTGTAACGGTGTTAGCAACAATCCATAGCCATTTCGTTTATAGTTTTCAAATGTTCCATCTATGCAGTGTGTAACCTTGATATTTATATGGCTGGTAGCCATACCAACTACACAGTCCATAGCTATGTCAACCACACTTCATAGATTAGCCTTGTCAGCTGTAGCCTGACAAGTGTACCATCTAGCCATACCATAGCCATACCATCTAGGTTATAAAATAAGGCAGACTTCTGATTATCTTGTTTGAGATCGGCATCCAATGCATTCAAAGAAGGGATAATCTTATTTTTTAAACTATTGATGCCAAAAATGTGTTGCAAGTTTCTTTGTTTTATTGCTACCATGGGAATAGTGATCCTCTGTGCTTGGTACGATTTGTGGCATAGTCATGCAGGAAAACTAGTAGAATCATTATTACAAGTACTGCTACACCCTTATAGATCCTTAGTTCCATTTGAAGGTACTAAAAGTTGCCAAATTAAGAATTGACCCAGTCAGGATAACATACATTCAGGAGTGTTTAGAAACCTTAAGTAATTGAGCCTCAGTGATGATAATAATAATAATAATAATAATAATAATAATAATAATTTATTTAGGAAAAGTACATACATAGTTGCAGAGTTACAGTACAAACATTCTGTTTGATTTAAAGATAGAGGTAGTACATACAATACCTAAAGCCACTAGTACGCATAGCGTTTTGGGCAATGCTATGCGTGATGTTGCATGCATCTGACAAAAGGTAGATCAAACTTATCCTAAATGGCTGTTAGCTGCTTCTGGCTGTTAGTTATTCCTAGCTGTTGTTGCTGTTAGTCACTGCTGCTAGTTGCTGCCACTCAATGCATATCTAATGTATATTTTTTTTATTTCAACGAGAATTCTTGATATATGTTGACAGCTTGGGCTGCTGAATGCTGACCACATACGCATCAAGGACCTATCCCGAGTGGAAGAACTGGTGACCACCATTACAGAGAGTGGCTTCTCCAGTCTGCAGGTGGGATGGGCCGTTTCTCTGGTGTACCTTCGGAGAGTGCAGAGCACCCACCTTAGACCACCTTAGAGAGCGGCTCTGTTTATGTACAAAGAAAAAATGAAATGGATATCATAGGACATCATGAAATTGTTTGTTATAGGGTACTTAGTTGGGTATTCTAAGCTGCAAGCTTTGTAAAAGATATTCTTTAGTTGTGATGTCTGGCAGGTCTTTATCCTCTTTATCCATATTAAATGATTCAACAATCAGTAAGGACATACTGTATTTGGTGTTTTCTTGCTATTCAATAGAATTGTTGTGCATTCTTTGTGTTAGTGCAGTGCACTATGCCATTTCCCATATTCACCAAAAAATTGTTTCATAGATTCTGAGAGTTTTAGATTTAAACATTTCAATTTGTGCTATGACTTGTTCTGCCAGATTTGTTTGTATACTCTTCAGGTTTGTATTTTGTCTTTATCTTCCACATTTAGCTTCATCAGTGTTGAAACCAGTTATGGGATACTGTACTTAAGTGTTGTGAAAGACCGTTTGTGTGGATGTAGCAAATGTTTACAATGTATGGCGTAAGTAACTGATAGGAAGCAACTATAATGTGAGTTACACAAATACAAGAAAGTACAGCACAGTACTCTATGTATAGAAGAATGCTGCAGTGTTTTATATGTACATATTTCATCTTATGTATAGGGTAACGTTACTAGTGTTCAGATCATAAGAAAGTTAAAGGTGGTCTTGGTGCACTAAAAAATAGCTATACTAGGTGTATTGCAAAATTTATGGTATGAATAGAAAGGAGACTTCTTCTATAGTCTTGGTGTTTTCAAGACTTGTTTCCAAACACTTTGGTGTTTGGTGTTTTCAATATTTGTTTACATTGCCCATTCAATATAATTTACATTGAATGGGTAATGTAAATATAACACCCATGGAAATATTAATCCGAAACATTGGCATCTGGAGTTTGTCGCTAAACAACAAACCCAAACAACCTGACGGTAGTCTCTGAACAGCGAAACACATCGCCCATTTGTAAGATTTTTTCGCTAGTAGACATGTATATAATTGTCTATATTATATCTCCTTTCATTTCCATGCTACAGTATTAGGCAATACTCCTAGAATAACAGACCTGGTTTTCAGGTGTTTGGTCCTGTGAATGTCCAGGCGGTGTCAGCGACAGTCAATAGGTAATCCAATGTTCGACATCTCATTTCTTAGGAACTATAGTGTCAAGATCTGATATTACGGGACACGATAGCAAGGTGTATTGATTCTCTTTTGTGGTACTGTACTGTATTTTCATATTGTCTGGTGGAATAATTTTTTCGCTGCTTTCCATATATGTATCTGGACACTAGAAACTAGACATCAACGTTCAGTGACTCATTCCTTAGGTATTGCTAACCATTAAGGCCTGATATTAACATGCACGGTAGTATGTTGTGTCTGACATGCATTAGTGTTAATGTCCTGGGTTATGGTAGGACGACTAAAGATAAGAATGTTTCGAGCATTAATGGTGACGTGGAGGGAGGCAAGGAGGAGAAAGCTGCTGCACAAACTGCAAAATACAATTCCTTTATAGTATGCATTAATCATTTGATTAATTAGGCTTCCAAGAGTAAAAATCCAGTTTTGGGATGTTTATCCATAAATACTCTCCATTCGGCTCTCTGCCCCTGAAAGAGGTACTCGATGGTTTGAAACCGTACAGTACTTATCTCATGAGGTGTAGAGGTGGCTGTACCTCGGGAGAAATTCTGAAGTACAGTACAGGTATATTCGTTTATGAACAGACTACAGTACTGTATTATGTCTGATAATCTTAGCAATGCTGTTTGTATTATTACAAAATAGTAGTTATTTTAAAGATTTACCATTGTTTGTGGGTAATTTTAGCTAAATTAAGACATGCCTGCTAGTACAGAGCTGTTTATTAACTCATAAACAGATCCAATACAGGTAATTATCTCCTGTGTTTGAATTGCCATATGCTTTTATTTTTTTACATTAATTTTGTGAAATATTTTTGTCTTATGCACCATGATGCAAGACTTTCAATTAGCTGAGCCATTTAAGGGTTAAATAAGTTACTGTATTAAACAAAAACTAAATATTTTATATAAATCTCAAGTCATTCTCTTTGCCTTGACTGTAAACAGTTAACTACTAGCTTGTTTGCCTTATTTGCATGAAATGCACTGAAGATGATAGATTTCTGCTAATATAAACTGAAGTTCTCTAGCTGGTTAAAATGTTCCTGTAGCTGGCTTGGTAACTTAATCATTGTACTATATTTAGTTTCACAGAAAAACATGTGCAGTACAGGGGACTTCAAAAATCTAGGCAGTATTGTTCTGATACCTTGTGGAATTTTGGAAATTCTAGATTTCATGAAAAATTTAATTTTATTATTGCAGTATTCATAAATTGTGCTTGACTTTTTCCTACAGATAATAATAGAATGCATTTGCATATTTTCTCAGTCAAATAATATACCACATAGAGTATTTTTCAAATGTCAAAAAATAAAACTTGTAATAAAAACTTAATTGTACTTGCTTTTTGGAAGACACTTATTCTTATAAACTACTTGATCTAATTCTTCAAAATTCAATCTACTGAATATTTTCTTTGGGGTCTTCTTAGCTCCCTGGAGCTTACACACTTGTGTAGCCAAACCTTAAGAATTGCACCCGGGCTCTGAGACCCATGATTGCCTTTCAGAAGCCAGCCTCAGAATCTTTCACTTCCTACAAGGCTAGGGAAGCTTGGGGATTAGAGCTCTACATAAAACCGAGAAAAAACACCATAAAAGTTGGGTGAAACAAAAAAGCTGCTGCTGGAAATAAATAAATCCCAAGACATATTGTTGCCGAGAACGAACAACCCTCACCAATGTGCCAGACTGCCAGCAGGTGGTAGCTCAGGTTACTTGGAGTCCTGGCCAGCTTCCCATCTCACTTGCTGGCCTGGTGCACTTAAGATTGCACCTCTATACTCTGACTCAAGAGATTCTGCTCCTTTCAGCTAAGTGGTGTTGGCTATCTCTGAAACAGTAGTTCCAAGAGGAGTCATTCCTTTGTTTTTATTCGATTTGTTTCACAATTGTTTAGTTCCTACTGTATTGTGTGTTCCCTGTGTGCTATTTTGCTCCAGCCTTGTGCCAGAGTTATCTTCCCTGGTGGCCAGCTTAAGTTTTCCTTTCTCCTCCTGATGCTGGGGAGTTTGGGTTATTCCCGAGAGTTGACTCCTCTCGAGTCATCTTGCATTGAGGTAGTACATGGGGTTTACTTTCCGCAGCAAGACCTGCTGCTGGGAAGTTGATATACCGGTAGTTAGCTCTGTTTGCATATACAGTACAGTACTTGGTACCAGGCCCTGATTTCTGTGTGATTTTGTCTTGTGCTTTTTTTCTGTGCATACTTTAGGGTTGTGCAAGTGATTCTACCTTTCAGTGACTTTGTGCCTTCCCTCTGTGGAGCAAATCAGGACAGGGTTATGAGTGATTAGCAGACAAAGGTTCCCTAATGCCTACATGCCTGCCTGTTTTGCAAAAGGTCCAGGCTTCCGGTACCCATTTTCTTCATGAGGTCTTTTCACTTTTGCCACTTTATTGTTTATAAAAATATTTAATATTTTCTTAAGTAGTAGGTAACTTGATTGAAGTATACCTAGTAATGAAGGGATATAACCAAGAGGACATATAGTAAAGTGTTAAATATAATAAATAAATAAATAAATAAATGTTTATTCAGGTAAGGTACATACAAGAGATTTTACAAAAATTGATAGATTTATAGATAGAGCTAGTACATACAATGCCTAAAGCCACTATTACGCAAAGGGTTTCGGGCAGGAAAAACATTAAAGACTAAAACTTAATACTAATTGAGTTTATATATCAATCAATATATCAACACATAATAGAACATGAAACAGTGGATACAAATTTGATAAATTTAAATTCAGAAAAAGACCTGGTACATACTGATCTGGAAATAGGGATGTTGATATTTCTGGATCAAATTACTGGGAAACATATTTGGATTTTGGGTCACTGGATTGTTTCAAGCAAAGGTTAGACATGTATATTAATATTTAGTGGAGTGTAAATAGGAGCTGCCTCTCATGGGTCAATAGGCCTTCTGTAGGTTCTTAATTCTTGTTCTTATGTAATTAGGTAACTATATTTTGTAGTTGTGTAGCTTCCTTTTGTTCATCCTATTTAACTTTTCCAAATGTCACCATTAATGTTGAACAACCTCAAGAAATCTCAATCTTTGAACAAGGAAAAATATGCTGACAAAGAAAATCCTTCAGTTACAATGTATCACCTTGTTGTATTACAAGAGACAAGAATTGGACATCTAGCTTTCTCCAGACCTGAGTCAGGACTCGCTAAGTTATTAAGCAGGAAAACACCTGTGCAGGCATTTGATAATTGTTTTAGTATTTGATGTAATTTGTATAGATTTTGTGATAAATGCATTGCTTTAATATATTTGCTTATTTGAAAACATAGGCTTCTGTACATCAGTAACTAACCAGACCACTACATCCTGTAATTAAATTTTCTTCCACATCAAGAGGCCGTGTCTGACTTGATCATGATGTTGGCTAAATTATCCAGAGATTCAAGTTAATAAGTTCTGAATTAGCAGTCAAAGTAACAAATTAATGTAAACATTTTCAGAAAAATTCTACTCGAGGTATTGAACTGCCCAAAATGAATCCACAATGAAAGTGTTAATGGTGCAGAACTGGTCTGAATTCCCAACCCACATATTAAAAATTAAAGTGTCTTGCCGATTTATAAAAATAACAGCAAAGTCCAGGTGCAGGATTTGTCAAGCATTTACAAGTCTACCTTCAAGACTTACACAGTACATTTTAAGTCGATTATAGTGGCTTACTCTGTCGTACCGTAAACAGTTTGAGCTTGTAAATGTTGCAAGGTTATTCTCGACCCAAGGTCATTTTTGTTATAAACAACCTCGTATCTCATAAACTGTTTAATAAATGCAAACTAATCCGCTATGATTGGGGTGGGGTGTACTGGTCTTGTAAGCAGACACATAAATGTTTGATGAATGCTGGCACTTGTTTTTATGGTTTTTGCCGTTTTGTGGTCTAGATATTCGAGGTCCTTATGTACTGTACTATGTAAATAGTGAATGTTGTTATATTTCCTTAGAACATGATGTACAGTATATTATGATATTGGGATTACCATCTATCCATTCGACAAGTATGAAATCTGACTGACCATTAGTTTGCCTTCAGCTGGTGGTGGACTTTGACTACACTCTGACACGCGTTCATATGGGAGGACAACGGTGCCAGTGTTCGTGGGGTAAGTGGTGAAGGTGCGAGGAGCATCACTCTAGGAACCACACGAGTTCTGTGGGCCTCCTACCAAATAACATAAACACATGCTTAAGAATAAATATTGAGGCCATATGATAGACTCAGTAACATGGGTTTGATGCCACTGTACTGCCTTAATATTTATTTGTAGAATCATAACATTCTTGTGATTTCATTGAACATGCCCAAGTTCACTCTTTATATTAGTATGATATCAGCTGCATAATTTGTTTAGATCAAGTTATAACAAAGGAATAAAAAAGAGTGGCAGTTGTTAATGCACTTGTATATTATTTATGGGTAGTTGTAGAAAATATTTATTCAGTTTTCAAATATTGTCATATATAGGTGTACCATCTCTGATGCAATTGTAGGGACCCATAGCCTCAAAGAAGAAAATAGAGTATTCAGAGAAGAGCTTGTGGATTCTCACTGAACACCTTAATGTTTTCATCTCCTACTACCCCCACTCTTATATTTTTTATTTTATTACATTGTGTTACAGTTTACAGAAAACACACACATACACTCACTGTTCGAAGACCTAATCCAGCTCTTCAGAGGTGGGGGTGCTTGCCCAAGATACAGGAAGCATTGCCTATCTGGATTGCGACACTGAGGCGCTGAAACAGGAAACTGGACACTCTTGAGACTCTAGTTTGCCAAATGAGTTCCTCACCCACCTCCTTTAGGAACTTAAGTGCATATTTACTCCAGGTGGTCAGGGTCTGAGCCTATTGGCACAAACCTGTAACAACATTCTAGGTCCCTGCAGTTATTAGTTTTCTGGGTCTCCCTGGAGGAGGCTGCCTTGCCTCCTTCAGCTGTACTGTGAGGTAGATAGATATCGCCTAATGTAGACACACACTCATGTAGTCCCACAAGACCTGTTTACCATACATCCATGACTGTGGGGTGACTCCATATGTGCATTTGTGACTGTTGTCAGGTCTGCACAATTGAGGTTCCCTTTGTGCTTGTCACTCAGCTGTAGCTAAACTTCTCTCGATGATGTCATTGACTGCTTCATATCTGGCAATCTTTCCCTGTGACTTATGACAGATGAGACCATGGCTGCCGTATTGGTTTGCCGACACATAACCATAGATACACCAGTGTTCGGTGGAGATACGGGTGGCAAGGCGCATGGTCCAGGTGGGTGCCCAAGGCAGAATTAGGGATAACCAACAGGAAGTCCCCAGCATTGAGGAGCTTGCAAAACTAGATATGCTTTGTCCTTTCCAGAGGCTTCCTCCAGCAATGCTGTAGCAATGTTCTCCATTATGGGGTTATACCATTTGGCCTGTTTTGTAGTTGTTTAGAAAAGTTGGTCGATGTTGAGAGCTGACAAGATTGTCTCGCTGACCGGCTCCATCCATGAATTTGAGATCATAAATCCCAATGGAATCTCATAGGTATTCTGGTAGTACTGTATCTCATTCACTAATTCACCGGTAGCACTTGTCGAGGATAAGAATGCCTCCCAACCCAGAGTTTAACTGGGAGCGTTGCTTGGTCCCATTGGTCATCTTTCAGGGAGAGGTTTAACACTTTCCTGGTTATTGATTTTAGGAGTGCGTCATATTCTGTTTATTTTGTACTGTCCAAGGAGGGAGCACACCTTAGGAAATAGGTAAGCCAGGGGAAAGCCAGGTACCTCGTGAGGAGGTACAAAGCATCGTGGGCATTCAAAGCCCTTATTATTACCTCCATCCTCCTCAGGTCGTTCAGTTTTTCTTCGAGGATTACCTCAATGGCACTTGAGCTCAGAGGTACCCCTAGCAGCACACTGTTGGTGGGAGCAATCACTGGAGTTCCTGGCAAAAAGTTTTTACTGCATTTATGATTGGTTGGCTAGATGAGATGATTTCGTATTTTGATGGATTTAGGGCGAGTCCTAACTCCTCTCAAATTTCACCAGCTGTAGATCCCCTAGGAGGGTCTCCTGTGTCCCTGCCAGGGAACCATCTACCAGGACTAGATGTCAAGTTCGCTGGTCAACCTCCTTGTGACTGTCTTTAGCAGCCATGCAGAAAAGGAAGGGCAAGTAGGTCTCCTTGCTGGACACCTTCTGTGGAAACATGTTCCCCAAACAACAGCGTCGATTCCCTACTGTATCCTACTGAAACAAAGGGGGAGTAGACAATGAAAGCTTGTTTGAACTGTTTCTAGTACCACATTTTGCACTTTGGCAAAATATATTTCATACAGGTAATTGATATAATTGATTGAAGCTTGCTCAAATGCAAGGAAAAATGTTAATCCTTCAATTTTACATCGAACCTAGGAGGGCAACATTTAAAAAAATAGGTGAATATGAAGCTCTGTTAGGATAAAATAAAGCTTATATAATACAATAATTGAAATTGAATACAGATGCTAGGACCGTGCACTCTGTGGCGTACACGAGAGTGGACTCCAGGTTGGGTGTAATATACCTCTTAACAAGCGTGGGGGAAAAACAGTGTCTCACAGTTGGTGTCAAATGTGGTCTGCGATATTAGGAAAGCTACCTTGTTTTTATTTGACCTTGAGACATTTCATACACTATTAAAGTTTATCTGAAGCTGTTTTGGAATAAATGTACATTTGATATAATGTGAAACTACCACCAGGTTACCGGTGCAAATACTATGACTAATACCAGTTGTTTTACTACAGTAATACTAGTACATTAGTGTTATTACTGTAGTACCATTACTGTACTATTAGTTATGACACTATAACCATTCCTGTTACTGCTAATATGCTTACTAATACTGCTGATGCTCTGATGCTATAATAATATTTATAAGGACAAATGTATATAATTTTTATTCCATTTCCATGATGCTTATGATTAAATTTTGTTAATTTTAAGTTTAATAAAACAAATGTTTTGGGCTTAACCCCACCAAGGGTTGAATTGCAGCACAAAAACACATTTTTCACAATTATATTTTATTAGTTTCTACTAACAAAAACAAGAAAATCTAGTTTTTCCAGTTGTGCAATTAAACAAAAATTCATATAGAAAATGTTAAAACCCCAAGCTGTGTGTGTTCCCAGGATATATAATAAAATATATTAATAGCTTGTTTACTAAAATTTACTAAACAAGCATTAAGTGTACGTAGTTTGTACAAGTTCAATTTTTATTCTGGATTTTTTTTTTTTTTTTTGGGGGGGGGGAGGGATATTTCTTTTCAAAATTATTAAATTCAACATGTGTGTGCTCTGTACCAGAGGTCTACGTTCTTGGCTCAAAACCTAGGAACCCCTTGAATCAATCCCCAGGCAGGACAGCAATGGTTAAGCTTCCTTTCACCTGATGCCTTTCTTCACCTAGCAGTAAATATGGTGCCTAGGAGTTGGGCAAGTATTTTAGGTCACTTCCTGGGAAAGAGCTATACTTTTTTTTTACCCAGGGGCACCTTGATAAGCCTGATGTACCCTTCCCATCCCCGACAACTGGAATTATTCTGTGGAAAAAGTATCTGGAAACATTTTTCTAGGCTCAAGATAACCTCAAGAAGATAGGCACCGGAACTTAGATTGTGTATGGTATTTTCATTGGATGACCTCTATTGCTTTGGCAGCTAAGGGGTCAAATAGCACTCTCATTGATTCCAGAAGTCCAATTAGATATTGATATTTCAGGTCCTGGTATTTAAATAAGTAATAGTGTAATTGAAAAGTCCTAAAACTGTGTTTAGCACATCAGCATAAAGCATCAAACCTTGCGTCACATTTGGTCTCTCATTATCGAGGACATGAAGTCAAGTCAGGCTAATTGAGGTCCTCACAAGGCCAATGCCTGACCTTCCTGAGGATGCAACACACAACAGTTGCTTAACTTCTTGGCTGGAGTTTATTGCTAGGTAAACAAGAGGCATCAGATGTAAAGAAATATGCCCAAACGTCTTTTTCTGCCCGGGAACTGAGCCAGGGTTCTCAGTTGAGAGATGACTGCATTAGCCACAGCACTGTTTAGGCAGGTACAACTAAACACTATGACATGACTGTACCCTTCAAGAGAATGCTGCTGTCCTAGGCAGCTGCCACTTGTTTGCACAATTAAAAAAAATTAAGTATAATATTGTTACTTTTTTTATTTTTAAGCATTTATAATATGGAAGTAGTATTTAAACAAAAATCCATATTTTCTTGGATATACAAAGTTTTATATAAAATTAAAATGTTTGCAAATTGGGTCACGAAATATTATTAGAAGTGCGCATTGAAATCACACGAATGTGCCTGTGAGAAAATATTGAGGCTGTGCAATGGGATTGAACTTGAGTCCCTGGACTCCCCAGACACGTACATGCACACTACCAACTGAGCCATGATAAGTTAGTTGTATCTCAACCAGAAGTACAATACTACCAGACTTGCTAGGAGCTTTTGAAGGCACCATCGAATACAACAATCTAAGTTTGACAAGATACCCAAGCATACCCAGGTGTAGGTTGGTTTTATTAATATCCTGTGGCATAGACTAAGCAACATAGTGCCAGTGTCCACTACCGTACTACATAATATGGCATGCCATCAACTATTGTTTACTCCAGTTGCTCAGTATGTCTGAAGGATACTGCAGCCTCTTAGAATGTGAGTTGCTTACCCAATCACTTGGACTAGTTGGTATAATGACAGCCTCATTATACCTTCTTACCTTATACCTTCTTAAACCTTATATGCTTCTTGCATATAAGGTTTAATTAAACCTCATTAAACCTTCTTATATTTATTTTCTTTATTCCCTATGGCAGGTCATTGATTTGGACTAAACATTATTGAGGCTAGCTCCAATACATGTGGCACTCTACTAGTAAGATCTAAATCCTCTCGTAAGATCAACTTCCTCTTACTATTATTCTCATCTTTCCGAGAGTCTCTTATCTACTCCAGTAGTATCCCTTGCATGGCTTCTGGTGTTCTAACTTTTAAAAGGAGTCCATCCACTCATTCATCTCTTCTGTTACTGTATTTCATTGTCACAGAAAGGTGAAAGATTTGACACCTGACTCCCGTTTTGAATTCAAATTGTTGATTACTAGCATGTTACTGCTTTCTTGGTTGTTTATCCATGCAAGCTTGATTGCTTTTTTGTTTTTGCTAACCTGGCACTGGTCAGGGAGACCACTTGGTAGTTTTGAGGATCCTCATTTATCTCAAGTTTTGTACTATACACAATTATTATGTAGTCCTTTTTCAATTGCACTGCCAGTTTGCTTGCAGTAAGTGATGCCAAAAATATAAGATGTCGCTGGTAGCTGAGCTTGGCTGCACATTCCCTCAGAACCCAAGGTTATAACTTGTCCAGTCCACTGCTTTGTTTATGTTCAGGCTTATTAGTAGCATATGTGCAACCTCCCTGGATATGCTAAGTATTCTGAAGTCTCGTGGCTGATGTACAAAAGTTTGTGTAATAAAACCCTGTTTCCTCATGAATTCACTTTCCAAAATTGGTATCTATGGGGCTCTAACATGCTTCCAACTCTCCCAAGCCTATGTTCTTACTTCAATTACTAACTATTTTATGCATTTCTAGTTAAAATACCCAAAGTATTGTGATATTCTACAGTCCTTTCCTGGATTACTTTATATTGTATTTTTAGGATGCATGTCAGCCCTTAATCAGTGTTGTGCATCCTGGTCCATTGGTCTGATGTTTGGTGTCATATGCCTCTGCCATTCTTTTTTTGCCAGACATGAGTTGGGCTGTTGTTAGTTGATGCTGAATAGTGATTGTCTCTTTATGTACATTCCTCTGTTCTGTGGTGACTGTTCAGAATTGTTCATGTCACTCAGGGATGATGTGTGTGTGTGTGTATAAACAATGTATTCTCAAACCATGCTTCCTTACTATAAGGCTTGCTTGTCACAAACTGACATGTGGTTTACTTAAGGCACAATTGGGTTATCCTCATGGAACATATCTTGGAAGTAAGTGGGTTATTGACAGTTTATTGCCCATACCTGGGGCCACTCATAGTGCCTGCAGTTTTTTAGGAGTCCACCTAGATGTTGGTTAGATAGTATTTGGCTGAGCTCCTATGTCCTTGTCCTGTGTGTAACATGTTGGAGCACGTGTACCAACTGGATGTCTTACTTGTGCTTGTTCCAGGTCTCCATTTGTTCAGTCTACTCATTCCTGGGGAAGTCACTTTTTCTTCTTCTAGAGTGTTGTAGCACTGTAGGGAGGAAGCTTGAGAAGTTGCCAAGGAAAGCTTGTTCAGAAGTAGACTGTAGAGAGATACAATATTCTTAAATGCAACATTGGTAGCTCTGTCTTGTCCAATAAATTTTGACTTAACTTTGGTATTTACTTGGTGGTTTGGCTGTTTTAGTACGTTCATAGTGAATCTTGACAATTTTTGAGTTTAAAAGATTCACATCACGTTTTAAACGATTTGAAATTTTTTGTGTTTTTAGCGAGCATTTGCCTTCCGGTATAATGAGCTATGATGCACAACTGACATCCCTTACCTTCTTTATGCTGGTGAAAGAGTTTTTGAAAAGATCCTTGCCATGGTGAGGCATAATGTGCCCAGGATCTGTTGGCTAGTATTTGTCCTCATAAGTCCAGTGTGAAAGGCTAAGGGAGTGACCGAGGTAGTGCTCAGAAAGGGGCATTTCATTTCCTCCAAGTCTAATATAAATCATAAAATAATACTTTGCTAAATTTGAAAATTTCCTTACTGCATATTTTGAACATTATCAGCAAGCATACTGCATTGGAACAATGTTTATTCATTAACAACATTGGTCTATCCTTGCCCCAACAGTGTGCTTGCTGGGCCAATTTTCCTGATTGTCTGTAATAAACATTGGTGGTAGGTTTTCTCTCTTTTTGGTGTGAATGTGGAAAATGGCATATATATATATACAGTACTTAAAAAATTAAAATATTTTAATATTAAAGTAAGTTCTGAGAGCTGTACTAATAATCACTGTTAGAAAGAAAGGTAAAAATTTAAGTAATGTATAGTAGTTTAATACTCGGTTATTGGGATACAAGATTTACGCATTTTATAACAAGTGAAGAATAAAATCAAAGCCGATTTTTTAGATACATTTCATTTAGATTTTGTTGAGACAGTAATAGATTAAGAACAGAATTGGATGTATTATGGTCTTGAGTTTGGTTGTCTGGCTTCAGACACAATAAGATTTTGATCTGAGTTTTCTATAAACCTTAATTATCTAATTTTTGTTTAGCCATTTAGAAAATTACAGCAACTGTTGGTTATTATTCACTAATGCAACCTGGGTCAGGATTCGTCAAGCATTTACGTTTCCACATACGAATCCTGTGCGTCTTTTCTCAGTTATGGCGGTTTTGTTAACCCTTAAAGTGATGCTATTATTTATTGATTCATATGTTGATGCAATTATCATGCTTTGCTTTAAACTGTTATTGTTTAGCTTTTACACCAAGGATGGTAATATAGATGTAATATAACTATGGATGTAGTAAAGTCTATCTTGGTTCATTAAAAAATTCTATCTTTTCGTGATTATCTTACTTTGCAAATGGGATTGTCACAAATGTTACTATGTCATTGCGGTAATTGTCTAGGTATAAAATTACATTTAAATTACATGATACATATACTGTACTGATTATGTTCATATGGTTTTCACAATTCTGTATGGTTATAGTGTAATGAAATTTATCAGGTCAACCCATCATCATTTGAAAATAGTAAAGGAACAGCAGTAGGCCTATTTGAGACAGCTCCTATATATCCACAATATAATAAATATGAGCTACCTCATATAGGTCAAAAGGCCCATTGGGAATGAGTTTAGGAGAATATAAATAGGAGCCACCTAGTATGGGGGCTACGAGGTAGCTTTTATTTATATCCAGGATAGTAAAAAGGAGCTACTGTGTATGGGCCAATAGGCTATATGCAGTTTTCTTAGTTCTTATGTCTTATTGATTTTACATTTTGTTCATACATATTAGTGTAAAAAAACGATCTAGACATCCAAGGTCAACATTGAGAGTCATCTGGCTCAGCCGCTGTGAATGTGTGACATAGTCTAGTCATTGTAGAGTCTGGTATTGATAGATGAAGGCTGGGCTGTCACTCGCTCAATATGTTCACTGCTTAAAACTGGTTATACTGTAGGCGGTTTATACAATTTATTTTGGCATTTTCATACATTTTTACATTCAAATTAATCATTATATAAGGACAAATATTTTATTTATTTACCAGTACGGGTATTTATATTTTTGCACATAGGCGGACACCCGTGCAAATTCATAGCTTCATGTTAGGAGTTAAGCAGTTGAAGAGTTTTGAAAATTCACAACTCATGATTATTATTAATATTATAGACAACCTCAAAGCATTTGAAGCTCATAAAGTGTTTAATAAATGCTACCCAAGCTGCCATGATTCAGGAAAGATGTACAGGTTTTGTAAATGGTTGCATAAATGCTTGATGAATCCTTGCCCTGATGTCCTGTGCTGGTAATGCGTGAGACATTTACTGTATACTGTGGTAACCTGTATCCCTATCATTAACTATAGCAAATCCGCTTTCAGCTTAGTATATTTAACATAAGAACAATTAATAATGATAAATACTCTGTATTAGTTGTTTAAGGATGGCCAATGTTGAGTGGAGAATGTTTCGCTGACATATTTCAGGTTATTGCCGACTTTGACCGCACTTTGACTCGAGTCTGGTACAATGGAAAAATGTGCGAGACATGTCATGGTGAGTCTTCATCATGACTACTATCAGCTTTTCTTCGCTTTTAATAGTTACTTTGCTAGTACTGTGCATTTATGGCTAAATGCAGAAAGACAGGCTCTAAAGAATACTCCTAGTTAAATGAGAAGTGTTTTAGAATCAAAACCCACACATGTTTATTTATGAAATTTATGTTAGGAATTTACAACCAATCTTTCACACTATCCTGAGTACTTTACTAAGGTCTGAGTGTGTGATTGGGATGAGACTTACATCTCAACGTCTAAATGATGATTTAGGCGTTGAGATGCAAGTTTCGTCCTAATCACACACTTAGACTTTGATAAAGCACTCAGGAGAGTGCGAAAGACTGTGTGTATATTCCTTACATAATTTCACAAACCCATAAGTGTGGGTTTTGATCCTATGATATTATGTCTGTGAGAAGACAATTACCATTACTAAAGAGACAAATATTCCTATTGACTTTCATTTTAAACTAAATAACTCTGGCAACATCGTGAAATGACAACATGTCCACGTCAAAATTTAACATGCCTTCAAACAGATGAATATAAGTAATGGTGAAGTAACTACCGTAGCTTCTGTAACCTATAATATTGTATTACTTATATACGGTATGCTGTGTCCACCTTTCAGCCCATCCTCCTCCTAAAATGATAGTACTTATAGTAACAATTTGATCGAAAGTACTGTACCAATATGTGGTGATGGACCATGAAAAAGTTGATGTTTTGTATCTTTGAATTTAGCAAAATGGGAATCTTTTTTTAAGAGCAACATATAGAACTTTAACTAACCTAACTTCTAGCAATCCTAGGCCTAATACATGCTATCTTAGGCTCAATGCAATATATAATCATGTGCTTTACTAGGCCTAAGTATGTTAAAGTTTGGTTTTTAGCTTTATTTTTTCCTGACTATAAAATTAAAAGTACAAAGGTGAACTTTTGGTGGTCCATTGGTAGTACTGTACAGTTGGGTTCATTCTTGACTCATAATGGGGAATCTTGGAGTCAAATCTCGGGCAGGACAGAGATGGTTAGACACATTTCCTTTCACCTAATGCCTCTGTTCACCTAGTAGTAAATAGGTGCCCAGGAGTTATTCAAGTGTTGTGGTGTTGCATCCCGGGGAGGGTCACGAGTTTGACCTTTTGGGGACCTCGATATAAGCCTAACAAGCCTTATGTGATCCTCTATATACACAGGTTATCTGTCCCCCCAACAAAATAAATTATTATTATTACATGTTGATACTTTCATCCAAATAGGTATTATATACATCATTTCAGGGGGAAAGGTTGCCCCATTATGGGTGTTTAATGTTGGCCTTAGGTGTGGAAGAAGGTGCCAGTACTTGCATGTACAGTACTGGACTAAGTACATCTGCCACGTATATTAGCATCTCCTTGGTGTACAGCACTGCTACACATTTAATCATGTTTTAATATCTGATTTTATTTTAATTTTCTTTTACATTTTCATTAAAGTTGTTGCAACAAGTGCATCGTTTGCCATTAAGTTTATGGCTCGGTTAATTTTCCTCTTTTTCACAAAACTGTACACTGTTTATTTTGATTATACAGTATACCAAAATTGTGTCGGTGTGCAGTGTGTGTGTGTGTGTGTGTGCAGCACTGAGCTACACAGAGAACAACTACTAACAATCTTTGCACAATTAGCATTCATCACTCTGTACTAGATATACAAATTTAAGAGTACAGTACTATTTAGTTGAATATAAAACATAATGTAGCTCATGTAATACTGTACCATTAACAGGGAAATTATTTCTCGTATACTGTATATTTGCCATATTTAGTAGAATAATTTGTGGGGAAAAAACAGTTGTATGTTTCATCATACGCATATTTAAAGTGATGTTCATGATATTTTACAAGGAAAACACATGATTTTGTGCATGCAAACTCAAAATATATTCCATTGGTGGTGGACCAAGAATGGGAGTGCTATCCACCAGCAAGTATGGTACAGTATGTGTCCTTTATCAATAGTGATTGGTGGAAGAGAGAGAGATTATGCTTATATTATGCAGAGAGCACAGCATCTGTATAGAAAGTACAGTAGTTCTTGTTTCATATATTAAATATAATAAGTTGAAGTAGTTATTTTTCCTAAATATGAGTTGTAAATAAAAATTGCATTATCGAAGGTGCCTCGTTGGGATTAGTTGTCAGGAGCAAAGTCAAGATTTTTTTTTTTTTATAACAAATGTCATCTGCTTTTTATACTTCTCTCATATTTCATACCAAATTGCAATGTAACTCTTAACCCCTACATTTCTCCAATCACTATTTGCAATTACCTTCTGTATTCACCTGGTTGTACTTGCCTAGTTGTGCTTGCAGGTGGTTGATCTTCGGATCTTTGGTCACAACTCTCAAACATCAATCAGCTGGTTACAGTACACACACACAAATCACAATAGGGTGATATATCAATTGTACAAGTCCACAAGGGCCATGATGAGGGTTCGAAACTATGCACGGGAAGTTCCCAGCTGCACCTTAGTCACCTGTGCTACGACATGAACCATGTCGTAGCACAATTGACTGAGGCGCAGCTGGTAACATCCCGTGTGTAGGTCCGAACCTCATCACGGCCCTTGTAGATTTGTTCAACTAGTTACAGGTTCCTGAGCCTACTGGGCTCTATCATATCTTCATTTGAAACTGTGTTTGGAGTCTGCCTCCACACATCACTTCCTAATGCATTCCATTTGTTAACTCACACTGAAAAAAAATTGTAATGTCTCTGGCTCATTTGAGTACAGTACTGTACTAAGTTACCACCCATGTCTCCCTTATTCATGTTCTGCCCCGTGCTCAATAGTTTGTCTTTATCTGCCCTATCATATCCTCTTCAGAATTTTGAAGGTGGTAATCATGTCCCCCATAGGTCTTCTGTTTTCCAGTGATGTGAGTTTGATTCCTGTTGTTTGTGCAAATTATTATATACTGCACAATTTTCTCCATTTGATATTAACTACTTTTTGGCAGGCACACCGTGATGTAACGCTGTACTCTTAAATAGCTCAGCAGCCAAGGGATTAAAGTGCGATGGCATTTTAATTGTGCAGGTCCATCACATGTTATATTTTCTAATTTATTAACCTTTAAAATTTCCTCATTTGTAGGTATTATGGACAACAGTTCTCTCATGCCAGCATTCTACCGTGAGGAGGCCAATAAGTTGCTGGCCAAATATTATCCCATTGAGATTGATCCTAAGATGAGTGAGGAGGAAAAGATCCCACACATGATTGAGTGGTATGAACAGATCCACAAGCTGATAGTTAAGTGCCAAGTTAGTCAAGAGTCACTGGAAGGAATGGTCAGCTCCAGCAATGCTAGGCTCAGGTATTCACCCCTTTTATTGCTAATCCTCCCAATTCTTCTTTTTTGTTTTTATCGTGAATAGGAGTGCAGTATTATTCCAGTCGAGACATTATCATCATTACTTAATTTTTTATGGGTAAAGAAGCACTAAAAAAATGACTAGCATGAGAGCAAGTTTTAAACAGTGCAATAAATGACTGTAAAACAGAGAAAGTATTGATGTATATTAATAATTGATTAAATAGGGTAATCCAAGTGATAATTGTTTGCAACTGTGGTAAGTAGTAGCACATACACTAGCAAAGTATTGAAACTGGTATCTTTTCTGTAATATACTAAATGTGAAGTATTCTCAAGTTGTGACAACTAAAGTGCTGTATTATACATTCCTTCCAGACAGTTTGTCATGAGAGACGGTGGTATAGCCTTCCAGGCTTTTCCCTTGATAATTGCTTATTTCACTCAGTTTTTGTTGATTCTCTTATTCCTTGCATGCACAGTATAACAAGCTTTCTTACACTATGTTCTCCTTCCATTATATCCACAAATCTACTTTTAAACATTTCTTTAAACTGATCTCATTCAATTATGCCCTGTAACATAATGGTTAGTACAGTTGTATAATACTGTACTACTAAATGGTCCTGGGTTTGACTTCTTCACAGGACAAGACATTAGGCATGTTTTCTTACACCTGATTGCCTCGGTTGCTTAGTAGTAAATAGGTACCAGTGTTTTAGATGACTTTAGGGTTGTATCCTGAAAAGGTTAGGCTATAGCTTATTGGTACCTCAGTAATCTAGCAGATTTCCTGTCCTCATAATATAAAACTGTAATATACCCTCAATGCCAAAGTAAAACAGGTTTGAATACAGTCCTTTCCTTTACAGACTCCTCAAAACTCTACACACACAAAATACGAATATATTAAAGCATAGTAATTACCTAAGTATAGTTACAGGATGAGAGCTACTCTTGTGCTGTCCCATCTTCCCAGCACTGTCATGTAAAGCTTTGAAATTACTGACTGTTTTGGCCTCCATTACTTTCTCATTGAACAGAACTAACTTGTTCCACCCGTTTACCACTCTGTTTGAGAAAGTGAATTTTCTTATTTCTTCGGCATCTTTGTTTAGTTAGTTTAAATCTATGACCTCTTGTTCTTGAAGTTCGGGTCTCGGGAATTCTTCCCTATCAATTTTATCAATCCTGTTACTATCTTGTACGTAATGATCATATCGCCTCTTTTTCTTCTATCTTCTAGTTTTGGCATATTTAATGCCTCAAATCTCTACTCGTAGCTCTTACCTTCAGTTCTGGGAGCCACTTAGTGACATGTCTTTGCACCTTTTCCAGTTTGTTGATGTGCTGAAGGTATGGGCCACCATACAACTGCCACATATTCCAGCTTGGTCTAACAAAAGTCGTGAACAATTTCTTGAGTATTTCGTCATCCATGTATTTAAAAGCAATTCTGAAGTTAGAAAGTGTAGCATAGGCTCCTCGCACAATGTTCTTTATGTGATCCTCAGGTCACATAAAGTTTATCTAGAACCACTCAAAGATCTCTTTCTTTATCAGGATTCTTTAAAGATTTCTCACATAATTTATAGATTGTGTGGGGTCTATGTTCTCCTATTCCACATTCCATAACATGGCATTTATCTTACATTAAATTCCATTTGCCAAGTGATGCTCCATAAACTTATTTTGTCCAGGTCTTCTTGAAGGGCATTACAGTACAATCATTAAATTACTTATCCTCCCTATTATCTTAGCATGATCAGCAAACATGTTCAATAATTCTCTTCCATCTGGTGATCGTTTATGTAGACATTGAATATTACCGGTGCGTGTGGTAAAAATAGTGTGGGAGTAATTTTAAATTTGATCTAAATTAAGTTTGTGTATTAAATTGAATATTAAAATCTTAAAAATATGGTACATTATTTGGGAGAAGCAGTAAGAGAGGTGCCATAGAAAATGTTATGTCTTTCAGAGATGGAACAGAAGAGCTGTTGAGTAAGCTTCACACTGCCAATGTTCCTGTGCTAGTGTTCTCTGCAGGAATGGGAGACATTCTGGAGCAGGTTCTGAAGCATTTTAATGTTTACACTGACAATGTCAAAGTTGTCTCAAATTTCTTCCAATACAATGATGAGGTAAATATCAGCATTTATTCTGTATTTTAATGTTTTAATTTTAAAGGTGCATTATAGGAAAAATAATTATTGCCGAGACCTTCAAAAGTCCACTTTTTCCACATTTGTTTCTCGGTAAAACATTTCTGGGCATTATTATTATTGTATACTCTCATTGCCTTCCAACCATAAAACAAATATATGATACTTGTATTTACACACATTTACACATCACTAACACTCACATGTACACAGGTTCTTAGCATGAGGTAATGTGTGGTCTGACTTAGATTTTTGGGCATTGTGTCATGTGGTGTTTGTCAATGTAGATGACCAGACAGCTGGGCAGCACAGTAGTTAGCAGTGCTCTCATTGGCAGTTATCCATGATGCCATTAGAGGGTTCTGAAGAGGTCAGGTTTTTATGAATTGACATCAGTTTGTTATTTTGGGCCCATCCCTGTTGTGTTTTATGGGGCTGATGACAGATGTAAGGTCAATATAAGCCATTATTACTGTTTTTAATGATGCTGTACTTGTTGACCAAACCACACACTAGACGGTGAAGGGACGACGACGTTTCGGTCCATCCTGGACCGTTCTCAAGTCGATGGACCAAGTCCTGGACCATTCTCAATCGACTTGAGAATGGTCCAGGATGGACCGAAACGTCGTCGTCCCTTCACCTTCTAGTGTGTGGTCTGGTCAACTTCCTTTAGCCACGTTATTGTGACTCATCGCCTGCATACTGTACTTGTACTGGGGGGACCTGCTGCATGGGTAACAGCTTCTACCCTGTCAATCTACCTTGACTTTGTGCCCTGGAGAGGCCACTGCAGACCAACAACCAAAGCACAACTCCATAGTCTCCTGAGACTGATGGTTGTCTACTACTACTACTGTACTGGTACATGACCAGCAGACCAAGTGTGCCAGTTGTCCTGCTCTGTGTCTGTCAGGAAATAAAAGCAGGCAGTAGCATCTGCTCTGAGCTTGACAATCCCTTTCACATAAAATGACCCTAAATGCGTGTTTGAAAATTTTAAAGGTGCCAGTGCCTGTATGTTGTCCTACCTGTCTAAGGACACATTTGGTAGCTTATTTTATTTAGTAATAGGGAGTAACCATGTGATTCAGACCAGATTGTTACTTATTCTATTAAAAAAATGCAAAATAATTTAATAAGTAGTCCAGTTAAATCTCCACACTCCTGATTTGGATTACAGTATCACGGTTTCTGATTGCAAACTCTTTCAAGACCATCAAGGTTTCCTCAGAATATTGAAGCTCCTCTTTACTGTGTAATGAAGGAAGCCTAAGTTGTGCTAATCATTAACAATTTTATTTAACCTATCCATGAATTTTGATTAATGTATCAACTGTTTTTAATTAGGTTGATAGTTAATCTTAAAAATTATATCATAAGTTTTGCAAATATTTCAGGGTGTTATGATTGGCTTCAAAGGTGATCTAGTTCATGTTTTCAACAAAAATGAAAATGCTATTCATTCATCAGACTACTTTGAGAAGCTTGAAGGACGAAATAACGTGATACTTATGGGAGATTCTCTTGGTGACATCAAGATGGCCATGGGTGTTCCACAGCCAAGTAACGTCTTAAAGATAGGCTTCCTCAATGATAAGGTAAGATCTCTTGTACAACTGTTTTGTATGTCACAGCCAAACCTACGCTTTTCATTTGTTAATGCGTAGCTAGTTTAAAAAACAAATGAAATTCTACTGTTGTTAAAAATTTTTTTATAGGTACTTCTTTAAAGATTGGATACATAAATAGTGTAATAAAATGGTTGTTGACTTCATTTTATTTGGCCAACCTTGTATGAGGTGAGGTGACTGCCACACCCTGGACCACTGGTCACATGCCAGTGACCAGTGCCTTGACCAGGAGCACACACGGCCATGTGCTCCTACACTGAATTCTTGATAAATAAAATTAAATAAAAACATTTTTGTTTATATAACAGTGCAAAGACTGCAATGGAAGCCTTCTATCAGAATTGTATAACAACTTGTAGTTTTACTTTTACACTCATCTTAACTGTATCACATAATAACTATCGTTTTTCATTTCCTTTAGCTTTGAACATATCTCGCTCCTCTGCTGAAGGTAAAATTCAAGGCTTCCTATAACACTTGGTTAAATTATCAAACAACTATGGGAAGGTAGTGTTGCACATCCTTGTCAGGCTTCAACATGTAACCTGTACAATATTTATATCTCATTTACTCGATACTTGATTTATATAAGCCGCTCATTGTTTTTTATATTTTGCTCTACAATCTGTACATTAGAACTCTTCTCTATCAGCTCACTTTGAAAACTGTAATTTTTTCCCCCATTTTGAACTACCATCGTTATAAAAGTTAAAACACCACAACCTTGCTATTTCAGAAACCCCTGCCTCCCTATACTCCAGTTCACTGCAGGCTAATTTCTCCTCCATATAATAAAATATTTGTTTCCCAAAGGTAATGATTCCTTCCCTAGGATGAAACCCAGAACCGCCGCCTAACTGAGAGGTGAACGGACATGTGCTCAAACATCTTGTCCTGCCATCCTCTTTATCCCCTCGTTCTGTGCTCGTAAACATATCATAATAAAAATGCATGCCTGTGAATCACCTCGTCCATTTCTATAAACGTTTCACCAGTAACCAAGTTGGTACCTGATATCTTGTATGTTTTACTATTCTATCGGCTTACTGCCCGACCATTTTGGCTGGACGGTAGAGCAACGGTCTCGCTTCATGCAGGTCAGTGTTCAATCCCCGACCGTCCAAGAAGTTGGCCACCATTCCTTACCCTCATCCCATCCCAAATCTTTATTCTGATCCTTTTCAAGTGCTATATACTGTAGTCATAATGGTTTGGCACTTTCTCCTGGTAGTTCTCTCCTGCCTTTATTTTCTAAGCTCCGTCTTCCTCCATCACTCTTCCTCTTGTATTTTCCATACATTAAGAATGTTGCATATAGTATTCACATTGGTTTGAATTATTATTTATAATTTGTTTTTGGTTTTATTTTAGGTTGAAGAGCGACTGGAGGCATACATGAACAATTTTGACATAGTTCTTATTGATGACCAAACCATGGATGTTGCTGGGTTAATTGTAGGCTTAATGAAATGATAACTTAGTACTGTACCAATAAATCATATCAGGCAGCGGATCCAAGCCCCTACAGTACACATGGTTAGTGCTGTTATAAACCAAATATTCAGATACTGTATCTCATTTTATATTCTGACATTCACTGGAATTGTTGGTGTGTAATTTCTTTTTGTTACTCTCCTGGGACTTGCAATTTATATTACTGTAAACAATTTTAAATCAAATAATTTGCATTGCTATTACTTTTTAAATTAAATTGCATTACTCTTGGGCTTTTAAATGGATTACATTGCTCTTAGAACTTTAAGTTTAGATTAAGGAGGCTAAAAAAAATTAATTTAAACATTTAAGTTATTTGATTTGTAGAATTTGCAAAGTATAATAATTGTTAAATGTGCCTTGTAACTTTTTAAACATGCAGAGAATGTCAAAATAATTTATAAGGGGCCAGGACGGGCCAAAACGTCATCACTTTATTTTTGTTTTGTGTATTTCGGGTGGGTTATTTTAAGCTTTAATACATGTGGAGTAAATCAGACTACCTATGGTTCCCACTCAGGCCAACCCCTCTTTTTAGACGTTTAATTTGTATGCAGTAATGCTAATTACAGTACAATATAGTAATTGTACAGTACTATTGAAATTGTGCAAAATTTATCTTAATTCTTAATGAAGGTTATGAATATTTTACTTGCACTAAATGACTGCAGTTGCATTATGAAACTACTGTGACATTGTATTTTAATCGTTTTATAAATTTTGTTTATACGGCAAAACTTTCATCGTACAATCCGGTAAGCCAAGTGTTGTCTACTTAACACTTTCGCGCATTTGTGACGCGCCGGCTCGTTATGAGCTGTTCTGACGGTTACGCACTTTTAACGAGTATCCCAGTTAAAATAAAAAATATTTGTATAAAATCCATTTTTGCTTCGATTTTCTTGGGGATAGTTTAGAAATGTTCGCCATAAAATTTACGTTTTTCTGTAATAACAGAAGAGCTTATTAAAGAAAATGTCATGGCAGTGAATCTTCGTGGTAAAACTATTGCATTATTGACCCGACGCATATAATCGACGTACTTTTTATATTTGTTGCCGGTCGAACGCATTCTTATTTGACGGTTTATACTTATATTCTTATAGAACATTCTATTGCGAACACATTGGTACAAAAATTAAATGCGTACATCCAAAAATAATGTCAGGACAGTGAATTGAAAATACACTTTTCGATGTCATTTTCGGCGATATGCCGCCGCGGGTAACACTTCAGCCACTTCCCACACTCTTGTGGGTCAGTTGCGACATTGATTCTATATTTATATGCATATGTCCGTATAGAGAATTTAATTGCGATTCCAATCATACCAAAATTAACGATGTAGGACAACTGTGGGCTTCACAACCATTACGAGAATGGAAACATTTTGTTGCTGTTTGGCGCTCTCGGCAAGTGATGTCAATAGTTTTTTATTGGTTGTTGATAGGCCTTATGCTTTGACGGCATTTTATACATATGTTCTTATAGACAATTCTATTGCGAACACAGTGATACCAAATTTAAATACGTACGCCTACAATTAGTGTGAGGAGAGTAAAAAGAGTATACACTTTTCGGTCTCACCGCTCGGCTGCGCGAAGCGCCAGGGGCATAAGGCCCAAGTTTTTTTCCTTAACCTCGGTGCGTTAAAGTGTTAACATTACTATTCCTCGTTGTATTCAAAGTTTTATTAATTGTTCACATGTGGTTAAAAACTATGGTTAACCACAGTGATGATGAACATGCTGGTATTGGAACTTCTGCATTGTGTTAGTAGTAAAACTACTACTACAGTGGAAAAGAAGCTGTAAAGATGTGTGCTGTAAGCTACCTTTTCACCCATAATTTTGTCACTGCGGTGCTCCATAGAATAAGTCTTGTACAATGAGTAATTTTCTGTAAAGATTAAATTAGGATAACATATTTTTTATAGAAGTGATTTATTGTTATGTTGGATTATATACATTGCAGAAGATATAAGTGTCCATTTATGAGTATACTCTCATAATACAGTATTTCCAGTATAAAATAAATACAAAAAAATTTGAATAGTAGTTTTATTTACATATATGTGGACAGCCACACACAAGGGGCAAGTAATGCACTCGATAAAATAATACCGAGTGTAATACTTGCCCCTTTCTGCATTTTTTTTTTTTTTTCAAGTAGGATAGAGAAATTAGGAGGAAACAAGAAAATGACTTGACGTGATGTGGGACACATCAGGGTAGTCATTTGGCTTTATGATATTAGTTCCTGGTAGTTCAAGAACAAAGGAATGAGGCACTGGATAGCTTTAGAGTTTCAGACTAATTGTAGTAGCAGGTAGGTCACCTCAAATTCGGTCACCCATGAGTTTTTCTTGTATTTTCAGAAAAAATACCTGTTCTTTGTCTACACATTTGAAAATTGAGAAATATTTATATTGAAAAACTGTTATCTGTTTTCTAACAAAATTTGGTCCAAGTAGCTCAATTCCATGGTGTAAATGTTGAATTTTTTTTATCCTAAATGTAATCAAAGCATATTATGTAACATTTACTCTTAAGTCAATAAAATTTCGTAAATAGAAATGAGCCCATAAATGTTTCCGATACTGTACATAGAGTATTATAATTGCACTACAAGCAGTGTTGTGTTACTGTACTAGCTATCATTGTAATTACAAATATAAAGTAAACAGAAAAATTGTAAAAATATAAAATAATATCCACTGGGGTGTGATTAGACTGTGCCCTTTGTAATCCTTTAGCATTAGTACTTGCAGGATGAGTATGGATGTACAATAAAGTACCACTTGTCCTACAAGTATAAGGTGCACAAACTACCGCTCAAAGGACAAGTATGGGGCGTGCAGTAAACTAGCCACTGCTGGCAGAAACAATAAACTCGTGGGATCTGAATCTAATCTATTCTGCTCTATAAACTTTGGGTACAATGAGAAAATATTCTCTTTTACAAGTGAATGAAATACTGAAGTTAAAATCTCTATGTATTGTATACCATTGTGTGGGGATGGATTTTCCCAGCTAGCTTGTGCACTGTTGTGTGTGCACAAGCAGGAAAGGCAAGTGCACCAAGCCTATGCACTGGGCCCTTCTTTTGGAAATGCCTCACCTACACATGCTTATTGGGTGTCTCCAGACAGCCCATGACATGACCTTTCCAACAAGACTTCAGTGGTCAAGTGGTCACTGTAGCAAGTCGGTGAGTAAAGGTATCATCATGAGTATGTTTCATGTGAGTTTTGTGTAGCAAGTGAAGGGGGGGTTGGGGTAGCCAGTGGTGTGGCTGCCACCAGCCTCATGCCGTGACGTCAGAGGCATCAACTCCTCAAGAGGAGCCGTGAGTGGTGGAGCCATCTAGTCCTCTGAGGCGCTATTGTGATTGGCCAAGTCAAAAGAGGGAACCAGCTTGGCCCAGTTCTGGTTTGGATGCCAAAATCATTCTGGGTCGTGTTGTTGCATTAGGAAGGTGTGTTGTTTTGTAGTCTCAGCCAAACTACGTGAAACGGTGCCTGCAACGACAATTAAGTACAGTACTCCATCTCATCGTACCTCGACGCAACTCTGCCATAAGAAACACAGAATCCGTAATTCGTGGGCAAAAGTACTTTGATTAAGTGAGGAGTGAACTTACGAGTAGAGTAAAGTCAACGGCGTGATCGCTACCATAGCAGAAGGCAACAGGCTGTTTTGTGAGTCCACGTTTAATTCCCGTATCACTCGTCATTAAGTTTCATTGACTAAGATACCTAGCATTGGAGGTATCCGGGAGGCTCTACAGCAGTCGGGGATAGTGTTCAGTAGAAATTCCAAGAATTTTGGGCCAACGCTTGGGACTATCTCAAAGCCGTGAGAGGGTGCCAGTCTCTAGCTTACTCGCTTCACGCTGCACCACGCCATGTTCATCATCCGTCATTTTGTCTTAACCATGTGGAGGAAGTGAGGGTGATCTCCAGCTCCGCAGTACTGAAGTACTGCGGAGCTCAAATTAATTAGGGTAATTAACCCTCATCAGAGTAAATTTGACATAGACTGTGGAGACAACTGTTGATAGGGTTGACAGTGGGGTATAACGTAACTCATTTTGAATTAGCTATCCGTGCGACAGTAATTAGTAATTACTCACTGAATGCTTGATGGGTCAAGGGTGATGTAATTAAGGGTGAGCAAGTTATTGTTTGATAGTTGACTTGTCTGTAGGATACAAGTGTGTGATTTAACTTAAACTAAATTGTTGCTGACTGGTGTTGACAATCAATGTAATTGATCACTAAGCATTAGAGTAATGAATTGGTCATTAATTCGTTGTCGTCCTGATGACGAAGTGTTAATGTTGAATTGATTGGGGGTTACCAGTGTTGGCATTAACCTGCCTAGTTGTAGTGATTTCATTGCAGGGGGCTGCAAGAGTTGATTTGCAAGTTGTAGTTATTGATTTATATCGCAGGGTGCTGCGAGAAATTTTTTATTACAAGTTTGCGTCCTAGGTGGGCACACCATTGTTCAGTTAGTTCGTTGTTTCAGCCTGAAGCAACCACAGACAAAATTTTTGTGGTTATAATTGGTGCAGCATTTGACAGGAGTCTTTGCTACACTAAGGCTGTTGAATTAACTTTCTCTAATGTGCCACTGAAAGACAGTAACGTAACGTCAAGTTGTTGTTGTTGTAGACTTAATTTCTTGTTGAATAAATTCTTAATTGTCATGAGAATGGTCTTTATGTCAAGCCCTACAAGAAAATTGACCTACACACATATTCTGCAATGTATGACATTTTATGTGAATTTTAAAAGAAGGCTTGCTTCTGGATTCGAACCAGAGTCATAGCACCACACATCAATTAAATTTGGTGTGAGAATCCGTGACTTACCCTTAAGTGCACTTGCATTAAAGGCGGTTGACAACCTAGTGATAAGGATCTCAACTTCATTGAAGGCCTGGCAGTTGCTCCCGCCTTTCTATGGTCTCTTGTTTAAAGCACAAGCTGTGCACGCAGTCCTTCTGTTTGAGGTCAACCTTCAAGGTAAGGTGA
>WNGS01169498.1:52399113-52415267 GCA_020271785.1 Procambarus virginalis
TACACAGGGACCAGGTGACCACACAGGGACAAGGTGACTGCACAGGGACCAAGTGATTACAAGGGACCAGGTGACCACACAGGGACCGGTACAACACAGGGACCAGGGTGACCATACAGGAACAGGGACTACACAGGGACCAGTGACACACAGGGACCAGGTGACCACACAGGGACCAGGTGACCCACAGGGACCAGGTGACCACACAGGGACCAGGGACTACACAGGGACCAAGTGACTACACAGGGACCAGGTGACCACACAGGGACCAGGTGACCACACAGGGACCAGGTGACCACACAGGGACCAGGTGACCACACAGGGACCAGGTGACTACACAGGGACCAAGTGACTACACAGGGACCAGGTGACCACACAGGGACCAGGTGACTACACAGGGACCAGTGACTACACAGGGACCAAGTGACTACACAGGGACCAGTGACCACACAGGGACCAGGTGACCACACAGGGACCAGGTGACTACACAGGGACCAAGTGACACACAGGGACCAAGTGACCACACAGGGACCAGTGACCACACAGGGACCAGGTGACCACACAGGGACCAGGTGACTACACAGGGACCAGGTGACTACACAGGGACCAGGTGACCACACAGGGACCAGGTGACTACACAGGGACCAGGTGACTACACAGGGACCAGGTGACCACACAGGGACCAGGTGACTACACAGGGACCAGGTGACTACACAGGGACCAGGTGACTACACAGGGACCAGGTGACTACACAGGGACCAGGTGACTACACAGGGACCAGGTGACTACACAGGGACCAGGTGACCACACAGGGACCAGGTGACACACAGGGACCAGGTGACCACACAGGGACCAGGTGACCACACAGGGACCAGGTGACCACACAGGGACCAGGTGACTACACAGGGACCAGTGACTACACAGGGACCAGGTGACTACACAGGGACCAGGTGACACACAGGGACCAGGTGATTACACAGGGACCAGGTGACCACACAGGACCAGGTGACCCACAGGGACCAAGGTGATTACACAGGGACCAAGTGATTACACAGGGACCAGGTGACCACACAGGGACCAGGTGACTACACAGGGACCAGGTGACCACACAGGGACCAGGTGACCACACAGGGCCAAGTGACCACACAGGGACCAGTGACCAACAGGGACCAAGTGGTCAGAGGATGACATGGAGCACCATCTGACTAAATAGCAGACCACATATCTGACACCGGGCCAAAATTACTTTATTAAATAACCAAATGGAAACCAAGTCAATAGTAATAAAGATGGACCAAATAACCAATGGAGGTGGACCAGGTGGAGGACAGACTAGGCTATCTGAAATAGGCCTACCTACTGAGCACTTGACTGTAGCACCTCCTAATAGATTTGTACATTGTGATAATCAAATTGACGTTGGCAGAAAGTACCTCGTGCGAGAGATACTCCAGGTAAAGGAGTATTGTTCCAGGTTTGTCTTTCAACTATGTTTAGTTGCCAGGTCTGCTGGTTCAAAGGCCCATTCCATTTTGAGATGAGTTACAGAAGATTCTGCTCTTTAACCCAGCATCTGCAACTTGCTCAACCGATTTAGCATATCAGTATAATTTCTTTATGTTCCATTTCATGATTAAAACGAATCACATTGAAATAACGCCTGGTATTCCTAAAAGGTGAGCAATGCACACGTCTTGTGGGTTTCTCCCTTGCCAAGATGGTGCTGGAAACTATCACCTTGTTGTGCTTTAGCCATACCGTAATCAACCAGTAGTATGCAAATAACAGGCTTAACTTTAGCTCACTTCTACCTAAGCCAATAACTTCCACTACCTTGTACATGTTAAGTAGTGTTACTACAATATTTACAAATAGAAATGAGCACAAGACATTTCTCAATACATTAAATTATTGTACAAAATGTATTCCAACCCTGTGTACATGTTAACTTGTACGATATCTTAAAACTACTATAAATGAAGGGGCATTGTAGGATAAGGGATCCAACCCCAACTGGCTGGAGTAATACACAAATATTTGAATTTTTAAGAAGGCTTACATCCTATGTTGTAATAGCATATGAGTCTTATTGAAAATCCCCAATTCTGTTACATTACCCTATTAAAGGCATGGGAGACTGCCCTAGCTGTAAACAAACTACTGTACTGCATTTTAGAATGACCAATGGCATACTTTTACAGAAGGGAACATGGAGACAGCTGAGGGCAGCCTGCATTGCCTTCCAGTTTGTAATGGGATCATAATAAAACATGATATACAAGATACATCCTACTGACAAAATAATGACTGGTTATCATGAAGTAGCGGTGTTAATGCGCTCTTGGCTGAGGACGAGGGAGTGGCAGAGGAGCGGTTTCATCTACTGAGCTATCATACACATGCAGCACAGGAGATGCAATGCTAAATGTTCACTCATACAAAAGAACGAGGTAGCATGATATTAGGAAAATAAAAATTCGTGAATATACAAAGAATATGGACACAATAACGTAATTCATATCTATCATTTACAGAGGAATTCTATGAGGGCTGCATACAAAAATACAAAGAGCAGAGACAGAGATATAACAGAAATTGTTTAATTCATGGTAGCTGGGTGGGATGTACGTGCGCTGTCTGGAGGTAGTGACAGGAACTGCTTTGAGACTATGGCATGTAGGGTTTATTGTGTATAGTGATTAGAAGGAGAAGGATAGGGGACTTAGGCTTGGGTTTTAGGCAAAAAGGAACAAAAAGGAAGGGACAAGGAGGAAGAAGGGAGGAGAGGAGATACAAGAAAAGGAATTGGCACGAGGGAAAGAGGAGAGGATAAAGAGAAGGGATGGGCAAGAGGGAGGTAGGAAGGAGGAGAGGAAAACAAGATGAGGGATGGACAAGAGAGGGGAAGGAGGTAGAGGGTTGGCATAAGAGGGCAAGTGGGCAGACACTGTGGAGTGTAGTGTTTGTACATTGAGCTCCCTGAGAAACAAACCCAAAGAGCCTGCCCACTTGACTTCTCAACAAGAGAGAGTAAACAGCAGGTCCCTGCCCCACCTGACCTGCGCCCTCTATGAGGTAGAAAACATGTGCATGAAGCAGGGCTCTTCCTCTGCACAGTCCATCCAGCTGCACCCTGGTCCACTCAATCACTATAATAATTCTATACTGAACAATCATTAAACTCATACATATAAATTTCTGGCAAAAGGTTCATATGTACATCAGACATTTTGATAAGGTGAGGTATATATACATATATAATAAAAATTCTGAATCATACTTTTTAGCATAGTTGTGTACTGTGAGCAGTTGTGGGCCATCATTTTCTGGGTGGCTGGAAGTAGAGTGCAAAGTATCCCTCACCTGAGCCGCTAATGTTGGCACCCTTTCTGCTAACAAAACTAACTTAGCAGCGAGATAAACATAAGTTCATAATAATAATAAGGACAATATTCATCAGTGGGCAACAAATACGTATATTGGGTATCTCCGCACGCTGTCATTAACTGGAGCTCCACACAGTAACTGAGGTAAAAGCCTGAGCTATGTTTCTTACTTGGGAGGAAGGGGGTTCGCATCACTCTGCACAGCCAATCTTCTGCTCTTCAAAGCCACCCAATTACCACATCCCAGTTCTAGTCCTAGGCTTTGATACAAAGCCAAGATGGTTTTTAATTACAGCTGAGAGCAGTGGTCTGACTGCACAGAGTGTTGCATGGTTGACTTATTACAATCTGTACAACTGCAGATTGAGAAAAGCACTGAGACTGTTTCAATAGTCCTACTAGGGATTGAGTTAACCAGTGTATATAGTTAGTAAATGGAATATGATTTGTACTAAATATTAAAATAAGTCTTATGTATGAAACTCCCATCTCAGACAGTCAGCTACGTCATGCACGCAGGAGAGCGACCAGGCTGAACCCCCACCCTGACACTGCAGGAAGGCTCCAGCATTCACCAATGGTGCCACACTGATACCAGGACCTATCCTAGCAAACACACACCTTTTGCCCTGAATTTTTGAACAATTTCATAAGGCAAATTAGTTCAAAAGGCTGTTCAAAAAGTATCTGAAAACTTTCACTGGTAAATGGTACAAACAAGTTATTTTTTATTCTATTCACAATTTAAAATTAAAAGGTTTTATCTGAAGACAGCCTGAGAATTCAATTGATTGCATTATCAACACTTCTAGTAGTATGATTACAGCAGATTATCAGGGCTAAACAGATGGCCATGAGTGGACTAGTGGCAATGCACTGGGAGGAGAGGTTAGCCCGGGCTCTTCACTGAGAGGCGGATGACACATGTACTACTCAAAATTGCTGCCAGTCAGTCAAAAACATAATTGGTAGTCAGCATTAGCAATGACTTAACATAAAACAAAGACAGATGAAGCTCCTCAATGTTTCGTTCATCCCGAGTGCCCGTACACTATGCTGCAGCAACTGTCACATCACACGCAGAAGTAGGCAATGCAGTCATTCACCGTCTGCTAGTGCCCATTACCAACCTTCTGCTAAACTTGTAATCACTAATTGGCGGCAATTTCGATAAGTACCACAGCACCACTAATCAGAAGTCTGTATGGAATGCAATGTGAATTGTGGGTGAAGGATCAAAATGATTCGTTTAAAAATTCATCGCAAAGTTTTGGATGGTAGTTTAAATCATACCACATAAACAAATGTAAAAGAAATATATATGTATATAAATATATAAATATATATATATATATATATATATATATATATATATATATATATATATATATATATATATATATATATATATTTTAGTTAAGTGGAACGCATGATGTAATATGACAACTGATGCTCATGACGTAAGCTTATGCCAGTCTCTCACGGAATTTATAAATCAATAAATATATGGGGGAACTCATTACTTGCTAAAATGTTTTCTTATATATAATGAGTAAAGACATATTTTAAGTAACAAACCCATGTATTCAATCACATCAATCAGTTGGCATTATTGATGCTGCTTCATTCCAGTGTATATCTAGTATGTAGGCCTGAGTGAGTATTACCTTGTTAACACTGAATGAACTTTGGCTATTGCAATTTGAAAACTGCATTCTTTGTAAGAAACTGGAATTAGCTACCACATTTTTATTAAATATTATATCACAGTAATTTATTAACTGAGAACAGCACGCTGAGAATTATTTTATCATTAGATAGAGTCTACATCAGAGTACTTTGAAAGCTACACATGATTTTCAGTTAACTTTGCAGAACAATATATGTTAGATCCTTCACCCACCATGAGGACTAAACCTGTAGAATTGTTCAGGTAGCTACTGCAATGATGTATGCGCTGCATGTGTTCTTCCTGCAATTTGTAGATGCTCTTGGTATGATTCTCCCTGAATTCAGACTGTAATGATTCAACAGTAAAAAAACAAAACAAATGTTATACGTGACTGCTGCCTAAAATTGATTTATGCATAAAGTATTAATAACCCATTACTCTTGTACTACTGTATGTTATATAAACAGCAGACAAATTAAATATATCAGAATCAAAGTTGTTTTACAGTCTTATCAAAAGAGATGAGAAGAGATTACCATCCCTGATACAAATATGGCAAAACACTGAGGTTGTGAAGACGTGAGAGGGATCTTTGGGGCTGTGGTGATGGTTGTGGTGGTGGGGGTAGTGGGGGAAGGGGTGGAGTTGCAGGCATGCCGTTATTGCCAGGATAATCCCTGATACCTTGTTGTCAGAGAAATGAGGGAGCACCCTGGACACAGCTCTCGAGTCACATTTTACAGATAAAATGAGAGGAAATATAATCATTTTGTACTCCTTTCAATCAGTCTCGAAAAGTATACTATACCGTGACTTGTCTGTCAGGGAACACTGAGCCAAAACTGTGTGACTGAGAGCCATATCCACAATGCTTACAATGTAAACACCAAACAACAACTAGCTGTTAGTGGCTACAGTGGGGTGCCTGACCCAGCCCCGCTCATTTGATGGTCTCAAGTACCCACACTGACAACATTTGTACACTTGGGTCAAGGCACACGCATCAAGTCCACTGTGGGCTGGATGGGCACAGTTGCCACATACCACCGCAGCAGCTGGGCCAGGCCTTGTATACGTATGAATACCCGCATCAGACCAGAGGAGTGTCTCGGTGATAGGGGCCTGCGAGGGAAGGTAGATGGGAATTAAGCCCAGGAACCATTGCAGCTACTGCACCGTTGTCAGTGGGGGTCGCGGGGAGGATGCTCTCGTTGCACCTGTGTTGTGTTGGGGGTGGTTGTGCTGGTGTGGCTTGTTTACATGGTGATAACCTGTATCTCCCACCACCATTGTTGCATCCTGCTCCATTCCCCCTTCACTGTCACTCAGAGTTGTGAGGTTGGTAAGGTCAGCAAAGTCTTCCTTAGAGGCTACACTATGATTGTGTTGGAGTATTGGTGATGGGGGTGATATGCCTGAAGGAGACTGGCTACACTGTTCTCCCACACCAACTTGCTTCCCCGACTCTTGGTGATGGTTTTGATGGGCCTGGGAAACTGCACTCCTGCTTATGGAACCATTACTGCTGCTTGCACAAATTACGAGCCGTTCATTTTCTTCCTCTGATCCGCTCTGCAAACAAAGTTAACAATTAGTAACATAAGAGCATTATCAAATGTATAGATTTTTACAAATAAGGTTAATTGTCCATTTAATTATATTACTATAATGTCAGCACAGCTATTTTTAGCTTTCACAAAAAGATTACTACTTTTTAAATATGGTATATTTTAAAAAACAATGCTGCTTTTGAATAAATGCTAAAGTTGTCATTGATTCAATAAGCATATTTTATTGTATTCTTTTAAATGTATTTTATTAAGTATTATAGACATCTTACTAAATCCTAAACAAAAGAAGAGTGCCAAATAATAATAATAAAAACAAGAAAATCCACTTCGACCAATCATCAGCCAGATACTCACACCCACATACAGACTGGTTCAGCAACTCAACTGCCTGCTGACTCCTTATGTGCCTTGTGCTTTCAGCCTAAAGTCTCCAAGGAGTTTGTTGACTTATTGCGGGGAGAACGTGCCATGGGGATGAGAGCCTCTCAGGATGTCGAGTCGTTGTTTACCAACATACCCGTGGATGAAACAATCAGGATGATGATGGACAGGGTGGACAGGTCTCCCTATACCTTTAGTGACCGTTTTTACCTACGTGCTCATAGAACATTCTATTGCGAACACATTGGCACAAAAATGAATGACGTACATACAAAAATAATGTCAGGAGAGTCAAATAAGTATAAACTTTCGTATCGCGCATGTGTCGTTGCGTCACCGTTACCGGGTAACAGTTCCACCACTTCCCACACTCTTGCGGGCGGGCCACGACTATGATTCTACGTTTATATTCATATCTCTGTTGTAACACGGGACGGGTTCTCACTTCCTTCTACCCTCTTTTTCTCTCTTACCCGTGTTCTTTACTTTGGTTCTTAACCAAGGGACCCCACGACTTTTACTCGAGCCGACTCCACGCCACGTGGTCTCAAGACGATTTACCGACTTGAGATTCTACAACCCGTATGACGTGAAAATAGACTTCTAGCAAAGTTCTAGGATCTCCTTTCCGCCGCCACCACCAGATCAGTAACCAAAATGAGCAATGATCGAGATCTGGATCGACCACGCTAAACAATCAACCTTGGGGCTTGATTCCCCACTAGTACAAATAAACCCTGGATCTTACGTGTGTAGTTAATTAAAATCAACAGGAGTAATAATCCTGATGGGATGTGAATGATATACTCAGATTCGAGGAGCATAGGCGTCCACCTCAACTCGACCACGTGGGGACCACGTGACAAGGACCATTCCACATGAATACAAAAGAAAATGGAAATAATAAAAAATACACATTAAGCTAATTAATTTATTCAAAAATTAAGCAAAATCTAAATAATTGAGCACTCCCTAACTGAATATTAACGGCAATGAGTGACCTATCCCTAAGAAACTCCAAGCAACTTTTACCTTCTATAGACAGCTAGATGTTGTGTTGCCTTGGGGAAGAGGTGAGATGGATGACCTCTCCCAGTTGCTGCTGAAACCACACTGCCCTGTCCTCTCTCTCCACTACCCAGAGGCCTAGATCTGTATTCTTCCGCTAGTATCTAAGTTACTTTGCCAGGCTTAAGTTATAACAATTAACCTCTGTCGTACTGAATTATCCGGATTGATTGATTTATTGTACTGAAGTTAAATTACACAAACATCTTAAGGAAGAGCTATTCCCAATTACAACATAGCTATTTGACCTTTGAGAAATAGAGGACATGGAACCTCGTGACCTATGACCTCCGGTCACTCCGCGTCACAACCTAGTTCTTGCTTGTGACGTCACTGATGGTGACTTAACCTCCTTCTAATCATGAGAATACTCTTGATATTATGAACAGTAGTACTATACAATGCAATTTGAATGCAAAATGACTGAAGGTTAATTTCTCTAAGTAAGTGAATACTGTAGAAAGATTCATTATGAAGCTTGGGAACAAAGGCGGTTATTTCCACCGCTAAGTCCCTGGGGGATGCTCCCACGCGGGTCCAGCTTCCCATTCTCCCTTGTGTAGATAACCATTCTGGATAATTTTTACGACAAGCCTCGATTGTTACACTGTGTTGGGAATTTCATTGCGAATCCATTGATACCAAAATTAACGCTGTAGGACAAGTGTGGAGTTGACAACAATCCCAAGAGTAGAAACATTTTGTTGCTGTTTGGCGCTCACGGCGAGTCATCTACGTAGTTTTTTTCTTTGGTGCTGGTCTCCCTATACATTTAGTTACCTTTTTTACTGATGTTCTTCTAGAGAATTCTATTGCGAACACATTGGCACAAAAATGAATGACGTACATACAAAAATAATGTCAGGACAGTCAAATAAGTATAAACTTTCGTATCGCGCATGTGTCGTTGCGTCACCGATACCGGGTAACAGTTCCACCACTTCCCACACTCTTGCGGGTGGGCTGCGACTATGATTCTACGTTTATATTCATATCTCTGTGTTGGGAATTTCATTGCGAATCCATTGATACCAAAATTAACGCTGTAGGACAAGTGTGGAGTTGACAACAATCCCAAGAGTAGAAACATTTTGTTGCTGTTTGGCGCTCACGGCGAGTCATCTACATAGTTTTTTTCTTTGGTGCTGGTCTCCCTATACCTTTAGTGACCTTTTTTACTGATGTTCGTCTAGAGAATTTTATTGCGAACACATTGGTACCAAAATGAAATATGTGGCTCGATAACTAATGTCAGGAGAGTAAAAAGAGTATACACATTTTTGTTTTTCTGCGCTGCGCGCGCACATAGGCTTTTTTTTCATCAATCCCAGGGCGGCTGAAAGTGTTAAGAGTGTGACATGTTGGCAGTTTATGTTCTTCTTGGGTTCTTGGGATATCTTGGGACGATTTCCTGGCTTTTTAGTGTCCCTGCGGCCCGGTCCTCGACCAGGCCTCCACCCCCAGGAAGCAGCCCGTGACAGCTGACTAACACCCAGGTACCTATTTTACTGCTAGGTAACAGGGGCATAGAGTGAAAGAAACTCTGCCCATTGTTTCTCGCCGGCGCCTGGGATCGAACCCAGGACCACAGATCACAAGTCCAGTGTGCTGTCCGCTCGGCCGACTGGCTCCCTTCTGGTTGCTTCAGTTCCTGTTGCAGGGTCATTCGGTCCAGCTTCTGCATTGGCCCAGGGTCATGAAGTGGGTAGTGTGTAACTGTGTATTATTAGCTGGTTATTGATTGCTGGTCTAGATTTCTTGATATGCAGCACTTCACTGATGTCTAATCTTCTATTGTCATTGTATCTATCAATTATTTCAGTGTTGCTCATCAAAATATCCCTGGTGATCGTCTCGTTGTGTGTGGCGATTATATGTTCCTTGATGGAGCCCTGTTGTTTGTGCAAAACACAGACTAACACAGAAGAATTTGTCTTTGGGAATGTGAGGCGAGATCTTACGAAATGCATCACTTGGCGTCAGACCCAAATAATAAGTAAAAATGAATTTTGTAGAGTTCATTTTTAATCTTCCTGCTTCAGTGAAGAAAAACATAAGGAGAAAAACATAAGGAATATCGAGAAGATTTGTGCCAGAATCATAAATCTAAAACTTTGTCGTTTTCAACGAAGTATGTTTAAAAGAAAGACTGCTACCAAAAAATACCACTTACAGAATAATAACAGAAAATCAAACTGACAAACAGGAATTAATGAAACCAGTAACTTCACAAACAAGAGAACACAGTTTCAAGCTCAGGAAACAAAAGTGCCAACAAAATATTAGAAGGTTTTCTTTTGCATAGTGGTAGACGGTTGAAACAAGTTAGGTGAGAAGATGGTAGAGGCCAAGACTGTCAGTAGCTTCAAAGCGTTATACGACAAAGAGTACTGGGAAGACGGGACACCCCAAGCGTAGCTCTCATCCTGTACTTAGGTAATTACCCACAAACAACTCAGCTGTGTTTCATACCTGAGCTTCAGCACGAAGACCTGGTTCCAGCTCATCCCGGCTCCTGATGTATCCATTACATCGTGGATTGTTCAACCCATTCACCCGACTGTCCGAGTAGCCTCCCTGCAAGTAAAATATTTAGTGGTCAAATTTGTCAAGTGCTTTGACAAAAGCACTTGACATCTATTTTTAAATGGATAAATGAAAATGTAGATTATTCTCCATGCATTTATAAGCACTTCCCTTAGATTTCTTGTGTGAGAACCTGAAATAGTCCTCCATGGTGGTTTGGCAGCCACATAAGTGAAGAGAAGTAGTGACACAAGTGAAGCAAAGTGGTTACAGTCATATGAATGAAGTTGTCACGCTAGTGCAGTGGTCATACAGTACTTATGAAGTGAAGAAGTCACACGAGTGAATATGAGTGAAGCAGTCACATGAGTGAATATGAGTGAAGCAGTCACACAAGTGAAGCAGTCACACGAGTGAATATGAGTGAAGCAGTCACATGAGTGAATATGAGTGAAGCAGTCACACAAGTGAAGCAGTCACACGAGTGAATATGAGTGAAGCAGTCACATGAGTGAATATGAGTGAAGCAGTCACATGAGTGAATATGAGTGAAGCAGTCACATGAGTGAATATGAGTGAAGCAGTCACATGAGTGAATATGAGTGAAGCAGTCACATGAGTGAATATGAGTGAAGCAGTCACATGAGTGAATATGAGTGAAGCAGTCACATGAGTGAATATGAGTGAAGCAGTCACAGGAGTGAATATGAGTGAAGCAGTCACACAAGTGAAGCAGTCACATGAGTGAATATGAGTGAAGCAGTCACATGAGTGAATATGAGTGAAGCAGTCACAGGAGTGAATATGAGTGAAGCAGTCACATGAGTGAATATGAGTGAAGCAGTCACAGGAGTGAATATAAGTGAAGCAGTCACAGGAGTGAATATGAGTGAAGCAGTCACAGGAGTGAATATGAGTGAAGCAGTCACAGGAGTGAATATGAGTGAAGCAGTCACACAAGTGAAGCAGTCACATGAGTGAATATGAGTGAAGCAGTCACACAAGAGAAGCAGTCACATGAGTGAATATGAGTGAAGCAGTCACATGAGTGAATATGAGTGAAGCAGTCACAGGAGTGAATATGAGTGAAGCAGTCACATGAGTGAATATGAGTGAAGCAGTCACAGGAGTGAATATGAGTGAAGCAGTCACAGGAGTGAATATGAGTGAAGCAGTCACAGGAGTGAATATGAGTGAAGCAGTCACAGGAGTGAATATGAGTGAAGCAGTCACACAAGTGAAGCAGTTACATGAGTGAATATGAGTGAAGCAGTCACATTAGTGATATGAGTGAAGCAGTCCAGGAGTGAATATGAGTGAAGCATCACACGAGTGAATAGAGTGAAGCAGTCACAGGAGTGAATATGAGTGAAGCAGTCACATGAGTGAATATGAGTGAAGCAGTCACAGGAGTGAATATGAGTGAAGCAGTCACAGGAGTGAATATGAGTGAAGCAGTCACAGGAGTGAATATGAGTGAAGCAGTCACAGGAGTGAATATGAGTGAAGCAGTCACACAAGTGAAGCAGTTACATGAGTGAATATGAGTGAAGCAGTCACAGGAGTGAATATGAGTGAAGCAGTCACAGGAGTGAATATGAGTGAAGCAGTCACACGAGTGAATATGAGTGAAGTAGTCACACAAGTGAAGCAGTCACAGGAGTGAATATGAGTGAAGCAGTCACAGGAGTGAATATGAGTGAAGCAGTCACACAAGTGAAGCAGTCACAGGAGTGAATATGAGTGAAGCAATCACACAAGTGAAGCAGTTACATGAGTGAATATGAGTGAAGCAGTCACACAAGTGAAGCAGTTACATGAGTGAATATGAGTGAAGCAGTCACATGAGTGAATATAAGTGAAGCAGTCACACAAGTGAAGCAGTCACATGAGTGAATATGAGTGAAGCAGTCACATGAGTGAATATGAGTGAAGTAGTCACAGGAGTGAATATGAGTGAAGCAGTCACACGAGTGAATATGAGTGAAGTAGTCCAGCCCGTCCTCATAAACAAAGGCCAAAGTCCATTCCAAACAAAGGCCAAAGTCCATTAAATGCATCTGCCAAACCTCCTGTTTATGAATGAAAAACGGTTTACATATGACTCACAACTGATGACATTCGAACACTTCTTGAATACACTGTAAGTGCTTTGCTGACGACTTTTGTTCGAACCACAACACTGTAAATGCTTCATCCACATACTATAAATATAAATAATTGCCAACAGAACCTAAACACCTAAGCCATGCCTAAATATGCACAGTATGCTAATATATAACAATATTAATTTGTATTTGAGAAATTCCTATTGTGAATGAAAAGCATGTTAAAAATGATGAACGTGTCTTTGAGGGCAACTGCTGGATGGAATGGACTTGGTGTGAGAACGGTTGAGTAGTCACGTAAGTGAAGCCAACCCATTCTCCACCATGAGAAAATAGTACTGTACACTGAATACTGCCGTCATTAATAATACAGGACATTACAGTATTTAACTTATACATCTGGCAATCAAGTGCCAGAATCTTTATTGTGTACTATAATAACAAATGTTTTTTCTCTCCAATGTATGTAAATTTCATTATATAATGGAAGTTTATGCACAGTTAGGTTGTAGAGTCGAGAATGGAAAAGACAGGAAAGCTAAAACATCCTGCTCGAGCACATAACACTCAAAAGAACACAGTAGTAATCCAGCTATCTAGATCATGACACTAACAGGCAGTTGTGTCATATATAACTAGTGGGAAAATGTATAAGGCAGCCACTAATAAGAACAGTCACATATGAGACCCAAGTGCACCCTCAGCAAAGCTGAAAGCCCTCAATAAGCACCTGGAGCAGGTATAGGCACAGAGTATGTTAGACAACACATAGCTAACTACTACACTCCTCCTCAGAAGTGAGGCGAATTGAGAGGAGTCAGCACGATACCCCTAGAGCACATATCTCGTGTGAAGCCGTAAACACCAAAACTCTGCTAGGGTTTAAAATACAGATAGAAAAGATCATCCAGGCAAATGGGGGGGGGGGGGACCTCTGACTAGCCGCCAGCTTCCTGTCCTCGTCGAGGCCACTAGTACTAGTGGCCCTCAGGTAAATTCAGGTAAATATCTCTGCTTGGGCATGCAAAATGCAAACCACCTACCAAGGAAGGGAACCTGGCCCATAGTTGGAGAAAAATAATAAAGCTAGGACACAGGCAATGTGGATGATATAAAGCACAATCTGAAGAAGAAAAAATAGCAAAGTAATGCCCCAATCAAAACCAATGTCCCAAGAATAGCCAAAACCAAATAGCATCAGAGTGAAACTGAGAAGCTGAGAGACCAGGCAAGTCAGTAAGGGATAACTGGGACCCTGTGTGACCTGGACCGCCACCTGCTGGCAGTCCAGCAAATTACTTCGGATATTTATACTGCTGAAACAATTGTTCATCTGGTTACCTGACAATAACTAATTCTCTACAAATGCTTTCAGGTAGGGTTTTGTTACAGTTTTGGGTCAATGTCTGTTCCCCAAGCCCCTTTCACCTCAAGATAGGAAGTCCTGGCTCCCAATAGGCAAGGATAGACCTAGTGCATCTCCCTCAGGCTTGGCCAGACTAGCATTTGGTTCAAGAAGCTAATAAAGGGGGTTCTCCCCAGAAAAGAAGTCTATGTGTGCACAATATGTATTGTGCACACATAGCCTTCTTTCATGTACTCACAGGAAAAAAGGCAACTGGGGGCACCTTTGACAAGCCGCTGGATTCCTGTCCTCGTCGAGGCCACTAGGGTTAGTGGCCCTCAGTAAATCAGGTAAAGTAAAAATCTTATTATTGTTTCTGAGCTATATCACTTGGTCACTCCCTAAGGCAAGAACATTCTGGCTCCAGGAAAGGGCAAGTCAACGCTGGTTTTTTTGTTTGTTCTCTGTGATCAGGAAATGCATTTTATCAATATTAGAATGACAAAATGTCTAGGAACGAATTTTTTATGAGCTCTGTCGACGTGTCAATTTAATTATGGTGCAATACAGTGGTTATGATATTGTGTCCCCCCCTGACATGATTGCAGTATAATAACATCAAATCTCTCAGTTACAGCTAATATTTGACTGCGGCTGTTCTGTGATTTCCCGAGTTGTAGTGTTTTAGCACAATGGAAATATCAAATATTAACTGTTAAGTGAGCATATATTGGGAGCACACCATGAAAGCAATAGTGTGAGGTAACATGATATCTAATTGAGAAAGTTCTGTATGAAAGAGGTGCTGGCAGTAACTATTAATACAAAAAATAGTAGTAGTAGTAACAATTATCATTCAACTATATGTGACAACATGATAATACACAATCATATTCATTTTCCTTGACTTCCAGTTATGGCATGTTTAGCTCCTCCAGCCTTTCCTCATAGCTCTATTTCTTAGATTCAGGAGCCATTTAGTAGTATATCTCTGAACCTTCTATATTTTTTCTAAATGATTTTTGAAGTATGATCACTATACCAATGGCATATGCTACAAAATGCTTCCTACATTTGTAGCATTGGCATGCTACAAAATGGTTTCCGGAACTGAAAAACAATTGTTACGAGGAGAGACTAGAGGTGTTAAACATGCCAAAACTAGAAGATATAAGAAAAAGAGGTGCTATGCTCACCACTTATAAAATAATAACAGGAATTGACCAAATTGACAGAAGAATCCCTGAAACCAGTAACCTCTCAAACAAGAGGACACAGATTCAACCTAAGGAAACAAAGGTGCCAAAAAAATATTAACAAGTTTTCTTTTGCAAACAGAGTGTAGATGGTTGGAACAAACTAAATGAGGTGGTGGTGGAGGCCAAAACCATCAGTAGTTTCAAAGTGTTTTCAACAAAGAGTACTGAGAAGACGGGACAACACAGCGTAGCTCTCATCCTGTAACTACACTTAAGTAATACATATTTGAGTCTCATATAAGCTATGAACAGTGTTTTTAAGCATTTCCTTTGTACATGTACCCGAGGTCTATACTGAATTGGCCTATACGTTACATGTGACTATCTGGTGACAGCTTATGGTCTAGGACCACTACTAAATCTCCTTCTGTGATTTGCATTCTTTAGTGATTTACAACATACTTTGTAAACTGAATGTGGCCTGGTCTCAATTATCCTGAATTCCACTACATTGCATTTGCTCCCATTAAATTCCATTTGCCATTAACTACTTTATTAGTCTATTATGTTTAGATTTTTATTCTACCCAGTTTCTTAGCATCACTTCAAACTTGCTTGTATAACCTCTGTATCCTTAATGTTAGATATTTATAAGTACAATGAAATATTACTAGCACTAATACTGAGCCATGTGAGACCCTACTACGGACAACTCCTCCACTCTGATACATGTCCTCTAATCCCCTTTCAACTTTTTGCTGTTAGAAAACTGTTCATCTATATTAGTAGTCTTCCAGTTATATTTTTATGAGCTCAACTTCCAAGAAATCTTGTGTGGGATTTAATGCATTCCTTAGGTAAATACAGATGTAGTTCACCTAACTTTCATTTTTACAAA